>ML675617.1:19826215-20290215 GCA_007922155.1 Mesoclemmys tuberculata | reverse complement strand
CACACCTACTCACACGCGCGCACACCTACACACACACAGGCACGCGCACACACACCTACTCACGCGCACAGACCTACACACAGGCACGCGCACACACACGCGCACACCTACTCACACGCGCGCACACCTACACACACACAGGCACGCGCGCGCACACCTACTCACGCGCGCAGAGACCTACACACACACACACAGGCACGCGCAGACACGCGCGCACACACGCGCGCACACCTACTCACACGCGCGCACACCTACACACACACAGGCACGCGCGCGCACACCTACTCACGCGCGCACAGACCTACATACACACACACAGGCACGCGCACACACGCGCGCACACCTACTCACACGCGCACACACCTACAGCGGGGGAGGAGCTGCCGCTGCGGATTGGAGCTCGCCCCGCCGGGGATTCTCCCCTTGGCCGCCAGCCTCCCGGTGCCGAGCGGGCGGCAGAAAAGGGCGGCGGGGCTGGAGGCCGGAGCGGGCGGGACCCGCTGGGGCATGGCAGGGTCCGGCGGGGCACCGAGGGCTGGCAACGAGTGCGCCCCGCGCCGGTCTGCGAGGCGATCGGGAGCCCCGGCGCTCTGCCCCCGGCACTTGGGAGCCCAGAGCCAGCTACCTGCGGGGAGTCCTTCAAGGAGCTCGGGGCCCCCCGCCCCAGGCTCACGCGGCCAGGACTGGAAAAGGTGCCCAAGCGCCCCGCCGGGCTCTGAGAGGCAGGGCTAGCCTGCTCCAGGCATTAAAGCCTCTTGCTTTTCTGTTCGTTTGACCAGTTCATTGGAGTGAAAGCAGGGAAAATCCTGCACACCAGAGTCTGATCGGATACAGCAGGGCATCCTAACGCGGACTGAGCAAGATCCATGGAAAGGAGTTCACATACCTCATTCACCAAACCTTGCCACAGTCAACCGGAGGGAAATCATTTGTTCCCCCTCTTCCCCCCCCCCACCACAATATACTCATTGAACGTGCAATAATGTCCCTTTCAACCCAAATCAGATTGCCTTCTGCAACAGAAACGGAGTCATTGTCAACTGGAATCCTTCCTTTACATATCTGGAAATGAAAACAAATCAACCAACCAACAAATGAAATAAGAGATGAAGTAGAAAAATCCCTGCCCTTCTATAGATTATATATGCAGCTGTTCAGGCTGGAAAAAAAGCATCTTTCTTGCCTGAAGAAGGGACATATAAAATATCACTGCATTCAATAGATAGGATTTATCACTCAGTATTTTTGCCATTGTATTCACATGTACTTGACTGATTATTTATGTATAATTAAGCATGGCTAATTTATATACTGTAGTTTATATATTTCATGTGCATATTATATAGCAATTTAAACTGCAAGCCCACTACACACACACATATACAATGTATAGGCTAAAATTTTCATAATTGCATAAGGGACTTAGACACCCATCTTTAATTGATTTTCAATGGTAGTGGGGTGCTAAACCCCTTCACGTGCTTTTAAAATTCCCACCCATAAACTACAACACACACATATGCAAATATGTGTATATATAAGGGGACAATCTTAGTAACACCACTACCATACCATATATCTATATTATGGGGGTGTTTAATATACCAAAAATATAATAGGTGGTATATAAACCTTCTCTCCTTCCCCCCCCCCTCCACATGGTGACTAATGACTTTCAATGTCTCCATTTCTGGGTGATCAAATCTAAACATGAACAAAGGACCTGATTCTCAGAGGATGAGTGTTCAGAAAGGCATTCAAAAATCTCCAGACACTTTGAAAATCTCAGAGAGAGATACATACACTAGTGCTTTTCATTTTACACGTTTGTACTCATCAACATACATTAAAGTTGGTCAATTAAACACTCAAAAGTGCTAACGTTAAGGTGTTATGGGGTGGATTTCTTCCTTAAAGAGAAAAAGTATTTCTTGCTTGTAATACTGAAAAAGACATTGGTTTTAGCTAACAGTTTCAACATACACAATCATGTCTGGCTGAGCTCAGGCATGGAAATCAAGTAAAAATCTGGGTTAGAATGGAAGAGCCATTTCAACTTTAATTATAGTGTTCTCTACTGCTGAGAGATATAATGAGAAAACCATTTAAATAAAACTATAACCGAGCGACACTGTCTGGTTTAAACCTACACAGGCAAAGTAATTCACAGTTAAAAATATTCTCCATAATGCCTTGGTGTGTGAAGGCATCTCCAAAGAGTGAGGGATATTACAAATTCTGGCCTTGATTCTGATCTTATATCAGCATGGATCAGGAGTGACTCCACTTGCATCACGGTGGTATAAAACCAGTATAAGAGAAAGCAAAATCATATCCACTGTGTGCAAAACTGGGTTATTTAAGGATGGAAGTCCAGCCTGGACACTCACATTCCTTTTGTGGATTCATTTCAAACCCTTTAACTTCCTTGTAAAGCACTGTTTATGGGTTCGTTTCTTAGTTTTTATTTACTCTTTAAAAGACTGCAATTAATATGAAATGAGAATGTGCTACAGTTTATACAAAAAACCACAGTGGTTACTTCTCAGCGATTACAGTCAATGATCTAAGAATGTATTTAGGGATTCGAGCCAGAATAGCTGTGCTGATCCTTTATGATCTAGTATGTTAGATCCTGAATCAGGCCTTTTTTACACAGTTTTCAGCCCTGGTACTGCAGTTTTTATGCATTTAAAGGCCCACTGACTTCAGCTGAAGTTATACATGCGGAATGCCTACAGGACTGGTCTCAGACTCTAATTAAAGATGCTAAATAAATATAAATTGTGGGTCCAATTCTGCTTGAATAGTTCCACTGACATCAGTGAGACAATGTGAGTAAAACCAACCAGATTGGCTCACTACCAGTGGTTGTGCTGGTATAAAACACAAGCCCCCTCTCTGCTTCCTATGGACTGAATTTATTAAATAGGCAGTAAAGTTCATATGAGTACACGGCTAAATAGAGAGAGGTGATTCATTTCAAGAAGAGGAATTTTAATGTTTTAGGGCCTGAATTTACAACTCTTACTCACGCTGAATACAACGTACTCATGTAAGTAACTAGAAATCATCATGAATCAGGATTGCAGATTTGGTCCTTAGACTTTTGGGCTCTGACTCAGATTCCAGTTTCACGCCAATGTATTTTTTGTATTAATATTCTTTATATTACAGCAGTGCCTAGAAGCCATGGTCATGGACCAAGACCCTGTTGTTCTAGGTGTGGAACAAAAAGCTAGCTTCTGCCTCAAAGAGCTTAGTATCTAACCCTATAGACTTCACTCTTGATTTACACTCATGTGAGAGAAGAATCAGGCCCTTGAACTCTATGCAATGGTGCTGCTATCTGGAGGAATTATGAGGATTTGTGGGAGGGTTATGTTCTCAGCACATAAACATGGTACCATGCTCATGTTATAAACATCCTGGCAGTTACAGATCTTCAAAGAACTGACAGACTCATCCCACTGGATGCCCATGAAATGATCTGCTAGTGAACTTTACAGAAGCAAACGTCACTGGAAAAAGTTATTAGTTTGTTCCCCATCTCTAAATGCCATTGTGTCCATATATCAATGCAGCACATTCATCTTCCATGAACAGTATTTCTAACTATCAGACGCATTTCTGCTTTTTAGATCTTGTAATAAAATCCAAACACCAGATATGCTGGGGTATTTCGGTTTAGGTCATGTCCCAGCTGTTTGTATAACCCTATCACAATGTATTTGTATGTGCCATTTTTGGAAGAGAAGGGGAAGTGGAAAGAGAGAATTCAGAAGCAGACTGGGAAAGTGATATAGCTGGAGGTGGACAAGGATGATGAATTTATAACCTGCCTGTTTTGCTTAGTATTATCAGCACAGTTGAAAGGATCATTAAATCATCCTATTCAAAGCATGAATCTGTTGTACTGTTGCTGCTGCTCTAATAGGTTGCAATGAGCACAAGAATAAGAGGGACTGAGAAAAGACTTTCACGTATCTAAAAATCTCTTGAGCTGCAGTGTCTTTGTCCAAAATCCCCTCTAATGAGTGCTTGTTGAATTACCCTGTAATCTGGGGGCAAGCCGAGTTTTCTCTTTCCATGGTTTATCCTGTTTTGTATGGCTTTGTGTCTGCCAATTATGGACTGCTGCTAAATTCTAGCAAGGTAGTGCTGGGGCCAAATCCTGGCTCTCCACACCTCAGATGTGGGAGGAGTGCAGCTGTATCAAGTGAGTGGAAGGAAAGTCCCTGACTGACTCTAGCTGCCCAGGGCAGGCGCAAGGTTGCCAAGGTAGCCGACCCAGGAGCTGTCACTGCCAGGTTTATGTCAGATGGGGCCAGGGTGGAAGAGGAGTGGGCAGGGACTGGGGGCAGCAAAGCAGGACATGAGCGTGAGTACTTGTGGGCTCGTGGTCCGGAGGTGAAGCTATTGGATTATGAGCCAATTAGCAGCCCCCTTTGGAGGCTGGGATAGCAGAGAGGCAGAAAGAAGGCACCGGGTAGCTGGAGGGACCAAGGAGTCTCCAGAGGGCAGCCATGGGGAGGTGAGGGCAGCCATGGGGAGGTGAGCCATTTTGGATTTTGGTATGGGGGAGGGGTGTTGCTCCCAGCTGGTGAGGGAGGGGGACAGGAGCGAGAGACATGGGATAGGTCACTACCGGCCGGTGGTATGAAACTCCGACCGGGGGTGGGCGGGTTGGACATGTGCTGCCCCCACCCTCTCTAAATGGTGCCTCTGTCGGGATGTGGCAGAAGCAGGTGACTGTAGGCAGATGGGGAAGGGAAAGAAGCTGGTTGGGGCGGGGGGGTGGGAGGGGGCTGGAGAGGGCTTAGGGGACTAGCCCTGAAGGACAAGAGGCTAGAATGGGGGCTCCGGGACTGCTCAAGAGGTTGCTGGGGAGGTCATGCCATGTTCGGTGCCCCAGCACAAGTGGATGCTGCAGGACCCACTCAGGCACATACCAGCTAGGTTGCCCAATAGGGCTGAGGGTCCATTGAGTCACAGTTTGAATTAGGGCCCTGACAGGGCCGTTCTCTGACTGGGGTGCAGAGCGAGCACGACACCCCATCACTCCCTGATTGGAGGGCCAGGGCATGGCGGAGACATGTCAGCCAGTCTCCTGTCCTGTCCCCACCCCCCAACGTCCCTGCTTGCCTCCCTGAATGTTCCTCCACACCCCCCTGAGGGGGACGTGCCCCACTTTTTTGGCAAATTGGCAAGAGCAAATGGGACAAATGCCCAGTTTTGCCAAAAAAGTTGGGCATCAGGGACAGGGTTTTAAAAGGGGACTATCCCGGCTATAACAAGTGGTATGGTTGCTCTAGCCAGCAGAGTTTTCCCTTCCATGTCGGTACAAAGGGGTGGCCAGATCAAATTTCAGCGGCAGTGTGGCCATGCAGCCGTAGCGATGCTCCAGCGTGCTCTGGTGGCAGCCATGCTGATTTAGTATGGACCAGATTGAAAGTGGTCAGGTCATGCCTCATGTACTCCTTGTCACCGCAGTGCTGTGGCCTAAGGAACTCTGAGCAAGTGAAAAAAAGCTTGGGGAGGAGGGCAGTCGCCCCCTGCTAACTGGTGCCACTGCAGATAATACAATTTTTTTTATATTGTAGCTGCCTGTTTGCTAGGAGCTGGCCTGAGACGACCAAGTCGTTGCACATAGCATGTTGCAAAGATGACAATGCGCTCAAACCACTGCCAATTTGGACCATTTCCAAGCCAGTGATCTAGACTTGAGAGGTTCCATGTCCTCATGCAATCCCCTGAGATTTCTAGCTCTCACTGGTTCTGCTTAAGTAAATATCTAGTGTAATGCTTATTGGTAATGACCTAGTAAGTAAATAAAAAATTGGCAGAAAAGACCTGTGCTTAATTCAAATTATATAACTTAGAATTTGTGACAGTGATTTCCTACCCATGCTATTAACTGCAATTTGTTTTATGTGACTATAAATGTATGGTTACATTTTATAGAAAATGTTACAGGCTACAGTGCTTACACAATTACACTGTGGTTCTTAGTTACAGTAACAGTTATACTATCAGGGTGAGAGTTAGGTGTCCAACTTCCACTGACAGTCAATGGAATTGGGAGTCTAACGTCTGTTAGTGCTTTTGAAAACCTCATTCTAAAATCCTACAACATAATGGCTCAGTCTTAGGCTACTGAAATCATTGGGCATTTGCTGTTGACTAAGAGGGGAATTTTCAAGAGCACCCAGAAGATTAGGTGCACGAGGCCCATTGACTTTCAATAGGATTTATCAATTGCAAGCCAGTGGGACTTATGCTTCTAAATCTCCTAGGTACTTTTGAACCCCCCCCTTAAAAGGAACAGAATCAAACCCTAACATTATTATGTGTGGACACAATCTTTTTTATTTGCAGGTCCCAAATCACCCGTGATGCCAGAGGAGTTCCAAAGCAGAAAGACAGGGTCAGATCCCAAATCTCCCCTTTGTGCTTCTCCACCCTCTGTCTCCACGCAAAATGGAGCTATTCCAAATGAGCCTAGACATTTTGGTCTTGGAGAATAGATGGCAGCACTCTTAGCGAACAGACAGCAGCCAATCCAAGAGAAGCAGCGCAAATCACAGGTTTTGAAGACCATTCTTTCATGAATAAATGACTATATGTGAATACTAGTTTCAACACATTATGGTTTGTAAGGGTTTGTCTACACTACAGCTAGGAGCAAGTCTCCCAGCATGGGTAGGCAGGCTTGTAGGCTCACGATAGCAGGCTAAAAACAGCCATGTGGACATTGCGGACAGAATGGCAGTTTGGGATCTCAAGCCCACTCAATCCCTTGGTCTGAGCTCAGGCGGTTGGCCCCCATTTTGATAGAGATGCTAATTTTGCGGAGCCCTGCTAGCTCAAGTCTGCCTATCCAGGCTGGGAGACTTGCCCCCAGCTGCAGTGACACACCCTAAGTAGCTGGCACAGAGACCCGTTTTCTATCATGTCAGCTATGGTTTATGTCAGTGTTTATTGCTAGGACACAGTCGTACTAAAAAAGAGAGAGATGCATGGAGAGTTGGCAAAATGAGGAAATGGGTTCCTTTAAAATAAAATATTTTGGTTTGAATAAATTGCAGTTGGTTGGTTTGGATTCTCAGTATTGTCTCCATGTGAAATTCTCAATGGGCATCTTTTCAGCTCGGTTTCTTGAATAGCAGTTTACAGACAGTAATAAGGGCTGTGGAAAGAAACTGTGGTTTGGTTTTCAGTGGATATTTTGATACTGGGGGTGCTACTTTCAGAATGGAAATGTAGTAACACAAGGCTTTTATACTACCATCTGTGGCCTCAACCCGGCTCCCAGTGAAATCAGTGGGAGCTTGGCCATTGACTGTTCTAGGAGCAAGAACATAACATAACAATAGATTTAACAGTATAATTTGGCTAGTATTTAATTTCAGATACTCTAATATATTTGAATGAGTCTTTCCCTGACCAAATTGATAGTAATCTTTTTTATTAGGGCCTTAGCCTCCCTTGGTTTTAATTTATTAACTATTATTATTTATTATTATCTTTTCCAGTGGTTTTCAAACTTTTTTCATTCACGGACCCCTAGAAAATTTCAAATAAAGGTGTGGACCCCTTTGGAAATTTTAGACATAGTCTGTGGATCCCCAGGGGTCCGTGGGCCACAGGCTGAAAACCGCTGATCTATTCTATTAGGAAAAAATAAAAAAAGACTTGAGAGTGGGTTTCTAACCATCAGAGGAATGAAGTTCTAGAATAGCCTTCCAAGGGGAGCGGTGGGGGCAAAACACTTAGATGGCTTCAAAACTGAGCTTGATATATTTATGGAGGAGATGGTATGGTGGGACAGCCTAGTTTGGCAATTGACTGATCTTTGACTACTGGTGGTAGATATGCCAATGACCTGTTAAGGGATGTTAAATGGGGTAGGTTCTGAGTTATTACAGAGAATGCTTTCTTGGGTATCTGGCTGGTTGTTCTTGCCCACGTGCTCAGGGTTTAAAAGATCACTATATTTTCCTCCAGGACAGATTGGCAAAGGCTCTGGGAGTTTTTTGCCTTCCTCTGTAGTATGGGACTTGCTGGTGGATTCTCTGTACCTTAAAGTCTTTAAATCATGATTTGAGGACTTTAATAATTCAGTCATAGGTCAGAGGTTTATTACAGGAGTGGGTGGGTGAGGTTCTGTGGCCTGTGTTGTGCAGAAGGTCAGACTAGATGATTATATTGGTCCCTTCTGAACTGAGGGTCTATGAGAGGAATGAGCTAAATGTCCATCTTGCAAAGACAAAAAGGAGCTACATTTAGAGAAGAACTCCTGGAAGAAAGGCAGGGTCTGTGCCAGAACTCTGGGGAGACTGTGACTTTCTCAGCTGACCCCTTATCTGCGCAATAGACCACACCAAAATATTGGATCTCAGTTCCATCCCAATTTTGGGAAAAATCCAGATCCTGATCAACCTAGTTGCTTTGACTTCTGTCTAATCAAGAGATCCAGTGTAATAACCATAGGCATGCGCAGCACATTTTATTAGGGTGTGCACACTTCCTTAGGGAAGTTTTTGGCTTTTTTTTAAAAGCGAATGGGACTCGCTCTTACCCTCCGCCGTGAAATCCCACAGCAAGATGGGATTCAGCAGCGGAGCAGGAGTGGGGCTCACAATGGAAAGTAACAGCCTTTACTCTCTGCCGTGAAATCCCACCACAAACGTAAATTTGGTGGCAGAGTAGGACTCGTGACCAAAGAGTGACACCGCGAGATCTCACGTTCCCGCACCCTGACGTGGCATTTTACTCTCCGCGGCGAATCCTACTCTGCCGCCGAACCTCAAGGTCTCGCAGTGGCGTGCACGGCAGCCAAGGGCCGGACCAAAAGGTTTTCCACCCCTGCATTATGGTGTGCCTGGACACACGCCTATGGTAATAACTAATAACTAACAGCAGCTAGGTGAAGCTAAACACCTCTGTTGGTGTCAACATGGTTTGTAAGAGCCAAATTGTGTCTGGCTCTTATGCATGTGCATAGCGAGAGTGAGGGCAGGCCACACAACGTCTCTCCTGTTGACTGTGCTAGAGCCAGGCATAGAGACGTTCACTTAGACGGGCGGGCATTAGCAATTCTGTGGAGCCAATCAACACACCTCATTTACTTTTCAACTAAAATTGTTAATCTAGGGTCAAATCTTACAGGCCTTACTCCAGGCTAAATCCTTACCTGGTGTAAATTGGCAGATATCCATCCACTTCAACATAGCTGATCTCTTCACCCCAGCAGACCCTGTGGCCCTTGTTTATTCCCCTCTAGCCCTAATTAAGGCAAAACTCCTATTGGGATCAACGGGAGATTTTCTCAAGTAACAACTGGCTCAAAACTGAGCTGGGGCCTCAATATTTGAGCTGTGTTATGCACACAATGGGTGCACTTAAAATGTTGACATTTGCCACACGGTAGCATTTTTACTTTAAAGCAGGTTTGCCTACATTTTAAAAGGCCCAATGCTATTCCAGGTGAAATCAACAGAAATTTTCCCATGAACCTAAAGGGAAACATGTGGGGCTCTGGAGGCATTACAGGTTACTGTGGTGTAAATCATGTTGATTACAGGCTACTGTGGTGTAAAGCATGCTGATTTTTTTGGATCAGATCCTCAGCTGGAGTAAGTCAGTGTAAATCCACTGAATTTAGATACATTGATTTGCACCGGGTGAGCACCTAACCCCTTCTAGGGCAACAACTGTTAATCACAACTGGCAAATTTAATACATGGGAAATCTACTTCCTCGCCATAATCACCATGGGTATAAAGGGGCACAGTTCCATTGCATTCAGTAGAAATGTGTTATGTCAGCTGTGAATTAGGCCTTCTTCCTTCCCTCTCCCCCTTTCTTAATGGGTATTTGTGTTTTTTCCTGAGATCGCCATGTGATCACACCCAATCGTGTATGCTGGTGGGCCTTTGAAGTCTTCGTTGTCAAAGACAACCAGGTCATTTAGATGAAATCCAAAGGGTTAATGTGTTGACTCTGATTGGTGCCGATGCAAAAGCAGTAAAAATTATTTGTGGGCAAACTGTAATGGGATCTAGTCTGAACTTGGTGTAATAGCACTGTGCATATTTTACACATTTAATGGAGATGATTAAATGTGATGTAATTCTCTCTACCCACCTCCCCTCAAATCACACAAAACATCGCTATCCTGATTTGCCCAATACAGCAACACAATGGCATAACCAGAGCAACAGAATGGCATAAAAGCTTTCCTACCTTTCCTTAGTTTATAAAAACAAGACAAACGCTTCAAGATGATATGCTGACCACCTCCAAATCTCAGAGTGAATCCAGCTTTCTAGATCACATCCTTGGTGCAAATATAAGAATCAAGTCTCAGTCAGTCTGGAGGTTGGGTCTCTGCCCAAAACAGCAGAGGAGGCATGCAAAGCTAAAAAATATGAAGACAGGAGTAAATGATAACATCATCATGTGGGCCAGATTCTGCTCACACAGAAGCCTAGAGTGGCTCCATCAATCTCAGTGGAGTCACTGCTAATTTACAGCAGCGTAACTGAGATCAGAATCTGGCCTGCTGTAGAGTGTGAAAAAAGTGATACATTATTGGAATGACGAGAAAAGATACAAAAGGGTCAAATGATGCCATAAGGGGCATGATCCTGTATTGGGCAAGTGCACAAACAAAATTCCAATTGGCCAGTGTGTATCTGAAGCAAAATCAGGCTCAGAATATTTAATATAAAAAGAAATTCTGGCCACATATAAAACAGCCTGGGTATTCTTCCTCCTAATTTATTAACACATGGGCAGCTTGCTTTATAGTTGGAGGTGACTTTGCCACCCATCTAGAATTACTCTGTCAAGCTGTTGTAGGGTGGGTCATTTTGCATTTCTCTCTATGCTACCCTGGCATCACACACAAACATCAGCACCAGTCAAGGGCCTCACAAACTGCTTCCAGTGCAACTCAACCCTGACCTACAGCACTTCCTACTATGTCTATCTTGGGTCCCCAACCACTCTTTGCCCCTAGACCTCAATCCTGTCTGCTGTCCCCTTGCTGAGACTCTAGTTTATTCTCCACACATTCTGCTACTGTGATACATCTTGTAATAAAACACAGGAAGGCTGGGAAGGGGCAAGTTTTTATTTCTTGGCCTCAGTCACATTGTGGACTTCAGTGTCAATTAACTTTATTTAAATGATGTGTAACCCTTCTGCCAGTGTCATTAGCCATGGTATAGGCCAGGCTGTAGCAATCACTTTTAAAATAACAATTAGCTGAAGTCCTTGCTTGAAATCTTGAGTCCCCATTCCCTGGCTTTAAGAACTTTAAATTTAACATACATCCCCGTCACCTATAGAGGTGTTATTTCCCCACTCACAAGTCTGGGAATAGGAAACCACACAAACTCTTTTATTAGGGAAAACAACATTAAACCCCCATTTACATAATAAAATGAAATTACCAAAATACAAACTCTGCATGAGGGCTAACCACCCCCAACTATTTATTAACTGCCCACAACTCTTAGCCACCAAGCAAACCATGCACACCTGCACCTCACTCACAAATCCAGTTAGATTTGGGGTGCTCAAGTGGGCCCCGGGAAGTGGCTCTCATCAGGCTGCCTACTACAGCCACCTGATGTTCACACCACCAACTCTTGCTCCGGCCTGCTGCTGCCAGGTCCTACTTCACTGCAGTCAGTGATAACCGCTCCACTTCTGCCACATGCACTCCTAAAATCACAAATTTAGTAACAGGCTCTACTGACACGGACACTGCCAACAGGTTCATTCTCACACAGACAGCTCCATGCAGGTCAACCGAAAGCAAAACCCCACCCAACAGCACAACTTCTAATTTTTCTGACACCATTTCTGCTCCTTTTGTTGATTTGAGCTCAGTATCCAGTAAGAACCTGTCAGCTCAGAGTGATTCACTTTCTCCAGGCTAACTCATTCACAGTTTCTCCCTCCTTTACATAAATATATTCCCATGCACCATTTAATATAGTTTCCAAAACCAGAACACAAAATAACTCCAAACAATACATCATAAATCACTGTACAGAACCGCACTGGGGCAAAATTATAACATGTAAATTAATCCTGCCAGATCTAGCATTCGGCATTCTCCTATAGAGGGAGCAGTGAGCTTCTTTTCCCCTCTAGCTCTAGGACTTACAAATGTGTACCAAAACTAGACTTCTGCTAGATAGGACACTGTGAAGAATCTTGTACCAAGCAACATTCATTGTTGTGCTCAGCATATTCCATGCTTGTTTAGGTAGCAAGTACTTCTCTACCCTTTGGAGGTGACCTCCCAGCATAACTTTTCTAAAGCACCTGAAGATCCCATGTTTCTCTGCTCACAGAGAACATCTGCTGCGAGCTCTGGAATAATTCTGCTTTGACCTGTGATATGAGATAAAAGGAGCCTCAAGAGAATCATGGCCAAAGAACAAAAGCGATGTTTTTCCTTCCTGTTAGGAGTGTGTGCTATATACCAGGCTCTAATCTGCATGGGTTCAGTGCATTCTGCACCTGTGTTTTTGTTTTCTTTGCAATGGGAACAGTTGCTTGGTCTGTGGTGCATGTCCGTGCCTGCCTCACAGAGAGCAGACTGCCAATTTTCTTCATTTGGATCTGGTTTCTTTTCCGTATGTTGAAAGTCTGTGTTAATGGAGGGATTTACTCTACAAACCTCATTCACTGATGGCCAATATGACAATACCATCAACAGCAGGAGAAGAAAACATTTATAAGGTGAATGAATGTGGAAGTGTTGTATCCCATTGGTGGCCTTTTTAACAGTTTACACTGGGTGGGCCTAGTTCTTAATATGGCAAAGGACACTGTCTGTTGCATCTTTTTTTCTCTGTTTCCTTTGTTCAACTTCATGGGACATGGCTTGGTTTGTAAGGCTGCTGCAACTCTTGTGAACCTGAAAGTCCAGAAACTGCTGTTCTATTTTCCCAGCAAATGCCTTACTATGTAGCTATAATTTTTAAATCTGGGTCCTACCTTGGCTCATTATGTTGGCAGAAAATCTGCCTGTTTATGGAGATTGAAACATGAACACTATCAGTGCGGTTCAGGTCTCTACTACTATGGAAGGATAGTAATATAATTATTACCAAAAATAAAGGGCCTGATTCTCAGATACACTAACTCTGCCTCTGTAAAGGGGACAGCGTGTAACTGAAAATCAGGGCCAGAATGTACACTTGTGTCCTAGGAAAGAATCAGACGCCACAGCCAGGGAAAAGCTTCCAGTCTGGTAAACAGAAATGACAGCCAAAATTCCCTTAGTGAGACATGCTAGAGAGCTCTTCTGAATTAATGCACAGTATGTGCACACATGGAAATATATCAGAAAGGAATTTTGTACCTCAAGATCTAGTATATTATTTTTAAACCTCCTCTGTAATCTGGATTTATTCCCTCCTTTTGTAGCTCCTTTTCCACCATCTTTTCTATGTCCATAAACACTGATGTTGTGGATCCTTTTCAATCCATTACTTTCCTTTTGTCCTTAAAATTCCATACTCCAGAGAGCGAAGGGAGCAAGAGGCATAAAACATTTGGACGCTGATGGGTAAAGATTGAATCAGGACCCTACATTCTTTACGGAGGTTATGTAGCTGGTTGCATCAGTTTAGAAGTGAATCATGGAGTAATGCTATGGAAGACTTAGTCTGTTCTCCTTGCAGATGATACAACAGTGCCTGTCTCAAACTATCTATGTTTTTCAGGGAAGGGGACCAAGTGGTTTGCCAGGATCACCCAAAATCTTTATTTTCAATTGAAACTGGTGTCCTACAGGTTTCCAGCTTTTGTGGCTCAAGTTATTTAGCATACCAGGGAAGAGGAACAAGAATGGAGCTATTAACTAGAAAGAAATGGCCTTATTTGCGGTTCAAAGCATTGTAAAACCACAAAATCCTTTGTAAAACCAGGACTAAGTCCAAGGTCCATGCAATTTTGCATCTTTATATAAAAATTCACATAAAGGAAACAAGAATATCAATTTCTAGAAATAAAGTAAAAGATCAGAGTATGTAATGTATACAAAATAATATTTATAGTCCTTGGCTTCCTGCAACCAGTTTAAATGTACGTTTACATAAAAAAGCCACTGGCTTAAAATTATAACTGTATAGATCCACTGATGTAGTATAAATTAACATTTTTTCCCCAATAACATTTACTGTAATTCTTGTACAGCTGTACTGAATGTACACTGTGCTGTATCATACATATCTGTCATGGTCAGAGACGTCGTTGTATTTGTTGCTGCTAAAAGATCAGAGAGTGCAGGTGGAACATTCATGGAGTTTTCATTCATTTATCAGTTCTTGGAAAACTATTTCCTGTGGCACATTGATCTCGCTATGTGTCTACCCAGGGCAACACAATGACATGATACTGGAAAAACTAAACATTCAAAAGTGTTTCAAATGTTGAAGTAGCCATAAGGAGTTATAGCAGCTGTCAGAGGAAATTAACCAGACTGGGGCCAGATTTTCAAAAATGCTCATAGCCAGATTTTCAAGTGATCACCACCCATAGTAAAGGCTAGATTTTTCCAAAAAGTTTAGTTCCCACGGAAACACTTTAAGACTCAGCCTTGCCATGGGCCTATGTTATAATCACTTCAGATATTGCAGTAGCTATTAACATCTGGTTCTAACTTTTTAATTTGATTGCATGCAGTACACTAAGGTTATCAATTGTTTTAATGGCCATTAGATTGGCCCATGGGCTATGCTGGATGGGGAGACTTCTCTCCATGATTGGTCATTTCAACCGGTTTACTGAGCTGTCAGAGATTTTGTAGATTCAGTAATATTCCTAATTACATTTAGTTTTCTGTTGTTGTTATTGTTAAACTTTTAGTCATAATTATATCTAAAATTAGAAACTACACAAAATCAGCACTCTCTTGGAGGTTAGCATCAACTTCAAAAGAAGATGCTGTTTATATTTTACAAGCATCTCAGTTGTATGCCTTTAAAGACACTCCAGGCAGCTGCTGCTCATTCATTAGTACATTCACTGATCATCATATTAATAATTTAAAGCCCATTTGAATCCAAATTTCCTTTTTTCCACCTGCAGGCACAGACACGGTGTTCTCCTAATCTTGCTGTAATTTACCAACATCAAAAGTGTTGATTTATGGGACAAAAGTTAGAGAAAGCTGAATTCACCTTGAAGAAATTATTTCCACATCTTTGGAAGTTTAATTCTATTTACTTTTATTTAATCTCTTTCTCTCTCTTTCGGTCTCCACCCCCCCCCCCTTTTTTTTAAAATAATTTCCTCCAAGTTCCAGGGGCTGTTTTCCACCTTCGATTTTTTATAACTTGAAGATCTGATTATACAAAGAAAGAACAATTAAAATTCGTGGGTTCAGAGGTATGAAAAATGCAATTGCACTTGTTCATTTTCTTTCTCAGAAATGTCCCGTCCACCGGTCTTTAGTGTTTTCTCTTCTCCAGCTTTCAATGGTGACAGTATCAGTATCCTACACCAGTGTAACTCCATTGACTTCAATGGGATACTCTTGATTTACACCAATATGAGTAAGTGAAAAATCAGGCTCTCAGTTTCTCCCCTCCAGGGTCCACTTCAAGAGTGCCCAGTCAGGTCTCCAGCCATCTCCTGTCTCTGGGCAGGTATCCTTGTCCCAATTCCTTTTGATTCGAGGTTTAAAGCTGCACAGCCCCTTGCCTTAACACTGTGATTTCCCCAGGAAGCCAGTCTACCTAATGGCCAGCATCTGTGCTTTGCTCGCTCTCTTTCTCCAAAAGCTATGAATGGTGTATTGACAGTTTCCACACAGTTCTTTCTAAGCAAGCATCTTTATTCTTAAGGTAAAAGCATTATAGAAAAAGCCTCATAAAAACAACAAACAGATTTAAACACAAATTAAACGTTCCAGGAGTCACCTGTGGTCTTATGGTGTCTTTGTAGGCCAACATCTTTCAAACCTTCAGCCAGGATTGGGGCCCCCATGGAGAGAAGGTCCATTTGCTGGATCAGAAAGAAGGCCCAGAGTCAGTTTAAAGGCACATTTTTATATTAAAAGCCCTTTCTTTGTCTGTTGGTCTGTGAAAAATCCAATTTGAACCAATATATGCAAACCTTGCCAGGGAGTGGTACCTTTCCGGAGGTATTTACCACCTCAAAGATTCACCTTAATGACCTCCCACCATTTCTGGTTCCTGGAAGAATTGTGGTAACCTTCCCCCTGGAGCTGTGTACGATCCATAGCCCACAATGATACATGAATTTAATACAATATGGGCTCCAAAGGTATAGCATGGAGGTGCAATACCTGCCACGTAGACCTCTGATTTTTATTCTAAAATTAGCAATAGCCCAGTAATATCATTTTGCAAAACTTTCATACCAGCTAAAATGCATCAAAAGATTTTATATGTGGATGATTAGAAACAGTACCAAGATACACAGCATAACAGCATCTACTTCACTTGTGTTAAATATTGGGGGGAAACCCCCAACAACCCAGCAACATGAAAATAAAACCTTAAACATGATATTAACAGTATTCCACAAGGCCTTAAGATGTTTATATATTTTGCTTATCTCAGGTATACCGAGGCAGTAGAGCTCTAAGATATTGTGTAAAGTTGATGAGCACAGATGGGTTTCAGCCCAGAGCTGGCTGCATTTCAGTGGTAAATGAAGCGATCCCAATATACAGTGTGTATATCTGTTTGTGAAGTTAGTACAGTGCTTTGGGATGAAGAGCAAGTTGTTATAACAACACATTTGATTATATCTGGAAATGGCAGAACTTCGTAACACTGACAATTTTCTTGGAAAGAAAACTGTCTTGTTAGTCTCTCAAATTATGACAGCTTTGAAGTAAGAATGAACTTTCATTTTGTAATTGCTGGAACACTGCCTCTTCCACTCAGTAAAGAGCCTTTTTGCACACAAGCTGCTAAGGGAGAGGTTCTCAGCCTTGTCCAACGGCATCATGCTTATGATGGATTGACGAATAACTCCCTGCCTCACGGTAGGTCCCAGCACAGCAGCAACTCTGTTTTCCCTTCTCTGCCCTTTTAATAGATTCACAGATTTTAAGGCCAGAAAACCCCATTTTGATAATCCAATCTGACCTCTTGCATAACACAGGCCATGGGAATTATCTGCTCTTGTTTCTTCTGCTTGCCCCCTTCCCCATCTGTTTTCTCTGCAGCTATTCTTTTTCTCTGCTTTCCATTTGTTCTTTTTGCTGGATAGTTTTGTGCTTGCCCTCCGCGTTGACCACTCAGTAGATGGCTACAAGCTGCCCGGGATGGATGGCTCCAAAGGCTGAGTCACATGTGCACTGGCGGCTTCTCTGAGTGCCACAGGAACACAGGAGAGTAGCTTGAGGCATTGGGCTGCTGCCTGAACTTGCAGCCTTGTACCTGGGAGCTGCTGTTGTGCCAGCCGTGCTGGAGCCACTGTGAGGAGCAGGAAGGAAAGGAAAGTGGCCCTCAAGGAGATACTCGCAGCCACAGGTGCAGCGCAAATTTCTTCACACCCTTTGTTATCTTCTGTGGTGTGATCTCCCTGGGCGAGTCTGGGTGTGGCCCTCAGAAGTGGTGACTAGGGGTTCAGTTGCGTCATAGAAGCACAGCTCTATGTGGGAGCCACACTGCCCAAGGGGGAGCTCCAGGAGGAAATCCGAACCTCCTGCTGCACATGGTAATATTCTTGCTACTATACTCCTTAAGGGGGGTAGCATACCCTCCCCCTCTCCCCCCGGTGGTCAGCGAGGTCTGCTGGCTTGTGTGAAAGGGGAAGCAATTGAGGCCATGACCCCACCTCTTCCCTCCAATTGCCTTTTCAGTGTCATGTGCCCCAAGGGCACTGGGAAAGGGCAGTATTTGTGATCTGGGGAGCGCAGGGGCTGCCATGAGGCAGTGTCTTCCTTCCACTCAGCATCCCTAACACAGCCTGCCATAAACTGACCATCAGTCAGACCAAGAGTCACCACCCTATCCCATTGGAAGGCCGATTTCATACATGGTAAAGATCTCTTCAAAGTGATTTATTTCTCTTACAGCTAGAATAAAAGTTGGTAAGCAGATGCTTGAGGGAAGATCCAATCAGCTGGTGTTTAGGTCTTTCTTCTGAGGACATGGTCATAGATGACTACTTGGAGGAAGAGATCTGTCTCAATAGGGGTCCGAGTTGTGCTGTCTCCTGGGTAAGCCTGAGACACAGAGTGTTACAGTTAACCAAACTGTCAGGTCAGACAAAAACTAAACCATAAGAGTTACATGTATTTCCTCCTCACTTCTCTGAAATATGGAACTTACCAACTTCGGCTAGGTTAGGTATGGGGTTTCTTGGATGCAGATTAACATCCACGAGCTACTGAATAAAAACCACCAACTTACCATTGGTTCATTTAGGACTCCAAGTATGATTTTAGTTAAAAAACACGGGTGCAATCAACTGATTAAACAGAAAGTCCCATTGCAAAAACATCCAGCATTGGCTTAACTTTGTTTAGACAGAAGGCAATGGTAACACTCCGTTTGATTTCAGTGGCAGCAGATTTAGGTCAATGCTAAGCATTTTTGAAAAATCTCTCTCTATTTGGTAAGTGTTATAGAAAAACCTAAGACAGATGGACAGACGGACAGTTCCCAGGGAGCTTTATATGTATATACACTATATTCTGCAACATACAAAGACATAGCACATATTTCTGCAGTGGTTACATTTTTTTATTATGAATGAGCAAAAAATGTTACTTGATGTAGCACTCTTGTATCTTTCACGTAGAAATAGAAATAGAATATCTGGTTATTTGTTACAGATGTTCTCCAGCTGTAGGACGTTAGATCAGTGGCCCACTTTCAATGCAACCAAACACATTTTTTAGGTATGCATTTTTGAATTTCTAACAAACCAATGCACTCATTTTAAAATGTGTATAATTTGATATTTTGTACTGTTACTATTCATATGCAACCATCTTTCATGGGAAGCACTTCAAAGAAATCATCATCCTAGATCTGTTCTGTACAAACCCAAACAAATTATTGCACAGCTTACTTCACATTGGTTTAGAGAGGCACCAAATCATGGGTGTGTGTGTCATATTCAATCCACAGTGCAAGGGCTTCAGATGTAAAATTTAAAAAAGGGCAATGAAGATCAGAAGAATATAATCAATTCATTACAGAAGGACGTTGTTTATAGGGTTATAACCCATTCCTCTTCCAACATGAAAAAAAAAAATACATGCAGCAATTTAATAGGCCTTCAACTGTGGCTCAACAGAGGAACTCCTGTGTAAGTTTATTGTATATAGCATATTTGTTTTGTATAGATTTCAAAACACTTTACAAAGTTATATAACCATGACAGAACTAGCTAAATAACAGCAGACAAAGTCAGATAGAAAAGGGTGCAGACAAAGGAGAAAAGATGTTTTTGGCTGAGGATCTGAAATGCAATGGAGAGGTGATGAGGCTGAGAAATACAGGAAAGAAGGATGTTCTGATGAGAGGAGCTGCAGAGAAGGTGGCTCTTGTAGCAGCACTGGTGACACTGTTCTACCCTCACTTATAACCACGCAAGCCCAGTGAAACACACAGGGTTGCCTAGGTGTAACTGAGGGCAAAATTTGGCCCCAGACATGGAACAGTAGAGAGGAGGCCAATGCTACTCTAGAAGAAGAGATGCAGGAAAAGAAAGAACAGAGACTCAGTCTAGGAGGTAGGTTGGAACAAATCAAAGGGCAAATTTTAAAACATATAGGGCCATTTGGAGCTAAGAATGGGGATCCAGCAGAACTGTTAGAGGTGTGAGTTTGTGAAGTCATGCTCCATTGTACATATGAAAAGGTCTGCTGGCTGTACATGGACAGTATATATGCTGCAGTCTTTGGAAACAGAAGTAGGAACTTCCATTTGGTTCAATCAGTTCTGCCAAGTTCAATACATTTGTATAAAATTCAAAACCTCTGTCAGTCATTTGCTCCTCCTGACTTACCTTAGTAACTGTACAACCTAATGCCCCCTGGAGCACTTTAGTGAATTTTGGAAGCAAGTTACAGAATCAATGTTTGTTTCCTCTTATCACTGGTCCAGGTTCAGTGGGTCATATTTTCCATTGCCCTACTCTTTGTCTTTTGCCATTTCCACCAGGGCAAAGTGCATGTAAAACACTATTGTTCTGATTTGGTAGTTCTGGGCCTAAAGGAGTGAAATGCCCAGCTCCCTTTGACATCCTTAGGTCCCTTGAAAATCCCAACCCTTAGTGTTTGGAATGTCCTGGCTGTCCAACCTTGACATCTCATTAATATAGAATTTGGGGGCAATTAATGTATACTAAATCCAACAATGGCAGGTGAGTGATTTCCTCCCCTTTATTTTGTATGTTTTCAACATTTGTTTGGCATAAATAAAAATGAAGTTTTATAGGATAAGGAACCCAATTCTGCTCCCACTGAAGTCAGTGTCACAGCTCCTATGGATTTCGGCGGGAGTAGGACCAGACCCATGGTTGATAAAAAAGGAACCTGTAACATGTGCTTATGCTATATTTATTTTATGACACAGAGTTTATGACATCATTATAAAATTCTCTTCACTCATTACAATAAATTCACCTCTCAGTTTTCCCTGGTAGCCTCACTGAAGCACCAACATTTTCCTGTGTTTGCTTCAATTGCAAGTACTTCTGTGCCCACACAAAGGCATTTTGCTATGAACATGACATTGACTTATCTCCACCAGAGGGAGCACATACTGACAAATTTATCTTATGTGTGGGACAGTGTATTAGATATATTTAAACTGGTGTTTAACCCGTACGCTGCAAGAATAATCTCAACCTTCTACAAGACCAGAGTATTTTATGGGAGTTTCTTCCTACTGGAATTTTCAAACCCTGATACCTCCCTCTTTCATACGTACACTGGGCAGTCCACATACTGTGTTTTATATTTTCCAGTCTGATCAGACCTTTTACTATCATCAGGCTGGTTTTGCCTCTCTAGTGACATGAGTAGAACATCCTGCCAAAGGATATAAACAAAGTCCTAATTCTTTATGCACAGACTCATACACTCTGATTCCATTACAGGTAATGCATTTGGTAGCAAAACAGACAAGTATAAATTGCTTGCACAGTCTTTCAGCTTTTGATTTTTTTAAAAAGGTGTGGGGTTATGGTCAACACTAACCCTACTCTCTGAGTGCTTCTGAAAAGGAATCCATTTTGTTTCAGTTCATTGCCAGAAAAACTGATGGCAAGGCAATAGTCTGTGATTCCAATGGACTATTAGTTCTGGATTTGGTGGCGGTGGATTGTGCGGTCTCTGCCCTTGTTTTGAAGAAACTTCACTTTTTTTTATCCACTAGTGGGCACATTTTGTAAAGGAAATGATCATTTTTAAGTAGGGTCAAACTTGGGTCTTTCAGCCAAGTGATGTGCTGCCAAAATTTTAGCAAGTGGCTCCCTTCAACAATTTTTCAACTCATATAGAGATGCATGGGACAGTCTCTGGAAAAAATACGCTACTCTCTCCCCCACTAAAATCCATTTGTTCCATATTCTGCCCTTCTCCAATCCTTTACTCTTCCCAGGCCCAAATCCATCAGTCCTTCCAATCCCTCCCATCTTCTTATTATCCTCTGCACCATGCCTCTCAATTCACTATAATTCCCCTTCCTCAGGACTTCATTCAGGCTCCTTTAGGTGCCTTCCTTACTTGGCAGTAGCAGTGTGAGGAAGGAGGCTGTCCTGAGGCCTCTACTGGAAGCAGTGGGGGCAGGCAGATCTGAGACCTGTCTTGAGGCTTCTGTTGGCAGCATCTGACTGGAGGGGAATTGGGTAGGTTGGTATCAGGTCACCTTTGGTGGTGGAGTGGGTGGTAAATTGGGGAATGGGTCCTCTTTGGTTGCTCTGTAGAGGAATAGGGTTCCAGGCTCCCTCCCAATACCAGCTCTTCAGACTCTGGCCTGTGGTCAGTGAGAGGACAGGTTGGTACAGTTCCCACTCAGTGCAGCAGCAACTTCATCTCATCCCCTCTTCATCTTCTCCTTACGTGCTACAAAAGTGCCTGACAGAAATGGGAGAAGACTGGGCAGTGGGAGGGACGTACCTGCTACCTGACCCAGGCAGACACAGTGGTATTTGTGGGAAAGGCACAAGAAGGGAGTTCTTTTTGCAGCTACCTCAGTAAAAGAAATAGTGGGCCCCATGCAGAAGGGGCTGAAAATTCTAGCAGACAGAGCAGGTTTTAGCATTCCTAGGTGAGTTACAAAACAATTCTTTGCCACCTCCCCCACGTCAAGCACAATCAATTTCTGATAATTGCACTGCTATATCCAGGGCAGGCCTTAAGATTATGGGGAGGGTTAAGGGGATCCACATGCCAAATTAATTGTCTTATTTACCAGAAAAAGCATGTGTGTGAGTGAGTATGAGAGAAACTTTAGGTCCTCTCATCCAAGCCTCCTGCTGCAGAAGTGGCATGGGCTGCATATTCCTTTCAGTCTTAGCAAATGGTTTATGTTTTCACTGCTATCTTCACAAGGAAAAGGGCTAGAGACTTGTAATTAAAAATGGCGAGAGCTGAGGTTATGGAACCTAGAGGCCAGAGGTATTAACAAGGGGATTGCATGCAGGTGAGCCTGAAATATAAGGTGCATACTGAGAAATAAGAAGTTTGTAATAGGACTTTAACAGATATGGAATCAAAGAGCCTTGCATAAAGGAGACTGAATATTGAAAAAAGGGATTTACCTTGGGATCCACATTTACTATTTTCCTATCACATTTGTTCTTGAAGAGTAATCCACATGCATTTTCTGCAATCACTTGGTAATTCGGACTGGAATTTGAAGTGCTGACATTTCTATCCCAGTTGTAAAAGCTGTGGAAATATAAAACATAAATGTTATAGCTTTAATCAGTGTGATACTTTCAAATTAAGGGTTCGACTCGGACCTCCTTACTCATGCTAAGTAGTTCCTTAATGCCTTGCATAGCCCCACTGAGGTCAATGAAAGTCATTGTGGAGTGAAGTGCTAGAGGAAGGCCCTCAAAATCTGCTTCTACATGTTTGTTCTGTTGAGATTAGTTGGTTAAAAAAGAAAGCCTCTGGCAAACTAAAATTGGGCCCTTTGGGTGCTAACATAACATATTTAGTAGAACTGCTACTAAAAGATTCATGCACAGGGTTACAAACAGTAGGAAGCAGTGTTGCTTGAAGACTACTACAGTGACAGAAACAGCTCTGCCAACCTCCTCAAGGTGCTTCGTAGACCACAGAATAAGAACCAATTACTTCCCCTTTGCACTTCATTGTAACTTTGTTACTTAATTGTTGCTTTCTTGTTCTCGTTTTAACATAAATTTGGTAGCATTTTAGCTCCTGCACAGCGCCTTTTGGGCTAAATACAGATAGGATGCTGAACATAAGTGCCAAGAGAAAATTCATTAACAAGATGAGGAGCTCCTTAAAAACCTGCACATTTCAAGTCTGAGGTTGTTTCTAGAGTGAATATCCAAATAGGCTTATTATGCTTGCAAGCCTCTTGGTGACATGCTTTGTCTGTGTCAGTACTGAACTCCAAGGAAGAGAAAAATCACAATTCTAATGTGTCAAATACAAAATTAAAATAGATCAGTTTGAGCAATCAGTCAGTCTTAGCTATAGATATTTTGGCATTTCTGAATACTAGCAGATTCCTATCCCTTAATTTCCTCCTTTTAATTTTAAGAAATAATTCTTGGGGTAAGTGGCAATTAAACTAGCTAAGACTCTGCCAAGTTTCCAAGTATGTGGGATGTACCAAAATGGCTGTGAGATTCCAGTCCTGTTTCTGCATTTCTTAACCAGGCCCCGCTGCAGAAAGAATGCTGATTTTATTTTATTTTGTTTTATTTTTCTTTGTTGGTGTAGTGGTGGTGCAGCATGTTGTGTTTGGGAAATGTAAAGAGAAGGATGTGAGCCAGACTCACTTTTCATCAACCAGCTCTCACCTGGGCAGATTCTCACCTGAGAGAAGGGCAGGATGGGAGAAAAAGCCCACCCAGACAATGGAATTATTAGCATAGGCATTGAAACCCACTTTGTGTCCTGTTTGTACCCGGCACTCACATAGCTTCTTTAATCTAAGAATCTCAGAGTGTACTGCCGACATTTACTAAGCCTCATCACACCTTTGTGATATAGTTAAGACAAGGAGTATGAAAGCTAGTTAACAGAAGGGGGAACTGAAGCACAGAGAAGGTTAGTGATCTGCCCAGGTTACACAAGTCAAGGGCAGAGCTGTGAACAGAACTCAGGAGCCTCGACATCCTGTCTTAACCAGTAGAGGGAACCCTGTATCATTGGATGGAGTCATGTAGCTCTCTCATACTAGTTGTAGACTTCACTGGTCAAGGCTCTTCAGCTGTGACAATCCTAGAGACAGCTGTAAACTGGATTTTGGTCCCCACCTGCATTTGAATCCGGCTGCTCGCCTATTTCAGGGGGTGAATCTCATCCCAATGAAGAGGGCCTTCCACAAGGCCTTATCCACTTATGCACTCTACAAATTCATTACACAAATTTACAAATTACACAGTGGTGCACAGGGCCCTCCATGCACTGGAGTGAGATTCATCCATAATGCACCAAATATCTGACACTGCAATGGAAGTGGTATTTCCTACAAAGAATACAAATCATTTGCTGTCCAAAAGAAAAGGTGTCAGATGGCAGCTGGATGTGGGCTTTGTTTGCCCAGATTTAGCACTGACCTCTTAAATCAGCAACAAAAATAAAAAAACAAAATAAGGGTGTAAGGGTGTAAGGGTAAGGGTAGCAGTAAAAAAGGGTGTAAGTGTAAGGGTAACAGTAAAAAAGGGCTTGCGCCTGTTCTGGCCCCACCTCCCAGCCCATGGGGTTAGCTTATACCATAATGGGTTACTTTCCTCAAAATAAGGATCAGATCCTTGATTCAGTTCTCTACTTTTCCCTTCCTACCCACACATACACCAAGATTAAACTATTTCCTATAGTGGAATGGGAATTCAGTCAAAACTAATTATAAACAACGATGGCTTGACAGCTTTTTCCAGTTTGTGGTTCCATGAATCTGCAATGTGAACTATCCAGCTTTACTTCCCCTCCTTATAATTTAACTACTGGCTTTCTACACGTAGGCAGCAAAAGAAGGGGTACTGATTGGGGAGAGACAGGACAAAAGAAACTGAAATCAAAACAAAAACACCCCCTTTACCCTGAAAGAAATGTCATCTTCATGATTTCTGCCCTCCAGTATTATCATAGTAGGGATCATTTTAACAGGGGGAAAATTGGCATTCTTCATGTGCTTGCCAAATATGACAAAGTAGCAACATACTTAGATTGGATTTGGCCTGTCAGTCCTTTCATAGCTTTCTGGAGCAAGCGAAGTCAATGTATCAGTAGGACACAACACTGTGTAACACAGCACATATGTCTGACTCCATGCCAACCACTTTTATAATAAGATGCATGTCTCAGGCCCCTAGTTAGACAAGAACATGCTACTTTTTTCAAGTAAAACAGCTTAAAATGCTGGGTTTTGGCTTTCTTTTTAAACTTTAAGCAGCTTTGATTGAAATAAGTATATTTGCCAAATGATTGCCATGTTACAGTGTGACTCATAATGGTGCTTTGAAAAACCAAGACAGTTCAGTTTGCTAAGTAGCTACTGTGCAGAAGTAACTGTTTTCCATCAAGATTTTTGCTTGGTTTACTGTTGGCATATTGTTATCATGAGGTAAAAAACATACATGTAGAAAGTGAGCTAAAAACCTATGGCCGGATTCTCCTCTCAATCTGGTGTAAATCAGGCGTGATTCCATTGACGTCAATGTGTTGCACTGGCGTAAATGAAAATCTGGCTCACAGGGTCAACTTATGCCTGAATTTCACTGAGTGGTGTGATAGGACAGAGCACCTGTAAAGGAGGCAGCTATCACGCTGGATTCAGATACCCTTAACCGCCAAGTTGAGTACCACACTCATGCCTAGTCCCATTTAAATCAGTGGGATTGTTTGTGGAAGGAGGGGGTGATGGTCTATAACTGGACTTGCTATGCTCAGGATTGCAAAAAGCAAGAGGTTGTCTAGCAGTGGAAGCAGAGCTAACCTTTAAAGACATTTCCACTTTGCCTTTAGCAACTAGATAACATTACAAGGCTGGTAGCTGTATCTCTATCCTTAGTCCAGGCAAAACCTGGGAAATAGTGTGAAAGGGACAATAATGTCATTTAGTCACAAAGGCATTTGAAAAGTTTTCAAGGATGACCACTCTATCAGCCCAGAGTAGGGCAGGGATGCAGCCCTGGTTCCGTGCTCCTGCTAAAAGCTGGACAGCTCCTGCAGTATTGCTCTGGGGCAGTACTGATCAGCCCTTTTTAAAGGTGTGGCAAGACTCTTTTCTTCGCATTTCCCACAGCAACCCAATCAGTGAAATCCTAGCTCCATTGAGGTCAATTGCAAAACTCCCGTTGACTTCGATGCAGCTAGGATTTCACTCAATACCTCCCTCCATCACTGCTGGAATGCTACAAGTGTACTTTAGCCCAGCACTCCAGGAGATCACGGAGCCATTGTGTGGCCCACAAGCACACAGAATAACACAAGTCTATCAGAAATAGGTCCATGCTAATAATTAATGGCATGTGTTTTAAAAATGTCTTGACACCGTGCCTACTCCAAAGGAGCCGTCAGATGTATCTATCCTTTGCTTTGTCACTTTAAAAATCCCTAGATTTGCTTTTCCTGATAGTCATTTTAGAAAGTTGCTAGGTACACATTACCTGACAACTCTGAAAACATCTGTCTACTCTGTCACACCTAACACATCCATGGCAGGTTTCCATTCACTTTTAATAATAAAAGGAAATGACAAAGCACAAAACTAGACAGAGGGCCAAAATCCTGCCCTGGCGCCAACAAAGCAGGCCAGTGAGGATCAGCAGACGTGCCGACAGGTGTGTCCTCTGCAAACCGAACCCTGCCATGTAAACAAAGGATAAAGATAAATGCCAATATATCATTATTAAGTGATGGGAGGTGTCCAGTGAGGTGCCACAGAGATTGGCTTTAGGCTTGATTTTATTTAACATCTTAAGTGGCGTGCCGGAGCAGTTCTAAGATCAAAGGACTTGCAGAGCTCCCGTTGGTGATGTAACCCTTTGATCCTACCCACTTCTCACTCCACTGACTCCTTATATTCCCCAAGCCACATGCTGCTCCACCTCCATCCTTGGTTCTGCCTCTTAGATCACCCCTTTTCACCCGCACCAAGTAATAAGAGGGAGAGCCTAATTTTTAATGAGGAGGAGCACCTGCAGCTCCCGTTGACCTGATTTGAAGCCTAGTGCATGCTCAGCATGTCTGAAAGTCAGGCTTGGTTTGTTTATGGTGGTACATTGGTGTATTACTAGGAGTAATGGGGGGAAACTGAGCAGAGATAAATTTAAGATGATTATCAGAAAATGTATGCTAACAGTGAGATTTCTTTGACTCTGGAACAATTGACCTGGAGAGCCCCATTGCTTGAGAAATGTATATCTAGACTGATCAAAATTCATAAGAGGATACGGTACTGCAAGAAGTAAGCATGCTGTGGGAAAGGGATGGAGTAGATGACCTAGCAGTAAGACAGTTCAAAGTTCAGGCTCTTCTTCTCTGGACCGTGGGGAGTCTGCTGTGGTAATGAGCACAAGGAAAAAAAAGAGTTGAAAGGATTAAAACGCAGCAAAGATGGTGACTTACAAAGTAAAAAGGTATCTGAGGTACCTGCCTCTCTCCTCTCTCAGAATCCACTATGTATGGATTGAGAACAAAAAGAGTCCTGTTTGACATTAGTCAAAGATATCTAGGGGTACGGACGATACCTTCAGATCAAAGTGAAATTAATTGGTGGGGGGAAAAATGAGACATTCCAAACACAGCTGATTTACAGCTACTCGTCTATGTCTGAGAGAAACATTTCCAAAGCTTTGCTGCTGTCCATTTGACAAAGATGTTTTTAAAGTCCTAACAATGGTATTTTTCAGGTTTAACATTGCTTCTCCACATTTCTGTTTCGGAAAAAAAATTACTTGAAATGATTTTTGGTGGGCAAAAAAATGAGAACTCACAAAGTCAAAAGATGCCTATTGTCCCACAGTTCCATTTATTTTTCAGTTGTTTTCTGAACATAAAGAAAATAAATATCTCTGAGCTTTAAAAGATGGTCCTTTTCTAATTTTTGTAATCCAGATTCTCAGCAAGTGCAAACTAGCAGACTCTATCATCGCCTATCCTGATTTACAACCAGCTGTAGACCTTGCCTTTATGTGTATCTATGAACATACAAGTAGGTTATTCTTACACTCACATGAACTTGTTGGACTATTTGCTGTATACAATTTAGTCATTTGGCCCTGGAGTCTGCTCATTAATTGTCTGTAAATCAAATTAGAGGTTATCATTTTGCATGTTATGTGTAATTGTTCAATATTTATCTATCTATCTATAAACATACACACACAACAGATATTGTCCCTGTGGTGGTGAGTTCCAAGTGATAAACTGTATTTGTCAGGCACCCTTGACTAACTCATCTGCATTCTTCTCACTAATTCATCTCATTCCTGTGTCTTATTTTTAGCTCCCAAACCAGTGAGCAGCTTCACAAAGCCTCCATTAATTCCTCAAACCCCAAAACTATTAAGAAATATTTCCTTTTCTCCCCCTAAACATGGAATTCCCTCTTACCCTGAAATTCCCCTGACATAAGATTTAGGATAATGACAGCTGAGCCCTAAATCAGTGCAAAAGATCACCCAATATTAAAAAAAAAAAAAAAAAAAAAATCAGAGGAAGGACACAGCAATTGATTCTAGCCTGAAAAGATCCTGAGATTCTGGACTTTAATATTATCATTACTCAGTATGGAAAAGCTATGTTAGGTCCTTTGTAAAGGTTGTACTGTGGAGAAAGGTGATGAAAAATGGAGCCACTCCACATTTTTTAAACTTTAAAAAAGTTTTCAGATCGTTTTCTCTAGGATTTGTAGCAGGTAGAGACTAGAAGATGATATGATGTGAGACAGGTGTCTTATTGGCACTAGAGTTCCACAGGGGTAGCTGTGTTAGTCTGTTTTGAGCAAAACAGTGAGAGTTCTGTGGCACCTTAAAGACTAACACGTTTATTTGGGCATAAGCTTTCATGGGCAGAAACCCACTTTGTTGGATGCATGAAGTGGAAACTTCAGTTTGGTAGGGATATATACACATGCTAGGATGAGTGAGTTACATCACAGTCAGGAGGCCGAGTGTTAATGACGTTAATACAGTCAGGGTGGATGAGGCCGTTCACAACAGTTGATGAGAAGGTGTGAATGTCAAAAGAGGGAACATTATTTTTTGTCCTGGGCTAGCCACCCCCAGTCTCTATTCAGATCTAGTCTGAAAATGTCAAGTTTGCACATGAGTTCCAGCTCTGCAGTTTCGTGCTGGAGTTTGTTTTTGGAGTTTTTTTGTTGAAGTATGGCAACTTTCAAGTCTGTTACTGAGTGTCCAGGGATATTGAAGTGCTCTCCTACTTGTTTTTTAACGTTACCTTTCTTGATGTCTGATTTGTGTCCATTTATTCTTTTGCGTAGAGACAGTCCGGTTTGGTCAATGTACATGGCAGAGGGGCATTGCTGGCACATGACGGTGTATTTCACATTAGTAGATGTGCAGGTGAATGAGGTCCTGATGGTGTGGCTGTTGCGGTTAGGACCTGTGATCGTGTCACTTGAGCAGATATGCGGGCAGAGCTGGCAATGGGGTTTGTTGCGATACATTCCTGGGTGTCTCTATTGTATGGTTTGCAGTTGCTGGTGAGTATTTGCTTCAGGTTGGGGGACTGTCTGTAAGCGAGGACTGGCCTGCCTCCCAGGGTTTGAGAAAGTGGGGGATTATCTTCCAGGATAGGTTGTAGATCCTTGATGAAGTGTTGGAGGTTTGGGCATGGTGCTGTAGGCGGTGGCCAGTGGTGTTCTGTTGTTTTCCTTGTTGGATCTGTCTTGTAGTAGGTGACTTCTGGGTACCTGTCTGGCTCTGTCAATCTGTTTCTTCACTTCCCTAGGTGAGTATTGTAGTTTTAAGAATGATAGAGATCCTGTAAGTGTTTGTCTCTGTCTAAGGGATTGGAGCAAATGCGGTTGTATCTTAGGGCTTGGCTGTAGACAATGGATTGTGTGGTGTGTCCAGGGTGGATGTTGGAGGCATGTAGGTATGTATAGCCATCAGTGGGTTTTCAGTATAAGATGGTGTTTATGTGGCCATCACTTATTTACACTGTAGTGTCCAGGACTGTAGTGTGGACTGGTCCAGGCTAAGGTTGATGGTGGGGTGAAAATTGTTGAAATCCCGGTGTAATTCTTTGAGGGACTCTTTTCCATGGGTTCAGATGACAAAATGTCATCAATGTAGTGTAGAGGAGGAACACTTTGGAACAAGAGTTGAGGAAGCATTGTTCTAAGTCAGCCATGAAAATGTTGGCATACTGTGGGGCCATGTAGGTACCCATAGCCATGCCACTGACTTGAAGGTATAAATCGTCTCCAAATCTGAAATGGTTGTGGGTGAGGACAAAGTCACAAAGTTCAGCTATCATTTGGTGCCATGGCATTATCAGGGATACTGTTCCTGATGGCTAGTAGTCCATCTTTGTGTGGAATGTTGGTGTAGAGAGCTTCTACATCCACAGTGGCCAGGATGGTGTTTTCTGGAAGATCACCAATGGACTGTAGTTTTCTCAGGAAGTCGGTGGTATCCCGAAGATAGCTAGGAGTACTAGTAGCATAGGGCCTGAGGAGAGAGTCCACATAGCCTAATAACCCTGCTGTAAGAATGCACTTGTTTGGGCACTTGTATTGGCACTTGTTTGGGATGACCTATGTGACTCCCTTGGGGTTTCACTACTCATGAATTATGCAGCTTCCTTCAACACATGCTGGTAAAACCTTTATATGACAACGGGATCTATTTTAAATATATTTACAGATATTGGATTTGATTTTCCCACTCATCATAGAGAAAGTTACACCTGTTAAAAATGGTTGGAAAGTGCTATATAAAGCGGTATGAAATGCTACCATTCTGATTTACTACTGTTTTTTATCCACTTTGCACAAAGGTAAATGACCACACAAGGTATAGCGGAGAAGCAGATCCAGAAACTTGAATTTTTTGCTCATTTATTGCTGAATCAGTGGATCTGGTGACTCAGGTGCTCTCTGTTTCCACTGCATGGGCAAAACCAGTGCAAGCTTTCCTGCCATTGCCCTAGTAATACGTCAATGGTGCTGTGGAAGTACCCACATGTAGGAAAGAGGAAGTGGTTTATTCACATTTAGTTATCTTCTCTGCTGGAGTCTGCCAACAAAGATGCCACTTTGTATCAGTTGTGGGGGTGGGTTTGTGATGTCATCATTTGTCCAGTAAGAACAGCCTGGAGACAATCAACTAAAAGACAATCAATTCCACATAGGTCACTGAACAGCCAGGAAATCTGGGCTGGTTTTGAAGCGAGTACCTGTAGATCACTTTCTCTAGCTCATTTCTAGTCATCTGATCCGTAAATCAGAAACTGTCAAATGTTGCCCATCTGAGGCTTATAAATGGTATAAAATAAAGTACCTGTTGCTCTTTTCTGTAATATGACAATGTGGTTTTTATAGACTGTAAGACCTAGCATGCAATATTCCCTCTTGACCAGTGTAGTCTCTACTGTGATCAGAATGGAGCACTGGATAGAGACTGAAGGCAGCGTGTTACCTGGCAGCTCTGTGTTCTTGGGGAACCAGGGCGCAAAACCCATACTCTCTCTGGCTCACCTGAATCCCCCCCAGCCTCTGCTTGAACCAGAAACAAAAGCAATGAAAAGGCTGTGAGACACACCTAAAACCCTCCAAACAAGGATGATAGGATTAAGACAACTCCCCTAGCCTCCTCTACATTGAAGATGGAACAAGAATTAGCATGGAGAATGGAGAATCAAGCTCCAGAGCAGGAACCGCACTGAACTCTGGGATTGGCAAAGCAGGGACGCACTGCATGGTGGGAGATCTCTGCCCCTGATATAAATGAACCCACACCTGCACACACCTAGCTCCACAGTTATCAGACCACTCTAGTTATTGATATGCAAAACACTGAATCTGCCTGATTGCATTGTGAACTCCCTCAAGGAACACTGCCCATAGCCAGGAGTGATCAGCTCCTATTGTCCAGCATAAAGAAAACCACTCTGGGATACTTCCTTGAGACACTGTTTACCCATAAGCAAACCTGATTCTACAAAAACCCCTACCCAAGTTCAGACCTCTGTTCTGATGCCTGGATCCAAATGGTGCATCAGATCCATTGGAACGTCCCCCTTTCCTGACTGATTGTGTTGGGGGCTCTGCCTAGCTCAAGTGCTCTGAACCCTAAGCTGAACAGCCTGTCTCCTGGGAACCTCTAAGCTGCATGGAGTGGTGAGACCCCCTTCCCCTTCTTCCTCCAACACTCTCTCTTTTAGTCCAGGCATAACTTTTTACTTTTATAATCAAACCTGGGATAGCTTTCTCCAATACCCCAACTGTAATTGTGTAGTATTGTAAGCGTTGATTGTTTTTCTCTCCTTGTATGGTATCATTATTAGTATCATAAGTTTTATATAGCTGGCAATAAACTAACTGTTATAATCAAGCTGGTTGCCAGTCTCTCTCTCCAAACTTCATTTACTCCTTTGTGTTCTTGGCTTCCCTATCTTGCTCTGCAGCAACGCTTCTTTTACCTAAGCCAAAGATCCCTGGAGTACCCAAGAATCCTATGGGGTTTGCTCATCAAGGGGGTTACTGCTAGATCAATTATAGAGTGAGGTGGGAGGCAGCTGAGAAGTGCTGCTCTGCCTAGCCTACGGAGTCCAGGGGCATATAATGGGGGCAGCTGAAAAGTGCTGTATGGACCCAGCCTGCTCAGAAGGGTGCCCTATTCTGGTGCGGTGCAAGGGGCATATAAGGGTGACAGCTGACAGTTCTGTGTAACCCAGCCTGCTGAGTTCAGGGACGTATAAGGGGTCAGCTGAGAGTGCAGATAGCCCGGTCCGCTCAGACGCACTCAGTTAATCTGGAATAGTTGTGTGTATATGTGGGGGGTTTATTTGAATCTGGGGCTAGAGGAACCCAGCCCTGAAACCCTGCAGAATAGCTCCATTGGGAGGGGACTTGTAGCCATATGAACACACAAGTAACATAAGCAGCACATTAATAGAATCACACACCCCCTTTCAGGAAAGTAACCCTAATAAATAAGCATACCTCAAAGTGACAGGCAAAATTGGTAACAAGTGTTTCTCAACAACCAGTCTGTAGGCCGATGCCGGTCCCAGACGGCTTCCCTGACACAATTTGACACAATTTAGGAAGGCAGTAAGCTGGTCCCTAGCATCTTAAAGGTTGAGAAACACTGATTTAAGGTATTCTCTGCCTGCTTCACCTCTCAATTAAAGATGTGGGTGACTGCAGGCCACTGTATAGGAACTCTGAGCCACATTTGGTATGCAAACTGAACTTTGGTAATCTTTTCTGTAACCCAACCTGACTTTCCAAAACTGGCCTAGCATACAACAGCTCTGAGGTGTAAATCAATATGCTTTCATTTTTAGTGGGCATTAGTAAGTGCCCTGAACATTCACATATTTAGAAATTATTGGTAGCTGAGATATTTTTCATGAAATCTGCTCAGCTCTTGCATCACTCTTTTTGATCTGTTATTCTCTGGCATTTGCATTTTGAGGATGAAGGGCAAGATTAATACAAAAATATGAAAGTAATAAAAAGGAAAGGAAATTAAAGTCCTCAGGGTTGCAGGCCCATTCCCAAGACATGATGAAACTCCTGTCAGACTCCAGAAGTTATTTAATAATCACTTAGAATTTATTAGTTTATTAGTTCTTGCCATCTTTAAAAGAATAAAAAAAATTATAGCCATGGAAACCAAAAAAGCTTTACCTTGAAGCCAAGACAAAGAAACTAAATAGAGACATGCAATGGCTGAAGGAAAAGAGGATGAGTAGTTTATACATATCGTGCAACCAACAGAGTCACTGAATGCCTTTTGGAAGTTACATATAGCTAATAGCTACTGGTAAATATCATCAGTGTCTTTCTTTTATACCCAACTATAATTTAAGATAAGATCATTAATAACCAACAAATCAAATAATTTGGGGGGAGGGTTTCCTTCATTTTTTAGAAAAGTTTTGGTGGGGACCACAGAAAATCAGAAATACAAATCTCTATTGTAGAAAATTCCACAGTTGGGAGTGTCTTGTGTTAAGTGTGCAAAAGGGTCATTTGCAAAATGCAGATATGCTGTCTAATCTGTTCTAATCTCACAATAACTGTCTCAATGTGTCAAGATTTTGGACATTATTGTTTTGACACCAATGAATGTTGAGTTGACTTATTTTTGATTTACTGAAATCGTTCTTTAATTACCAAAGAAAGGGGCTGCTATAATGATTGATAGTGAGGAAGGAAGGAAGTGAGCTGGTACATCTGAGAATATCAGAGTTTTGGGCATAGGTTTGGACTGATTATTTTAGCTGAGGATTTTTCCCATCCTTCACAGTGACTTACATGGAAATAAAAGCAAGGGAACATTATAGAGTTCTTAAGTTTAAACAGCCCGTATTGAACATTATTAGTTTCCTTTTCCCATGAATAAAGATTGATGGGCCCTGTTTCAAACAAGTATTTAACTTAGATTTTAAAGGTGTTAAGGCCCCTGCCAATGCAACTGGTGCCCCCTGGGATTTTCAAAAAGTACAAAGTGCATAATTGCCACTGACATCAATAGGAATTAGGCATTAGGTGCCTATCTGTATCTTTAAATGCCTAATGCCTTTAAAAACCGGTCCTTAAGTCCATGCTTAACTTTAAACACTTGCTTAAGTCAGTCCTTAGGTAGATCAGGGCCATAACATAAAAGCAGGATGAGCAGGAAGACCTAGGGAAAGAGAACAACTAGAAAGGTAGGGGGGGTTCATAAAGGAAATGCTACAGTATTGTGGCAATTGTGGACAGTTTAATTTCGATGTCTCCTTGTGGAATTGGGCCAGCTTCCTGAATATTTTCCCTTTTGAAAGAAGCAGGGTTAGTATCCATGAATAAATCAACATCTTTGATCAAAGTTTGATAAACTCTCCAAGATGGAAATTCTGGATCTTTCTGAAGGCAAACATTCAAAGCCACACATAGCATATGCATATTTCTTTCTGTGGTTTCTTCAAAGAGTTGTTGTCCTTTTCAATTGTAATCTCCTTAGGCACTGAAGAACTTGAATCCAGAAAGAATCAATCTATAGAATCATGCACTAAAATTTCCTGCACTAGCCAAACTGGCAACAACAAAAAAAAAAAATCTAATTTTTATGAAAAATCAACACATTTTTGGGCTTTGCCTCAAATATATGCATCTCTTTTAATAAAGCCATCCTCCTTGCTTGAAAATTACCTTTCTCGCCTGCCCAGGTAAAAAGCTTCACAAGCCTCACTTCTGGCAAACCTTTTAAGTCCCACAGGCCTGGTCTCAAAGAGACTCCTCAGAACAATTTGTTCCCTTAATCACCACAGCTGAGATTTTCAAAGCAGCCTAACGGGATTTAGACACACATCTTCCATTGAAACTATTAGAAGATGTATGTCTGAATCCACTTACACTGCTTTGAGAATCTCAGCCCAACTTGTATCTTCAACTTGGTCATCCTTCTCCAAGACTCTGAAATACCAATGGTATTTCCCACTGCATTCTTTTAGTCACTAGCTACTTAGGACTGAGCTGTAGTGTAGACCATCACTGGAATGACCACCACAAAAGCCTCCATAGCCTAAAGGATTTTCAGAGGTTTCCAATAGAACATGATATAATTTGGAGGTGAAGCAATGAGCCTAGGAACTGTGTCCGTTTCTTCAGTGTATGTAGCCTTTTCTCTATGAGAGAATTAAAAAAAAATTCCCACTACTGTTGGGTCCACACCATCAGTTTTAGAAATGTTGGGAGGCCTAGTGTAGCTGGCTTTCTGGCTCTTTTAGCCATTTTCAGCACTTCACTCCCACAAGAAGCCTGGTATCATCTGAACATGATAACCGTTATCAAAATCTGGAAGACAGCTTTTAAGTACCTAAGCATAGCTACGAAATTCTGCCCTAACTCCCATCTTGGAATACTCCCAGGACTTTTATCTGTGTCAAGATGATTGCAGCTTTAAAATATGGGAATAGGAGTGATAACAACATATTAGTGACAACATATATTTTCCCACACAAAAACAATGAGTTTTCAGCAACTTAAAGATCATTTCAAGCTTCTTGCTACAGACTTCTAAATGTGTCTGTGAACAAGACATTTATATCTATTTAGGAAAGATATACCCACAGCAGGGAAAAATTATTTTGGAAGAATTTCCTAAGCTGGTTAGATTCTAGCGGCTTTTATCAAATGTATACCTTAACAAAACACTCCCAAGAGAATGCTAAGAATTGCAAATACTGGGCTCAGGATGTGAAAACTACCATGGGTGATAGACAGTGGGCATATACTTTACGGCACCCATCTGAAACATCAACATTTGAAACATCTGAAACATACTTATAAAGAGATGCATTTCAGTAGTAATGTATTATGCAAGGTTTGAGCACCCAGCAGCTTAGTTCAGGAGTTCTGAAAATTAGGTCACTTGTTTAGGTGTTTAAATATGGTCCTAGAAACCTTACCTTTAGAACCCCTACATTAAAATCATGGCCTTGTATTTTTAATGATATTCTTAAATTTGTATCAACCTCTCAGGAAATACTTGGACCATGTTTTCCTGTTATACATCTCATCTATTATATATTATGTATTTCAGCTGTTGGTGTGTCATGCACCATAACATGGCATGAATGGCACAAGTTATAATTTTTATATTGAAGACAAACTTTTTTTAATCTTTCATGTAAAAAATCTGCTATCAATCTGGAGGATTGATATGTGCACTCTATATATACTTTTAGCAGCAATGCAAACATATATGAGTATCTGCACTCAACCGTTCTATTTCTATCCAAACTATGTGGCATATCTGAGTTATGAATAACACAATATGTTATAAAGAATTCATCACATTCCTTTTATCTTTTCATTCTACAAAAGATTTATATTCACTGCTTCTAACCTGACTGCAAAGATCCTGAACATGGAACACACACGTGTAGCTAGATTTTCAAAATATTGTCATATACTTGCCCACATTAAAACTATAAACAGGCTATAACCAGAACCTGGAACCTAAACCTCTTTGAAAGTCAGAGAAAATTTGGATTCAGACCTTGGAAACTGGATTCACTAATATAGTTTTGGTTCTGGGTTAGATACAACCCCAAAAAGGGCTTATTTTTCAGTTCCAGATCAGACAGCAGCTTTCACAAGATTATAGTCCAATATAACAGCATGAGAACGGCTGATTATGTTGGTTTATCAGTTTTAGTCAAAATTTTATAAGAACAGCTCATGAGAGTTCAATACCACTGAACTTGAACCATGGGCCAAACCCACTCTGCATATGAACAGGGTCCCCATCTCTAGTAAAAATAATGAATTGTGTGTGGCGTGCACATCTGGGCCATGGAATTAAAAATGGGTGATGCTTTTGATTTGACTGTAAATGCACACATTTGGTGACTTTTTTTTCTGCACAGTTCAGATGGAAGGACAAGGAATAGTGTGCTATGAAGACTGTTCAACAAGTCTGGGTTTTCAAAGAAATTTACATAAAGGAAAATCTCAGCTGAGTCAAGTGAGTTTTTATAGAATTGTAAAAGTCCCAGCGAAAGTGCTTGTAATTATTATTATTGTCCATCATGTACATAGCACTTCACATTACACAGTACTTTACAAACAAAGAGCTTGAGGTTTAAATAAGACCAGGTGTACAAAGACAGTACAAGTACTCCTGCCTCTTTCTCGAATACATTTATTTATTTATTACTGGAATGTATCCCTCTCAAAAAGAGTATTTTCCATGTCAGGCATAGGGAACACTCTATTATTTTATGTGCAGTTACAATTCTTTAAGTACATATCATATGACGTGTGCTTGTAGGCATGTATCAATAGCTATGTAAGTATATGTGGAAAGTTAGCATAGAATTGAACAAGAAATCCCATCAACATTTACTAGTTCTAATCTAACATAAAAAATTCCAAGGCTCTAGGCATCTGACTGTTAAAAATGCAATCAGTAACAGTAAAATAACAAGAGAAGCAGCAAAAGATCTGATAAATCCAGGTGTTCAGCAGAAACCCTAAGCCCTCATTCCCCCCCCAAACTCCAAACTTCGGCCCTCCCTAAATGCCTAGATGAGCTTCCTAGTATGCTGTGAAGGTCAACAGATTTAGGTTAATTCAGACCAGGTGGAGGGAGGAGTGAATTCCAAAGTCAAAAGGCTCCCACTGAGAATGCCCTGCCATTTGTCGTCTCTCCTCTAAACTCAGGGGAGGCTAGCTTGAGCATATCTGTTGAACACATTTGTAGCAGTATCACATGAGCAGAGAGGCTCTCTCCCTCAAGTTGGCAGGTCTTAGGCTACTGAGGGTATGTATACACTTCAGCTGGGAGCAAGCCCCTTAGCCCAGATAGACAGACCCATGCTAGCAGGGCTCAAGCTAGCATGCTAAAAGTAGCAGCATGGATGTTGCCTCTCCAGTAGAGACTTGAGCTAGCCACCTAAGCTCTGACCTAGGGCTTGGGATGGTCTCAGGAGCCTAAGCTGCAGCCCGAACCACTACTAGCATGAGTCTGTCTACCTGGGCTGGCAGGCTCACTCCCAGCTATCGTGTCGACATACCCTGAGGGTTTTATAGGTCAAAGCCAACACCTTAAGCTTTTTTCCATCAAAGCTGGTTTTCTACAGAAAAGGGGTGGGGGGAGGGGGGATTGATAAACCAAAATTTGTCACAAAAATTCTTTGCTATCAGTGGAAATTTTCAACTTTCTGTTTATGGCTTTTGATTGAAAACTTCCAGTGTTTGGTTTGTTGTCAAAATGTTGAAATTTTCTGCACAGAAAATCCCCTTGTTTCCCTACCAATGCTAAGTAAGGATTGTTTTCAGAGCAGGAGAATTACCTTTCTTTCCCCACCTTAACTCAGACCCCACGCTTCCCCCCGTGCTATTATTCAGGAAATATTTTCAGTGTGGTTACAACATGTGTGAACTGCATCTGCACAGAAGGTCATAAATCCATATTAACAAATGTTTATCTCAGCTTTTGAACCCGCAAACCTCAGGGTACACAAGTGCTGAGGAGGGAGCTGGCCAGATAGCACGTAATTGCAAAGAACATGTTGATCCAGGGATGTAATGAGACGCAGCATTTAGGGAACATTTTCTCAGTGATGGCTGTAATGTGTAGGTGCAGGTGCGTCACCCAGACAGAGTGCTGAAACAATGCATTTCTGGCATGGTGAGGACTCCAGTTTGGCTGTCTTCTCCACTGTTTCGTATCCAAACCTTGTTACTAGATCAGGTTGGAATGTCATTCTAAATCCACAGTCTCCAGATATTAATCAAGGAAGGAAAAAATTCCTCTTAAAAACTCAAAGGAAAGGAAAACACACTACAAATATGTCCTATCAGTGAAAAGAATTAAGCTGCTTTTCTAGTGTGTGGTCATTTTCAGAGACGTAATAAATATAACCTGTGGGATGCATAGAGTACCTGCAGTTAAGTTGTCATCAGTGCAGATGTACTGTGTCTTTACTGCAGCAGTACATTACATTATTTCCATAAATTAGTCTCATACTTCAGGTCCTGGAAAAGCACCAGAAGAATTTACTAGAGCTGAGAGATTCAAACTGTGTTGAACAAGCCCCTCTAGGCTCACTTAGAAAAGCTTGGGAACTCCCTGCCACTCGACCATTAAACTCAGGATAAAAGGGAAGCTGAAAAGCTGCTGAGAATTGTGCTGAGCCATCGCCAACTTCCGGAATAGACATTGCTGCAAGCATAGAAACCAAGCAGAGCTGTTTCTTGGCCGCTGAAATGAGATCACATCATGTTCCGGCTGAGATCAGCGGGAGTGCGACTGTCTTGGTGCACCTCAGCATCAGAAGGTGAGCAGAGGAAGCCTGGATTCGATGCTATCTCTAGTTTCAGTTAAAACTGAGACAGAAAAGTTTTACAAGGCTCCGTAAATCAACGAGCAGTTCAGACGTTTGCCCAATTTTGTGAGCTCCTCAAGTGAGAGGGTAGAAGAGGCGGATTTAGATTAGCTCAGAGACTAAGATGACAAGGAAAGGCCTTGACTGAAATCACTGAGTAGGAGAACAACATGTTTGTGCACTCTTTTTCCATGTTGGGATGCGGATGGGAGGGCAAAGGAACAGACAAACACAGGCACTGTGCCTAGATATCACATTCTTTTTAACTTAAAAGCTTTTTAAAATGTATTTGGTGACTAAGTTGTTTTATCAAAGAGCGAGCCCAGTTTATTATTCCTTCTTGGAGAATTTTCTTCTGGCTTTAATTAACTTGCCCTCTTTTGAAGTCAGTGGGACTTACACATGTGTTTAAATGTTCTCCTGGGGCCTCAGTGAGTCAAGCACTCAAAATCCACTGACTTTCAATAGAAACTGGGTGCCTAACTCTCCTGGGGCATTTGAAAATCCCAGCCTTAATGTGTTTCATCCGAAGATATTTACAAACATTAACTTGGACTGATAACACGCAGTGAAATAAACAAACACAAACCGCTATCCCCATTTTCCAGATGAAGTAACTGAGGCATAGAAGAGATGAAGTGATTTACCCAAAGACGTTTGTGTTAGAGTCCAGGAATATTGCATCCAAGTCTTGCTCCTTAACCACAAGACTATCTAATGCCTAGCTGAGATACACATTGTAAGACAAGGAAATGCTGTGGTAAAGCAAAACCACTGATGTGGCAAATGTGTGTATTTTTAAGAGCAGCTATTTAAACAAATTAAGAGCAGCAGCAATTCTCATAGACTCAGGCCAAAAGGGACCATCATGATCATCTAAACTGACCTCCCGCATATCACAAGCCAGAGACCCTCACCCACCCTATCCTGTTATAGGTGTATAACCTCTAGCTGAGTTACTGAAATCTTCAACTCCTGATTTAAAGACTTCAAGTTACAGAGAATCCACCATTTACTCTAGTTCAAACCAGCAAGCGACCTGTGTCCCACACTGCAGAGGAAAGTGAAAAATCTCCAGGCTCTCTTCCAGTCTGACCTGGGGGAAAATTCTTTCCCAACCTAAATATCAGTTCGACCCTGAGCATGTGGGCAATTATTCTACCTTAGTCTGGTCAGTTTCTGACAAAGAATTTCTTATATCTCTAGTATATATAGTAATATATACTTATATCACTATCAAATTTTACACAGGAAATAAGATATTATAAAATGCAGTATTTGATTGTACAGGTTATTTAGGCCAACATAAAATGTTAGTGGTTCATGTTGATATACACACATACTCTTCACTGAAGGGATCCATTGATGGGCAATGGCAATGACGAGAAGCACAAAAGCCTTCCATATAAAGCGAGATGAATTGGGACAAGTTAGTTTTGAGAAGTGTCAGATCAGAGGGAACTTGGCAGAGATATAGACAAAATAATGAATGATACTACTGTTTACCCATTATCCTAATTCAAGAACAAGCGAAAACCCAATAATATTAAAAAGCAATTAATTTAAAAGTGGAAATAGTTTGTTACACAAGGTATAATTAGCCCATGGAACTCCCTTTCAAAAGACCAAGAATTTAGTGGATTCATTAAAAGATTAGTATTAAAAGGATAATAAGAACATACACACATAAATTACATGCTTCTGGTCCTAATACTCCATAACATTTGAAAGCACCTTTCAGATGGCAAAAGCTATTTGTTCTAGTTCGGAGAGATCTCACTGGCCACTAAAAACAAGTCAAAATTGAAGTTGGAAATAAAGACGAGAGCACTCATAACAATATGTTAAAAAGGTATCATGATCTAGCCATCAGGTTTAGCTACACATCAGTGGAAGGAACAATATTCTGAGGTTTCCAGTGATGTTTTATATTAATTTCTCTTCTTGGAGGTTAACAAGATATTCTTAAATAGTCACTGGGTCCTTTAGTCTAGGTGTAGGCCATCTGCTTCTCAGGTCAGAAAGGCTTCAGCATCCCATCTTGGAGAAAATTTGCCATGACAAGACTTAGCAAGGCTCCAGTGAGACTTTAGCAATATCCAGGCACCAAAAATGAACTCCTTTATGTATAGCACTAGCAACCAAGACAACACAATTATTTATCAACCTAATCCAGAAAAAAGTGACTGCAGATCTCGAGTATATAACCAGCAACTAAAGAAAGCACTAGTTCTTCAATATAACCAAAATACAGGCCATGTCAACCGTAACAAGTTATTTCATATTATAAACATAAGGGAAAATGATATCTCAGACACCACTATATGACAAAAATAACACACTATTTGGTGATCTCCACACTGTACTGTGAGTAAAATTAAACAGTGAGGTGAAATCACAATATTTTCACAAAACCCATGGACTCCGTCAATCTAAGCACATCATATGCTTGTTTTGGTGGTAAATTACATCCCAAGTGAGCCAATACAATGTAAACTGCATTGCATTGTAAATTGTAAATTGTAAATTGCATTGCATACTGAGTCAAAGTAGATTCACTGATGTTGTACTGTGATGGAAAAACCTACTCTCTTATCTATATTGAGGAGCTGCATGCATAACTTGTGTTGACAAAATACATGATTTTTCAGTACTACTTAAATTCTGCTTCCTACACTTGTTACTGTTCTAGCTTTGATTTGTAATTTAATAAAAAATAATGAAATCAACTGTGATACTTAATACTTGGCACTGATGTGGTGCTTTACATTCTGAAAGCACTGCAGAAACATTAATAAATTAAGGCCTGGATTCAGGAAAGCATCGCTAGTCAGGAAACTCTTAAATACATATTTAAACACTCCCTTAAACAGTTTCTGCTCCCCAGAATTGGTATGAGTGAGGTTCCGGGGCTGCCTTCCACAAGGGGTCGTGGCGACAAACAACCTAACTAGTTCTAAGATGGAGCTTGATAAATTTATGAACAGGATTACACAGTGGGGTTGCTTGGGGTTGCTTGGATTGGAACCAATGACCCAAGAGGTCCCTTCCAGTCCTGTGTTCCTAAAATATAAGATGAGAGACAACAGGTAGATGCGGCAAATGGATTGGGGAGCAAAATGAAATGAGATGATTAAGAATAGCTTGATAAACTGCAATCACAGAACACCAGTGCTTAGGCATTGTCATAATTGTCAAGATTAATCCAATATAGTTTCTGGTCCATATTAAGAATGAACAAAAGCTGCAGTGCTTGTAGGCATTACAATACACGTACACAGTACCTGATCTTTTGAACTCCCTTCGAATAAATGAGCACATATATGATTACTGCAAAGTTTTCCCTTTATTCTCAGAGAATCAGCAAGAGGAAAAAGAATCATCATGTTTAGAGATGATTTAATCATGCATCTCTTTGTGAATCATAACACTGTCTTCATGCAAGTAAACATAAATAAATCATTTCAACTGAATTTCACATGGAAGTTGTTATTTCAATCAAATTCTAAACAAGCATTTGGCCTGTTTGTAAAATGTTTTCCCTATGGTTCTGTATTTTCAGGCGATCATAACACTGTATCTATAAAGATGACAATTATTTTTCCTACATTTGTAATTTCCCCCTCTTGAAATTTTAACAATTGGCAGATTCCATTTTCTTATTTCAAATATATAGAGACAGTTTGTTCGGTGCTGTAGAAAAAGTCAATTTTTCCACTGAAATTTGAGTTTTTCTTAATGAACTGACATTTGCATTGAAAAACGTGAAATTAAAAGTGAAAGAAGTAATATTTATAGTATTTAAACACAGGCCAGATGTGGAAATATAGGTCTCCAAATTAAACATTTACTGAATTGGCACACAGGAGTATTCTCTCGTCATTCAGCCAAACACGTTAAGTTGAATGGACTCTACTTTCTCCTTATGCCTTTACCCTCTGTTAAAGGCATTCTGTTGCCTTGTACACAGTAACAGAGACTTTTAAGTCAGGTCTATAATAGGAGCACTTTGCTAGTATGAGCATACTAGTATACTATCCTGGCAAAGTGCTCCTACTGTGGACACAATTTGCACAGATATAACTTACACTGCATCCCTCCTCCGAGCAAAATAAGCTATACTTGCAAAAGCACTGTTTTGCTGATATAACTGCATCTACAGCTAGGGTCTTTTGCCAGTACAGCAATGTTGGTCACAATCCAAATCATAACCATAACCAGCATCGCTTTTGCTGGCACAAGTTTGTAATGTAGGCAGGGTCTCAGCTACCACTACCGTCTAGATTTCTGCACAGCTACTTCCCATGTGAGCAGAATGACTCTAATTACGCTGGGTCTACACTGATGGCGGCAAATTCGCCGCCGTCACATCGATTGCTCTGGATCGACTGAGCGGTCTGTATAGACGCGCTCATTCGATCCAGAAAGCGACGCAGGAAAATCACCCCAGTAAGTGGAGTAGCGCTGCGTCGAAGGGAGCGCTGTTCCCTTTGACGCAGCGCAGTATGGACGCCGCGCGGAGGAGATGCTGCAAAGTCGATGGGAGATACGCAAGTGATTTACGTCACTTGCGTATCTCCTGTCGACTGCCGCCGAATCACCAAGGTAAGTGTAGACCGGGCCTCAGTCTCTAAAAAGCTTTAAGACTATAATCAAAATTTTAAATTCTGGATGCTTAAGGGTCCAAAATTCACATATTGGCACCTAAATAGAGGTGGCCCAATTTTCTGAACTGCTGAGCACCTGCAAACGCTATCTAAGGGCATGTCGCCGTCAGATCGATCTTTCTGGCTCGATTGAGCAGTCAGCGCAGACCCGCCCAATCGATCAGGAAGTCGACGCACTAAATCCTCCCCTCAAGTTCCCGTCGGTGCAGTGCAGTGAAGACGGCGCGCAGAAGGGAAGCACAGCAGTCTGCATAGCTTGCGTAACTCCCGTCGACTGCCGCCGAATTTCCAGGTAAGTGTAAACCAGGGCTCTGGCAATCTGGGTTGTAGAGATACAGCACCATTGAAAATCAGGCCGTTTTATTTAGGTGCCATAAGAGCCTCAAGCGAGGCTCTTATTTAGGCATAAAAGTGCTGAGTAGGCAGCAGCTCCCACTGACTTCCATGGGAATTGATGGGTGCTCAGCACTTTTTAACATCAAGCCGCTTATTTGGGAAACAAGTTTTTTTTAAATCTTGGCCCCAGGGTTGAAAAATATTGGTTTATGAACCCATCCCAGAAGTCCTCACACAGGTAAAGCTCCCAGTGATTTCAATCAGCATTTTGGCTGCACTAGTTTTGCAGGATTGGACACTGGGCCCAGATTCATTCCTCGTATAAATCCATGGCTATGCACGCAGTTGTAGCAAGGATGACTTTGGAGCTAAATTGATACAGGAAGACTACAATATTTTGTTCCCATACTATAAAAAGTATAGGGTGCTCAAGTGATCCTTATTACTTGCCTAGAGGAATGTCAAATTTCATTTTCCTCATTAGTCTGAAGCATTAGTTTGCACCACACCCTTCAAAATTCACTCAGGCATCTTAAATAGGTAGCCAGTATCATTTGGAAATTGTCATGAACACAAAGTAAGAGATCAGCAAATCCTAATAAAAGAATCAGATTGTTTTGCAAATAGTAAATATGATGCTAAAGTTCAGAAAAAAATATACATTTACTTTTTTGGGGGTAATATAAATTCCTGTTTTAATCAAATGCTTCCTTTCCTTCAAGAAAGGAGCATCTCCTTTATAGGAAATCAGTGTGCTCCAATGGAATTTATCCTCCAAGTCTGGAAAGCCCTTCCTGGGAAAGAGCAGTTTTACAGAGACAGGGCTTTGCAGTCCTGAATTATTTTACAATATATTATTAGTAATATGGTAACCCCCTCAAATTAGGGGCCAGATTCTGTCTAGCCCTTCCCTGGGTGTGCAGTGAGATGAAGGGAATGGTGGGAGACAATAAGGAGCTTTCCCTCACTGCCAGGCCAGCCTTGAAGTTATGAGAGCACAGGAACTGCTCTCTCAGGATTCTTCTGGGTACATATCCACAGTGCTCTAAAAATACATACCAGGGATAAATACCAGGGAAGGAAAGGGATTATTTAAATTAAGTGCCAATGTGGACACAAGAACAAATGGATATAAACTGGCCATCAGGAAGTTTAGACTTGAAATTAGACATAGGTTTCTAACCATCATAAGAGTGAAGTTCTGGAATAACCTTCTGAGGGGAGCAGCAGGGGCAAATACCTAGCTGGCTTCAAGACAGAGCTTGATATATTTATGGAGGAGATGGTAGGATGGCAATTAACTGATCTTGACTACTAGTGGTAAATGTGTCAATGGCCTGTGATGGGATGTTTGATGGGGGTGGGTTCTGAGTTATTACAGAGAAGTCTTTCTTGGGTGTCTGGCTGGTGAGTCTTGCCCACATGCTCACGGCTTCGCTGAATGCCATATTTGGGGTCGGGAAGGAATTTTCCCCCAGGGAAGATTGGTAGGGCCCTGGGTTTTTTTTGCCTTCCTCTGTAGCATGGGGCTCATTTGCTGGTGGATTCTCTGAACCTTGAAGTCTTTAAACCATGATTTGAGGACTCCAGTAACTCAATCATAGGTTAGGGATCTATTACGGGAGTGGGTAGGTGAGGTTCTGTGAGCCTGCATTGTGCAAGAGATCAGACTAGATGATCATATTGGTTCCATCTCACCTTAAAGTCTATGAGTCTGTGAGGTCATGAGAGCTCACGCTCAGTCTCCCCACCTGGTGATGTGGCAGGGAATTTGTAGCACCTCATGAAAGGGTGAAAGTCAAGTACAGTACATGGAGCTATATTGTCACATGCAGTACGGTACATTAGGGTAAATCCAACAATAAGAAGGCATCAGCAAGGGCCAAAATGTTCAAGCATGGGTGGCTAACACTAATCACCTAAATCCATAGTCAGGAACCTGAATGAAAGTGGTTTGATTTTCATAAAGGCTGATCATCCACAGTTACCACTGAAGTCAACAGGAGCTTTGGAATTCACCACCTCTGAAAATCAGGCCATTTCTATTTCATTGCCTAAATATGGATTTAGGTGTCTAATGTTAGGCACTCAAGACTGAGTATATGGCCTGGGTCCTTTATTCCTGATTTTCAGAGAAGCTGAGCACCTGCAGTTCCCACTGATTTCCACTGGAGTTGTAGATACCCAGCATTTCTGAAAATCAAGCCCTTCATGCATATGTCTTTGTTAGTTCAACATCAAAAAGAGAGAGATTGTGAATGGATTTCAGTGCAGTGAGGTTACAGTGCATGTACTCCAAAGATGATTGCGGTCAGCTGAATGGCACATGAAATTGGTTCCCTGTTAGAGCCAGAAAAGGATTGCTCATTTCTGTGCAAACATAATTTAAAACATTTAGAAAAATTGTGGTGCCAGGAACCTTGGTGCTGCACAATCATCATAAACACAACAAAAAAATTCAGTAAGTTATAATAATCACAAATACTTCCCAAACCACCAAAGTAAACACCTCGTTTCCTTCCAAAGCTATTCACCAGCCTCCTCTGGAAACGTCTGGGAAAAATAAGCTTCAGACACCCCTCAAGGCCACCAAATCCAAGCTCATTCAGACTACTGAACGTGCCCTGCCACCAGCCCACTAAACCAAGGGGCTATTCACTTGTTTGCCTCAGCGCAGCACAGCCATTGTGGTATCCCAGAAGGAGGGACATGATTTTTAAAGCAGCCAGGACCAAACCATCGGGCTAGATCATGGAGTTACCGCTAACCTTGAGCAATACACAGCACACGAGTTGTGCTGACCCAGGAGCAGAGCAAGGAAAGTACTGCTGTTCAGAAAGTCAGAATTTAGTCCTGGTTCCCCCACTTACACTAGAAGGGAATTCAGCAAGACAGCCCTTTAGCTGGCACAGCTGACTTCGCCCTCTTTTGCTGGCTGGCATGTTGAGGGAGTGTCACAGCTCTGCCCATTCAACATCCTCTGCATTCTACACATGCAGTGAGGGAAGATGCAGCCCAGGAGAGGCTTTCCCAACAGTGCTCTAGCCTTTGAGGGGAAGAAGGGGTCAGCATACAACCCAGCTCCCATTGGGAGCACACCTTGGCTCATGATTTTGTCTACAGGGCTTTCTAGATGAAAAATTACTCTTAAAATACACCTGGAAATAAAATAGCAGACATTTCCAATCACAGCCACATTATAACTGATTATAGGGCTAAAAAGGTGAGAGTTATCTACACAGGGATAGCTCTCTGTCACCAAGTTCAGGGTTTTTTCTAGTCATGCTTTGAGGCTCTCAGCTTGCTCCCAGCCTGCCTGAATAGTAGCAATTCCAGTTATGCCACTCTCCTAATTTCAGGGGAAACATGTGTTTCGTAAGATGCACTGATGACATATACGCTAATGTGATAAAGAGTTTCATCAGCCATTTAAGGAAACCGGGACTGTGGATCACTAGCTGTATATCTGCAGTAATGCTATTCAGTCAGTCTGATCTCTTCCCAAACTATACTGAAACACCTTTCCAAATACTATGGCCAAATTCTGCCCTCACTTACACTCAAGATGTTGACTTCGGGGGGGTTGCATGGATGGCAGGGCAGAATGTGATTCAGTGCTTCCTGTCAGTAACAGAAGACAGGTTGCTTCTGGAAGTGCCAACACATCATCATGTACGTCATTTATGACAAGGCAACAACAGTCTCCATATTCATATGGGGAAAAGAAGGTGAAGGACCTGGCATCAAGTCACAGCTCCTATACAGCTCATTGCTTGTTTAATTTCTATTTTATTTTTAAATTAACCTTTATATTGCACAGAAAGCAAGGCAATCATTTGTAATATTGCACATTGAACATCATTTCTATACAAAAGCAGGATATTGAAACAGTTCCATACACATTAATTATTGTGTACTGCTCATAGATAATTACGGGTTTCATTAAAAAATCCAGGGAAATATCTCAGGGCTCAGATGCATCTTCTAAAGATTAAAAACAAAACATGTAAATATAGAGTCAAAATGTTCTTTCAAAGCAGTTAGTATAGGTTTTAAATCAATTAGTTCTGTTTTATAAAATGCCACGGCAATACCCATATCAGCAAAAGGTCTATACCTTTAATGTATATTTTAAGAGCAAGATTTTCCGAAGTGCTCAACCTTGGTCTAACTACTCTAATTAAAGTCAATGAAAGTTTTAGCATAGATTTCAAGTTCAACAGTGAGTACTTTTGAAATTTCCACCCAAAATGTACTTTAAAAAGTCCAAGCAAAAGAGTGCAATAAAAGGCACTAAAGTTTTGAGTGGTACTACATTCTACTAACGTTGATTTGAAGGCTCATAACTCGTTTCCATTGAAATTGATGTTGTTGTTACCACTGATTGCAATGAGAGCAGGATCAGATTCATATTATCTTATACCAGGATAGTTCAAAGAACTTTACAGAAGATGTATAATAAATTAATTATAAAAGCTTCAAGAATGACAACACCCCTAATATTACCAGATAGAGATTTTCACAGAGAAGATGTATAATGACAAATGACCTGATGCAGCAACTCACATGCATAAAATCATGTATATGCTTACTGATTTTGCTGGGGTCAAAAACAACTTGTAATGACAAGTTTCATTACAGATGAAATCAGAAAATGATTTCAGCTGACATGTCTGAGTGTAACTATAAGGGGTTACCAGAACAGAGAAAAATCTTGGACCAACGTTCTACAGCAAATTGCTTATTTTAAATCTGATGGGCAACTAGTATCGATGCATCTGACCTGATATGATATGGTTCCTTTGCCTAGTCCCATTTAGAAAATTGCAAGGAGATATAAATGAAAAGAGTGTAACCATGATTGAATTAGGGTGCATTGCATCTAAAAATTTGATTCTCTGTCATGACACTGAATAATTATACAAAATTAAGTTAGGAGTTGAGACACAGTTGAAGCAGTCTAACACTATCTGACATTACATATCAAAACTTTGTTTACAGATAGAAGTAGAAGAAATGGTTAAATGTTCATTTATCAGGCAGAAGTCAACCCAAACTCAGTTTGGTTTACTATTCACCATCCCACAATGCTCTCTCCTGCTATAGTAACATCACTATCTTTGATAGGTTAATAGAAGATTGCCCTCTTTTCATTTGTTGTCCTTGTTTCATTTCACTAGAATGTTTGGTGAGGTTCCATAGAGTGATTATTCTACATTCTGTGTGAACAAATAGTATTACACTTGTTTCTCATCAGATTAGAAAATTAGCGGTTAAGGACTGGACTCAATTACAATTCAGATTCTAGGTCCATATTTCAGTTCAGTCTCTTAAGTTCTAACTGACTGCCTAACACATTCCTTTCATTTAATAAGCTAGAACCTAATGAGGAATATAACTCAGCAATAATGCTCCCTCAATAAAGTAATGCCTTAAAATGGCCACCAAAAAAGAAAAAAAAAGCCTCCAGGGAACCATACAGATCAAATATAGGACCCTCTGGTATTACTCAGTAGATTTAAAGCATAAACGAGTAAAACTTTAATTGTCCAAAACTTTCATTCTGTGTTGTCAGAGAGAGTTTGATGTGGAGGGCATTTAAACACCTAACTTAATGTCTTCTGACAGACTCACCCAGCTAATGAAAAAATGTGTTGCACAAAGGGAGAAACTCTGAGTCAATAGGGAATACTAATTTCCATATTTAAAGAATAATCTTTAACAGTTTTGCTGCAATTACTAATTCCTCCTGCAACATCAAAACTTTGTGTGTCAGTTCTCCAACTGACCAAGAGTAAAAGTCAACCATGAGTGGGGGCACTGTCATTCTTTGATCCAAACTGTTTCCACAATTAAGCTAATTCCTTCAGAAGACGGATTAGCATTTTGAAGTCACTTGAATAAATATGTCAAATTTTGGGAGCAACCATTCTTGAATGAGATATCCAGTTAATCTGTTATGTGTTATTGTTGGAGATAGGAGGTACTACTAAAACCTGAATATTCTGGTACTTCTAAATCTGAACGTATCCATTAGAGGAAGTAAATGAACTTGACATCAAAGACAAGAAGAAGCCATTGCAGAGATTCAGAAAGGGAGAGACATGGTCACAGTTACATCTGAAGATGATATATTTTGGATACATTTGAAAGGAATGAAGCGGGAAGTGAAGAAGCCAAAGGGAGGAGGCTGTCAAAGTCAGAGATGACCGAATGAAAGAAGCCTAAATCTATTTAGATTATCGAAACAAGAGTACAAGGTGGTTTTGAACCCAGTCTGTAAGTGTCTATATGAGACTACTCTTTAAGTTAGCAGGCAAAAGCAAGACAAAACCAAATGGTTGGAAGTCAAAGTTCAAATTAGAAATAGGAAATGAAGTTTTTAATGGAGAAGATAATTACCTATTGGAACAGATTACCAAGGCATGTAGGAAGTTCTCCATCAGTTAGATTCTTTCAATCAAGACAGAATGCCTTTCTAAAAGACATATTTTAATTCATCACAAGTTGGGCTACATCCAGGAATTACTGGGTGAAATTCTATGGCCTTTGTTAAGCCAAAAGTTAGATTAGATGATCTTCATGGTCCCTTCTGGTCTTAAAATCTATGATTTCTAGAAAACTGTAGGAGTAGAGAAGAAATTATGGCTGTTACAGCTTATTGAGTGACATGGGTAATACAAAAAAAATAAGCCATCCGATGAAACTGAAAGGCAACACACTGAAAATGGCTAAAGGAAATACTTTTTTGCACACTGTATTATCAGGAGAGTGGTGAAATAGTGGAATTCTTGCAAGACGACATTTCCACCATTTGGGTTAGCTGCTGGATATGAATTCAGCCCCAGCCTGCTTGCTTTTGTTTGGAAAACAATCCAAACGTCACATTCTAACTTCGGCAGGATCCAGATGTGCACACAACTGGATCAGCTCATTTATGAGATAGCTGGAGTTTTAGTCTTCTTTTATTTCAAAATATAGTTACAGGAATGATCATTTTCTATTTTATGCTCAGCACATCATAAAGAATGAAAATATTCTGGGACACATAGCTGAGGTTCAGTGAACCAGACTCACTCTGCATTTAAACTTTTCCAGGCTTAAACCACAATTAGAGGTCACCTTTGCTTTTGCCCAATTCTCTTCCATAAGTAAAGCTGCTGGTCACTGTAATTCTTACCCAGAGTAAATGGAAATAAAAGTTTGGTTAAGTACAAAAGGTTCTATTTACCACCAAATGTGGTGAAGAGAGGAAGGGAAAAGGGTGGGTACAGGATATTGAAACACCACATTCTTAACCATAGACACCAGAATTGTTTAAAGGTATGCAAAAATCCCAAGGTCTTGCTTCCAAGGCATTGTGCTAGACAACCAATGCCAGAAGGACAGTAGAATGTGAAAATGATACTGAGCACCAAAGAGAGACTGTTTTAAGGTTTACCTTACTGACAAACATGATACATTTAAATTAAACATCTACATAGTACAGTTTTGATTTTTGGTAGACTACACCATCATAAATGTATTTTATTTACACATAGCATCCCCCAAAAGATCTAGCACAAAAGAAGGCCAGATCACTTTTGTTACCTATTTGTTATTGCAACTGCATGTGCAAATGGCTCTGTGTGCATGGTTGTGGAAACTGCATATACCAAGGGTGCAAACAATGCAAGCAGACCACAGGCCTTGACTTTATGAAAATCAAGGCCAAGATGTTTATGCAAAATTTTATAAAATGAGGTGATCGTGTCATAAGAGTATGTGAGAATTAATTAGGCCCAATGTTAGAAACTTGGGTTCTTAAAATTAGACACCTAAATCCATTTTAGCACCAAAGAAAGCAGTCTGGTTTTCAGAAATGCTGAGCACTTGAAGATCTGACTTCAATGACAAAAAATTGCCGTGACCAGAAAACTGCATTTTTTGTGCATACGTAACTATAACCAAATTGCACCTTTTGTTCTAGCCTGGTCATCATCTTCAGCTGTGAAACACCATAAAATATTGCACTCCCCAGCTTCAAAACCAAGATCCAATGAGCTAGATTTGCAAAATGCCCAGCTTCTGTTAGTAATACTGTATATAATATATATATATAGAAATGTTCTGGCATGTAGAATACATAATTATAGTTTACACAAACTCAGATCTATGTACTTAGTATTAATTGTATAATTACAAATAGCTCCTGTTCCTGACACAAAACCTTTATTGAAGTCTATTGGCAAAATTCTTCTCTAGTGTAATTTAATGTAAACCAATTGGATCATAGATAGGATGAATTGGCCCAATGACTGTTTTGCATGTGTGAAGTTTTTAGGACTGGGTATTTAAAATCCACTGCCCTGCTGATCCAAAGCATTTCTAGTCCATATTAAAATGGAATCTTTTTGAAGATGAAGGAATAAATCTTCCTTAAGAGCTCTGAGATGTACGGAAATGGTTGTTGTTTTTTTCTACTACATGATGGTGCTGGTGCATCACAGTGGCTGTAGGACCAAATTTTTTTTCCTTCCTAGCTCTTTTCCTCTTTCAACTACTTTGATTCACATGTAGCTGGCTGAGGGCTTCTGAAATAAGAGAAGCAGTGTTTGCTCTGATGCTGCTGTGTATTGCTCCATATTGTACTATATATTGGCTTTCCTAAAGAAAAGTTGCTTCTTCATTTAAACTCTATGTTTCGTTTTTGGATGTAAATCTTCAGATTCTCCAGAACAAACAATGGCCAGGCAGCAACATCCCTAGATCCCTTGGCTTGCCCACTAGCCGCCTTTGGCTTTGTGGGCTCTGGCTTCTCCTAAGTGAAATGCCAGGGACACAAATGATATGCCCAGAGTCCTCAGCCTGCTCATTAAATTTATCCAGCTTTCTCCAGGAGAAGCCATTTTTGGATTGATCTCTCTCTCAAGTGATTAGTACAATAAGAACCTCTGTATATGGAAGATATCAGAGCCTCATCATGTCAACGTTAGCTCGCCCTGACTTCAATGTGCTTTGTGAATACTTCTCTCTGTATGTTAGCATATAGTGTTTGTGCACTTTGTGATCCCATTTATTCACATTTCTAAGGGGAAAATTGTTCTTGTTAATTTATATCCAGAATAGTTCACTAGGGGATGACTGATTAAAAGGAGCTCATTACGTTTAAATGATTTGAATCTTGCATACTGCTCAAAAACTGGCCAAAGGGGATAAAGTTTTTCTTCCCTTCACTTAAAGTGGACAGTGACTTTACAGCAGATGTTCTCAAGAAGAGACATGGCCAGGATGAAACCATGCATTACTCAGGGTATGCATATTTAAGATGAGAAATGCTGCATGACAAATACAAAGGGTCATAAGCTACATAATAAATGGTTTAGGATTTAAAGAACTATACTATGATGCAGCTAACACCTTGCCTCATGCCAGATATCTCAGAATGAGAGGTTTCTTCTTGGGCCTGATGAGTAATGTGGCAAGAACTGCATAGTAAATCTGATTAAATAAGTTTTCCTCTTTGATAGGAATGAACTGACTGGATTTCTCCAAAGTTCAGGTATGAGGTTCAGATACAGAGTTTTAATAATGACATAGAAGTACATGTAATGAAACCAGAGATAAAGACGGAGACATTGCAACAATGCGTTGTACCATAGGACATTATTGGAGTCTAGTTGTTAACAAACTGCCTTACAGAATCATAGAAATGTAGGACTGGAAGGGACCCCGCTAAGCCATTCACTCCAGCCCTCTGCACTGAGGCAGAACCAGACATCATCCAGACCAACCCCAACAGTTGCCTGTCCAACCCATTCTCAAAAACTCTGTGACAGAGACTCCACAACCTTTCCAGGCAACTTGTTCCAGGGCCCACCTACTCTTACATTAAGGAAGTTCCTCCCAACTTCTAACCTGAATATCCCTCACCGCAATTTAAGCCTATTACTTCCTGTCCAGTCCTTCAGCTGCTCTAGTTCATGGCATGAAAAGAGAGCAAGGGATTGAAGTGCACACTAAATAAGACGCTGTGCACAAAACAAACAGGACTAAACAGAATTGTTGGAGGCACAGATGATTGCCCACCAGAGGGATGATTTAGGAAAGTTGTATATCAATCAACTAATAAATTTCAATATACAGTGCAGACAGTGTACTGCCCATTATATTTTACAGCAATATTTAGCAACAGATACACACATCCTCATGGTGGAGGTGACTGAAAATGAGCACTTTGATCCCCATCTGGTGTAATGGAAGAGAACTGCAGTTTTGTTTGAGTGCCTCAGTACTGTCATCTAGTGTCAAGTAAATGAATAGAAGGAAAATTTACCAACACTGACCATTTACATAAATCATCATTTGCAGATCATCATAGCACAGAGTTTTGTGTTTTTTCCAGAGTGCCGTTTGCATTAAAAAAAGGAAAATGAACATATTGAATATGGCAAAACTGCAGAAGCTGCCTCACTTCTGGGGAGTCCATCTTGTGTTCAATATGTGTTCATATTAGGAGTATATAATCTTATATATCATTACGGTTACATGTCATCCGACTCATCCGTTTCATCATCACTCATAACAACTTTTCATTTAACAACAAACACTTTGTCCAAACCAAGGGAACAGCCATGGGTGCTAGAATGGCTCCTCAACATGCCAGCCTCTTTATGGCCCACCTCAAGGAAGAATTTCTGGAAAAATGCACCACAAAACCAATAATAAATCTGAGATACATTGACAGTATTTTCATCTTCTGGACAGATGATTTAAACTCTCTACCAGATTTCTACCACAACTTCAACAACAAGCACTCATCTATCAAACTCTCTTTAGACCACTCCCACATGAGAATCAACTTCTCAGACACCACAATCAACTTCAACAAATGGAACCCTATAAACATCTGTACACAAGAAACCCATGGATCACTATACTTACCTTCACCAGATCCAATAACCACCACCAGTTAGAGTCATTCACAATTCCTAATTTTTCACAAAATGAAAGAAGTTTTCACAGATCAAAAATAAGAGTCACATGATAACTTCACAAAACTAGGGAGGGTGACTGTTAAATTTTCTACCATTTCTGTCCAAAACTGTCAATATTCGTATTTATTATTATTGTTGGGGCAGTGTGCTCAAGCCCCAGTGAAGATCATGGCTCCTTTGTGCTAGACATTGTCACATGCCCCTTTGTGGATCAGAGGTCCCTTGTGTAAGACATTGTACAAAATACACACAATGACACCATGTCCATCATTTAATTCACCCACTCTTGTTCACAAATGAAAACAGTTTCAAATTCCCCGATTCACACAAAACTGTGTATTTGTTAGTGATTAAGCATACAGTGGTTTTGAAGAAAATAGATTTTTAAACAAAAAATTATTAACAATCTTTGATATTAGTGACCAGTTTCGTATTAGCCAATCTGTCATTGAAAGACTTACACATGAGACAAGTATTCAACGTAAACCATGCTGCGGAGAATAGCCAATCAGGCCAACGAGAGTTGGTGTGTCCAGGGACCCTATAGAGCTTACTTACCATGCTAGGTACAAAGTTTTTTATCATATCAGCCTTGTAGGAGTTTGCACATGTAGCTTTATATACAACCACTATTTACAGATTCCACAGGATAGCAAAAGCTGCAGGGGCCAGCCACACGACCAAAGGAACAAAGAAAGTGTAGCAGTTCCAGAATACCTCTGGTTAGTCCACACCACTAGAGTTAGATCAATACTGAGCGCTTTTGAAAATACCACCTTAAGTGAGTACTTATGCACTGAAAATTCCATCAGCTGATGGGTTTTTTTAAATGTTCAATTCGCATTATTCATGCAAAATTCTGCTCTTGGCTGAAACATGAGTAAATCAAGAGTAACGCCATTCAAAACAATAAGGTAATTTTCTAGACCTATTTTTCTACATCTGAGGACAGATTTTGACCCATGATGTTTATCTTTCAATTAAAAACACTTCTAAAAATTATTTTCTTATTTAAATATATGATACTATATATACATTTCAGAAATGCAAAGAGGTGAAAAGAAAATGCAGAAACTACCTCAAATCAGTGCGTCTTGGAAAAAGCTTTTTCTTTCCATTAAAATAGACTTCAAATTCATCAGTCTTTAGCCTGTGTGCGTAGTCAATGTACGCGGACACCTCCTGACCACGAGAATTTCGGTCACGAATGAAGATTATGGACTGGAAAAAACAGAGAACACCACAAATAAGAAATACAAAAAAGTACATTCGTACTTAGTACATTAGTATAAGCATTTTCGTTGGCACCACTGACATCTATAATTTGTTCCCCTTTTATTTTGGCCTGATTTTCAAAGGAGCTGCATGCTGGATTTTAGAGTATGCAGCACCCACAGTTGGGGCCAGATTTTCAAAAGAACATTGCTTCCATTTAGGCAACTAAACACAGATCAGATTTTTAAAAGTACTCAGCATTCAGCATCTCCAAATCAGACACTTATGATCAGACTTTCAAAAGCCCTCAAATGAGCTGAGCTCTTTTGAAAATCTGGTCAAGTATTTTGATGTCTAAATGAGAAAATAGCCCTTTTTGAAACTCTGGCCCAGATTGTATAATGCCATAGCATAATACATGGCTCCAGAATTCAACACAAGTAGATAGAGAGAATACAGCATGCCAATCCCTAAAACATAGTGATAATTTATATTGAAACAGAAATGGACTAAAGCTCATCCAGTTCCAAACTTCTCTACAGCTTGGTATGCTCAGATCTAGGATTCTGATCTAACCCAGTATACAGATAAGGTCCAAAAGAAACGTTTGGATTCAAAATAGCATCTGAAATTTTAAGTAGTGTACGTGTGTTGGATCTGTGGTTTGGTTTGGGAAACTTCTGTACATTAAAAGGCAAGATATATTCAACTCAACATTCATAGCCAAAGTTAAATTCACACAGAAAAATTACTTATTGGCAATCCTGTTTGTCATAGTCCTCTCTTCTTCTATTCCACCTTTAGATTCAATGTTATGGCTCCAATTATTAGGAAGTAGGGAGCAAAAACTGTCAACCATCCACCACTCCCCACCTCACAGCCTGTTAGAAGCTACCAGAAGAAAAAATGTTCTTGCTAAAGAAAATAAAGTAAAATCTGTGTAACGGTCCAAGTGGTAGGCCTGACTGAAAGTGAGAGGGATAGACTAGGAGAGGATAGTTCTAAGAAAAACAAAGTTACAAGTCATACATTGCCTGCTGTACATCCCCCTCTCCTCCTACTCAGTAACCATTATGCTTAGTAGTTATACCAACCAGTAATCTACAGAGAAGAGCTTATCTAGAGTACAACTAGGAGCTCCGAGCACTTGAACTCTGATTCAACCAGTTGCAGGGGCACATTAAATCTTCACCTTCAGAATCAAAGGTTTTTGATCCCCTCTCAGCGTTGTTTTTCATTTTTCTTTCTGTGATTCACCGTTTTAGCCCCAGTGGAATGAATAGGAGAAATTGGGTCAGTGAGGACCCAGTAGGGTTGCTTTGGAGGGTAGGGTTAGGCAGGCATCAGACAGACCAGAAAAAGAAGTCTGTAGGCATATCTCATTTTGGGAGGAGTGGAAGGAACCACTGAGAGTCTGAAAATAAAAAGACTGCTTATGAAAGGACAGTTGTCAGAAACCTCTCCTCTGGGAACTGCAGGATAGGGTGGAGGAGAAGGTCACCAGCAAAGAGGGGGAGTTCCATGGACTGAGGAAAAAGAATCTTTCTTGGATTCAGAATGTTCCTAACCACCTTATCTTGATCCTCCCTAAAGAGCTTTAGGTCCACCAATTCAGTTTTTGATCCTACATATTCTAAGAGTGAAGTCAATGTGGCAATGGGCCAGTGGATAGACCTATAAATCTGGTGGCAATCCTGGGCCCTCAAAAAATCCATTCCTAATGGCTTAGAAGAGTTACTCATTGGGAAGCCAGTGTCAGGGCCCTCAGAAGAGTACGGTGAAGTAGCCTCCCTTGGTTTTCCTTCCATTCATGAGGAGGGGGGAAAAAGAGGAGGGTTTAGTAGGACAGGAGGACTGAGGCAACTCTTTCTCCACACTTCCATAATGCAAAAGAAAAAGAATTGGAAGGATAGGAGTGGACTGGGACTTGTATAGCTTGGAAAATTTATCGTTCTTGCCTCCTGGCTCCTCATAATGGAACCTTAATGGTGAGCATAAAAGTTATCAGACAGCAGAGATGCACAAGTATCCGTTAGACTATATGTTTGTTTTTTAACTCAACTAGGATCTGAGTGAGTTTTTTTTGTACATCTGTGAAAAATGGCAACCATGCAATACTGAACTCTTATAACCAAGTTTCTTTATTTTAACATCACTAAATTGCTCTATCATAATGAGTTCCAGAGAGGTAGTCGTGTTAGTCTCTTTTTAGCAAAACAGCGAGAGTCCTGCGGCACCTTAAAGACTAACATATTTATTTGGGCATAAGCTTTTGTGGGCAGAAACCCACTTTGTCAGATGCATTTCTCTGGCAAACCATTGGGTTATACTTACAACATTCCTTCTTTTCCAATTTCCACAACATTCACACTCAGTTTCCATAAAAGCTTTGTACATTTTGCATTTTGTGTACCATAAACATCTTTGACTGGAAGATCCAGAAGAACCTTTCAATAGCAGGATACTTTCAGCTACTTCAGCATATTGCAGATTTCTCCCCATCCCCTGCACTCTCTTCTTGGTGAAAGATATAATTGAGCTGAGTCTTATGATAAATTAGAAAAAAATGTTTCTTTTTAATTGGCAACAAGAGCAACTACCGCACACTGCAGCTGTGATTAGATAAAAGACTAGAAGCTTGTCATAAATATATGAACAATTGATTCATCATCTCTTTAAAAATTCAGAAATTATGTTTAAATAACTTGAATTACATGGGATGGTCCAATAATAAAAGAAAAAAGTTGGCAAAATGCATGTGCATGAGCTGTCTGCAGTATAAAACATGAAGGACAACTTTCAACTCTCTTCTGATTATAAAATTAATTTTCTTAAATAGGTGTTCATATATAATCAACTATAAATCAATACAGATCTACAGTAAAGTCAATCACTACACCTATTAATTTCCTCAAAACTTCCTTTTGAACTTCAAAAACCCAATAAAAATATTTAAAAAAAAATTTCCTGTGATAAAGGTACAAAGGATTCCCGCTGAAAACTAAAAGCTTTTGATCCTATCTCATCTGTCAGCATTGTTTTTCATTTTTCTTCTTGTGATTCATTTCTAACCACCTATAAAGCTTTCATTCATAAAACTGTGAGCGTGCTTGCATTTTCTTAAGATGTTCTATCGCCTTTTAATTTTGTCACACCTTTCCGCCTCAGAGAATGATTTTTATAACTTTGTATGTCATTTTTATTAACTGAAATGATCAACAGCGTATAAAGCTTTTTATGTTAAAATACATTTTTAAAAACCCCCACAGCAAATGTGAAATTTAATACTTCCTTCCTACAGTTCTCTTTACTATTCACTACAGCTGATTTTATTATAAATCTTAATGTATCTTACTGATTTTACTGATAGTAGAAGAAACACAGATATTCATTTACTGGAAATCAGTTGCCTCTTGAACAGAGCTAGTTGGGAATTTTCCAACAAAACTTTTTGTCATCTGAAAGTGTCAATTCAACAAAATCAAAACTGTGAGAAAGCATCATGTCTGACAAATCTCCCAAATTGAAAAACTTTTGAAAGAAAAAAAAGTTACAAATTGTTGAAATTAAAACCTTCAGTTTTTCATCCAAAATGACTTTTGGTTTTGAAATTCTAGTTAATTTATACTAAAAAAAGTTTTAAAAAATTTAAAGGCATATAATATTTAAAATCATTAAACATTTTGATGTAGAAAGATCTCAGATAAGAGAAAAAGCAATTTTAATAATTAATGGAATTTTAAAACTAAAGGAACTATAGTATAATGCTAGATTCAATGGTAGAATGGCAGAAAACATGATGACAATATTAGCACAGGACATCAAGTTCTATAAGCCAGAGGGAATTTCAAAACCTTCAGAAAGACCCACTTTATGACTCTTTTGAGAGACCAAAACCTCTTTACAACCACCACAATCAAAGATTTAATATTTGTTATTGTCTTTAGACAGATACAGCTTTGCGACACACAAATCTGATGCAGAAAAACCTGACATCATAGACTCTGTCAAGGACAGTGTTTTTGAAACAAATAATGTAATCATTTGCTAAAAAGGAAAAAACAAAAAACCCCTTCCTACTTCAAAATAGTATTTAAAAGGTACATTTAAGTAGGGTATTTTAGGCCTAAAATGTGACCTGCAGTACATTGATATTATTATAATTTGTTGGAGATTAGCATATAAAGTTTATTCACTACTTCACTGATGAGAAATTACAAGCACACAAAAACTACATATCTAGCATGCAGTTGTATGCAGGACAAGGGAGTTCTTATCCTCTCTGTGGGCTAACCACCAGAACTAACACAAAAAAGAACCACCCTCATCATTGTGTAAGTAGATGTGACTCTATTGAAGTTAATGGAGCTGTGCTTGATTGCTCCAGCCATAAATCTGGCTCTTTGGAATATACGAGCTTGCACGTTCCTGCAGAAAATTACCAGTGATATTAGTGCAATTAGAGAGCCACATAATTCATCTCTCATGTTGAAAATGAATGAAATCAGTAGTCGGATTATCTGAAAATCCAATGCTTTTACATTGTGTGTGATGGGGCAAGTAAGTTTAAAAAAGCTTAGAGTGCATTAAAGGGCTGTGACTCTCCCAGAAGAGCAAGTAACACATATTTCCCCTCTTCTAAACAGTAGACGTGATTAAAAAATGTGGCTGCAGTGTTGGGAGCGATGCCAGAAGTTGTGCTGCTTCCAATACTGACGTTGGAAGAAGTGTCACTAGTGGGAAAATGGGGTCAGCACCGTAAGTGGTACTAGTATGTGAGCCAGTGTCTGTTGGACATGCCAGGGAAGCTTCTCGCTCACCAGAACAGGTTTTGCTGTAGGAAGGGGAATTCACTTTAAATCTCCCTTATCGAGGTTCAAGGAGCTCATAGAAAAAGCTTTGACTCTCAGAAGGGGCATCACAGAACTTCTAAAGTTCCGGAGAAGAAGGACGCAGCCTCTGCAGAACTTCTGGGAGATACTGTGCAAGAGTTAGGGACGGGAAAATGTGCTGTGCCTAGTTTTGAATCTACTTGAAAATCACAGGTTGGAAATTCAGAAGAGGACTCAAGTCTGTCTGCTGCTCCTCTCTGTAACACGACTATTTTCCTCTTTTAGCTTGGTGAACCGAACACCCCATGTTGGATCAGATCACCTTAGACATTATATTTTTAATTTTTTTTCTGTTCAAGATACTTGGTGAGATAGCAATGGTTTGATTATTTCAGTACTCAGTTTGTGTATGCATGATCCATCGGTGCTTCATACAGACAAATATAGACCATATATGTGGAGTTATACCTTAGCCATGAAAAGCATTGTAGGCATTTTCTCCAGAAGCATATTTGCAATCTATGAAAATGTGAGTGGAAAGAATTATGAATGCTCAAACTAGTTTAGAAAAATAATTGCCTACCCAAAACTTCTGTTTTGTTTTAGAACTAAATACACAGAGAATTTTTTTTAACTTTCTGAAATATTACTTATTTTTTGTTCAGTACTGTTGCTGTCTTAGTCTGCCTCTTAGTTTAGAGGTTCATGAAGGTGTTGTCTCAATTTCTGATTCTCCTCTCTCTTACAGCCTGATTCAAGGCCTATGCAAATCAACACAAAAACTTACACTGAGTCCCATAGGCTTTGGATCATGCCCTTACACAGGTATAAATTAAAAGCACTGCCACTGAAGTGAGTGGAGTCACACTGGTATAAATTGGTGCAAGTTACAGAAGAATCAGGTACAGAGGCTTTCCAATTCAGCCACAAGCACAGCACCAGAAATTTAACAAGACAGCCTGTTTCCACAAGATTCCTGGCCAAGTTGTTCACATTCAAGACGTTTCAGTGTGTTTGGATAAGCACGCAAACCTTTGGGAATGTACCTGAACCAAACCCAAACTACAAACCTTGTCAGACTCTCACACCATTACACACCCTGACCTACAAATCTATATGTTGATAAATACTGTAAATGGTGGGAGGACTTTATGTCAGTCGCAGGCCACGCCCAGTGACTCATATATAGTTCCACCTCAGCCTCCAGGATAAATTTCTAAACTGAACAGGGCTTTAAGAGATATTTCATCCAGTTAACTGCAACTAAAGAAAAGAAAGTGTGTGGACTTTGTGTCACACTCAGAATTCTTAAAAGAACATATTGAATTGAAAAGCTCTGCATGGCAGAAGAACACATAATTGTCCTTTTTGCCACCATTTTATTAAACACAATAGGCCCAATTCTCTTATCTACTAACCACAATATGCTGCTCGAGCATGAGCATAAATTATATTTTCACCCACTTTAAGGTCTCTTTTTCAGTTACAGTGGTGTAAAGTGGCCTTAGTGTAAATGAGAATCAGGCCCAATAACAGATTTAATCACCATAGTTATTAACTGTCATCTTTGTTGACAGACTCAGGTAAGAGACCAAGTACTTGCACGTCAAGTTGAAGGTACTGTGGATGTTATTAGAAACCTTGCACTTCCTGCATTTCTAAGGATAAACACAGACCTGCAGTTCTAGCACTGTCAAACTAGTGCCTTACAAAAACATGAGAATATTCACACCTAAAGTAAATGAAGAGGACAAACCAGAACAGTTGAAATTCTTAACACAATCCCTGCTGGAGAAAGGACAGTGCTAGTGCAATGGGCCTGGGACTCTATCAGGACAAATGTAATAAATAGAGATACCCTCAGGAGGACTCCATTAACCTCAACTTGCAGAACAGCTATGAAAAATTATTAGCCTAGCCTCAAAATCTACTCACCAGCCCTTTACCATAGGGATGAAAAAGAAAATTAACGACATTTCAATCTCCAGTAAAAAAAATACCCTAAGTAATGACTCTTTCTATGCTGGTGGGTGAGTAGAATTTTGCAAAGCTGAACTAGACTCGTGGGAATATTTTTATACGCCATATGTTGTCACTGTTTCTCTGAAGACACAGTAGCAAATGACATCCCCCCAGCTGGGAACCTTACCTAGGTTTTGATTCAGCAAAGCAAACTCCAAGAACTCGCTTAAGTCTATCAGTACCCAGCAAAGGCTGTAAGCATGTGCTTAAGTCCAATCTGAAATGGACTTTAGCATGTGCTTAAGAACTTTGCTGAATTAGGATCTAAGAGTTGGCAAATAAGCTAGTGTGATACATGGGCCACATTACTCAGAAATCCCTCTTATGGGTATATGTTCAAGTTAAATGTGGTAAAGAAGCTAGAACACAGGAAAATTTAGGGGCCAGCCCTGCTGTCTAGTGAAACATACTTCTATCAAAAGTACTTTAAAGAAGACTAATGGAGGGTAAATGGCAGGAAAGCAAAGACAGACAGTGTTTAGGTCAATTATTAATTATACACTGAGGAAGCTCTTTTTGTGTGGACAGTATCACAGGTGGGGCCGCAAGGGCCAAGCAGAATTTGACTGAAAAGGACAGGCTTAAAATGAATTATAAGTTAAAATATATGTTTAATAACTAGCAATTTATTTTTGTTGCACAGTGTTCGGCCTTATTTGCCACCTGAAGATCATGTTACATCTAATATAAATACCAGTGAGCAGTGAAAGAAAGGACCTCACCTCCATATCTTTAAAACAGATGCCATTTGCATTTCTGCTCTGAAACCAGGAATAAATTCCTGACCCTGATCCCTCACAGGAGTGAAAGCTATGTAAAATGTAGCTTTACATTTTTTTAATTTTATCTTTAGTGGGGGAATTGCAACGCTTTATTTTTTATAAACTAATTGAAACATATTAATAAACTAAGGTGTAAAATGAATCTCTAACATGATGTGCACAAATTTTCACCATGCTCACACTTTCATCTGGAAATACTGTTCTGTTTCTTATTCTAGCTAGAGATTTTTCTAAAATTTTTCTAAAATTAATAGTAATACATCTGGTATTACCTCAGTCTCCTTTTCCTATGCTCCAAAATGCCAATTGGTTCTTCAGAAAGCACATATCTTTTACTTATCTATAATTCTACAAAAGAATTAAAAACAAGGTGCATGGGAATAAGCACGGGATCACATCAGTCTTTAATCCTGAGTTCTTACACATCCAAAATAAGCAGGATGTGGTCTAAGGGCAAGTGCAATTCAAAAAACTGAGATCTCAACATAGCAACAAAAATAAAATGTATGTTTGTCTTGGTTTTTCCTCACTTAAAATACCTTCAAGTCCTGACCATTTTAATTAGCTCAACATCACTTATAAACTTTCACATTTTAGGATCTAAATGTTGGATTCCATTCCCCTAAACAGCATTGATTGATGCTACTTTGGAACACCAAAAGAAATACTCTTTGATTCTTTATTTAGTTAGCAGAAATAGCCAAACAAAAACCCAGCAGTCATATAAAGCAGATAAATACTCTAACTTGGGTAAAACGGTAAAACTCTTTTGTGGTTCTTAGTATACATAGAAACCTATTTCATGTTGGTATTGTAGGAATAACATTGTGTTGAGACCACACAGATGCTAAGCTCATTACTCAAGTCGCAATGCTACAACTCTTAGCTGTGCACAACTTTCACTGATGTACATGGGTATTCTCGGGGTTGAAGGACTGCAGGATCAGGTTCTTATTAAAAGACTACCTACATCCTGTCCACTGTGTGCTGGGTTTAGGTACAACACCTTAGGGAGTCTTTTCAATCTGAATAAATAGTTACGCAAGATACCAAGAACAGGGCTGTTCTTGCAGTTCAGGCACTGAGATTCAAAGAGTCTAGATTCAGCTCCTAGCTCTGACACAGACTTCCTGTGAGAAAAACATTATTAAAGGTCTAGAAAACATGAGCTATGAGGGAAGATTGAAAAAATTTGGTTTGTTTAGTCTGGAGATGAGAAGACTGCAGAAGACAACAGTTTCCAAGTACATAAAATGTTGCTCTAAGGAGGAGGGTGAAAAATTGTTCTTGTTAACCTCTGAGGCTAGGACAAGAAGCAATGGGCTTAAATTGCAGCAAAGGAGGTTTAGGTTGGACATTAGGAAAAACTTCCTAATTGTCAGGGTAATTAAGCACTGGGATAAATTGCCTAGGGAGGTTATGGAGTCTGAGATTGGAGGTTTTTAAAGAAAAGATTAGACAAACACCTGTTAGGAATGGTCTAGTTATTATCTAATCCTTCTTGACTGCAGGGGACTGGACTAGATAACCTCTTGAGGTCCCTTCCAGTCCCACACTTCTGTGATTCTATGGTTATGGTCAAAGTAGGTTTCGATCCACACACAATACAGGTAAAGCCAGCCTATTCCAGCTGGGGTAGGGATAGTATGAAATCACAGTGGCTGTACCCAGTCCAGAGGGGATGAGGTGGGACAACGTGGAGTTGGGGCCATGGCCTCTCAACTACCTCTTCACACCAGCCAGCAGAGCTCTAGCAGAGGCAGGGGAGCATACGCTGAACTCTCTCAAGAAGTAGTACAGTGGGTGTACTCCTCCAAAGCATAGGGGAATCCTAGGAGGCACTGCACCTCCTGGTGCTTCCTCTGGGGCAGTGTGAGGTTCTGTGATACCAATAATTTGGGTTGTGTCTATCAGGCATACTGGAGCCCTTAATGCTGCAGCTGTGTTTAGAAACTTGTCCGGGCCTCTTCTACAGTGCAGGGAAAATGGAGGAGTTTATAGCATAGTGTCTCCTAGCATAGTCCTGCAAGAACATTGAAACCATGAAAATGGTTGGCTACAACCACAGTCTAAAATAATTGTCAGTGAAGCCATTTTGGTTCTGCTCCCAATGGGTACATGGCTGAAAAGAGAGGAAAAGCCAAGTATCCACCTATACAATTGTGGTATTCTAGGCTGTGATATGATTCAGGGTTAGCAAAGGTTATACTCCATCATATGGCAGGAATCAGTATCCACTGACTCCATAGCTTACTTTTATAACTGCCCACCAGATTTATCAGACTCCCAGTTCCCATGATTTTCTTTCACATCCTTTTCATTATTGCTAGTTTCAATATTGCAGCAAGTGGCGGGTACAAGACTCTCAAGGGTGTAGGGAGTTGGGTGTTTTCTGTCCTGAGAATAGCATCCAGTTAATCACAAACATGTCTGGTGATGCATTTATTACTGATCTTTTGGTTACTGACTACTTGGTGATACCAAACTTTCAGTGTCTTTATGTCCTTGTGGCACCATAAGTACAATATGCTGATTCTAGACTTGGCAAGTTGATTGCAATCTGGTTTTATTCGGTAACTGTGACTCAATAGCAAAATCTGTTTGGATGGTCTCAGGCCCATATTGCTAGCAGAAGACTTGCCTGGGCATCTGACCATATGTCTGCTTGCAATTTCTGTTCCTTGCACACAGCTAGTACAAGAGTTCAGCTGTTCAACAGATGTGGATAATAGCAACGGACGATAGACCTGTGATTGGCTGCGGTTCTGAGCAGGCAATATAAAAAAGCCAGGGCCTTCCTGATTACATAGGCAGCACCACCTCAAAGGATGTTGGACACAGTATCAGAGTAGAGGGAATAGCTGGATGCACAGCACTGTTGGTAACACATGGCAGAGTGCAGACACAGTTGTTTGTTTCTGTCAACACACAAATGAAACCATGCTGCAGTGCGGTTCCAGAACAATAACTGTACGCCAGTTGTGGTCGTGTCCAGGGTAGGTACACTTATGGGCACCGTTGGGAACTCTGATGGAACCGTGGTGTTTGTGGATGCAAACTCTTTACTTGTACACTTGCTCTGAGCTTGTTACAAACTCTGTGGGCACTGTGATCCAGTGGGTCAGACGCTAGACTGATGCTTCAAGAGAGGTAGATTCTATGCCTGGCTCTGCAGCTGGCTTGCAGTATGACGTTGGGCAAGCCACTTCACCTCTCTGTGCCTGTAAGGGAGCCAGAGGCAGCAGGGTCAATCTCCTAGCAACACACAGGGCATAGCTGGCCTTGGCAGGGACTGCCTGATTGACTGCAGAACTAAGCTGCCACTTGACCCAGAAGCAGCTAGAGCTCACTGGTTGCTCAGTGGGTTCCAGGCCATGGTGACGCTTGATCCTGCTTCCAGCCTGATCTTGCGCCTGCTTCTTTCCTGCTTCCTGTGCCTGTTTCTGTCCCTCTTCCTCATCCTTGACACTCCTGGCTCCAGCCATGTCTCTGGCTCAGCCATTTGCTCTGGCATAAACTTCCGATCCCTTGCCCTGAACTTCAGCTCTGCTCTTGGCTATGTCTCTGTTGTCCCATGACTCTGATTCTTAAGTCTGGTTTGGCTCAATTATTCTCTGACCTCCAGGTCTGGCAACCTCAATGGCTCCAACCACTAGGCCCAATTGCCCCAATCCCAGTTATGATTCTGACAGGGCCTCCATTTCCCCATCACTGAAACAAGGATAATGATACTGGCCTCCGTTGTAAAGCACTTTGAGACCTATAGATTGTGAGCTAGGTATATATTATTCTAGAAAGCTGCCATATAGACAGGGCCTAGAACAATTACAGAAGGTCACGTATTATTTTAGCGTGAAGAAGTGGGAGGAAAAAAGAAACAGAAGTAAAAGGCAGTTCAAAATTCTCTGTATAACTGAAAAATAAGGCAAAATTCCATTTAGTTTTAAAGTTAAAAAAAAAAAAGAAAAAGAAAATGAGTCATAACACCATGGATGCCATCACGGATGCTTTCAGAAACTCTGCTATGGAAATGGACTTTATTTAAAATGGCAAGCCTTCTAGTGAACCCAAGGGATCAAAGGAATAAAAAGCATTTGACTTCTGTAACCCAAGAGCCTCTCTTCCCAACCGAAAGAAAAAAAATTCAAATTTCCATCTATTATTAAATCAGGTCCTTGGAGAGAAGTCAGAGGAAAAAAATGTAAAAATGAGATAAATGTTAAAAATATGCCATTACTTAATTTAAAACAATTTCTTAAACACAAATACCGCCATGAGGGTACTTCTAAATCTTCTACTTCACCTAGCTGTTCGATCCTCTGTGGACAAAACTAGTTCAATCAGGCTCCCTTTACAAGGGGTCAGAGCATGTCATGTGACATGACATGACCATATATATAAACTGCAATTTGACGGGATGCAAATTATAAAATCTGAGGCCTTCCATTCAGGGTATAATCCCACTGTGAGTAGCACTTTACTTGCACTACAATATTTGAGCCCCTGCCAGCTTCTTCATCTCTAATAAGCACAGTTAGACATATAAAATATATTTTCAAAGGCATAAAGATTCAAACCAGATTGTCCATAGAGTTTTAAACACAGGGTTCCAAAAGTTACAATATATTTTTATTGTGAAGGACAAAGCCACGGTACCTCAGCAAAACATGTTCTTTCTTCCTGTCTTTGTCAGGCTTCAGAACAATAGTCTGGCCTATTATCAGTAGTAAGGCATTGATCCTGCAAAGACACATGCTATGTGCTTGACTATGCACATGCTATGTACATGTGAGTAACTCCAGTGCTTTTACTGGGACTACTCATGCAAAAAATTAAGCACATGTGTAATTCTGCTGGATCAGGGCCTGAATTTGGTCAGTTTTATTTTCCCCTCTTTTTCCCAGGGCAAAGCAGAGGATATTGATCTCACTGAATCTGCCACTGTCAGTGCCAGCAATTTATTTAGCAGAAGAACAGCATAAGGAAATCTAAGAACCATGAACCAAGGGCATTGTTCGAAATTTGGCACTCGCCTCCTGTTTTGAATAATTAAATTATCTTTTCTACCTGCTCCAAACTAGGATTTCTTCAAATATTTCTGTTGAAACTTCATACATGTTTTGGTTCCAAGGTCTCCAGGTGGAAAAACCAGGTTCATCTTCAGCTCCATACATTTGTTTTTGGAGGAATCCCTCCTACTGATGTTGCCTTGAATTTCACGATGGACTGTCACATTAGAACAGATTTTACAAAAGAACATTTATGCAAAACGCAATGTACTTGGCTAATAATTTGTTGAGTCTCCCCTGCTATTACTGCAGATGTTTTTTGTTTAAATAAGCACTCTCGCCATCACCGGCCAGCTTCTTCTGATGCTGAATTCAGCAATGAACAGTTGATCCTATGTTTCTGACATCACCGCCTGCTGCCATGGAAAAGAACAATTCGAACTTGAGATTCAGAAGGGAAAGATGGGGTCCGACTCCATATTTAAATACTTCAAGTCAAAATTTCAAAGGGTCCTCAGTCTGGTCTTCATTTTGTGCATGTACTTTGTTGCTTGTCCAGTTAGTTTGCACATGCAGTTTTTATGCATTGGTGACAGAATTTACATGCATAAAATCCATTTGAGAGATACAGCGTGCGCGAGAGAGAATATGTTCTTGTGTGGTATAAAGATTTGTTGTCAGGACTTTGGGTAGCATTACTTGCAAGCAAAGTAACAATTGCATTATTTGCAAGTGGCAAAACCATGAATAAGTTACAAAGGACATTCAAAGGAATGCCAAATAAACCTTTATACTATACCACATCACCATATATTTTGTATATGGCTTAGATGCTACAGGAAGATTATTTTAGGAACATGTTAGAGAGTTTTAAACATTATTCACAGCATTTTTCAACTCCATCTTTCAATGAAGTCAGGTACCTTAATTAATCAGAGTTGAAGGGAAGCACTGAAAGATTGGGACTGTTGAACTAAGATCAGAAGTGGAGGTGCGTTCAAGATTTCCTATACAGAACAGCCTCCATGTCCTTGAGAGCCGAGATAATCAATACAATATTTAGAATGCTGAGTGTAATTGCGCCAGATCTGTGTCTGTCCCTTGGTCCTCCTCCCTGGCTCCTAATGTAGGGGACATATCAGGAGAGGGAGAGGCATGTCAGGACAAAGAGGATGTGTGGCAGAGCGGCACTCCTTAAGACACCTAAAGGCTTTGCCTGACAACAGCTCTAAGTGGTGTTGGGACTAGAGCCAACTCTGAGGATCAAGAAGCCAAGCTAGTCCCCTGACCCTCCGCTTCCCCTTCACCTTCCATCAAGCAGAGGTCTGACACGTGAGAGAAATAAGAAATGATTAACATCACACTCACTGTAGTATCAAGGCATCAGGGGTAACATTTCCAAAAGTGCCGAAGTCAATGAGAAGTAGGTGTCCAGGTAACTTAGGAGATTTTGAAAATTTTACTCTATATACATAAGTGAGTCACCATGAATTCCTTCAGCAAAAAACAACTTAGACTTTCTATCCTGCCTCTGTTTTAGCCACTATCTTCATAAGATGGAATCAGTTTCGTGGATGACACAGGCATTTCTCATTTACCAACTAAAACCTATTAATTTTGCAGATACTGTATAGCAATAATGAAATCAAACTAATAGTAGCATTGTTACTACTATTGATCATAATAATTTCTTGTCACGTGCTTTTTATCCACAGATCTTGATGTTCCTTAGTAATATCTGCATGCACTGTACATGGATTGGACTCATAAAAATAAAAAAAGCAGTTTTTATGGATAAAGACTTGATATCACACAATTATCCTCAGCAAGAAGACAAAAGAAAAGAGATGAGAAAGACAGTGAGCGTAGTCAAACTGGATGACAGGGGAAACTGAAACATGTGGCTAAATAAGTGTGTCTTATAGTAATTTCTGAATGTGTATTTTCTGGTGCTAGTAAATTTCAGAGGCAATGGTCTGAAACTGAGACTGTTTTATCCCTGGTTCCCTCAAGCAGCACCAAGGGTACCGGAACAATTTTTATATTGTGGGTGCTGAGAGCCATTGAACCAAACTATAAACCCTGTATATAACGGAAACCACTTCAAGCCAAGGGGTTTGGCTGCACCCTCTGCACTCCTAGTTCCAGCACCGATGAGCAGTACACTCGGAATGTTTAGATTAAATGTTCCAGATGATTGTAGACTGTGTGCTTGGTCAGAAAGGAGAGGGAGAAATCGCAGTGGGGTAAATAGATGTGTGTAGGTCTACTATATATATACACACATACATACATACATGGGCTTCTGTCATTATAATGACTCATTCTATAGATATATTAAAAAAAAAGAGAATCCTGTAGCAGTTTAAAGACTAACAAATTTCTGCAGGCATGAGCTTTTGAGGGCTGCAACCCACTTCATCAGAGGCATGAAACAGAAATCAGACAGGAGGTATATATATACATCCAAGGGTAAGAAACAACAATGGGGAGGGTAGGTGTTAACAAACTTTGTTAAACCCTCCCCAGGACTCTCGTTTTTGCTGTATACAGACTAACACGACTACCCCTCTGAAACATTTCTATACATATTACATAGTGAAAGAAGCCCATGTATATATGTGTGTGTGTGTGTATATATTTATAGTGGACCTACACACATTCACCCTACTGCCATTTAAAAGAAGTGTTTAATTATTATATAGATAAACTATGAGCTAAATTGGCAAAAGATTTCAACCTGGAAAATCCCCAGAAAGAAATTCACTTCTCTTTCCAAGAACCCCAGCTTTCAAAAGTCTGCAAATATTGCGTAAGATTTTTTTTCAGATTTCTCTCCTGCACCTGCTTCATCAGAAGGGCATCGACGTATTTTCTCTGGCAAAGATCTAATTAATGAATAAATCAGTAGCGGGGGCATGAGAAACTAGAATAATAAGGTTGTGCCTTAAAGTTTGGTGAAAGGAACTGCTCAAAGACTGCCCAAATGTCACACAAATTAGATTTCCTTCCAGAGAGGTTTTCAGAGACAACAGGATGAGTGCAGAAAGGGGATTTTTTTTCACATTAGTCATTCTTTTTCTCCCTCCTCCTCTTCCTCTTTTTCTTTTTTAAGGGATTCATTTCTATTAATTGGTTAGACAACCTTCGAGGCCCCAGAACTGTTCTTGCACAGATCAAATAATGTGCATGCATGAGTGAATACCAAACCACTGGAAGCCTACCCACCAAGCCTCAGTTAAACTGTTTCCTCCAGGATGAACAATCATGCACTGTAAAGTTTTCTGCAGGTGTCTAGGGGTGTCAGCTGGCCTCTGTTTATTATTGGTTTGCTGTGTACAGGGAGGCAGGCCAGGCCATCAGTAACAACTCTGTGCAAATGGGTCAGGGAAATGAAAATAAAGCCTGTACAGCAGGAACTTTTAGGGTCTGGGGTTTTGCTGGCAAGGCCTGCCTTAGTTCCTCTTTAGGTGCTACTTAAAAATTGCTACTTGTTTGACTTGGAAGCAACTTCACATAACAGGGCCTGTGTGAGATATGTAGTAGGGAAACCAGATGTAGGCAGGTGTGCTGCTTTTTCATTTTAAGTTCTACCAAAAGAACGCTTCCTCTGCCTAGTTCTGAAGAGTTTTTCTTTTTAGAAGTCTGTTTATATAATTTGTTTTCCGGGGGGAAGGAGGGGGAATTACTGTAAAAATAGTAAAGGATTCATTTGCATGATTTTGAACTTTAGTTTTTTAGGAAAAACTCTCTTACTTATAATTACATGGAAAAAATTAGCGAACACCTGTTTAAATTTAAAATCTTTTCCTATGCAGCCTGATTTGCCAGTGACCCAAGAATAAGCTTAGAATTTATTTATATATTGATGTATATTACTGGACCCTTTGTGACTGTTTAATTTGGATATTATAAAATGGATTTAAGGGGCCCACACACGGTTTTGGGATTATACGAATAGCTCAAATTTAGCAACCCAGATTGTCTCAAACAGCTGCTGTTAAAAATAATGGTCCATGTACTATGCAATAAAAGTAACTGAGATCACACCTCTGATTCTAGCCTTATCACAAAGCTCTCTGAGACAGCACCACTGCTTTGCTGTTCAGCTATAGGAAATGTCATTTTAAGATATTCCCTACAAAGCATATTGACCCTATGTATAGGGCATATGGATGCAGTCACTATACAATAAGGAAAGTGGTAAGTTGCAACTAACTGAAGATCAAATGCGTGGTTCGACAGAAATATCTTTGGAAATTAAATAAAGAAAACAGCTTTCTATGCTTACACTGCTAGATCTGTCAGTGGCTTTAGACACCAGTGGTGTTGCAGTGACGCATATAAGATCTGGCAGGAGAAGCACTATGAGGGATCCACTCATTCCTCTCAGACAGATCAAGATGGGCACCTCCTCCTCACCATCAGAATAACTTGGATGTAGAGTCCTGCACAATTTGATTCTTTTACCCCTTCAACAATACATAAGAACACTCACAATACATGAAATCCACTGTCACCGCAATGCATGCAAGACTGACTGCTATCTCATTCTCAGCTGATGTAACCTTTGCAATCACATAGATCTTGCACAATGGCTAGCAGAACTTCATGAGTTGACAACCTACAGCTCCAATCATTATAGTGGATCACAGCTCCTGGGTTATACTGGACTTTTCCCTTCCTTTGGATACAAAGATTATAACAGTGGTAACAGCTGCCTTTTACCACCTCCAACTGGATAGGAGGCTCCTCTTCTCACTGTGATCCAGGCCTTCATTGCCCCAGATTAGAATATTTAGCTTACTCCACCTGCGAGAGAAACAACTTGTACTACATGCAGCAGCCTGCCTTTTAAGCAACGGGTGATATAAGTTTATCATTCTCATGCTCTCTATGCTCAGGGACACCCTGCTCATTCCCAGTACCATTTCAAAAATCTGGTCATGATGTATATGGGTTAGGACCTGCTTTTCTGCAACCCTATCCCTAACCCTTGAAGGCAGCTGCCCTACAGGTTTAGATTTTCAGGTACAGAGCGTTCTGTGTGGTGTGATGCTGGCTGTGGAGCTCCTTATCAAAAGAGATCGGATTGAGCTCAAATCTGACCATGTTCAGCTCAAGATACAAGACACTTTTTTCCTAAAACATTCCAATATCAACTTCCCTTGAGCAGCTTCTGATGAAGTTAGAGAGACATACGTGAATAAGTAATGAGTTGAAAAAAGGAAAAGGAAGAGAAAATGCATGGAAAATTATCTTGGTGCCATGGAGAGATGAGATAAAGGGAGACTATGCTGAATTCTTGACAAATGTATGTTGCACTTGGATACCATGGCAACAGACACTATCTGGGGCACTGTGGCTTTCCTGGAGGTCATCCATACAAGTTCATACCCAACCCAGCTCTGCTTAGATTGTGAGACCTGAGAGGATCATAGCACAAATCAGTAGCAGGTAGAAAGAGGCAAACCTCAGATAGTTCCAGGTTAAGACAAGGAAAAGCACCTACAACTGCTGTTTTTCATCCATACCCTTGGGTCTACTAAAACAAAAAAAAGAACTTCACAAAAACAAAAAATAAGAAGAAAAAGCGTTCATAAAAATTTCCAAACCTCAAAAAATGTTGGGATTGGTTTGAATTTTTGGGATGTTTCAGGAGAGTTTTTAAGTTATACGAACTGTTTCATCCTTGTTAAGCTGTCAAGTCAACCTGTTAGTTTATTCTGAAACCTTAACTAAAAAGGTGATTTTTAGGTACATCTTCCTGATCAGGCTGGGATTTTCAAAGGCACTCAATGTTGGGCCTAAGTATGCCCCACTTAAGTCAATAGAAGCTGAATTAGATCAATGCTGAGAGATTTAAAAAATCTCATCCTACACATCCACATGCAGTGACCTCTTTCAAAAGAGAATGAAAAGGTTAAAAAGCTTAGCGGCTCTTTCCCTCTCTTTCTTCTATGATTGAGATTTTAAAACAACCCATCTCTCTAAAGAATATTCCTTCCTGGTACTTTGCAAAGTATATTTGAAAACGTTTGACTGTACTGAACTTCATCCATTCCCCATTTAACTAAGTTAGTAATGTCCATTTGTTTTTATAATGTTTATTGAAACAGTCACACATGTTGCTTGGCAACCTCAGAGCTTGAAATTAAATACAACATACAATGTATGTGTACTGAATGTTAGTCCATGCTGTAGAAACCATGAAGAATTTTCATATTTTTAATACTAATACATTGTTCCATTTCAACAGGATTAGGCAAGAAGTGGGTCCATTTGGACTCCAGCATTTTGTGTGTCCATGCTGGAAGAAAGACAAGAGACCATGGATGTGGTTTAATTAGGACAGGAATTTATTCACTTATAATTTTTTGGTGTACCCAGCAACAAATAGCATAGTATAGAGAGGAGGGCGTTGGCTTGTCACTGATCCTGACACAGGTGCCCCAAACCCCTTTCCTCAGCTTCCTTAAAGGGGGACAGGAAAAGGAGATGGTTGGCTCCCCATTGACCAAACACAGGAGTCCAAAAGCCCCCTTACTCAGTTCCCATCAGGGACACTTTCCTTCCAATTCTTTTCCAGTCCATTTTATCCAACCACCATATCCCTTCCATACCAAGTACCTGCACTAGATAATCCACCAAAACCTTTATGTCTTAAGTTGCAACATTATAACTTAACTCTCCTCTCCCCGTCCCCAACAAGTCCCAGACCAGGTGTGCTTTAACTTGTTCTGCTACACTTAGGATACAGTTTTAAAACAAATTCCCCCTTAAGACTGGCTTCTTCCAAGAAAACTTCCTACCTTCTCCTTATTTCCAACAATCATTCCACATTGTTCCTTCCCCCCCAAATATGGTTACCTACTTTTCTGTAACTGTTCTTCAAAAGGTGTTGCATGTTTCCGTTGCACTGTAGGTGTGTGCGCACCCCACACAGTTGTCAGAGAACCTTTTCCTTCAGCAGTACCTTTCAGGGTGGTTCAAGTATCCTCTGCTATCGTGAACCACTGAGTGCAAGTGTAAGAGGGTGGAGCCACCCCCAATTCCCATCAGTTTCTTCTCACCAGATAAACTCTGACAGAGAGGAGAAGGAGAACAGGTTATGGATTGGACATGTGCAACACATTCTGAAGAACTAAAGTTAGGGAAAGAGAGGTAACTGTTTCATCTCCTTTGAGTGACTGCACATGTCCATTCCATTTTAGGTGACTTGCAAGTAGAATAATGTGGAGGTGGGCTCGGAGACTACTTGAACAGAGATTGGAAAACAATTCATCCAAAAGTGGCATCACTCCTGGACTGCTGCGTCACAGCATAATGAGAAGCAAATCTGTGCACTGATGACCAACTTGTTGCTTTGCAAATATTCAGAATAGGTACTTGTGCCATGAAAGCTGATGATGCTGCATGTGTCCTAGTCAAATGGGCCAACACCGGAATTGGTGGAGTCACATTAGCTAACAGGTAGCACAAATGAATGCATGAAGAAATCCAGGATGAAATCCTCTGAATGGAAACTGGCTGGTCCTCATTCTGTCTACAAAAAATAACTGCACTAAGGACTTAAAGGACTTAGTACGATCCAGGTAGAATGTTAAAGCTCTTCTCACATCTCACAAATGAAGTTTCTCCTCATCTCTATAAGTGTGAAGACTCAGAAAGAAATTCAGTAAATACATGAAAATTGGAGGCCACCTTTGTCATGAGTTTAGAATGAGTGCAGAGGTAAACTTTATTCTTATGAAAACAATATAGGGAAGCTTTTACATCAAGGCTCTCAACTCACCACTTTCCTCCCTGAGGTAATCGCAATTAAAAACGCCACCTTCATAGAAAGGTGGAGCAAAGAGCAAGCTGCAAAGGTTCAAAAGGTGACCCCCTTAATTTTGCCAACACCAAGCTCAGATTCCATGGAGGAATAGGATCTTGTACCATGGGTATAATCTGTCCTTTAGAAACCTGATGGTGATGGGATTGGAAAAAAGGGATCTGTTATCCTCTGAGGGTTGAAAGCTGAAATAGCTTCCATATATACCCTGCCAGACGTTGATGTTTTAGGTACAATGAATAATCAAGTATGTAATTGATGGGGAGATTGTTTAGGAGGGTCACCCATCTGTTGAGACTAGATGGAAAAACACTTCCATTTAACTAAGTAAGTACCCTCACGTTGAAGGCTTTCTACTATTCAGAAGTACTTCCTGAATGTCCTTAGAACAAGCCTTTTCCAACAGAGTTAACCATGAAGCATCCACACTGTCAAGGCTTGTGGGTTGGGATGCAGTAGGTGCTCATGGCCCTGGAAAATCACATTTGGATCCAATGGGAGAGATAGTGTAGATAGTGTAGTGCTCTACGCTTCTTAGAGTGAGGCTTGAATGCCTTACAGATATGACACTTGTCACTAATATAGGACTCCACCAAGCATGTCAGGCAGCTGGAGTACGGGTTACTAAGTGGTTTCAACTTACTACAAGACCGGCAGGACTTAAACCTAAGAAAGCAAGACATGGCTTCTGTCCTGGTCTTAAAATTTGAATTTGATCATCTTTAAAGAGCTAAAAACTGAAACTTAACATTAACACATATTTATATTACACTTTATCGAACTAACTTACTTCTAAGAAAAATGGGCTATACACAAGGAGGGAGGGAAGAGCTTGTAACAAGCGTGGAAGCTCTCCAATCACCGTTAGTGATGGAAAGAAGGAACTGAGGGAGTCGGGAGCAACTCCCCCTCATACCAGCATGCTGTACTGTACAATGGCAGAGAGAGCTCAAGCTGCCTCCAAAGGTACCACTGAAGGAAAAAGTTCTCTGACAACTGTGCACAAAGCGTGCATATGTGTAATCACTCAGAGAAGAACAATTCTTTTTCTTGTCTTAATTCTTGTTCTTTCTTAAACCCTGGTCACCTATTATGTAGCACACATGCAGAAGTCTGCACGATACAAGAATGAGGCCTTTAATTGTAAACTCTTTGAGCCCGTGAATTGTGGTACTATATATTTGTAAAGTGCGGTGTAAATTTGCAGGTTCTTATTAATAATAAATGTAAATTATAACACCTAGAGAAGTGATAAATCTGGGGTCCGGGACAAATCCTATATTATGCAAACACACTCTTACTACCAACATTTCGTCTGCAGTTTCAGCTAGCTCTGGTACTGTATTTCACTTTTTATCTTAAACTACTAGTGCCAAAAATGGGCTGAAACAGTTTAATAAAGATTAGTTCTATCCAAATAAAGGCAGATTGTAGGAAAGTGAACTTCTTTGTAGTTGTCACTGTTAATATCATGAAATATATGTTTACAGACTCTCATATTAAAGCACTTCACAAACTACTTACAGCCCCACTGAAATTCAGCCACTTCTGTAATGGGAAGACAGAAACAAACCAGTACACTGCAAGCTGTGGGGAATGGGAAAATATTATGGAGAACAATGGGGACACTCTAACAGCAAGTGCAATTAGATTAATATCTAACCTGTAGAGTAAACAGAATCTTGGTTGTTAAGCTCTTACCCAAAAATCTCCCATAAAAAACTGCATGGGACTCAGAAAAATGAAGTGGTCTGCCTGGATTTGAACCTGTGACTGACAGTAGTCTACTTATTACATACTTGATATTAAGAGCACAAAGATGTTCCTTCTGGCTTTGTAGAGAGTGTGAATTCATTATTTTCAAAATGGCACCAATCCATTTTAAAATCTCCCAGATTGCTTATTACTTACTCTAAGTTAATATATGCCCTTTCTCTTGGGCCACACAATATCTCATTGTTAACTTTTCCACTGTGAGGTTTAACTGTTCCTTACCCACTTGTCTTAAGTATTTCTAACTACTACGTATTGTGCTAGAAAAACAAACCAACCAACCAACCAACCAACAATTGTCTAAAGGATTGATCGAAATCCATGTAAGTAAATAGAAAGACTCCTATTAACTTCAGTGGACTTTGGATTAGGCTCAAAATACAGATGCTAAATGCACTTTCAGGTTAATGCATTATGGACACAGACACTGGTCCTTACAGCAGTTCCATTTTCCCCTGCCTGTGCAATTTATTTGCCATGTGGGAAATTCCCAGGTTTAAAGGCAGTATTATATTTTCTTTCGTTCTGACCATTTCTGACTAGTGTAGCAATTAAATCTTAACTTAGAAGTGTACTTTGTTCAAGTCCTACTGCCACTATGACAGAACTGGGGTGAATACTTCTCCACAAGGCTGAAGGAATCTCTGAAAGTGTCAATCATAAAATAGCATCTGACCACTGAACCAATGGCTAAGGCATTGAGGGTTTTATTAAAAGGGCTAAATTAACTGCAGTAAAATTGGTAGGTATATTGATGCAGCTTGCATTAGTTTCAGTGCACAGGAGGTAGGATTCATTTAATAAATGTTTCCCAAAAAAAGGAATCTGAACTGTGTGGAAGGCTTCACAAATCAATCTGTGAAGGATTCAAGATAAATGAATAGCTATTAATTTAAACAAACTTTAATAGTTCTGTAGCAAGTTTTTTCTTTTTTCATTCTGTGGATTTGTTCTGTCAACCTCCCTTCCAAATGTAGTGAAAATAATGTGTCCCTCCTAATCATGTGCAGAAGAATACCAGTCAAGTACAACTATCAAGAAAATCACCAAGCGATCCCTTCCCATATAATTACAGGGTGTGACACTGTGCAGATGTCTTCATGCAAAGCTTCAACAGCCCACAATTAACCAGAATAATCCTGCAGCAAATGTGGTTGGAACAGAAAAAACAACTTTACCCTAAATTTGACAGATCTGGCTATATATAGTTATATAGCTCTGTCAAGCGCATCTTTACTGTAGCTAGGCAATTTCTGCTTAAATGTTGTTTCAATGTGATTTAGCCCCATGTGAATATTGTGTATTTGAAAATGGTTTCACTAATCCATTTTAAAGATGTCTCATTGCATTTGCCTTGCATCTGGAAGGCATGCTTGTGGATTTATAATTCTTATGTGAAGCATAAATCAGTGGTTAATCCATTTCATTGTAAATCATGAGACTATGCACCACGACCACATTAAAACTTTGCCATGAATAAAAAAGGGAGAACTAGGGCTAACCTATAATTTCGGTTCACTGAATCAAGTCTCTTCCATGGACTCACACACATTTGGTCCCAGAACTGACATACAAAGAGGATATTTTAAAGTCAGATATTTTATGACTTACATGTGCAGCACCAGGCTTAGTATGATTCACTTATTTATTTTTGTAAATGGCTAGTTACTTGATAAAGGAAATATAGGAAGGAATTTAGACTTGGATTTTCAAAGGCACACATCTACGCGAGGAGCCTAATTCCCACTGATTTACAATGAGAGTTTCATGCCTAAGTCTCTTAAGCCAAATTAAAGGCATCCAATATAAAGGCAAAACTTCAAACTCCTTCAGGAGACTCTGACAAATGCATTCCATTAAACAATTAGAAGACCACGTTACCTTGGAGTAATATGTTAACACTTAGATTCAGTATTTTTGCATTCACAGTACTTAAGGCCAGAAGGCATCATCATGATCATCTAGTCTGACCTTCTGCACATTGTGGCCCACAGATCCTCACCCACCCTCTCTTGTAACAGACCCCTAACTTCTGGCAGAGTTACTGAAATCCACAAATCATGGTTGAAAGACTTCAAGTTACAAAGAATCCACCATTTACTCTAGTTTAAACCTGCAAGTGACCTGTGCCCCATGCTGCAGAGGAAGGTGAAACTCCCCCAGGGTCTCTGCCAATCTGACCGAGGAGAAAATTCCTTCCCAACCCCAAAAATGGCAATCAGTTAGACCCTGAGCTTTTGGGCAACACCCACCAGCCAGACACCTGTGAAAGAATTCTCTGTAGTAACTCAGAGCCCGCCCCATCTAATGTCCCATCACTGGCTGTTGGAGATATTTGCTGCTAGCAGTCACAGATTGGCTACCTGCCATTGTAGGCAATATCATGCCATCCCCTCCGTAAATTTATCAAGCTCAATCTTAAAGTCAGCTAGGTTTTTTGCCCCCACTGCTCCCCTTGGAAGGCTGTTCCAGAACTTCACTCTTCTGGTGGTTAGAAACCTTCTTCTAATTTCAAGTCTAAACTTCCTGATGGCCAGTTATATCCATTTGTTCTTGTGTCCACCCTGGGGCTTAATTTAAATAACTCCTTTCCCTCCCTGGTATTTATCCCTCTGATGTATTTATAGAAAACAATCATATCTCCCTTCTGCCTTCTTGTTAGGCTAAACAAGCCAAGCTCTTTGAGTCTCCTCTTATAAGGCAGCTTTTCCATTTCTCGGATCATCCTAGTAGCACTTCTTTGCACAAGCTCCAGTTTGAATTAATCTTTTTAAACATGGAAGACCAGAATTTCACACAGTATTCTAGATTAGGTCTCACCAGTGCCTTGTATAATGGTATTAACCATTATGCCCAAGAAGACCAAATATGTACTATTATTGTAAAATATTGATAGCTTTTCTATTTCTGAAAAAAATGTAATCTTTGGAGCATCTTCTTGTGAAGACTGTTGACAAAGGGTTACATTTCACAAAGCTAAGGGAATTTAAAACAAACTCCATACTACGTGAAGTAGGAGCCCAATGCTGCAGCCCACATTCATATCAATATTTCCTAAGATATCAACTATTCTCAGGAGTCAAGGTAAAGGAATAGATCTGTACAGCTGTATGGAATTCAGCATTTTGACCTTCCACGCATTATCAGAGCAATACCATGTTTACTCTCTAACAGTAACTTCATGGCACATCTGTTTACTTTAAATTGAGACAATTTGGCAAATTCATGCTGGAATCTGTAAGTCATGTTAGTTTCTTTCTGCTTCATACTTCATCACCCAGTATAAAGATTTTGCCACTGCATCTTAGATAATTCTATTAATGATGAATGAGCTAGAATAGAACCCAACACTCTCTCCCATAGCCGTGTTGGTTTTGCAGAGCTAACAGAGATAAAAAGCATTATAACTCATCTTTTTCAGGAAACACAGAAACTTAAGTAGGAAATACTGTAATATTTACATTCATATCGAAGTTTCCAAAAGGAGTGGGTTACTCTTTTACTTTAGCTCTAAATAAATTAACATGGTCAACTTGCAGGTCTAAATTAAGACTTTATTACTTTGGCAAAGCAATTTAGGGATGTTTTTTGTACTCAGAGGTGGCTAGTTTCAAAATTAAAATATGGTGAGAGATGAAAACTCACATACCGGTACAGGGTGTATTTATAACTGAATTTACAGACAGATTGAACTGTTTATAAAGTATTGCACTTTGGGGGTAACATTTGACATGCTGGGCTTAATTCTACCCTCAGGTACATAGGTGCAACTCCCATGTAAGAGCAGAACTGGGCCCTATATGATTTTTTCTGTCTAATGGGTAGCAAATGCCAAAAGACAAAATTCCATTAAAGGCCAAATTTTGCAGCCCAGAGAATGGATAGGATGTTGGCAACTCCCTTTAACTTGCAGAGTTTGTGTGATCCATGAGGATCTCAGGTGATCTACAGAGGCCCAAATTGTTCCATATAGCCATCCTTGCTGGCTTTCTGTAACCCTAACAGAACAAGTGCCTTCAGAAACCATGTTACCATTGGCTGACAACCTCCATCAGCTACAAAGTAATAGCTAGGGAAGGGAATCCATTGATGCTAATGCTGTTTAGAGCAACATTAACACCCAGCTGGATTTCTGACAGGAAAACAGGGAGTGGACAGGAACACACCTCAGAGAGTGTCTTGCTCCCTGACTCCATACTGTAGTTACTTTGTGGCTCTATGGTTTTCTTTGAAGAAGTGGCTCTCCAGCTCTCCAAGGGAGAGTAACCCTGCTTTATACTGAAGCATACCAAGAGCCAAGACCCTCTGTACTATTGTGTCACAGACTATTATCATTCAGACCTGTTCCAGATTTCCAATTCCAAATTTCAGCACTTCAGAACCCAGAAACATTTACCTCCGCAGGCAACTAATGATCAAAACTGCCGTGTGCTGCCAAATGATTTTACTGTGAAAATGGAGGGTGAATTCCCATCTTTATGGGGGCTGAGGGTGATGGGAAGTCCTCTCAAGATCCGTAATGTTCTAAGAGTTTTGCCTTTGCATCTTGATTGTTTCCTTAGTGAGTCTTCCAAAGACGGCAGTATTCCAACATCAAAGAAAGAGAAAACCACAGTGCTGTGCTGCTGTTGGGCTCCATTCTGGGAGAGTTAGAACATTTCACCACACTCAAAGACTAGCATTAATGAAACAAACATCAGTACTGTTTATATTGAAAACATTAAAACCTTTATTTATGAAAAACCCTCCATTTGTTACTCTTTGGAAAAGAAATATGGCAGGGGGAGAAGAGAGAAGAAATGTAAACATATTCTGATCATATACAAATGCACAATTTTGAAAACACCCACACAGATACATCTGCTGATTAGAGAGAAGCCTCAGAATGACACAGGTTTTCACACGTGCAAAGGCGTGTGACCACATTGCCACTATGCACAGACTTTGCCACTGGCTCCTACCTCCTTTCAGGTTCCAGACCAAAAATGTCCATGGTTTTAAAATCCTGTAGTTATCCTGAATTAGATTTATTTTGATAGAGCCTAAAGACTAATTGAGAACAAGGCCCCATTGTGACAGGCATTGTATGAACACAGAGTAGTATATATTTCCAGCTTTTCAGTGATTTATTGCAGCCTACATCACAGAGCTGGTCTCTCTTACTTGTCTCTGCCCTTCCTCCCATCATTCAGCACCATCTTCTCTGTCACTTTGCACAGTCTGGCCACTGTGGGTACATCTACACTGCAAAAAACACTCAAACAAACCAACCCCAGCAGCAAGTCTCAGAGTCCAGGACTATGGACTCGGGCGTGTACTGTAAAAAATAGCTGTGTAGATGTTCCTGCTTGGGGTGGAATATGGGCTCTGAGACCCACTCCCCTTGCCATGTTTCGGAGCCCGAGTGGGAGCATCTACTCTGCTCTTTTTAGCGCTATAGTGCGAGCCTTAGTCTGTAGACCTGGGCTCTGTGACATACCCTGTCAGTGCAAACACATTCTCTGCTGCTCCAGCCACATGGAAGTCTTTCTCTTTCCCTCTGCCTTATAAACTCTCCACCTGTTTTCAAACTCATTAGAAAACCTCCTTCTCCTCCTTTGCCTCTATGACTTAATGCTACTCTTCTTCGGATAGTTTATGCTTTTTTAACTGTGAGCCATATTGTCTCCTCTACAGCCCCCTGGAATTCAGGACAATGGGGCATGGTCTGGAAGTCACAGAAGAGGATAGTGCTACATTCACTGCTCTGTTTCTTTTGACTGAGCCTGCAGAGATCCCATTTTATTAATTTTCTGGGCAGTGTTTATGGCTCACTGCGGGCCCTGAGGGAGATCCTGAGTTGCCAGCTCTCATGATTTTATTGTGAGGTTTTTAAAAGCCCCAGCTCCTGGACTCATGTGAATATGGAAGAATCCCAGTTTTCATTTAGGGGAAAATAAAGGTTTCTAGCTCCCCCTCATGGTTCTGGAGAAAAACTTGTCTCCTATAGATTCAAAAACTAGAAGGCGAATTAAAAAGCCCAAAATGTATTATTTAAAAAGATCTCATTCTTTTAAAGACGGTCTCATGATTTTTGGGGCCTGACTTATGATTTTTAAATGCTTGAGGTTGGCAATACCACAGATATTCTTAGTCATCACAGCAGGAGGTCAGGCTTGTCAGGAGGCAGATCAGGGCATAGATAAGCAGCACTAAAAGCCCCATGGATCAACAGGGCTGGAGAAAGGAATCCCTACATGCACAAAGTGGAGGCACATCAGACACCAGCACCATCTCTTTCTCCCAAGTGGATCCCCCGGGAAGGGAACAGCCAGCCATGGAACTCCAGAGAACGGCAGATGCTCAGGGACCACTCTCACAGACAAAGTGTCTCAAGCACTGAGAAGAGATGGGGAAATGGAGCAGGGAGAGCTACAGCCAGTTTCCCTGGAGTTCAGAAGTGGCCATTCTGGCTCTGAACTCTCCTTGCTCAGCCCACTGCCTATATGGTCCACCCTGACACTCCTCTTAAACTTGCTAAATGCCTTTGAGGCATTGTGGGAAGGGAGTGGCTGACTCCGTCCAGCTCCCTCAGAGCAAGGAACTCTTTCTCTCATCCCCAGAAAAGGGGATACAACTGTGTGCCAAGAAGCTGCAGCTGCTGTACTCTCCAAAGTATTTACTTTCCAAAGCAAATAAAAAAGTACAGAAATTTTAACATCAACAACAGTTGATCATGGACTGAATGCAAATTGAAGTTGAACCTTAGCACTCTGTTGTAGCTAACAAATCCTCTGAGCAGCAACAGTACGCTGGCAAAGTGTGCATCATGCCCCCTGTAGAAGCTTCTCCATTAGATGATAACAGACTACTATTGCTATCAGCTAATGGGGGTACTTCTGTCCTGAAGGTCTGGTGTTTAAACCCTACTGACAACTCACGCAGGACGCTGTTGGAAAGACTCATTCTCAGAGAGATCCTTGAATGTGTTGCATTGAATTGCCACTGACATGTATTTTTTAATCTCTTTACTTCACTCCATACAAATTGAGCAAAACAATGTACTTACTGATGATCTTCATAAATTATTTTGTCTGATCTGTCCCTTATAGAACAGAAAGTACATGAAGAACAATAATCCAACTTGATGAAATCTATCCATCAAGCGATCCATTGGCATTTCCAACAGAATCCCACTGGTTGCTCTGCTTCATTTTCCCTATCAGATAGGAATACCAAACGACCTCCTTCTGGTTAAGAACAGCAAACACTCTTCATTCAGACAATAATTTTAGATCCAAATGAGTTTAAAACAGAAACTGTACATTTTAAAAGTCAAATAGACAAAAGATGGCTATTCCCCAGTTTCAAATGTAGTTGATTTCACCAGAAACGTTACCAATTATTCAATGGCATTTAGAAAAAGTTCTCAAGACATGTCATTCATTTTCTGTATGTCCTTCCCCTCACTCCACTAAGATCCTTTGTTTCTCTAGGATTAATATGCTTTTGTTTTTATTCCACATCAGAAATTATAACACTCTCCTTGATTGCTGTGGATTTATGATTTTAGGCGAGGAATATACAGGATTTATGACCTCATGTGAAGAATCAGTAACAGAAATACGTGAATTGCTAAAAAAAAAAGGACCTTGTTTTTATGTAAACAACTCTATAGAATAAAGAAGGGACACAAATCAACACAGCATAAATGAAGATGGATCCTGCACATCTAGGATTTAAACTGCATTGTTCTGAAGTTTACCTAAGTTCCAATTCTTCTTTAAAAAACAATGACAAATCTTCATATTTCAAATTGTCCATTACTGATTCATAAAGACTCATTGGAATAGTTTTGAGAAACAAAAATCATTTCAGGCCAAATGATGGTGGTCCTGGACAAATATGTTACACTTGGAGAGTCCTCAAGGAGCCTTCCATACCAAGCACACCCACACAGGTGGCAGCCAGTATTTTCAATGGTTGTGCTCCATGTATGCAACAAGGTACGCTGGCTAGTATCTATCACAGTGTTTGAGGCCCTAGAAGAGCACGTCTGTGCAGGGACAGGGCATGGCAGACTTCTGCTCTCTGCTCACTGCCTTGCACAGCAGGCTACATTTGTACAACAGATGCAGTAATGTGGACATTCAGATACCCCTGGAGGTATCCTGGCTAAAACAGTAAGATTTGGGTACCTAACGAAGTGGCCTGATTTTCAGAGGTGCCGAGCTCATAGGGCCAATTTTTCCAAAGAGCTCATCATTCAAATCAGGGCTATCAAGTATAAAGAGTTCAGCTCCTTTTTAGGTACCATAACAAGTTGGTAGCTCTCCCAAAACAGTTCAGCACATTGAGTCTGGCCATAAGTGTCGCAATGGGAGCAGCTGGATGCTGAGCAGTTTTGAACACCTGATCCTTATTTAGATGTCAAAATGGGAGCTGAGAGCTTTTGAAATTTGTCGTCCAAATACTGGGTGGTGATCACTTGAAAATCTGGCCCATAGAGCTCCCAGTGAAGTTAGTTCAGTTTAACCCAGATGGAGTTCTACATGACTCTTTTACACAATCTTAGTACCTTTATCACAAGAACCAGAGCTCATTAACTGGTGTACCTAGGCAGTTTACCTTACCAGAGTAGACATGAGCTAATCTCCACGGTATAGATCAGAACAGCAACTGTAAATGTCTAATGTGGAATTATTGTATGCAGTGTAGCTGTAGCAATGTTGATCCCAGGATATCAGAGAGACAAGGTTGCTGTGTCACCCAACACCAAACTCATCCATTTCATCCTCACCCAGAACAATTTTACATTCAACAACAAACACTTTGACCAAACCACAGAACAGCCCAGGGTACCAAAATGGCTCCTCAATGTGCCAACCTCTTCATGGACTGCCTATTTCTGGATAAATGCACTGCAAAACCAATGATACATTGGTGACATGTTCACCTTTTAGACAGATGGTTTAAACTTCCTCATACATTTTCCCCAGAACTTCAACAACCACCACCTGTCCATTAAACTCTCTCTGGAATACTCCCAAAGTAGCATCAATGTCCTGGACACCACAACCAGCTTAAAAAGTGAAACCCTGCAGTCAACCATATATAAGAAACCCACAGATCACCACACCTTCATATCCAGGAACCACCCCCAAACACACCAATACATCTGTCGTTTATAGTCAGCACTCAGAGACCACAGAATATGCTCCAAGGACAAAGTCCAGTATGTACATCTTAATACACTCAAAGCCACCTTCACCAAAGAAGCACACTCCACCAGAGAAGTAGATAGCATCATGGAACGGGTCACCCAAATACCCCAAGAGAACCTGCTTCATTACGGAAATTAAAAAAAACCCTCTGACTGAACAACCCTAGTTGTCACCTGCCACACCACACTGGAACCCATACAGGATATCATCAATGAGCTGCAACCTATACTTAATGGGGACCCATCCTGAAAGAAATTTTTCCTGAACCCCTCACTTCTGGCCTTCAAAAAATCTTCCAAACTCATTGTCCGAATCAAGCTTCACACAGACCAAGACACACCAATTCAAAGTGGCACCAGGCCCTGCCAGAACAACAGATGCAAAACCTGAACACATATCTCCACTGCTACAATGATGAACACTCGACCCTACACAACACACTTTTCAAGATCCATGGGTCCTACACATGCCTATCACAATACACTGTGTACCTCATCCAATGCCCCAAATGCCCCAATAACAACTCAGTGAAACCAAACAATCACTAAGCTCTCAAATGAACTGACACAGGAAAATGATAAAAGACAAAAACACCCTAGTCACTTGTGGGTGAACACTTTTCACAAAGTGATCACTCAATATATGATCTATCAGTCCTCATCCTCAAAGGAAACCTGCACAACACATTCAAAAGACAAGCCTGGGAGCTGAAATCCATAGCTCTGCTAGACACTAACAATCATAAACTGAACAGAGAAACTGGATTTATGGTTTATTATAACAATCTGTAATCCAGTAATCCCCTTTTTGTTTTATGACTGCAGAGGTGTTAACAGGCCACTCTATCTTGAATGGTCACTTAGAATATATGCTAACTGCTTATGCTAAACAGTCTGTTCCATCCTGCATTTAGCTGTGACACTCAGGGTACCTTTCCCAGACTTGAAAAAGTGTTCTGTGTGGTTTGAAAGCTTGTCTCTCTCACTCACAGAAGTTGGTCCTATATAAGATATTATCTCATCCACCTTGTCTCTCTAAAATAGAATAGTGCTCTTCTATGGTACCATGGCATGTTTGAAGACAGGTTTTCAGTTACACACACCCCAGGAATATTTACATATTTTATATACACAATGCTTCCAAAAATAGTTGTCTAAAATCTAGTTTAGATTTATAGGTCACTGATCACCCAGACTTCATGTTTCTTTGTATTACAAATTTACAACTTCATTAACAGTAATAAATGTTTACATTCCATCACTTATAACCTAACCAGATTCCAAGGTCAGAGTTCAAAGCTGTACTCCCTTTGTCTAGTTAGAATCACCAGCCTAAGATCTTAAGTAATGATCCAAGCAGTCACATCATTACCGAGTTATAAAAGGGTTTGAGATGAAAACTTTATATAGTTTGTTGCTCTTAACTTAGGCAATTCTATACACTGCAACTAATTTAAATGGTGCTATATCAGCCAGAGCTCAAATTCAAAGACTTCCTATAAAACTGTAAGGAGAGAGACTGGACAAAATCTCTCCTTAAAGTGTAGAAGATATAGGCTACATAGAAAAATAGGAAATTCAAAGGGCATACAAGCTAACTTTGGGTGTCGTTTCACGCCAATAGGCCAAATACTTTTAGAAACAAACAGGAATGTATGCCCCATTTTAAACCCATTTTAGAATGTAAACCTGACTATGGAGTCACTAGCAGGTATATCCATAGTATAATGTGCATATTCCCATTAGACTAAATGATGTTATTTTAAAAATATTTAGCACAATAGCCAATCTTGATACTGTATATAATCAGGTTTTTCCCCTCAAATTCATGAACGAATAAACATCACAGAGAGATCTTTATTTTCCTTATTATTTTACTTTGAAACTGAGTTAAGTGTGGTTCTTGAACAAGAATTTACTTGTGCACCTGAGCGTTCTTAAGTACAGGCCCACAGGAAATGTTACATGCAGTTTAATTATAAGCATGGAGATTTCCTGTTAGCTAACTATATTAACCATGCATGATTTTTTTCAAGATAAATTTTCCAGAGAAACTGAAGGGATAAGGTTGACCTTCAGCATCAAATCCACAGTTAGAGAGACAAAATTTAAAGCAACATTACCTACAAAGAAATATTATTACATTTAGACTTTCAGCTGAAATACATTTTATAACAAAATGAAGACAGAAGACCATTAGAGAAGAGAATAGAGAATCAGCTGGCTTGAGTCAAATAGGATCAGCATACCTTCCTGAGCAACACTCAATTAGCAAAGTGTCTTCTAAACTTAGTTGAAGTAATAATGCTCTGCTGCCTGTGTAACGCTTGTAAGCGTGGGTAACAATTTGGAGAAATCAGGTAGCTTTGGACAGAAGAAGGTTATTTTGTTCAGTATTGAAAATGGCAGAGAAGATCCAGGATTAAGACATATTGTAACCTAGTGTTCTTTACAAATTCTCAGCCCTGTATGATTATAGCTCTTTCTGTGACAGCTGCATAATTAAAATTGCGACCAGTTCTCCCACTTTAAGTCCTATTTATGAAAACTCTTATTCTCAGTTTCAGACCAGAAGAGATATTTTTGGAAAGAGTGAAGAACACGGATTACATGGGTTTTGAATGATAGGGTAGCAAAAACATCATGGATTTATTCCTGCTCTTTTACCCACAGAGGGGACAGGGAAACTAATGTGTGTGCTGGCCTTATACTTGGTAGCCTCCTTGCACCCCAGGCAATGCCCAACAACCAGCTCTTTCCTGCCCCCCTTCTTTTACATGTCACTTATCAAGTAACAAGTCAAGTCTTACTATGCTGCCCACTCAGTCTGTGTCCTTTGCACTTCCAGCAGGCAACTGACTATCAGCAACCAGCTGCTCACTGTGTGCTGTCAAATGTGATGATCTTTACCAAAATAAGGCCCAGATCACAAGGGCATAAGGATTTGCTCTTAATCCAAGTCAACACCATTTACATATATAACAGAAACCTTTGAGGACCATATGTATATCTGGCTAGAAGTGTATGTGTGGGTTATGTTATATAACTAATGATCATAGATGCATAATGGAATTCATATAGTCTAAAGGGCAGACTTCAGTTTAGCTAGGCAACTGCTGAACATCTCCAGTCTGTAGGTGGAAGATGAGCAGGGATACAGGAACAGAGTTGACTAGTATTGGAATTCTTGAGTTTCACACTTAAATGCAACACAATGATACAGGTATCATTATCATACATATCATACATCATACATGTAGCTTTAAAAGGCAATACACAATCTTAACTATATCTTCATACCATCAACACCAGCAAAAATTACAACACTTCTCTTATTGGCTCAGCTGCATTGGCCAACAAGGTGGGGATGGAACCAACGCTGCACCTATTCTTCCTAGCCCCTCTCCAACTATTCCCCACCCACATGCTCCATGGAGAAACAACACAGGCAGGTATCCCATGCCTACTCCTGTGTGCCAAGATGAAAGATCTGGGTAGTCTGTGTAGGGGTGGAAGGATGGCTCTTAGTGCCTGTTACTCCCTTGCATGGGTGTGTAATCCAAATCACATGTTAAATCCTTTATAGATTTTAAGATTTTTTAGCAATGAGTAGCGTATAAGTCAACTAATGGAGTTGGAGTCCAACTCTAAGGAAGTTGGAAGTTTGGTATTTTCACTTTCTTTGCATGACTTCCCTTAACTGAACAGTATCATTGTTCTTGGGGTCATAACGGAATAATTTCCATCATTTCCATATGAAGATCGCAAGTGGGAATCTAATTTAAGTGCATAGGGGCTAAACTCAGCGCATAGGTCTAACTATCTGCTGAATGACTGAAGTATAGTTTGTAATAGACCAAAACAAAACTGTAAAATCAATGTCAAAATCATTACAGTAGAAAATGTTATCTCAGAGATTTATTTCACAGTAAGTCGAAACCAAATTGGTGACATAAACAAGTAAGTGTACATGCCATATGTGAAATATGTTGATATAGGGAAATGCTTAAAATGTAACCTGAACTGATCCATTCTTCCATGAAATCTTCCATGTACATGTTATACGGATGTTTCTATCTGTTTAAAATTTCATTAAAATTCTATAGTTTGTATGAGAAGATTATTAAAAAGTCAATTAAAAGTCTCTCCAAATAACTAATTTCTCCCTTAATCCTGCAAATACTAACCCATATCCCCTCTTCCTCCCCCCCCCGCCCCAAATACTGTCACAACTCATCATCAAGGAATTCAAGAAGTAAAAAGACCCTCTAACACAGCCCTATTCTCTTTGGTGTACTATAATTGTTCCAAGCACACTTGGATAAAATTTTCAAAAGCACCTAAGTGAATCAGGAGCCTTAAGTCTCATTTTCAAAAGAGACTTGGGCACTTGGGAGCCTAAGACCCATGGAAAGTCAGTGGGACTTGGACATATAAGTCTCAGTCATTTTCGAAAATGGGACTTAAACTGCTAAATCACTGAAGTGCTTCAAAAAATTTTACCCGTCAACCACTCTCCCCAGACAACAGTAATTGAAATAATGGTTATTTATTTTAAAAAAGACATGAGAGAACTTGGATTGTTGTTTTTTTGAATGTGTGTTGAAATTCAAATGGAAGCCCTTGCAATTAAAACTAGAGTATGATAAAAGATATTGCACAATGTACTCCACAATTCACTTCTGTCACAGGAAATTTCCTGTCTGGTTCTTTTTCCATATGTGCCCTTCTGCCTACTGCTTATCTGTGGCTGTCTTGAGTCAGCGCATCGCTGTACTACCCTAATAATACAAAGACAAGTATTTGCCCTCCTAATAATACTTGGGGTTACGTGTTTATGAAATTCAGCTCAGTGTATCCTTATGAGGTTCCTGTAATATGCAGAAAATTCACCGTTCCTTTGGATATGTCTAAAGGTGCACCTCGGATCCTGACAAGATGCCTCAGTTAGAATCTTTAAAATCATACTCACTGTCTGTATGCACACAGACACAAAATCATGCATGTGGTGAAGATTATTCACAGACCTACACTAAGATAATGGGCAACCACACAGTTATTCTTTAGGCCACGGGCTTGGTCCACTTTCTACTGTAAATGCATGCTAAACTGGCACCTGTACTGACAGCCCTTCTCTCCCTCGCCCCATAGGCAGCCATCTGTGAAATGTGCTTGGGGTGATTCACTGAAGAGATGATATCATGACTCAACCAGGGAGTGAATTTCACATCAGCTGACACAGCCCCAAGTGTAACTTGCCTGTTTCAGCCCTGTGCTCCTGCACGATGCCAAAACAAAACATACAAGAATTGGTAGGCCTGACGTCCCATTCCACTATGGCCCACTCTCCAGACTGGCTGAGACAATCCCAGCGGCGCTCCTTGACTTCCAGCCCTGCTACTATCTGAGAAGAAATAAGTCATATGCCCAGCACCACTTCAAGACATCCAGCTTCATTAAAGGTCAGGTGTGCAGGCCCTGTCTGACCTTCCAATCCTGAGTGACTGAGAAGCAATGCTATCAGGAGCAGAGTGGATGTGCAGGTAGGAAAGGAGAGAGACATTTGTGCGAGTTGGAAAGAAGACAGATTAATCTGCATGTGAAACAGTGTGTGCGGTTTGCGTGGGGGGGGCAGGGTTATAGAACAGGGGGAGTCAGTAAGTGACAGGTGAGTGTAGAGAAAGTGTGAAGAGCTTGGGAGGAATGGCAGGATGAAGGGAGAGACTGAAGGGATTTTCATTCACAAAATATATATTTCAGCAAATAGCCTGTTATCATGGCAGCAGAGCTGGCCATTTGTGTGTGGAAAACGCCCAACTTGTGTGCCTAATGGTAGTAACTGCACATGCAAATTAGCCATGCAATCTTATTCACATTCTGAAAATCAGATCCAGTACGTTCCCTTGCTTTTTCTGTTCTTCCTTCTCACTCATTTTTTCATTCTGGCTTTCACTTTTTCTTTTGTTCAGCTGTGTATCTTGGTGTGCGTCACCTCTCATGCACACAGCATAAATGCAGTAGTTCTCCCTCTCCCCAAGTTGTTATTGAAAAAGGAATTTGTGTGCGAAAGTAAGACCGGCGGCAATACGGTAGGAGGGAGGATGTAGCGAAAGATTAATTTGATCATTGTTCTAATTGCCCTATCTATCAGCCGCTTGACCATAAGTAAAACAATGACATGTCGAATCCCTAAAATTAGAAACATCTGAAATGCCTTCCCCCTACCATCTTAGTACTGTCAGAAGATTTTTGCACGCTTCCCATAATAGTGCAATTTAATCTTTCACCAATTCAGTAAAGCCCTTGAAAATAGTTTATAATCCAAAAAAGCACTAAGAATGTTCTATTAACAACTGACAAATCAGTGATATAATATGTAGTTTAACTGAGCAATGGTTTCAGCATTAAAGAAACCCTTTTGTCTTTGATAGCTATAATACAGCTACAAATTTAATATTCTCTCATTTTAAGCATCCCAAAACATTTTTTTGTGATGGGCCTGACAATTTTCCAATAAAAGCAGTTGTCATAAGTATCATACAATATACTAGCAGGCCTTCTCCACAAGTGCTGTTCCTATAATTAGGTTTTTTGAGGTTTTTTTTTTTTAATTTGGCTTTAAAGTAGCTTGCGGAAAACATAATTTTCAGTTTGGTTAAATGAAATGTTAAGAGCACAGCAAATCCATAATTATATTTCAATTCGAAAAAGAATGTGTTATGTTTGAAATAAAGCAAGGAGCAGTGTTGGTGGTAATTTATTTTACCTTTCACAGCTTTGTTATCCTGAGAGCCAATCACTCAGAGTAACGATAGCAAATGGAATGTGTAGGGATTCTAGACCTTATCCTGAGATATGCTGAGCTCCTACAACTCCTGCTGAAGTCAGCACCTCTCAAGATCCGGCCTGAAGTGTTAGGATCCAAACCGTCTGCTGGCGTTAACGCTACTGACAGTGGAGCAGAGAGTTTAGCTCCGCGTCTCAACTGATGTGACACATTAGCGAGGAAGGGTTAGACTCACCACTATGTACTCTGGCTGTTTGCACTGCTCTTTTGACAAAGCACCAATAGATAAGGCTTCACTGCATTTATTGATGCTTTGTGTCAATGGAGTGATGCAAAGTAGCTGGAGCATACTGGGGAAACTGATTCTGAAAATACATATCAGAGCATTTCTGATAGCAATACTTAATACTTTTTAAGTCATGCCAAATTCACCACTGTGTAAATCCACTGAAGCCAACAAGATTATACCAGGGATGAATTTGGCCCTTTATTTTAAAAATCTGCCTGATCCAGCATTCCCTTTTTGGGCAAAACTCCCATTAAAGTCCTCTGGAGCAAGACTGAACCCTAAGATACAAAAACAGTTAAAAGTACAGTGTTTTTGCAGTACTTTATTCAGGGCACCTTACAATCCATCCCTGCCTCAGGAACAGAGAACGAACCACACTGTGACTCTCTGAGTCACATTCCAGGCCCTATTTCCCTCTTGCTGAAAGGATGGAAGTAAAATCAGCCTTCCCCATCTCCCTCTTGCTTCAAATATGTTTATATTTTTACCCCTGGCTCCAATAAAGGGCTTCCTGCTTTTACCTGCTTCAGTCCATTCCCATCTCACCTCCATGGCTCCCTCTCTCATTCCCTGCCTTTACTCTTATATTCACTTTGTCTCTTTCTCATTTTCCTTTCAAGTGCAATGGTCTTTCCACTTTCAGTTTTGCCAGCCCCCCAAAATCATTACATTTAAAAAAGTTAATACATTTGGATTTATTATTTGTCTTCTGGTTTCTGACTCTTTAGGGTTCACTCTGGTCACATTTTCAAGCTGCAACCATGAAAGTTATAAACTTGTTTTTATATAAAAGCTGAGATTCTCCCACAACCTACTGACTCCAGAAGCTGGGGCTTTCAGGAAAACACTAAATATCCTGAGACTCGCAATAAAACGACAACAGTTGGCAACACTGTCTTCTCTATTCAACCATCAGTCTCTCTCTTTCCTCCTATACACCTCCAAGATCCAAACCAACTGAATATGCATGCTGTTTCACAGTGACTTGACTTCCTTGCCTCCAATTAATGTCTCAATCCCTCTTTGATTTGGCTTCTGCTGTGTTCACTTCACTGAAAATACAATCACCAAAGCCACCCATTTTCTCGTCCTCCATTGTTAGGGCCACTTCTCCAGATTCTCCCCCTCCTTGATCTCTCTGGGATAGCCCTGTCTCCTGACCCAATGAAAAACAGAGCTAAACCAAAACTTCAACACCGTCGTTGGATGCCACGGCACCACTTTGGGAACCCTTGATTCACGCACAACCTGCTGGGCTGTCCTGCAGTTTAGCCCGTAGTTTCCCAAGAACAGAGTTGATCAACCAGCAGTGCCTGCTTTTGCCGTTTGCTACAATAAACTTTCTTTAAGCAAGTCTTCAAAGTGCTAAACAGTGGATTCTGGATTTAAAATAGGATGCCATTTTTCAGAAGGTCTCAGGAGACTCGTTAAATCTGTAAACAAACAAGATTTTAGATGAAGGAGGCAACCAGTCAGGAAAAGACTGTACTCGAGCTCCTTACTCCCAAACCTTGTAGCTCAGAGAACAGAATGCCACTCAGTCAGGTCTGCAGAACCTACCCTCCAGGTCGTCAATACAGTGAAGAGAGTGCTGAACAGCTTTAAGGAGACCAGACCTCCTATCAAAGAAACTGATCTGCAACGCTCACAGGACATACTCATGTTTTAACTGCATATCTTCCTGGGCAGCTTCCTCCTTTCACTTTCAAACAGTGTGGGCTTGATATTAAAATTTGCACACAGCACTGTGTAGGGTATGGCGCAGAGTTGCAAGAATCTTCTCTCCTATTTCATAGCCCACGTAGGGATCAACCACAACACCAATCGCTGTGATATGGGCTTGGTCTACACTACACTACAGAGTTGGGTCGATACAAGGCAGCTTACATCAACCTAATGGAAGTGTCTATACTTAAATTTCACTCCCACGAACGTAACTGCCCCACTACTCTGACTTAATAATTTCATCTCCACGAGCAGCACAGAATCAAGGAAGATGTAGTTAGGTCAACGCGGTGTCAGCACAGACACTGCATTGCTTGTGTTGACTGTTACTGGTTTTCAGGATCCTTCCCACAATGCCCCACATTGACAGCACAATCGATACAATCACTCTTGGTGGGATACGCACTGCTGACACAAGAAGCAAAGTGCACACACACCCAAATGATGTTATTACTGCGGCAGCTGTGTGGCAAACTAAGTTAGGCTGACTTAATTTTATGGTGTAGACATGGCCTGGAACTGCTTGTCACTACCTGCTCCCAGTAGTTTCTAGTCTAACTCATAAGCTAAAATAGCTGTTAAGTATGGCTGCACTGCAGCAAGCCCACTGATGCTTTGGAGGGTGAATTCTATCTCCACCATCAGCCCTGTGGAAGTTCTTTCACAAAGTCCAATCACTCACACTTGGGATGCAGATGAATTCTGTCTCCTTGAAGAATCTGATGCACATATCAGGAAACAAGCCAGGCACATAGAGAGGAATTGAGAAACGAATGTCCAAAAAAGATGTGAGAAAGTAAATGAAAGGAAGTACCAGTCATCAAATTATGCATATTGGATAAAATTTTTGAATAAATTAAATAATAAATGGAAGATACGTGTCTTAATTGCCTCAGTGACTTTGAAAATATCAACCATCATCCTCTGCAAAACGGGGTAAACTGAATAGGTTAATATTCAACCATATTAAACCAAAATATAAACCATATACAGATTTAACTTGCACAGCCTTCATTTACTTTACACATCAGTATTCCATATTGCAGAACTCCCTGATCTTGGCCAATTTACTGGGGTTGTATTTTCATATTGATGAACTGTCCTTTAACAATCTCTGTCTCACAATATAAAGTCTCAAGGCTGTGACATTATAAGCAGTTCTGGAGGCACAGATTGTACATCAAGACAACACAACACGCCTACAGTAACAGGAATTTTAATAAATATATTATTATCCTTGCCTTCAGTGTGTGCTCCAAGCTCAAACTGAGCACTTTTAGCTCTTGTATATCAAGTTGTAGCCAAATATATTCACGAAACACAAACACACTAGGAGTCATCATTGATCTTGTTGATAGTGCAGTTGCTTACAGACATCTCATAGAAAAAGAAGCTGAAGAAAACCTAACAGAAGAAAGTAAGAAAAAGAAAGACAAGTATCAGCAAACCAGTTCACCAGCTACGACACCACTCCACTTTCATCATCTAAGTTACAATAACTATTAGAAGTCAGGAACCTGTCTCCTCCAGAAACATCAAAAAGATTTATAAATCTTATCAGGATTAGTTCACTCTATGATTGTAAAGAATTTTGAGATTCATGGATAAAAGATGTAAGGCATTAATTATTATTTTTATTACAAAATATACACCTCTGTTCGTGTGCAGACAAACTTGTCATTCTCTTTCACTACCTACTCACAGTGTAATCACATGATGTAAATTGGCCTGGCTCTGTTGAAGTCAAAAGAATTATGCCAATTTATATCAGTTGAAGATTTGTCCCTGGTCTCCAACAAAAAGCAATGCCTAAACAGTGATTTTTTTTAGAAGTTTGAAAAACAAAACAAAGCACCACACCATACCACTTGTGCCCAATATTTTCTGATTGGAACAGGATATATACTGATGCTGAATTGATCATTTTAATGTTACTGAAAGTTCAACTGAATTGTTAATATGCATCAGGGCACCTAGATCCTGGGATAGGAACTATTTTTAGCTATTTTTCTAAATCTATGGTAAATATTAACGCATAATTATCTAATTGGTGACTATAGATGAATTTTTTCTTATAGTATAATAATTTCAGTTTCCTTTTACATAGCTTCAGCTGATTGAGTAAAACAATCACCATTTTCTCCATCTTCATAAAAAAGTAGCAAAGGAAAAGAAAAGAGAGAGAGAATTTAATTGGGGAACCATAACAAACCAGCCACTGTTCTTCTTGTACCATACTAATTACACTACATTTTTTTCACTACTCATATATTTTCCTTTTCAATTCCAAACATTCGGGGGGCGAGTGGAGAGAGAGAATGGTAGAACTATTTGCTTGCTGGCTTCAGTAATCAGAATGGAGGGAAAAAACTGGTGTTTGCTGTCCATGAAGTGTTAACCCAATAGAATATCTAGCAAATTGTCAACAAATAATTAGGCTGGATTTACACCTTTAGTGTGGTATTGAAATGTATGGTCAACAGATAGATAAGCTGGACCTCAGAGGGCAGCCAATATGGGAAATTAACTGAAACTTCCACTGGACCAATGCTGTTTTAATATGTTTTTCTTCAGCTCTTTCAGTGGTCCTATTCAAGTCCATAGCCAACTCAGCCAGGTGGTCTAGCACCATAGAAGCAAAACAGGGAAAACCTTGATAGAGATCCATTCTGATATTTATAATATCAGACTCCAACAGCACCTTGTGGAATGAACAACAGAAGTCAGCCATTGTTTTAGGTCCTGAATGTGAACACTGGTGCTTATCAGCCCTACAGATCTGCTTATTTGATTTCTTTGAACAAGAAAGACACAAAGTTATCATGGGCCTTCAAAAGTGTAACCTTAAAGCTACAAGTGCTGATTTTGACAACCCTGCAAAAGTGTTAAATACAAATTAGAGGCATCACTCATAATTCTTTGAATTATACAACAGCTGCAGGAGGATTCTGTGTGGTTTTGATTTTCTCCTTTTGGTACCCGAGATTGAATCCTTATTCCCTGAATATGCCTAAGTGACTATCAGAGGGGAGAAAGTTCTCCTAAAAAACTGAAAGACTTGAGCAAGCCAATATCAGAATGAAAGGAGACAAGGGAAAAGAAGGGACAATTCCCAACCTTGTCTAATCTTGTGTCTAGAACTGAGTCGGTCTTGGATTGACACTTAGTTGTATCCATACTCAGTACACTTTATGACCTACACATTCAACTGTATTTAATTTTGCTCATCACTGAATGACTCTGGGGTAAAGATCCTCCTTGCTTAACTCAGTAAATATCCATTCTCTACTGTATGCAAGATATATGTATAGGGGTAAAATTTTCAAATGCACCTAAGTGGCTTAAGATACTAAATTGCATTTTCAAAAGTGGCTTAGACGCTTAAGAGTCTAAGCCTCAATGAAAGTTAATCTCTGAGTAATTGTGGCCCAACTTCTGGATTGGCTTCAAAATCATGGAAATTTGTATTTTTTCACATTTAAAGGGTGAAACTACGTAAAATTTTGGAGTTCTGACCTGAATTTGGTGGCTGATGATAGCAACACTCACTATGAAATCTGAGGAATGGATGCAATCCCTCATCGATTGAAAAGAAAAACACTTTTCATGAACTTCTGTGAAGAGAAACCACTAAGTTTTGCACATAACTAGTAGTGCACATAAAGTTAAAGTTAAAGCTACAAGAACATCTCTTTGACATTATAAGTATCTCAGACAGAACAAAAGCTATACATCATGTATAAAGCTGCCAATAATAATAATAAATTTAAAATTATGAAAGGTCTAAACATTTAATATATTTTTATTATTTCTAGGGCCACTACTAATGAATAAGTAAATGTTTCAGTGATGAATTTGGCACATGAAGTAGATCATGATTATCATGGAAATCAAACAATATTGGATCCTGATCCTGCAATTCACAACATGTGCACAAGGATCACAAAGAACAAAGTCAGTAGAATTCATGGGGGGTGCAGATGTCTGCCCATACTCATATATTGCAAGAATCAATGTCCAATGTTGTTTGACTGCTTTGCAATTATTATCAGGATCTATTTTACAAGCCAAATTCTCCCTGGGATGAATTTGGCCTCATATATTTAACATTCAATCAATAAACACAGTGACTTAGTTTCAACAATTTGCAAGTGTTATATATACTTTTAAAATATTATTCCTTGAACTAACAGCGATTTTCTTAAATAAAATTCAATTTAAAATTTACTGGCCCAGTCTTTTGGTCCTTACTTAAGGAAAACTTCCTTTGAACTCAATGGGAAATTTACCTAATTAAGAACTTCAAAACTGAGACCTATAAGATTTAAAATATGGATGTTTCACTATGAAAGGTTTCAGTTGTATATGTATTATTTCAATTCCTATGGACATATAATTGTTATATATAACTGGTAGGCCCTTCGCTTTCATGCACGAGGAGTGACTCAGCATAATGTTTGAGCAGGATACAGTAATAAAGAACAGCAACTTGAAGTGGCAGATGTGTTTAGTAAAAATTACTAGTGGTCATGCTCAAATCAGCTGTTGTTTTCCAAGATGTTTAGGGTTTAAGTGACTGGAGAACTTGAAATTGGCAAGTATAAAATCAGGTCTTTATATGCATGCTCTTACAAAGATTCCAATAGGGGTCTAGGAAGTAAATGCTAGAATTTCAAAATGGATCACGGTGATGTTCAGATACCATATTGGGTCAAATTCACCCAATATCATTCCAGTGCCTTCAGTGGAGTTATACCAGGGATGAATTTGGTCCACTAAATTAAGTACACATGCGGTATGAAGGATACCTTTTATTCAGATTAGGAATAAAACGTTATGTATCGCTGCAATTGCCTTAACAATCAAACAGGCCATTTTATGAAAGAGCACTGCAGACAATGACTAAACATAAATCATAATGAAAATGCAAAGTCTATAACAAATTTATTATAGAATAATAGCTACCGATCAGTAACAGAATAATCAAAACACCTAACAAATTACAATCAACCCTGAATAGGGAGTGGCATGTAGCTGACCTGCCCGGGCACATACCAGAACCCACTGCATGCTTCCATAAGAACAGGTCACAAACAATCCTGCCATAAAGGTTACAATTTCAGTGGGTTTTTTGGCTTTTTTTTGGGGGGGGGGGCCCGGGGCCTCACTTATTTTTTTGGTACCAGCAGATTGGCACATATCCCTGACATAGATGCAAGCAACAAACATAGAAAAGTTGAAAAAACTGAGGCTGTGTGTCATATGACTGGTACTCTTTATAGCTGAGGTCACTGGCAGAGTATTGTACCAGACAGTTTTTATTATGTAACTCTCTTGTTGGGATTGAGAGGAGACAAAGGCTATATGGACAGGTGCGGGGTAGCCTTTGCCCATAAAATCTTTCAGTAATATTTGGTACCAAGGAAATACCAGATAAGTAAATTAAACCAAAATACCTAACCAGAAAGTTGACTCTTTTCTTGCTTTTTTATTATTTTTATTTATTTAGCCCTTTTGTTTTTCTTCTGCCTCTTATTCACTATATCCTTTCATCTCCATAGTGTTCTCATTTCTGCCTAATATCTTGTTTAATTTTTCTCTTTTACCAATGATTTTCCTTTTCTTTCTTTTAAAAACAGCATCTCCTTTCCCCTCCTTCTTTGTTCTCTTCTCTTTTATGTATTACTCACTCATTCTCTTTCATTAAATAATTCTCTCTCCTCCCTTGCCTTAATTCTCTCTGCATCGGTGCTCCCATCTTCTTGTTTATTAAATACTTCCTAAAGCCCCCTTTGCTTGGGGTACAGAAACGTTAGGTACAGAATAGTGAACTAGGAGCTGGCAGAGGGCGGAGGGCAAAGTGAATGGGACAAGAAGAGAGGCAGCATTATCTGCCTTTCAAGTGAGCAAAATAGCAGCCTCTAGTAGCCAGAGAATAATATCCTCAAGAAACTCTCACTTCCACAACCCAGCCAGCAGGACAGCACATCTTGTGTAACACCTCAGAAGAAGAATTTATTGCCATGTAACAAGGCCTTCCTCGGACCATCGCTTTGCCAGAGCGGGGCTACCCAAAGAGCTCCTCTTGAGCCAGGAAACCAATTTCACCTCCCGACTGTTCCAGGAGGTATGTTAGATCCTCGGGATCAGGAAACTCCAGATCTCAATATACCACCCACAGACTGACAGGCTAGTCGAGAGGTTCAATCAAACCCTTAAACACATGCTCCGGAAGTTCTCCCCGGAGGATCTGTAGGGGTGGGACCAGCTGATCCCACCCCTACTCTGAGCCATCTGGGAAGTTCTGCAGGCCTCTACCCAGGTCTCACCATTCGAACTGCTCTATGGCCGACAACCAAGGGGGATCCTCAATCTCATGTGGGAGCAATGGGAGCAGGTCCCCTCACCCACGCAGGGGCTGCTGCAGTATGTCCTGAACCTGTGAGAGTGCCTTCGACAGGCAGGGACTCTAGCACAGGAGAGGCTGCAAATCGCCCAAGCGACCCAGGCTCAGACATACAACCAGACTGCGCGCACCTGCTCCTTTGAGCCAGGTGATTGGGTCCTCGTGCTACTCCCCTCTGCTGAGTCTGAACTCCTGGCCGGATGGCAGGGGCCGTATGGGGTCATCTGCCAGGTCGGCCTGGTGAACTACGAGATCAGACAACCTGATCAGCGGCAGAAGAAGCAGGTTTACCATACTAACCTGTTGAAGCCATGGCGAGAATGGGAGGATCCGTTAATCAACCCTCACCCCCCAGATCTGGACCTGGGACCGCAGATACCTGAACGGGAAGACCCAATTGAGCGCCAAACTATTAGAGGCCCAGAGGTGACAGGCGAAACGGCTGGTGGAGACTTTTGCCACTACATTTACAACAAATCCCAGGAAAACCACCCGGGTGTACCACACCATCCAGACTCGCCCCGGCGAGGTGGTACGGACTGGCACAAGATCTCCCCCCCATCATCTACAAGAGGAGGTCCGTGTGATGTTGAGATTTGAGGTGATAGAACCCTCAACCAGCGAGTGGCGGAGTCCCATTGTGCTGGTACCAAAACGCGATGGGTCACGTTGATTTTGTATCAACTTTCGGCGTGTGAATAACATCTCCAAGTTCAATGTCTACCCCATGCTGCGTATTGATGAATTACTCGATCGGCTCGGGGAGGCCCAATATTTTACTACGCTTAACCTCACAAAAGGGTACTGGCAAATCCCTCTTGATGCCAGCTCAGAGAAGAAGACCATGTTTGCAACCCCCAGTAGGCTGTATCAGTTTGTGAGAATGCCCTTCAGACTTCTTGGCGCACCTGCAACGTTCCAGTGGCTGATGGACCAACTGATGGGGCCTCACATGAACTACACCGCTGCCTAACTGGACAACATGGTCATATATATCCGCCACTGGAGTGACCACCTGAAGCAGGTGACTACTGTCCTGGGGACGTTATGGAAGATTGGGCTAACCACAAACCCCCGAAAATGCTGCATAAGGTGGTGGGAGACTACCTACCTTGGGTACACCCTAGGTCAGGGAACCCTGCAGCACCTGGCTGGGAAGATGCAAGCCCTGCCGGAATGGCCCTGACCAACTACCAAGAAGCAGGTGAGGCAATTCTTGGGGTTGGCCGGCTACTATAGGCGCTTTGTACCGGACTTTGCCGCACCCCTCTCAGACCTGCTGAGGAAGGACCAGCCGCTCCAAGTCCAAGGCTTTTATGGCCTTGAAGAATGTGCTGTGCTGTGAGTCTGTTCTCTACAGCCCTGAGTTCAACTGCACCTTCGTGATGCAATCAGATGCCTTGGCTATCGGATTGGGGGCCGTTCTCACACAGAATTTTGATGGGGAAGAGCACACCATTCTGTATATTAGCCACAAGCTATTTCCACGAGAGCAGAAATACGCAACCATCAAAAAAGAGGCACTGGCCGTGAAGTGGGCATTGGAGGCCTTTCGGTATTACCTCCTTGGCAGCCTGTTTGTTGTAATCACGGACCACGCACTCCTCCACTGGCTCCATCAAATGAAGGTACCTCGCCCTACAACCCTTCACCTTTACCATCCAACATCAGGCCGGTAAAGAGCACACTAACGTGGATGCCTTGTCCCGCCTGGGGAAGGGGCTCAGGCCAGCCCTGAAGACCAGGAGCTGGACTTGAGGGGGGAGGGGTGTGTAACAAAGCGCTGTGGCCTTCCTCACAGCCTGGGACTGAGGAAGGGTCGTGATGCCCCTACTGGACAGAACCAGGCCCTGCAGGCCAAGCCACCCGGAAGCAGAGGGGCAGAGCCTGGGCCAGGGAGGGAAGTATAAAAGATAGGTCCAGCAGCTCAGTCAGGGGGAAGCTGCTGCTGGAGGCAGATGTGTCTTCCCAGAGGCTGTGGTCAAGGCCTGACCCAAGCCCTGCAGCTGTTTGGTGCAACCACCCCACCCAGATTGCTGGGCCTGAGTGACTGGGTAGGGCACCCTAGTAGCTGGGAGCAGTACCTGAGCCCGCTGGGTGGGAGAAACCCCCTGAGGCTGGCCCTGACCTGAAGGAGCTGCCTGACCCCCAGGAGCAGACTGAACCTTGTGGGCTGGAGGAGCCTCTGTGACTTTGGGACCTAGAGGAGCTGCCCTCTCCTGACGACCCCAAGGAGTTTCCGGACCTGCCACCAGTTGATGGTGAGGGACTCGCAGGATGCCCACTCGCTGACTACCCCAGTGACCTGGACAGAGACGAGTGGATGCAGGTACCCAGGGACTGGGTGGGAGGAAGTAGCTCAGGGACAGCCGACTAGAGAGTGGCTGAGTGTGACTCAGTCAGTCAGTGTGTTGTGGCTGGATCCCCAATGACTGAGTGGCAAACCACTTTGCCACTGACAGGGCCCTGGGCTGGGATGCAGTGGAGTTGGGTGGGCCTGCGTCCCCCTCCCTCCTTTCCTAACCACCCTGGAAGTGCTTGGCTTCCTCTGCACTGCTGGCCAGAGGACACCGAGCTTTGTCGGCCCTGCCTGACTTAAGGCCAGGGGCTATTGACTGCCTCACCAGCCCCGCATGGTTTGAGGGCCGGGGGCTGTAACCTGCTTAGCTGACCCACCCACTTGGGGCAGGGGGCTATTAACTACTTCACCAGCCCTGCCTGGCTTGAGGGCCGGGGGCTGTAGACTGTTTACCTGCCCTGCCTACTTGAGGGCCGGGGGCAAGAGACTTCTTGTCAGCCCTGCCTAGCTTGAGGGCCAGGGTCTGTAAACTGTGTACTTTGACTGTCCGCCTGAGGGTCGAGTGCAACAGACTGTTTAGCAGCCCCTCCCTGTTTGAGGGCCGGGGGCTATAGACTGTGTGTACTTGCCAGCCCTGCTTGAAAGCCAGGGCATAAAGACTACTTTGCCTGCCCTGCCCTGCTTGGGGGACGGAGGCAACAGACTGCTTGCCCACCCCGCTTGGTGGAATGTGGGGGTCATGGACACCCTACCAGCCCTGCCCTATTAGAGGGTCAGGGGGCTACAGACTGCCAGGGAAGCCCGACCCGCCTGGGGGCTAGGGCTATAAACACATACGCAGGGAGCATTTTCCCCTAGATAAAGGTGCTGTGGTCTTCCTCAGAGCCTGGGACCAAGGAAGGGTCACGACACCCCCGGCTGGACTGTGCCACCAGCTTACGTGCCCTAACAGAAAAAGATCTGTAAAGGAAAAGATGTCCCTTTTCCCTTCTTTGGGTGTTTGTGTATTAAGTCCTTGTGTTTTTGTTTTAATTTGCTCCTCGGCCTGGACTACAGTCAATGGCAGGATGTCACAACGTATCAAACCCCTATATGAACCACACAAACACTTTGGAGGCTGGGAGTAGAATATCTGTCATTCTATTCCAAAAACATAATCCTCCACGACTTGAGCTAAAGCAGCTCTCTCTTCTATGGCAACGGTAGTGGGTCCTTTATCCTCTTTGTGGGCTAGCCATCAGACGACAGCATCACCTCTCATACACACAAGGCCAATATACTTCCTTAATGAGAGCAAAGCAGAGAAATCTGTGAGTACATACATGTGGCTTGATATACACAAGTGTGTGTTACGGTAGTTTGTCATTCAATTTTTTACAATGCCTGTCTTGACCCTAGGCACTGAACAAAACTTCAGTTACATCCTATTGAAAATGCACAGCCTGAATACATGATTATTCCTAAGTATGATTTTGGAAATGCTAAAGCCTCAGGATATCTGAGCACTTCTTGTTAATTTCAATTTAAAATATATTGCCAGGGAGTTACGGTTGGCAGCAGTGCCTCAGAGCTGGCAGCAATGGCCTTGACTACAGCATTTAAAAAAAAAAGTGTCCTCAGCCAGAGCCATCATCTACTCTACAAGACACATTCTTTCATAGAGTGCCAATACCCTCAAATGGCACAAACTGCAGTATGTATTTTGTTGACTCAGTGTATTTCTAAATTGTAATTCAGGTCACTTACTGGAATATTTTTGTGTATTAAAATAATATGAAAGCACACATAGGCCCCTTCTCACTCTATCTCATGGATTTGTTCACACAGACAAGCCTTTTTTTTTTCTTTTTTTTTAAATTAAGGGCCAGATTCTAGCTTGCTCCAAATTTACCCTCATATTATGGACCTGCTTAGGGACCAGCCACAATCCCAGTTACAGAATGCAACACCAAACTCATTAGAAGGGGCAGGGAAAGAGGAAACTGGATATGGTCCTGTGTGGCTGCACAAGAAGCTGTTTAAGGCTTTGATCCACAAAAACACGTCATTGCATGGTTAACTTTAAGCACGGGACTAGTCCTATTAACTTAAATGGAACTATGCCAATATATACCAGTTTTAAGATCACTCCTCCTGTCTTTCATCTCTTGTTTTGGACTGTTACATAATGGGGATACATTTTAGTGAAAGTCTGTTGTTCTGAGGCGGGAGAGATGATACCTGGAAATTGAGGATGACCCTTTAAAATGAATTATGTAAAAGTATGTAAGGCAGTGGTTAAACTTAAACCCATATTGTAGGCAGAGCTACTGAGTACCAGTTGTTCTGAAATGCAGAAGGAGATAAGAGAGAAGTGATTTCCTGGAGGACAAAAAAGAAAGTCCATAGCATACTTGTGTCCTTTCTGCCTTAGCAATTATCAAGATGGTATTTTCAGGAGAAGATCTGGCTTAAAAATGCTCTAATATTAGGAGCATAGGAAAAGAATATACAAGGTGTAAAATCTATGACCTCCTTGGTGCTGCTGAAGGGAATGTAAAGTTGGCTGCGAGATACTGAGGAAGATGGAAATGATGGAAGGCTTAATGTTCTTTATGGATGGAGTACTTCTTATCTGGCTTAATGGAAGTGGAAAGGGCAAAAGATAGCTGGAGCAAAATGTTCTTGGCTGACTTTTTCACTGGCAAGAACACAAACAATCTGGCTCAAACCTGCTCTGTTCATAATTATTGGATTTCATATAATTTTAAAATATTTTAGTGTTCTGGGGATGAAAGATAGAGTCATGACACACAAACAAATCAGAAATACTGCAACATCGCTGGCTGGGTGAATAGATCCTCTCCAAAAATCACAAAGCCAAGTAACTGGAAAAACACAAAACTCAGTAGCTAGAAAATAAAAAATACCAGGGACTGACTTACACTGAGTTTTCTATCCCTATGCAAGAGAAAGCAGTTAGTTTTGACATTCCAGTTAACATTTTTCAAGAATGAACTGCTACTGATACAATAAAATATACAATCTTTTTATAGCATGAGAGTGACAGAATATAGCTGGCTCAGAAGTGGCATTTTTTCTATACTTTGCCCTTCCAAAAAAATAAACTGACCGCTGTCCATTATGCATACATGGAGCTACCAACTAATGTGAATGAACAAGATAATTCCAGGTTTTCCAAACAGATGATTAATTTTTTAAACATAAAAACAGTACAAACCAGTTCTATAGCTGGTATAAATCAGCATACCAACACTGAATTCAATGGCACTACACTGATTTACCCTAGGTGAAGATTTGCCGCTATTTTTTTTATAAAGCCAAACCTATCATAAAAATCAATTATCTTTTTATAAAGGCAACATTCATATTTTTGACTAGACTCATCCCATCTTTACTCATTTTTTCATTAAAAGAAGTAACAAAAGGCCACAAATTATTAGGCTGAATGCAGGAATCACAGGGTGAAATTCTGTGGCCTGTGTTATGCAGAAGGTAGATAATCACAATGGACCTATCTGGCTTTAAAATCTATTAATTTGTAAAGCCAAAGATATTCCTGCTCCCAGCACGCAAGTTTTTCATAAAGGCAAACTTGTTTTTCACATAAATACCTCACTTACTCAAGAAAACCCCACAACTTTTTAATATATATTCACTTTAAAAGATCCTCAAACACAAGCTCATGAAGGGTGAAATTCAGTGTAAATCTTACCCACAATCATTCTCCATCGTTACATGCAGGAATTAATTGATGCCTAATTAGTGCAGAGGAACCCCTCTGAATGAAGGCAATTTTTGCCCAATAAGAATATTTTTCTGTCCTAAAATCCACCCCGATCAAGATGTGAAACTCATCATTTACAGTACTCTGCCTCACAAAAGCTAACAACACAACAAAACCCCTGAACTATACTTTTCAGAAGAAGCAACTGGTTTTTCAGAAAGCTAATCCTCTTTTTTGTCTTAATCAGCCAACATCCCCTGCTCTTTTACTAAAAGCAATTGACCCTTCTACAGAAGGACAGCCCACTCCAGAGTCAAGGACCCTCATAAGGACACTGCAAACATTTCAGTTCAATAATTCCTAACTGGCATGACAAGTAATACATGCTTTACCAAAATGCTAAACAGAGACGGATCCCTCCCATATGTCAGAGGTAGGTAACATTGATCCAGAAAAGATTGATTGTATTTGAGATTTGATCCTCTGTCTCTCAGGCAACCAGATCCCCCATCTCCAACTTCATTACATCTGGAAGCTAGTAAACTGCCACTGCAGATTACAGAGTACAATGGTGTGTTTTGTTGTGTTGGTGTGAAACTTTGCATTAATTCACACCCTGCATTAATTTAAGTTTCTGAATGCCCATAGAGAGCACATTACAGTAGTCTAATATTGAGAATACAAAAGCATGAACAACTGTAGCAAAGGTTCACATTTAAAGGAAAAGGTCGCAATCTTCTCACCAACAGCAGATAGAATGAAATGCTTCAACAGACACCTTCCATAAATAACCTTGTGTTTAACAAGATCCCAAGTTGTGCACATGTATAAAAAATGGCAACACGCACACTCAAATCAAGGGGCAAATTTAATCTTTACTAATTCTTCTCTTTGGTTCCACAAGCTACCAACATCACCTTAATCCTGTGTGGGTTGAGCATCAGCCATCTAGCACGCATCCAAGTCTCACTCTCATTCATTCTACAGCATCAGTACAGCCAGAAAGGATGGAGACATAGTGTGGGGTATCATCAACATTTAGCTAAAGGCCTCAGCTTATGAGAAGATGAGAAAAAGTGAACCAAACGACATGCAGTAAATTGAGACGGTCACAATTTATCAGCTATACTAAGAACCCCCAAACATATATAAAACTGAGAAGACACAGATAACCCTGGGCTATAAGATGCACACCGCATTTGAAGACTCTGCAAGTAATACCCAAGGCCCCATTAGATCACCAGGACCAAATGTGCCCAATAGGAAAGAAGCATCTGTCAGAAATACATTTGTTTTGACTAAATCTGAGTCTGACAGTCAGCTTCTATGAACCAGTTGAGAGAGGAGAGGTGAGTCAGTATAGGGCTCTCAGGGAGGCTAGTAAAACAGGATCTGGAGGGACTGATTAACATTTCTGCTATTTCGAACCCAAACATAAAATGCCATTGTGGCATGTGGTTTGGCAGGCTCAAAGCCCCAATATTTAGGCAGGTTTGGGTTTTTATTAGAACCATTCACCTGGCTCCATGCCAAACCAATGTCTGTTTTTTGGGGCATGGCAGTGGCGGATTCCCTCTTAAAATCGCTAGTAGCTTTAAAAAAACTAGCAGCAAGCAGTGAATCAGTATTCTTGTCTTTATGGGACGGAAATAGATTTTCTTCACGTCAATACGTGAAAATTCACATTGTGGCACCTGGCCCACTTGCCACCACATGTGCACATGTAGGTGGAACCAACAAGGAAGGATGTGGAAGCAGCAGTTTTTATGACAACAAAACTGGCAGTATCAACAGTCTCAGTATGAACATGATGTACTGACCATTCTTCCATTGCTTACTATGAAATCAATCTTAGCTTACCTTACACTCCAGTAGAAGCAAAATGTTAGGCATAACTAAGTTGTGAAACGCACAGTGTAACTTAAGACCTGCAGAATTCCCTTGCAGTGGTAAATAAGAGACTTTTTAGTCTGTATTTACCATCTGTGACCAAATTCAGAACCAACACACTTCACAAGGGGAAAACTCCCTCCCCTCTCAGAGTGAACTTAATTTTTGTTTTAAGAAGAACCTTAAGTTATCATTGCAACAGGAGACTGATTATCCTAGCAGTGACCACAGGAAGTGATGGACAATTGTGGTAGGATAACTTAAATACTTTAATTGTAAACAGAATTCCATTGTAATTTAGTTTATATATGAGGGATCTACTACATATCTCATTGTATAAAAACAGCCAGTGCTATGGTGACCACCCAGAAGTGAAGGACTGAATTCCAAACGGTTCTGGGGGAACATACTGTTTAGTTACACACGTGTTCTTGTTTATATAATTCTTTAGAAAAAATTTAAAGTGAGCTTTTTAAAGAAAACAAAATAAAATGCTGTTGATGTCACTGCTGCAAATTTCTAGAACATCTGTGTGGAGAAATTTAATCATGCAAATTAAAACACTGAAATACTATATAGTCATAGTACTCAAGAGTTCTGTGAAAAGGGAAGGATTTTTAAAAATTGCAACCCTATATAAGGGTTCAGAAAAGATATGAAGTGCAAGTTACATATTTTTTTAAACAAAACAAAAAATACAGAGGATCAATATGAAATTGCTGCACTAACTCCCTTCAAGTCAATAGAGTTATACTCCAGCTTTACTCCAGTGTGCCTGAGAGGAGAAGTATTTATTTATTATTTGTGTAACCATGCAACTGAGAACAGGGCCCCATCATGCCAGAGGCTATTCAAAGACATAAGGAAAAAAGCCTGTCTAGGAGAGTTTACAATCTAATAGACAGGAGAGACAAAATAAATATTATTCCCATTTTACAGGTGGAGGACTGAGCCATAGAGAAATTAATGGCTAGAACCTTAGTAAGTGTAAACTGATAAAGGTCACCATCCATTGACTTCTTTGGAGCTAGGCTGATTTCCACCACCTGAGCAATGGCCCTGAGTGACTTGAAAAAGGTCACACAGGATGTGTGCCACAGAACTGGGGAGATCTCCTTTGATTAAGACATTTCATGACTATCCTTTTCTCTCTCATTATTTGGCCCAGTATCTGTTATTCACATTTTAAATCCCATTTCAGTGGCCCAGTGTGAATAAAATAAGAATGGACCCATATCTTTATTAAGGTTCAATAAAACTTGTTAATCCTTTTTAGTATTTCTAGTTTCCACGGGTTTTGGCACTGCCTGGTTTTGGCAGAAATGGAAATACCTAAGTACCTCAAGAAAGCTATTCTCATGGCGTTTCTGAGTCAGCAGAAACCAAGATATTTTCCAAGAGCCAACCTGCGGCTAAATCTTGATCAGACTCAAACAAATAGTCCCAAAGCTTCAATGAGACAACTTGCATGAGACAGGCCAGCAGGGCTTGATATGTTATCCTAACATTTCCAGCATGATTTCTAAGCCACGGATGTCTGGCTTTCAAGGCTTATCCAAACTACACCTTTGAACCTTTTGAGGTTTTTCCACCGCTACAATGAGAGTAATTTAATTTGTTACCAAGCCTTCCTTTCCTTATTTTTGCCAAACTGTAAGATTAAGGTCACTTCTGAAATTCTACAGAGACGTTACTTGAGGCTATTGCCATTTGTTTCTTTCTAATCTTCGGGCCTTTTTGACTAGAAGACTAGTTTATACAGAATGCTGCTGACAAAGATTTAACTGATTTCAGGCATTATAATCATAGTACCACAGCATTAACATTTCTTCACAGGCTTTGTATGATATTTTAAAATGTTACAACTTTTAAAAGTTCTTTATTGCATTACGCCTGCATTTAAGTTCCTAATCTTTCTATCCAGATAGTCATTAGCTGACATGATATACTAGACATGGAGATCAATGTTCTTATAAGCCATGAAATGAAGAGAAAATGAAGTAATTTGCTGTATTTTTATGTTGAAAAGTAACATGCTCGACTGCAAGTTCCTGTGATTAAATACTGTATTCTCTTTACAAGACTAGCGTTATGCTGATTGCTAAAGACTACAGTAGAAAAGCAATGAACAGAAGAGGACTGCATTTTCCCAATGTGCAACTAGGTTTATAATACAGTAGTTTTCATTCATTGCTTGGATGTTTGCTAGGAACAACCTAAATCTCTGGAGGGTCTATGCTGGCCTCATGATCCTCCTCTTGCAGACAACTCCTCTCCCACAACCATCCCTGAGACATTTCTGCAAAATTTACAAAATTGCTGTAATACAAATACAGCTAAAATGATAGCAGAAAAGCTATAGTTTTTATGTTGTATAAAGCCTACAACATTCAATATATGTGCATGCTATTTCTCATTGATGCTTAGAGGAGAAAGCAGAATGGTAGTTCTAATCCTGAATACCTCATTCTGGCAATATTCCCATTGACGTCAAACATAAATATGGGAGAGTTCAGCAATATAAGACTTATGCAACACTGAAACCATGTATATTTCTCAGAACTTAAATGCTTGGCACATTCCTAAAAAGAGCTCAGAGGCAGTACATTTAAAGAAAGGGCCTGATGGTGTACTTTTCAGTCAGGCAATATTCCTGCATATGTCAAGTGACTAGAGAATCAGTTGCAAAAAATACAGTAAAAAAATACAGTAACGGGAGAAACCAATTCATCATGTAATCTCTGTTTAGACCTGATTTCCCTCACCCTCCATCGTCAGCTATGATAGCTCAATTGTAACAAGCCTGTTAGTGCTTGTTACATGATTATGTGAGAAATCTTTACAGATATAAAATGGCTCTGAGTACTATCTATAGTAGCCCTCCTACATGGAGCAGTAGGCATTTTTCATATATATATATTTTTCCTCCATTGATTACATTCTTTTGTTATACACTTTTAATTACCAAAGGATAAAATATAGCCAAGTCCAAAATAAAAATGTCTTTATTAAGCTTTTGCCCTTTTTCTCCTGGAAGCCAAAATTTCAAAATTTTAGGATTGAGCAAGTTCATCTTGCATTGCCACAGAGAATGTTTCTTCTTCAGCTTTTCAAACTGTGTATAACGAGAGTAGCATACAAGCCAATACCTTCACATTTCTTGCAAGTGAAGTGTATAGTGCAGCATGTCAGCAATGCATGGTTATTTGGTCCAAATTATTTATTTTTCCTGATGATTCTCAGTTTGTAGGGTTAAAGACTGTGTCAAAGATTCAGTGCAGCTGGAGCCCACATTTGAGAATGCTGAAGTAGAGAAAATTATGGTTAAAACTCTAACTGTTGCAATATAAGGATCAGTAGGATTGTACATGTCTGTTCCAGCCAGAGTAGTTTATATTTATTAGTGCAGAAGTGTAAAAATATTTGGTGGTAAAATGAACCCAACGGATGTTTTTGCTGGCAACAGGCTCTTAATGGCAACTGTATTACTCATTGTGAAAGAGTAACAGCTGAGCATGTGAGCATTTGAGTTGCTTTAGCATTGAAAAGAGGCATCCAATACTCTGTGCTTAATAGAATTATGGTGGCTTTCCACTTCCCATTAGATCAATTGGCACTTTAAGTACTCATTTATCACCCCAAAGCATGAAAGGTTGAAACTAATCATTTCAAAAATACCACCTTTCCAAGTATTTAATCTAGATTAAGTCTTTTCTAATCTCATCCCCTTCAAGCATTACTACATTTTTACTGTGATGTCAGAGAGCATGTGTTCCCTTGGTCAAAATAATCCATTAGTATAAAACAAGTTAACAGTTGATTTATGTAACTCTTCAAAGTCAACTAAAATAAAATACTGAAAAATAAATGTAAGTGCTTTTTGAAAAATAAGGAAAAACAAACATTTTTAACTGTGTTTAATATGGAGTCATAAGTAGCAATCCATATTAAGCCAATTTCCATTGTAACCCTAATGATGACCTTACCTATACCACTGAAAATAGTTCCTTTCCATGTGATATTTTTAGGTGAAGTCTTCTAAACAGAGATGTTTCTGTGGATTTTTGTGATTACTTGGGGGAAACAAGGTATGGGATTTTAAATTATGGAAGAGTTTTATGACGGCATCCGGTAGAGCCATTTCTCACAGCTTCATCTAGAAACTACACACTTGCTTTATTCATTTAGCCTCAAAGATTATATTATTATAAATTGAGATTATACACATTGATTCCTGGAGGCCTAGAGATTCTTCTGGGAGGACAGTAATACTCAACAAAAGAAAAAGATCACAACGCAGAAAAATGCAAGCTCTCTGACTGTACATTGCCTATGTAAGCCAAGGGACAAAATCTGCCTTTATAAAATATAGGAGCGGGAATAGCTAGTTAACACAGAAAAGTGAGGCACAGCATAATCAAGAATTCCTAAAAGTTACAAAATACATTTTACATATGCTTTTTTATTTAATTACAAATATGTCTTGCTTTAAGGGCAAATTTTGATTTGATTTAAACGTCAGAACTCACCTTCTCCGGCCACGAAACATAACCCCAGTCAAAGAGTCCAAAGAATGTAGTCCAAATGAGACGCAAATCTTAGTACAGCAAATAGCACCTCAAGAAACTGACTTGTTACCGTGGCGATTTGCCCTGGCCCGAAATCATTTTGTAAAGGTATTGCTGCAGTAACTACGACTTGATGAGGCCACAACAGGATTGTAGCAGTTAAAGCTGGGCTGCAGGCGGTTTGAAGGGGGTGCAAATGCGAGCGCCCTGCACCTTCTTTAGCCCCTCCCCCACAGGGCAGGCATGGCAATTGTGGTAGCTTCAGGTCCCTGGTCTGTCTGCTGCTTCTTCATTATAAATAAGGTAAGATTTCAGTAGCTATTCAATTATATGTTGGGTAGGGGAGGAAATAACTATTTTGTGACTTGAGCCTCACCTGCCAAAAAAGTCATGATCCGCCACTGAATAGGACTGGAAGGAACCTCCTGGGCCATTAAGTCCAGACCCCAGGGGCTTTTGGAATAAAGATGGAACAGGTTAGGCATCACTGGGGCTCAGATATGACACACATTTGTCATGCAGAGCTATCACATACTTCATTTACAGGCCAAACTCTGGAAATGTCGTCTTCTCTTTGGTGGTAAATCAACAATAAGGGCTCTGGCAGACTTAAATGTTACTGGATTAAATAAGAAATTGCTATTTTTTTCCCTGAAAATATGTTACTCCATTTTTTTTTCTTGTAGTGGGAAGAGAAACAGAAAAAGTGAAAGAAAAATGGCACATTAAGAAGAATGTAAGGGAGTGGATGGTACTAACACGCATCAGAAAGGAGGCAATTGATGTTCAACATATTTAGCAGCACACAGTTTACTTTACTAAAAGTCTAGAGATTCTAGAATCTTTCTAGGCGGTTATCGTGAAAAATCCAATAAATATAGATTAGGAGAATCTTAATTACCTTGCCGTGTTGTTGTGAGGATTAATTAAAGTTTGCACCATACTTTGCACCTATAAAGTGCTATATAAGTGCTACCAACTATTGCTACATCACAATATGTGCAGGATAAGCGAACCCAGAGAACAACTCTCTTTTTTGCATACAGTAGATTTAGTTTTTACACTGGCTTTGCTGATAATCTGCTTTTATGTTTGTGTGTCAGAAACTAATATATCACCATACTGATCAAAGCTGCATTTTATTTGCTTAATGACTGTCTAGCATTTCTTGTGTTTCCAGTGAACAGCTCTATATTGACAGAAACTGAAAGAAAGTTGCATCTATTGGAAGTCTTAAGAGTTGTACTTACGAGCTCATAGAGCTATTGTTTAGACATCCTTAGTTTTTAGCCTGCCTACAGGTAGTATGCTACTAGTGAAGAAATGTGTTTTTTTTCCAGTTGGCTCCAATGAGTGATAAAGCCACAGATTCTTGCCCATGTCATTCAAAGATGAGCCGTAGCTATTTAACATGACTAAACAAATCACAGGCAAAGAAGCAAGTCAGCTGTATTAGGCTTAATAGCTCCAAACCCACAGAATAATAATAAAAAAAGAAAGGATATAATTAATGTTTTTTAATCTAATAGGACAGGTGCTCCCTTACTTAACCCTAATAATTATGGATGAATTCCAAGAACACAAGGCCACAGGTGGAATCCAATTAATCCAAGGTTTATGAATCTTAATAACTAAATCACTGTTGTTGCTAATGCCAGGAGACTGAGGACGCCAATAATTATTATTCTCCAGCTGGGTTTTGTAGTGGTAATTAAACACGGCCAATTTAAAGAAAGGACAAGCTAAGAGAGTAAAATAAATGTTATTTTTCAGAAATTATCTAGAATCCCAAATTGGTTAAATCATAGCTAGGTCAAGACATTTGTGAGTAAAGCACAACTCAGTGACTGGGATCTGCAAATGGCAGGGACCAGTGGGAATGGAGATAGATCTCTGGATTTCGGCCAACTGTCTGCAACTTTATTACATCATTGCTCTTCAGATAGGACACTTCTTCAAGTTAACCTGTCCTGGCAGTAATGAAGATGCAAAAACAATCTCCTCTACAAACTGTCACCGCCTTTCCCTGCTTTTGATGCTCAAATCCCAAATATTTTATACGCTCTGGGTTTAACCACCACTTAAGCACAAGGCCTTGTTGGATCCTACCTAATTCCCAGGTCTAACCAAGGCCTTCAGTTCATGAACAGGGAAACCACCAAGCCTCTATAAAAGTTCAGACCTCTCTGTTCTTAACCTCCTGCTGTGTTGAAGGTGGGGTGATGGTTAATTTACAGAAAAGGTAATTATTTTCAGCTTCCAGTCTCTGTGGCATTGGGAGAAACTAACCATCTCCCAACAAATCTATCTCCATTAAAAGGAATCTAACTTCTGCTGCCAGAGGCCTCATGCCCAAATTTGCAATACTTTGAAACAAACCATCAATTAACCACAAAACCCGTGCTTGTTTAGCCAATAGACAGCACCCACACAAAGTCCTGATGTACTTGTTCATACTGTTGACTGCAACTGAAATATTCCACAATACCCAATGGGCAACGCACAAATCTGAAATGACAAAGCAAGGAAAAAAGGGGAACCAGGGATTTCCCTACACTCCCTCGAACTCCCCCATTCCCTGCTAGTAGTCAATTAGTTAAGCAGTGTTGCCAATTCAGTCATTTTTCAAGTTCCCCTGTAAAGTCGAACACTCCCGCTAATTTCAATTCCTTGGAAAAGTACTGGAACACCATAGCAAACTAATAATTACAAGGAAAGAAGGGGAAACTTTCACAATGCCATTGGGCAGAGCAGGAAGATGGTGTGTCTGGTGCCATTTTCTATGGTCAGCACAGCCACCTACAGGCCAATCCTGATGCTTGCTAGAAGCACCGGTGTGCCACCTGAAGTTTGGTTGGCACTCTCACTCACTGCTCCACAATCTGGCAGCAGTTCCCTTTATGTGGCCATATAGTTAAAAAAAATCTCTTTGCTACAGTTAGCTCTACCTTTTGCCAGACCTCTATAAACATTTGCCAAATGACCCTTTAATTAAAATGACCACATGAGAAAATTTTAGTATGTGGTATTATTTAAATTTAGACCAACATTGTCAAACTTGGGTACTTGAAGTTAGGCACATAATCTGTATTTGGCTCCTTCACAAAAATACACTGGCGAGTAGTGCTGAGTGCCTGTAGCTCCCAACCAAGTCAATCAGTCCTCTGAGATGCAGCACCTCTTAAAAACCAAGTCACTTTTATATTTATATCCTAAACATGGATGTAGGCATTTGAGTTTGAAAACGCTGGGCTCAGTCAATAGCCAGTCCCAAAGATGACTGTCACCCTCTCTCTACTCTGTATTCTTAAACTCATTTTAATAAGGAAGATTTCATGCATAACTTCCTCGAGAGTGTTATAAGAAACCTTATGAAAACCATGTTGAAAATCCAAATAAATTATGTCTTTCAGATTAACTTTATCTACAATTCTATTTACTAAAAGGTTCATGAGGCATGATTTACCCTAATGGAAGCCACCCTGGTTTGATCCAGCTGGTACAGCTTCTACAAATGTTATGCTATACTTTCTACACTTGGTTAGTGTTTTGTTTATTTCTTTCATGGGGATTAATGGTCCACATTTCCTACTATTTCCCTGGTTCATGGTTCAAATAGCCTTTGGATAACCGTTTCTGTTTAGCTGAACCTATCCAGGTATATTCATCACTTGTTTCTATCTATGGGTCTTTTAACACTCCTGTATGTGATGCTATATACGTTGTTCTGAAACTGTTCAAACTTTCATCCTAATAATTTTCATAAATGTAATCTATTGCAAAGATACAAGAGTGTTCTTTTATGGGATTGATCCTGCACTGGCTATTCACATAAACTCTCACTGACTCAATTGGGAGCTCTGCCTATTTAAGGAGCACTGGATCAGTACCTAATTTCATTGACTGAACTGGCTGACATTCTTGAATTATAATTGAGTTGGGTGGGTCTGTAATTTGTTTAAATTTTTTATAATCACAAGTTTGTATAAATCTTGTTGTGAGTGGGCTGCCAAGCATTGGAACTGTAATTCTGGAAATCATTTCCATTTGCTTGATCATCTGGGTGTCCCGGGTTGTTGCCAAATGACAATTATATAAGTTAGGTACCATGTGGGATAACTTTGAAATGCCAAATAAACAAAATATTGCACAAAAGTTAATCTTTATGATGTGTTGCCAGTTAGGATTTGGAATGAATCTAAACACAAACCTGAACTCTCATGGAGGGAAGTTTTCAGAGCTACAGCTCCCTCAGGTCATCCTGTCTCTTACACATAGCAGAGTGATATGTTTTACTTAAAAACAAACAAAACCTAAACAAAAAACAAAAACCCCACACACAGTGCAGAAGCAGCCATCTAAGTAAATTAATTATGACAGCATATGTATTATGATCATTCATTTTTTTGCCACTGAAGACCACTAGTAGTGTTCAGACATGTCCGTAGCATTTGGTTTCACCACCAAGTAAGCCCACTAATGGTTTGTAAAAGTAAACTTCTTTTTGCCGTAGGCATTTTAAACATGAATAGCTACCATATATATATATATATTTATAAATTTGGTTTTTTAAAGGCCAACCTGGAAAATAGTTGTTTTAGATTATTTTTAAAACTATTATTGTAGTTTTTCTTCCTTTTTTTTTATATTAAATACACTAATTTAGTATAAGTTATATGAATGGATTGTATCCAAGATCTATATTGAAGGTTGTAGTTGGTAAGAGAATTAGCTTTTTATAGTAGAATATAAACGTGGGTATAACCTAGCTCATAAACTCTTTGGAGCAGGGAGCATTGTTTGCTCTGTTTGTGCAGAGGCCTGTAGTTGTGACTGCACTAATTGCCATACTGGATCAGACTAGCAGTCAATCTAATCCACCAACCTGTAACAAGAGAGCAAAATTGTATGTCATGACTTGTATCATATAATGGCATTTTGTCTAAAAGTTACAAGACTTATTTTAACCTCCCCTTTTGAGTCTATCTATGCTTGCAACCTCCCATAGAATATTTTGGCAGGCAAGGAGATTTTATATATATTTCCTATATTTTAAATTATGTTAAGTTATGTTCATATACATTTCCTATATTTTAAAATGTTAAAACTCTTCTGTTTCTTGAAGAGTAAAGTAACCCAAATAATAGTTCTGCACAGATTTAATAGCTTACTCTTATAAAAGTAGCAAATGAGTAGCAAAATCTTCTAGGTGACTTTGAAAATTGCAGGCATACATTGATAAATTCACTTACTTATTAGAGCTGGGTGGGAAACGTTTTTCCTATCTTGTGAGCATTTGAGATTTTGAATTTTTTTTCCTGTCCTGAAATGTGACAAAAAGCTGAAACATTTTTTTGTTTTGAAAATGACTAAATGGGACATTGATAATTTCAAAACTTCTTTTTTCAAAATAGGAGATTTTTTTTAAACCAAACCTCTCTGCAAACAATTTTGGTTTCAACTAGTCAACCATCTCTTACTGATTTCTCATAACTTTGTATTGTTCTTGAAGGGCAAGTTTGGGTGACTGCTGTTCTTTTATTGCTATACTCTTATCACAATTATAATATGTAGAAAATGTTCAGTGTTGTATATCAGCAATTCTTTTCTTAAAAATAAATTGAAAATAAAAACAAGACACTAAAATATCTTCCATTGAACAGAAGATTTCATTTTTCATGTTCATTTAATTTCTACATATAAAGGAATAAAAGGAGACATTACTTTTCACAATTTCAGTTCCACCACAGATTTTGACCCAGAGTGTAACTAATCTCTGAGGAACGGAGAACACCCTCTAGTGAAAAAAAAAATTCTGCTATTTTGCTAGTTGATCAAATGACTTGTACATCTTCAATTATTGTATGTTTCCGCCTTCATTTAATAAATATTCTATGTGTCTATTGCTTGATAGATTGATGCTGGATATTTACAATTATGCTTTGAGCCCATAATTATATTTTAATGCAGAACTGTCCAACAGAAAAGTCATAAAACGATCCCATGTCCTGGAGTAATTAAATCCATCCTACTACACATTAAGACATCTGTCTGTTAATCATTGCATCAGCGCTTCCCAGTGGAAGCAGTAGCTACTGTGGATGGAAATGACAACTGGTTTCAGTTGTATGTATGAAGGGGAAAGGGTGTGTCACAGAGGGAATTGTTAAATAAGAGACTGGCAAAAAATGTTTTGCAAGTATAGTTTCTTTTAAAAGCAGGTTGGTGGAGTCTTCCCCTAATCTGGAACATGCCTGGAGTCCCATTCACTTCAACTGTATGATCAAGGCTTCCATTACATTATGGCCAAAGTGGTCTCTATTTAAATGCATTTGCAAGGACCTGGGAACTAGAGCCTGGGTCTGCAGAATCTGAGACAGCTGAAATTCTCGCAGTGCCACTGTGAAGCCATGCAGAGTTACAGCCAAGAAGCGCTATGGAGAGTAGGTGCTGCAGGAAGCGCACGCCAAGAGAGTCAGAATGATGGCATCCTGCGGCCCTCTGTCTGGCCAAGCACCCTATTTAACCCCAGGGGCTGTCCCAGGAAGTTGTCTGGGCAACCACACAAACTTTGGCCTGCTCCAATGCCAGACTTAGCTGGATCTCTGGCCTTCAACTCCAGTCTAACTGACTCCTGCCTCTTGACTTTTACCTGGTACAGCCTCTGGTCTCTGACCTTGGCCTGACTCTGACTCCTGTTTACAGAACCTGCCTTTTGAAATTCCTCCAGTTCCTGTTTGGTGACTCCCATCCTGGGTGGGCAGACCTCAAGACAGCTGTGACTGCTAAGCCAGACCGTCCCGTACAGCACTTGGCAGAGACACTGTTATTTTAATGTAACTTATATCTACGCAAATTACAGCCTCAAACCCCTGTGCTGCAAGGGCTGATATCAATCATGCTAAACTTCTGAGGCGAGATTAAAAAGGTGTGCAACCCGTAACAATATTTCCTTGAGTTTCCTTTCTCCTCTCACCGCAAATCACTGTCATCATGCAAATCACCGCAAGTCATGCCACAACATGTCACAGCTGGATTTCAACTCTGACTTCAAGACATACTGAACTCTCCTAGAACTGAGTTTAAAGTAATCATCGAAGTGAAAGTGCCTCTGTCACTCAGACTGATGGTAAAATTAAGATTAAATGCCCTTCTTTGTGTGATACCAGGAACTTCACTTTCTTACTGTCCTATTATGTTGTTATAAGTCATTATCTGCTGCAGTTAAAAAATATAACCTTGTATAAATAGGAGAAGACTTGACAATTTACAAGGAAGACCATTACTCACAGCTAAGTAAATATATCACATATTGTTTGAGTAGCTCTATCATTTACATAAAATCCTCCTTTGTTATGTCATCAAAAGACCTAGTGATTAGACAGCCATAAAACAGATCCTGAAGATCATTCCCTATTCTCATAAATTATCCATGTAAAAATGTTATTGATGTTCTGATAGCATATATTTTGTCAGTGATCTTTTATTAGTCCCTTTAAGGTTAATTGAAAAGGCGTGGCTGCATTCAATATACAGTATTCATATTGTAGTAAGATTGCAGAGAATTTAACTACCCACCCATGTTACCAGACAGCTCTGTTTCCTTGGGGAATCGGGGTGCAAAACCCCTACTGTCTGACTAACCCGAAACACACACCTTCTCAGCCTCTGCTTGAACCAGAACCAATCAGAGACAGATTTACCAAAAGCAATGAAAAGGCAGTGGGAGACACACCTAAACCCCTCCAAACAAAGGTGACTGGATTAAGGCAACACTCCTAGCCTCATCTACATTGAAGATGTAAGGAGGCATCTCAGTTAGCACATCGAATGGAAAATAAAAAGGCTCATCTACATCAAAGATGGAAAAAAGAAACATCTCTATTAGCATACTGAATGGAAAACCAAGCTTCGAGGCAGGGACCATACTGAACTCTGGGATCAGCGAAGCATGACATGATGGGAGATCTCTGCTCCAGATGTTAATGAACCCACAGCTGCATACACCCAGCTTAGCAGTTATCAGACCAATTCTAGTCCTAGATCCTTTATTGAGATCCAAAACACTAAATCTGCTTGATTGCATTGTGAGCTCCCTTGAAGGAACACTGCCCATAGCCAGGAATGATCAGTTCCTAGGGTCCAGTATAAACAAAACAATTCTCGTATACTCCCTTGAGTCATTGTTTACCCATAAACAAACCTAGTGTTCCCTCTTGAACCATTGTTTCTTCCCTACAAAAACCCCTACTCAAGTTCAAAACTCTGTTCTGATGCCTGGATCCAAAAGTTCCATCAAAAAGCTGCATCAGTTCCACTGGGTCTTCACCTTTTCCTGACTGATCATGTTGGGGGCTCTGCCTGTCTCAAGCACTCCAGACCCTAAGCTGAACAACCTGTCTCCTTGGAACCTTTGACCAGTTCAAGTTGCACTGAGTGATGGACCCCAACTCTCTCTCTCTTCTCTGGTTTAGCCCACTTTTTCCCTCAGACCTAATTTGATCTCTTTCCCTTTTGCACTCTCTCTCTTAGTCCAGGTATAATTTTCTAAACCTGACTTTTGTAATTGAACTTGGGCTAGATTTCCCATAGCCAATTGCAATCGTGTAATACTGTAATTGTTTCATTGTTTTTCAATCCTTGTACTATTAGTATCGTAAATTTTATAAACCTGGCAATAAAATCACTTTTATAATGAAGCTGGTTGCCAAACTCTCTCCAAAAGCCATTTACTCCTTCATGTTCTTGGCTTCCCTATCTTGCTCTGTGGTAACACTTCTCTTACCTAAGTTAAAGATCTTTGTAGTGCCCAAATATCCAGTAAGGTTTGCTCATTGAGGGGGTTACTACTAGAACAATTGTAGAGTGAGAATGGGGATCGCGACATGCTAAACCTGTGGCATATACGGGTGGCAGCTTAGCAGTGCTGTGTAACCCAGCCTGACTGAGTCCAGAGGCACATAAGAGTGGCAGCTGGAAAGTGCTGTTTTGACCCAGCCTGCTCAAGATTTCCTCTATTCTGGTGCAGTGCCAGGGGCGTATAAGGGCGGCAGCTGGAAAGTGCCGTTCAACTCAGCCTGCTGAGTTCAGGGTCAGCTGAGAGTGCTGATAAACCCGGTCTGCTCAGACGTACACCATTAATCTGTAAATATGTGTGTGTATGTGGGGGTTCATTTGAGTCTGGGGTAGAGGAACCCAGCCCTGGGAAACAGGTTCTGCAGGCAGCTCCATTAGAAGGGGACTTGAAGAAGGGAGAAGTAAAGCTCCATATACAAACACAAGTAACACAAGCAGCACATTGATAGAATTACAACTCCCCCCCAAGGACAGTAACCATAATAAATGAGCATACCCCAAGGTGATAGACAAATATGGTAACACTCAAGATGACAGTTTGGGGATCAAATTTTGTTCTCTGGCTGCACAACCGGTGGAAAGTCCTAAAACTAGTTTAAACAGCTCAGGGAGGACAGTCCCATTGTAAGGATGATCCTATGTAGGTGCAGACGCAATTAGGGACTCTTAGGTTGCTCCCATGATGGCATAACAGGGAAAAATGGGTATGTCTAGAGGAAGGGTTGGGACATGCCTTGCTAATGCTGATCTTCTGTTTTAGTTCCAGATGCTCAGGCTTGTCTCACTTCGTGCAGGATTAGCAGATCTCCACAGAGCAACACCAGGAACAGGCTAATGCAAAGGTGAGCTTCAAAGTCACCTTTGCAATACTCACCCATGACCTTTCCTCTTTGTAGATCTCCAGTGCAGAATGGGAGTGAATAACCTATCTACAGTCTCATGTATTTTAGCTGTTAGATCACTAAATATTCCTACTCCCAGTATTCTAGCCTGAGGTAATTAAGACCAATAAACTTGACCTCAGTACCTGAGCCAAACTAAATCCACACAATGAAATCTCTCTCTCCATCCCCACTGCTGCTCCATCCCATTTCTTTCCCCTATCAAACATGAGCCTCCACACTCCCTGTGCAATTCTGCTGCCCTACTAAGCTCTGAAAGATGGCTGTGATGCTAGGTCCCAAAAGGCCAAGTAGCTTTGCAAGTCACATGACCCAACTCTGACCTATCAAGGTATATTATAGGAAAATATAATGGTAGTGAGGGTCATTCCTTATAAGCAGACTAGAGCTTTGACATGCAAGTGTATTGTGGTAGTTATTTGATGTTATTTACATCTCTCTTGTTAGAGGCTAGCAATGTAGGTAAACTGCTTTCTTGTCTATCACTGTTCTACTGATTAGGAGTTCAAAAGGACCATATGAACATTTAGATGGAACTTCGAATGTAATATTACTATTGTTTATATTTATCTTTGACGTTTAAGTAGTAAATGCCTGTAAATGGTTATAAATGGCCGATTACCTTGTGCTAATATAACGAGACCGGTGTGCTCAGGGCATTGGAGTTGGTACTTCAGAGTCCCAAGTAATCATCTATTAATTGTTCAAGGAGATACCTGCTGTCAAGAAGGTATCAGTCAGCCTGCATGGATCTATAAAAGATTCTAGGGGACTGATCCTTTTTATCTCAAATCTGTCCAAGCTTGTCAGGGAAAGTTTGGATTGCAAGATTAAGATCCCAGCACCAGCCTGGAATCACCCTGCTAATTCTCATGGGAGAAATTTGAACAAACTCTGCACATGGACTATTTAGGCTTCATTCCTCTGGATCAAGTCACCTACAACTGAAGCTGTGAATCAAAGGATTGAGACCCATCCAGGTACGGGATATATACCAGAGGGACTATTGCAAACTCCTCAATTCTACTGAAACCTTTAGTTTTAGTTACTAAAGGATTGGCTGGCAGCGTGGTATTTTGGGTCAGATCCAAACTTACATTGATCTGGTAATGTGGCTGACCCTTTGGGGTCAGGAGAACAAAGAGCATAAAGTTTTAAATAACTGGTCTCTTTACTGGACCTAGTGGCTGATTGGGAGCCAGAGACTAAATGCAGTAAAGGGGACTGTGTACATTTTTGTTTCAGCTTCTTGATAACCAGTGTGGGTAATCAGAAGCGCTGTTTGTGGCTGGTTGGGAAGTCTAACTTAAGTGTCGCCCACCAGTGTTGGGAGAATCTGCTCTCCTTTTGCAGCCTGCCCTGACCTTGGCATTCTTAGGTGGCTACCCTAGGCACGGACGGGTCACAATGGCCTCTCGGGGTTGTTGGTGAACTACATTCTCCCACCAATCTCAGACCATTGTGCCCAGACAGCCTCAAGGTTGGAACCTTCATTTTTTAAAGCACCTCCATATGCAGATCTTCATGAGGGTGCAATCTTAAAGGATGGAAAACTCTCAGTGAAGCAAAATGTTGGCAACCTTCATTCAATAGGACAAGAATGAGCTGGAAAACTAAACTGGACAAACTCTTTCAGAGACACTTTTAAACAAATTTGAAGTTTGCTATCTATGCAAATATTCCTATCAAACCATAAAGTTTATGGGATGCAAAGTCCTTTTCTTTTATCAGTAGGCTGACAAGGTGCTACAATATATCACATGAGGTGTACACACATTTTTTCAAGCACTTTTTTGTTTACTGTAACAGAATTTAGCGCAACGTTGATACTATCTAACTGAAGCAAGATAGTTAAAAGCTTGATAAAGAAGGAATGACTCCTTTGCCTCCTTTCCAGCAGGTATGTTTGCATCATGTTGCCAGCTGGAATGTTGACGTAGTGAATCACATCTCAGAGCCAAATCCTGAACCCAGTGTGCAACCTGGGTAGGCAGGCAGGCCAAGCCCTGGCTGGATAGAATAGCAGCAGGGGGAGAGGGAAAAATCTTTCTTCTACAGGACATTGAGCAGTGTTGGGGCCATTCTGCAGAGGCTACCAAATCCCATTGACTGAAATAATCAGTGGAATGCATTACTTTCTCCAGAGCCCCTGACAGAGCAATGATGGGAAGATTCATAGATCCTCTGCTGCCGCTCACCCCTAGCTTACCAGTGGCCAACTAAAGCTATGCCAATAACTGATTTTTTGGTTCACTGGCAGTTCACAAAAATTGAAACAAAAATATTGAGGTTGGGTCAAGCAGCAACTGAAATTTTTCAAAATTTTCAGTGAATCAAAGAAGTTGAAAAATTTTCACCTCAGCTTGAGCAAAGCATTTTAAGCACTTTAACAACAGCAAAGGAAATGGCAGACTAGCTTCATAAAAATTTAGGAGGAGGTGGTGATACCCTCCTTTAACTCTTAGCCTAGGGCTCTCATTTGGGTTAGCAGTATTCTGGTATGGGTCCCTCAATCATTTCCTGGTGAAGCTGCTCCTTTTTATAGAAATTACCTGAATAGTAATTGGGCCAGAGAGAGAGTGTCAGATTGACTACTGCCCCATGGTTAGGGCACTCACCTGGGAGGGGAAAACCAGAGTTCCAGTCCCTGCTCTAATGACTAATTATTTATTACAAGTGGAACAGCTTCAACAGTAGAGATGGAGAAAGACCTATAGCCTGTTGGTTAGAGCCTGAAAAATCAAAATGTTTCATTTCCTTTTTGACTGACACATTTCACCACAATCTACATACATTTGTGAAATGTTTTGGTCAGCCTGAATTTGCATTTTACAGTGAAAAACTTCAAAAGTTGCTGCCCAACTCTATGCCCAACCCACTTCTGTTGCCATGCAGGAAACCCCAGTAGAATAGGGTTGCAAGTAGAGGTGCACACCCTTACATGACTTCCTAAAACTCTGTCTCCCCTCGGGCATAAAAACACACTAAAGGCTCCATGCTGCACCCACTGGAATCGACAGACACAAGAGCCCTTTGTGATGAAAGTGAGCAGTATAATCCGCTTCTCACAGGTTGGGAGACTGGGGCAGGGAAAGAGAGGTGATGACTTTACCAAGGCTATTCAGAGAGCAAATAATGGAAAAAATATAACCATCTCATCCCACCCCACCCCACCCTCTAGTAGTGACTACATAAAACAAAAAAAGTACCAGGATCCATTTTGCATTTGGTTTCTGAGCACCTCACAGTCTTTAACATCTCTCTCCTCACCACGCCCCTGTGAAGTAGTAAAGAGCTGTTATTCCCATTTTCCACCCAGTGAAGTGAGGTTCAGAGAAACAAGTGATTTTTCAAGGTCACAGTGTAAGCTTTTGGAAACAGAGGATTGAACTTGGATCCCCAAATCACCACCACTGCATCCTTTCTATCTTTCTTGTCCCCGGATCTTAGTATTTCCAACTTTTTCAGTGAAGAGGGGAATCGCCGTACCCTGACACCAAACTATTCAAATAAAGGCCTTTCTTTCAGAACACTAATACTATGTCTTGTTAAAACATGAACGTAATACCCAAGGACTCGATTGTACCAGGGACTGTACAGGTGCCCAAGAAGGCTAGGCATATTCCCAATGGGGAGTGCACTCTGCCCCTCTAAAAGGGTGGCCTATGGTCTCCCCCTGTGCTCTGGAAGGGCCAGTACCTACTTGAGGCACACTTCCCCGCAGAATGCCTGCTGGGGGAGAGGCATAGCTCTGCAATACAGAGTGGTGTCTTCTAGGAACTGCTGAGCTCTAGGGTGGATTTTCAAAAGTGCCCAAGTGACTTAGGCCTTGTCTATACTAGCAAGTTATACCACTTTCACTATATTGGCACAGTTAAAGTAGCACAAGCCCCCTATTGTGGATGCAGTTTTATTGACATAAAGGTGCTTTATAGCTGTAAACCTATTTGTGTATGGGGACTGGAATAAGCTATAAAGGCTCCTTTATCCCAGTATACCCATGTCTACACTAGCGTGTGTTCTGGTATATCTAGATTAGTAAAAAAAATCCCACTCGTAATCAACATAGCTATTACCTGTACAACTTTCAAATGCAGGCCAGGCCTTATGAGCCTATGTTCCATTTTCAAAAGTTGACTTGAATGAAGTTATGACAATTTACACCAGCTCAAGATCTCCCTAGACTTTTTATTCACGAATTGTGCTTCCTGGAACACTTGTGCTAATGCCAGCTCTTTCATCACATGTACACACCCACCTGTGTCAGGTGTGGGGTGTATCACAGTTTATCTGCTATGTAACCACTGCCCCTGGAAACTCGTTGTGTTGAATTATTACACCAAAACCAATGGTTAAAAAGGGAATGGTTCTATTCTTAAGCATTGTTGGTCCACGAGAGGTAAGAACATACACCTGTGACTTGACAAGTCTTTGAATGCAAAAGGCCTGGGAAGCAAAGTATGTTTCTAAACTTTGCTTTTCTGTATGTTAATACAAGCAGCTGTGCTGGCCATCATGCTGGCTTTGAACCTCCAACTATTTAAATGCAAGCCAAAACCTGGGCAATTCTTGTTTACTTGGCATTCTGACGAGAAACTGCAGTTTGTAGTTCCAGGGGAATAAATGGCAGTATATACTGTGTTCCTGGAAAGGGCAAGTATATATAACTGAATAGTTGTGCAGAGCTTAAATCAAGCCTTCTGAGCACCTATGGCTGTTCTCCAAGTAAACAGTAAGATTTAGAAGGGGAAACCACAAAACTGAATAATTTCCTTCAAATCTTCCACTTCTTCTCGCTCTTCTTTACTCAGATTGGTTTCTTCCACTTCTTCCTGCTCCAAATGTCTGTGCACCACACATCACACCACATACACACATGCACACGCGTGCACACGCAAACAATAACGCTCTAATGCAGGGACATTCTTGGATAATAAAAGCATTTTTAACTAATACGTCACAAGATTGCGAGACAGGAACATAATGTGGAGGCCCTTTATAATAAGTACAACAGGATGCTTACATTCTTGAATACTTTTACATTCAAATAAGGTAAAATCATTCATGTTATCCACTTCACTAGCACATGAATCGTCACAAACAATATTGCATACAAAAACATGTCTGACAGTGCTAAAAAAAATTATATGGAACTACCAGCCTGAGAAAATAAGGCACCTATCATTAACAGTCTGCAAAACTTTTGGTCAACTGAATCTTTCTGCAGTAGTAGGAACTTGAACCTAAAAATACAGGGTAACAACCTATTTACTTATGGCAAAAAAAAAAAAACACACAAAAAAAGCCTTGCTAATTGGTCTTATTATAGCAGCAGCTGTTTAAAAAAAAAATGGTGAAGTAGAGCAGACGGAACTGGCATCTGTAACAGCTAGTGATAACAGCTTTAAGTCAAACAAAAACTTGCTATAAAATAACTTGCACCTGCAGCCATTAAATTTGGTAATGGCCACAGCACCCTGATAGAAACCAGAAAGCTTGATTCCTTGTAACTAGAAAATCAGTTTGTAAGGCACTGCTGTAAACGCTGTACATATGCCTTTTAAAATCAGTGTAATCTTCAGGGGAAATCACCCTGGGGCATATTCGAGATGCAAATACACACAAGATGATTTGACATTGTTTATGTTTATTTATTGACCTGTACCTGATTAGCATTTGTTTTAGGTGCATTGCACTATGGAACATTAGTTTTAACAACTGACTCTTATTGGTCTTCCATGAGCAAAGTGTTTCAGCTCTTTCAGTAAATGCATGATTGCGTAACCTCTCTTCAAGAAGCAAACACAGCTGGAGAGACTTTGGTGGGCAGTTTGGTTGGGGACTCAAACTTTGACAGAGTAATAAAAAAGATATTTGGCCATTGGAAATATGTAGTTTGCGTTGGTGCTTGTTAGGAATATCTTACAATTAACCTTGTAATAGGTCCTTTAGGGCAGGGAATTTTTGTGTGTACATGCTCATCACATTATTATTGTCAGCACTACAAAATATTATTATTATTATTAAGGCATTATTTTATTAATGAATCTCTTCTAACAATCTTTTATTGATCACTTCTAGGCAAAACTATTCACTACCTCTCGTGCTGGTGAAAAGGTCAATAATATATGGCCCATACATAAGAAACACAAGCGGGCATACTTGTTTGAGTAGTCAAGGGTAGGATTTTCATAAGCACTTAGAGTTGGTCTAACTTCGCTCTCACTGAGGTCAATGGGAGTTTTATCATCGACTTCACTGGGAGCAGAGTTAGGCCAATTCTGAGTGCTTTTGAAAATCCTACTCATTGACTAAGTATTGGAGCATAATACTATTTATTACTAATGAGATGACCCTTCATGGTTTAATTCAGTTACTGGGTTCATTTTTCATCTGACTCTTATAGCAGTACATTGCTATATAGACTCATAGACTCATAGACTCATAGACTCATAGGTCAGAAGGGACCAATATGATCATCTAGTCTGACCTCCCGCACAAGGCAGGCCACAAAACCCTACCCATACACATTTATAACAACCCTGAACCCATGACTGAGTTATTGAAATCCTCAAAAGTGAGATTTGAAGACCTCAAGCTGCAGGGAATCCACCAGCAAGCGACTCATGCCCCATGCTGCAGGGGAAGGCGAAAAACCTCCGTGGCCCCTGCCAATCCGCCCCGGAGGAAAATTCCTTCCCGACCCCAAATATGGCGATCAGCTAAACCCTGAGCATGTGGGCAAGACTCACCAGCCAGCACCCAAAAAGGAATTCTCTGCAGTAACTCAGTTCCCATCCCATCCAGCATTCCCACAGACCATTGAGCAGACTTATCTGCCGATAATCCAAAATCAATTGCTCAAATTAAACTATCCCATCATAACATCCCCTCCATATACTTATCAAGCTTAGTCTTAAAGCCAGATAAGTCATTTGCCCCCACTACTTCCCTCGGAAGGCTGTTCCAGAACTTCACTCCCCTAATGGTTAGAAACCTTCGTCTAATTTCAAGTCTAAATTTCCTAATATCCAATTTGTACCCATTCGTCCTCGTACCTATATTAGTACTAAACTTAAACAATTCCTCTCCCTCCCTAACGTTAATCCCCCTGATATATTTATATAGAGCAAGCATATCCCCCCGGAGCCTTCTTTTGGCCAGGCTAAACAAGCCAAGCTCTTTCAGTCTCCTTTCATAAGGCAGATTTTCCATTCCTCGGATCATCCTAGTAGCCCGTCTCTGAACCTGTTCCAGTTTGAATTCTTCCTTCTTAAACATGGGACACCAGAACTGCACACAATATTCCAGGTGGGGTCTCACCAGCGCCGTATATAACGGCACTAACACCTCCTTCTCCTTGCTGGAAATACCTCGCCTGATGCATCCTAAAACCGCATTTGCTTTTTTAACAGCCATATCACATTGGCGGCTCATAGTCATCCTGTTATCAACCAATACCCCAAGGTCCTTCTCCTCCTCCGTCGTTTCCAACTGATGCATCCCCAACGTATATGTAAAATTCTTATTATTAATCCCTAAGTGCATGACCTTGCACTTTTCACTATTATATTTCATCCGATTACTATTGCTCCAGTGTACAAGGTAGTCCAGATCTTCCTGAATAGCATCCCGGTCCTTCTCCGTGTTAGCAATACCCCCCAGCTTCGTGTCATCCGCAAACTTTATTAACACATTCCCGCTCTTTGTGTCAAGATCAGTTATAAAAAGGTTAAATAAGGTCGGTCCAAGAACCGATCCTTGAGGGACTCCGCTAGTAACCTCCTTCCAGCCTGACAGTTCACCCTTCAGCACGACCCGCTGTAGTCTCCCTTTTAACCAGTTCCTTATCCACCTTACAACTTTCACATTCATCCCCATCTTTTCCAATTTAACTAACAGTTCCCCATGCGGAACCGTGTCAAACGCCTTACTGAAGTCGAGGTAAATTAGATCTACCGCATTGCCCTTGTCTAAGTAATCCGTCACCTTCTCAAAGAAGGAGATCAGGTTGGTTTGGCACGATCTACCTTTAGTAAATCCATGTTGCAATTTGTCCCAATTACCATTGACCTCCATGTCCTTAACTACTTTCTCCCTTAAAATTTTTTCCAATTTTTTCCAAGACCTTACACACGACAGACGTCAAACTAACAGGCCTATAATTACCCGGATCACTTTTATTCCCTTTCTTAAAAATAGGAACTACGTTAGCAATTCTCCAGTCGTACGGCACAACCCCCGAGTTTACCGATTGCTTAAAAATTCTCGCTAATAAATAATAGATAATAAATATCTGTTTACTTTAGGGGAATTTCTCTTAATTTACACAGGTCTAAGTTGTAGGAAGAATCAGGCCCAATGCTTTTAGAAAAACATTTAAGTTAAAAAAGAACTTCAACTCATATAATGTCATTTTTATCCAAGATATTCATCGATACATAAATAATCAGGACAAAAGTTATAATGAAAGTTTGGTAATGAGAAAGTGTTTCTGTGAAAACTATGAGCACGTGCTCATTAACAGCAATAAGTGACTTTGGGCAAGTCACTTCCTTTCTCTTCACCTCTGTTTCTCCATCCTGTTCTTTTGATGACACTCAAACAGGATATAAAACTATGGATGCTCTCCAGAAAATAAGTGTCTTGTTTTACTTACGCCTACTTAGAGGGAAAAAGGCCTCCTCTTGAAGATTATTACTATAACTGAAGAGATTGAAAAAAATCGGAGGTAACAAAGTGGGCACATCTAAAACTTTGGCATGTTTACCTAAACTAAAAGAAATCAGTTAGAGACTTTTTATTGACTTAAATGAGCTTTGGTTCAGGCCCTTAATGAAGAGAGAAATACCGATGGTCACATGAATCTGACCAGTGGTGACGATTCTTATAGCGAGTTGTAGTATAAAACCAATAAAAGTATCTTTAAATGCCAAGTTTATTTTGAACCATTTTAACTAACTGCTTTCACTGTCTCCACCACTGGTGAGTAACAGAGTCAGCCTTAAAAATATTTTAATTAATGAAGAAATGGAAAAGCACAAAAGACAATGTGTCCCAGCTCAGATCTGCAATCCATGCCACACACCAAGTGCTTGACTGAGAAAGAAAAACCACACGGCACAGTTCAAACCAGAGCTTTATTTTCCTCTCACTGCTCTCCTCAATCTTCCTGTCCTTCTACTGTTGCAGAGGGTTCTCTTGTCGTTTTGCGGCATTAGTGCTGAAGCTGAGCAGATGGGTTATTGTGGGTTTGTAGCCAATTCCTATTTTTCTAGAACCTGCTCTCCCATCTCTGGTTAGAAAGAAATCTGAAAAGTTTCAGAGGGTTATTAAGACCCCCTTCTCAGCAAAGTACTTGAGCACATGTACAATTTTAAACACAGAGTATGTCAACACTGATGGTGGCAAAGTCGCCGCTGTCAGATCGAATTTTCTGATCGATTGAGCAGTCGGTGAAGACCCGCTCGATCAAGCCAGAAGTCGATGCTGTAAAACCACGCCCTCAAGTGGCGTGGAGTCGATGGGAACGTGGTTCCCGTTGGCGCAGTGCAGTGAAGACGGTGGAGCAGAAGGGAAGCACAGCAGTCGAGGGAGTTATTCAAGCTACTCTGTGTAGCTTGCATAACTCCCGTCAACTGCTGCCGAATCGCCAGGTAAGTGTCGACCAGGACACAGTTATGTCATTGGGCCTACTCACATACTTAAAGCTAAGCATATGGTTATGATACCTTGCTTAACCACAGCCTAGACACAAAGAAGGCATCTGAGACAGCAAAACACAATACAGAAGGATCAATTGCCCACTCTGGAGGAAAAAGGAGAGAAAAAGAGTCTAGTGTGTCAGGAGCATATGGAACAGGAAGGAAACTAGTAAGACATGAGGTCTGTAGTAGTGGGGGTTCCCTGTTCTGAAGAGTTTCCAATGTAAGTGTAAGGTGTAACCTGATATCAAACATTGGGGGGCAGAGGGAAGGGAGGGCAAGGATTTCAACAGCAATGTCATGCTGTTGATTTTATTAGCAACGTGCACATCTTGAGAGTTTCTCACACACACGCACGCACACAAAAAACAAAAAAATGTAAGAGACTGTTACTTGAATGAGAAGGCTAGATTTATAGAAACTTCAAGAGAGAAGTGTGTCTTGACGTAAGAACTGAAGGAAGAGAAAGGGATGGGGAACATGGCCCATGGTTGCCTCTTACAAGGCACTAAAGGAGATTAACTATTTTAAGGAAACAGAGTGAGAGATGAGGCAAGTGGCGAAGATCCTACTAGAGCTCTCTCAGCTGCACACAAAGAAGTGTGCACATAAAGACATACACTTCTGCAGGATTCTCAAGAAACAAGGCCACGCTATGGGAGAAAGTTTGTTCATGAAACCCTTCTGGAAATTAAAAAAGATTGTTTCTCCATATCAGAAAAAAGAGAAAAACTACATCACTCAATCTGCTGTGGAAAGATTTCTCACTATCATAAAATTAAAGGAAAAAAGCAGTGAAACAGAACTTTTTGTAACAAACTTCTCATCCATTGGCAACAGCGCACAGCTAGGAATTCTATTTAGGTTTCCATTGAGATCAAAGAGATTGACAGAAGCCAGGCTGTAATTTTGTTCATGAAATAGTCAGTTGAAATAAGGTTGTTCATTAACAGGCAATGAAAAATGCTTGCTTCCTTGTACTGATTATCCACCAAATTCAGACAGTACAAATCTCAAGGATGTCATATTTGTACAATAAAGTTAGAAATACCAATTTTCCTAATTTGAGCATTTAGTCACCTGGTTGATCAGGTTGTCTTCGAAACAGCTGCATAATTTGGCGCAGTGACCAGGAATTGCAATCATTTTTGGGAGGAGAAACTGAAATTTATTAAGACAGGGCACTACCTGGGTAATTCTGAGTCTGAGAAAAGATATGCTCTTGCTAATAGTGCATCAGCACTTTATGAGAGTGAGCATATTTTTAATTATGGTTTGGATTACATGCCATTTAAAAGAGTTAGCTGTCAACACTGATCACTTCCTTTTGTATAATTCATAGAGTGGTTAATTTCAGAAACAAAAATATTATGGGTTTGAGCAATTTAGCTGTTGAAGTGTAGTTGGTATTAGCTTCTCACATCTGGTGGTGTGCAATGTGTGCTTGCGATGACTATATGCTCACCCCAAAATACTGTTGGTATGACAGGATGCTCTTTCATGCAAACACATTTCTGACTAATGTAAAAAACCTGCTCCTGCAATCAAATATAGGGACTGGAAAATAAATCCCTCTCACTGGCTACACCAAATGTGATTATCTTCTTGTCACTAGAGGTGGTATCTGCAGTCAGGATTGAAGCAGGGCCTATAGGGAGCCATGCACTGCTGTTGTTATTAGAATGCTTATTATGAATGGCTTGGCATGATTACATAAATGAGTGATTGCAACTAATTACATCATTAAAAGTGCCATTCTTAGACTTATGCTTTAATTTGGATGTGTTCCTGTTAACCCTTATAATCAATCCCAGGACACAGTGCATTTGCAAAATGTCCAGCTGATATGTAAATGTCCTTGAAGGCTATTTGTATCTATTTCAGGCATATGTTTGCTTGCAACTATTTACCTATTATAACTTTTTTGCTTTTACAGTTCATCAGCTGCACTGTTTGCTTCCATTTCCACTTATGCTATTACTGCAAAGAGAATATTGGGGAAAAATGTTTTATAAAAAGCACACAACCTAGCCTTGGACAAACAAATGCAAGAGTTAAAAATCAGCTCTCCATATGTACTGGTATGGTACCAAATGCTAATGGGTTTTGGTGGGCTGAGTGTTGCTTTAATTCACTTGGCTAATATATTTCTTCAGAGTTTTACTATATTTTAATGTAGTTGGATAAACAGAAGTACATTCAGGAATATTAAAGAACAGGGACTACAGGGTTGAGACTGAAAAGTTAGCCAGCTGCTCTGGAACTTAAAAAAAATATAGATATATTTAGGCTCCTTGTAGTTTTCTTGAGGGGAAAAAGTTCATGTTAAACGTATAAAACGGTGCCAACTGTGACAAACACACTAGGGACAGGAGCTGGGTATTGAAAAGGTAGTAACAATACAAGTGTTTGTGGAACTGTAACAATATCTCAATATCTACTCTATAGTCTTAAGCACCTAGTAAAAACAAAATGATTTTTTTTTATTCCTACTGAGAAAGAAAGCTGTTTAGACAGATTCCCTTGTGAACTACTGTGTCTGTACTGGCAGAATCAGCACCTGTATAGAGGATGCTACGTGCATTCACTGGTCATCTTTTTAAGATATTCTCTCCTAAGACATAGAATCATAGAATATTAGAGTTGGAAGGGACCTCAGGAGGTCATCTAGTCCAACGCCCTGCTCAAAGCAGGACTAACCTCGGCTAAATCATCCCGGTGAGGGTTTTGTCAAGCTGCAGTTTAAAAACCTCTAAAGATGGAGATGCCACCACCTCCCTAGGTAACCCATTCCAATGCTTCACCACATTCCTAGTGAAAAACTTCTTCCTAATGTCCAACCTAGACCTCCCCCACTGCAACTTGAGACCATTGCTCCTTGTTCTGTCATCTGCCACCACTGAAAACAGCCTAGCTCCATCCTCCCTGGAACCCCCTTTCAGGTAGTTAAAGGCTGCTATCAAATCCCCCCTCATTCTTCTCTTCTGCAGACTAAACAGGCCTAGTTCCTTCAGCCTCTCCTCATAAGTCTTATGCTCCAGTCCCCTTATCATTCAAGGTATATCACGTCCACCACTTTCCCCACATCCACAGAGCCAGTCACCTCTTCATAGAAAGCAATCAGTTTGGTCAGAGCATGACTTTCCCTTGGTAATCCATGTTGACTGCTCCTGACATCTCTTGGTGTAATTAGTTTAACACTACCATTTGGCACAACAAAATCTCAATGAAGCATGCTCAGTTAGAGAAAACAGGGTTTGTTATCATGGTATTTAAAAAACGCAACAAATATAAAACAGCTGCATCTTTAAATGTTGATGAGTTCCAGGGGGGTAGCTGTATTAGTCTGTTTTTAGCAAAACATGCACGTGTCATGCATCTGATGAATGTTTCTGCCTACAGAAACTTATGCCCAAATACATTTTTTAGTCTTTAAGGTGCCACAGGACTCTTGTTGTGTTATCTTTAAATGTGTTCATTGTACTAGTTATGATTAACTCAGTAAAAATCTCTTTCCTGTGTACAACAGCACTTGAAGATGCAAATAGATTATTGGGTATATTAAAGAGATAGAAAATAATTTACAAAATTAGAGTGACATATCATATAATGATATACTCTTATTGGGAACACTCTGGTTTGATTTAAAAGAGGATGGATAATTTTATTACCCCTAAAAACAATTGTTGATATTAATAAAGGTAATCAAATTTCATGCTCAGTAAAAAGGCAAGTTAGAAAAAAAAATGCAATGAAATTTGGACCAACCAGATACATACACGGTTTTGGTTAAGACCGTTGTCCAGATTGTGTAACATCACTTTTAGAATCTGCATAATAATGTCATGAACAATAACCCTTAACTCACTATTTTTTTTATTTTGCTATCACTTCTTTAATTTTTCTTTCCCCAATCGATTTCTTCAATTTTGTCCCTAGACAGTTTTAGACATCATTAATTTGCTGTTTATTTTTATTCTACTCCACCTTTTTAATCTCTTTCCATCTATAGATTTCTTTCTTTGTAGTTCTATTTCCCCTGAATTTGATCTTTTTTCTTTTTCCCGTCCCCTTGTTCCTGTCTATTCTACTTGGGAGGCCAGATCCTCTATTGCCCTGCACCTTGTACAGTCATTTAAACCAGTTCCAAGTAGTATAAATCTTTCTGTTAATGATTCAGTAGTGCTTTATGCACAATTTGCTCTACTGTACATGAAGTTCAAGGAAACATGATATTGAGCTCTCCATGTTTTTATTTTTTGCGGATAGTTGTTTTCTTTCTTTTATTTTATACTTCTTTTACATTTTCTCAGGGAAACCTTTTCCAGGACTGACACTCTCTCTAGCTCTTTTCCTCCTCATTCCTTTACTCTCTGCTCCACCTTCTAAACAACAATATATATGTTATGAAATCATCCACTTCTTTTTCTCTTTTACCAATGCTTGCTTTCCCCTGTCTCCTGATCTTTCCCTTCCCCTTCTTAATATAATATGTTCCCCTCTTGTCTCCTGCAGGCCTCAGAAATACTACTTTGCTGCATCCCTCCTTTTCAATCTGTCAGGTCCCAGAATTCCCTCTTTTCTCCTGCCACAAGCATAGACGAAACCTCTGGGAAGGGTGCGAGGGGGGCAAGATTCCCTCCAACATACGCATCTCTGTTGACGAATTGGTTGATGTACTACTCAATGTAACTGCAGGATACCCACCAATCTGTGTGCAGCACCACCTCCCAGTCACCCTTTCCTGGCCCCCAGCCCCTCTGTTCAGACTGCCCAGGCCCTCCTGCCACTGACAGGATTGGCTACACTGCTCTCTGTCTCTGCTTCTCTCCTCATTTACAGAGTTTTTTCATACAGCACGGCCAGTTACCGTGGGAGAAGCAAGCAGTACTGCAGAGAGAGGTTATTTAGATTATCAGCACAGTGAGGCACGCAGCACAGTGGTTGCAGAATCAAGGCAGTACATAGCTGGAGTTACCGCACCATGGTGTCTGAGATTACCACAGTTCTTCACTAGACCTGAAACGGGAGATCATTTTTTGAATGAGACTCTATTGGTTGACTTATAAATGGTTTCTACTTCATACAGTGGCTGAGGATAAGGATGCCAGATGATGGAGTTACAGACTGTGATGCTAACAGGAGCTGTGAATATGGCTTTCGTAGACTAGATAGATTTAGCTTTGGTGGTATGGATCACCAAAGGGACAGGAGACAAATTAGGAGAACATTAAATAAAACATTAAACAAACAACAAAAATTCCCACTTTAACTGTGTCTTCCTGAACGCAAAGATCAAGACTATTCATACGTATGTGTAACAAGTGTTCCCATGGTATATACATGGTATTAATAGAGGAAATTATAGAGCGGGCATTTATGAATTGGTGAAGCTCTACTGACTATACCAGCTAAGTGTTTGGTACACTATATTAAAAGGCCCATATCGTTGATCTATCCTTGATGTGTTGAAATTGAAATCTGATATCTGGCTGCAGATTCAGAAGAAACAGCATGCCTCTCAACTTCTAATGGTCTAGGAATTGTTCATGTCCAGCTATTCAACCATTCAGAATTAGTATATTGTGGTTTTGACATTCACCCCACACAGGGCACTTTGCACCACATTTGGCCTCTCTGGAGAACATGGTTTGGGTAATGTAACCAGGCAGTGGGATCTTCACACCTCTTATGACCTGTATAGTCTCTGAGCTAGCACAGGCTGCCATTGTCAGTGGCGTGTAGGGATCAAACAAAGGAGGGACTGCTATTTCTATTAATATGCAGATCTTCTTTCCAAACCACCCACACATCAGGTAGTGCTGAGGGGTTGTAGCCTTTATTTTACCCCACTAACTGAATTAGAGCCTTCCAAGGTGCAGTCCTGAGCACTTGCCTTGGGTCATGAATGGATTTCGCTAAACCAGAAAATCTTTGCCAACATAAAGTTAGGTTAGTCTGCTGTATAAGGAGGAAGCATATTTCAGTCCTACAAGGAGCTCAAGATAGGCAAACACTTGCACTAAAACTTAGCTTCTATAGGCATGTAGTATAGCCATATATTTACCACATTAGCAATTACAGAAGTCTTTGATTTTAAAGAATTTGAATATGACAACAGCCAATATTTTTTTAAATTTAGCGTTTTTGCTAAGTGTCACTATAAAGCTGATATATACACATTAAAAAACTATTATGCATGTTACAGGTGCCTTATAAATGCCTAAATGTCAGTGATATTTAGATCATAATCCAGTGAGATCAGACCATTTATTGCAGAAAATCTTATCATCACTTATAAAATACACAGAAAGAGGAATAGTTGATATAGATCCTGTTGATAAATCTAATTAGCAGTTTTTAAGATGGCAGTTTTGCTCCCTGAATTTAAATAATCTGTAAATAGTAATTAATTAAAAATACAGATGTTTTAACATTTGCAATCTACAAATGGTGATCACTTTCACTTGATGCATCATGATCATTTGGAAGAAAACTCATCAATGCTGAGTTATGTAGTCATATGAAAAAACTACATCAACATCTTAATAACAATATTAAACTGAGATAAATAACAGCCTCCAGTAGGGATCACTGCCTCTGGAAAACACTGCATAAAATGTCTAGAGTTAGTAATACATTAAAATATTTTGGTAACAAATAGGTACCATTTTCCTGATAGTTAAAGGCGTGGGAAGAGGCTTGCAACTTTCACAATTTCAGGAATGTTTGATCTTTAGCCAAGCATAACACTGAGTTTTATAACTCTGCTCATTAGTGGCTATATCAGTCACGAATGACATCATACATAGTAGTTTAGGCCTATATCGTTAGAAAATAATCTATTTAAGTAAAGTGGGAAATTATAAACTGAATAGGATAATCACAGAAAAATGCAACTTGATAGCACCTTTATTCTGAGCCTCTTAAATCACTTTCCAAACAGCAATACATTAATCCTCGCAACACTCTTAGGGATTATAAACAGAACTGTGTGAATAACTGATTTTTTGGTTCGCTGGCAATTCGATAAAATCAGAGTTTTGGATTAACCTGAGAACAAATTTCTTCTAAATTTTCAGCACATCAAAAAGTAATAATGATAAAAAAAATTTCAGATTGAATGAACATTTCACTTGACCCAAAATGAAACATTTCATTTAGATTTTCAGCATTTTTAGGTTGTAAATTTTAAAAAATTAAATAAAATGGAGGGAAATTGAAAAATAAAAAGTCCTCTTGAGTCAGAAACTCAAAACTTTTGTTACAAAAATGCCAAATGAAATGTTTCAACTTTTGGGGGTTTTTTTCCAGGAAGATAAACAATCTGGTAAAACTGACACAAACTTCTAAATGTTTTGGTATTACTAAATCTGCATTAATTGTTCCCCCTTCCCCCTCAAAAAAAGTCACCCAGCTCTAATTATTATCCATTTTACAGCAAGTAAAACTGAGCCAGAGATAAATTAAGGTTTACATTTTAAAAGGTGTCCACTAATTTTGGGTGTCTTAATTTTGAGTGCCCAACTTGAGTCACTTATGGTGTGTTTTTCAGAGATGCTAAGCCCTCTCATCTGCACTTGAAGTCAGTAGGAACTACTGGGGCGCTTCACACCTCTCACATTCATGTCCTAAGTTTGGCACCCAAAAATTGAGGCACTGCAAATAAGCGGACACTTTTGACAATTTGAGTCTCACTGATTTTGTAAGATGACACATAATCCAGAGTTGTTTGTTGTGATGAAATAGCAGAGGAGGAGAGTTGTTATAATAAAAAATGTTGTGGTGATAAAGAGCTGGGAATGTGACTGGTGAGGAGATAAGAAGCTGAGTGGGTGTGAGCACGAGTATCCAACTGAATCTCTGATGGCTGTGTATCCCTGTGATGGGTTTGTAAGATCTATTTCTGCTCAACTTTTATGCCTCCCTCCATTTCAATGTCCCTGAAAAGCAGGAACAAATATTAGTTAGTAAGCCAAAGCAGCATTTCTGAGAGGAAACAGCAGGAAAGTGAAATGTGTGTTTCCAAAAAGCATTTTAAAATAAATATGTACAAGTTGTTCAAGTCTCCATTATAAAATGCAGTGCAAATATCATTTAAAGATATCACTGTACCAGGTGAGCACCATGATTCATGAGATTTTCCAGTACTTATTTTAGTTGGGTCTCTCAAAATTTTAGACTTTTAATAGTGCAAGTGAGCAAGAACAGAATGAAACTGGAGGAAAAGCAGACAGAAGTCAGGGTACATGCAACAAAGGCTGTAAATTACATCAAGAGTAAAACATCTGCCAGAATGACTTTTTATGTTGGTAATCTGTGTGAGGGCAGGGGAAACTGCCCAGAAATAAATGTATTATCATACAAAACTGCTCTTCTTCCACAATAGTTCCCACAGGAATCTGTAAAAAAAGATGCTAAGACCCTGGGAAGAGTGTAATTTTCAACAGGGCCCCAACCTCATCTGAAAGATAATTTTATTCTTGTCCTTTGTCCTGGTAAACTACTGAAGCCAGCTGCACACTGGGATAAATAAGGGCTTTTGCAGGTACGATTTTGCACCTACAAAATTAATTCCAGATGCAAAGCAGAGCTGTTGTCCATCTCCCTAATTTGAACCTGCAGTTAGCTTGAGGTTCAGTTACTCAGATTCCCACATGCACTGCAACTTCAGGTGAAAATTGGGCAGCTATCATTTTGAAAATGTGGTCCAATCTGCCTTTGCCCACCCCATATATTTGGTGATACATTGGCAAGGAAAAAAATATCTGGCAAGGTAATATGTATATTTTAAAACATGGCATTTTGATAAGTTTATCAAGTCAACAGGGATGTCTAAGTGTTTAAGTTCCTGGTAAGTCATACATAAATTTATTTCCATTTTTTCTGTACATGCAATGTTGGAATCACAGAAACGCATAATATGTTGACATTCTGTAAAATTAACTAAGGCCCGGTCTACACTGATGGTGGCAGTCGATGGGAGATACGCAAGCTACGGAGAGTAGATTGTTTATCTCCTTTCGACTTACTAGCTTTTACTTTCCATGGCATCTCCACTGTGCTGTGTCGATGGGAAATGCCCTCTGGTTGACACAACATTTCCCTTCTTGCGGGGGTGGATTTATGCTGTCAGTGTAGACCAGGCCTGAATGTCACAGCTGGGTAATCCTAGCAGAAACCAGCTGTAGCAAGTAATTCCATTTTTCTGCAGGGATAATTTAAATTTGTTACCATTGCATGCCTCTTTAGGGATGTAACAAAATAAGCATGCTACCTAGGGCAGATTATATGGGGCCAGATTTTAAAAAAGATCTGAGGGCCACATTTTCAAGTTCTCAACACCCACAACTGAGGCCAGATTTTCAAAGAGCCATTTAGACAGCTAAATAAATGCCAGATTTTCAAAAATTCCCAGCATGCTGCAGCCCCCATTGCAATACATTGGACCCGATTTTCAGAAGAGCTCGGAACCCAACAAGTTAAGTCTTTATAAAATTTTGCCCTTACAAGCTAATAAATGAATATTTATAATTATTCATTAGATGAGGCTGGAGGACGAAGGGAGGCTGGGAGGCCAGGAAAGGATGACTATCTAAGCAGAAAGGTTATTACTAACACTTAGAACTGTACTGAATGAACATAATGACAGACCTCCTCTTTTATATACAGAAAACTATGAAAAATAACTCATTGCATACCAAACCATTATTTGTCCTTGTCTAAAACCAAACACCACTTAGCAGTGAGAACTCCAATAGTCTCTTAAGCCACACTAAATGTATTTTCCAGTGTATCTGCACCAGCTGATCCGGAGAATGCAGTGATCATCCTTTAGGCTGCTTTGGTTGGCTGGACTCTGCCCTTATCGTGGTATCCCAGAAGGATTTCCACAGTCAAGGACATCATATCTCCATTCTTAGAGCAGACATCATTCTTACATCATTCTTAGAGCATTCCTATGCAGACCTCTCAGAACATCCAGTTGGTTGACCAAGTTCTACACATTGTGTAGAACACATTCCCACTTGAAGTGCTATTTCTTAAAGATGTTCCGTTAAGTATCAGGAAGCAAACCCATTCTCAGGCGGATGCAATCTGAGCATTGCCTAATTTCCAGTGTTTGGGGCAAGGTATAAGGGGCTGAGTGCCAGAGAGGAGAGACTCTCACCATTGGAAGAAGACTCTTAATGAGAGCCATCCCTCCTTTCTGCCAGGTCCTGCCCCCTCCTTCAACCTGGAAGCAGCAGGTAGAAGCATCATGTGCCTGTAGAAGAGGGGCAGAGTCTAACTGACATGAAACCCAGAGCAGCTCTGTGCTGAAGTGCAGGACTTCCACTGAGAACAGCTGGTTGGGGTGATGGGGAAAATGAATCTGACTGCCCCTTGGCAGGAACCTCTTTAAACAAACCATAGCAGAGGCTGGGAAAGACAAACCATGGCCAGGAAAGTGGGGTAGGGCTGAAGAATGGAGTGACATGGAGAGAACTTTGCTGACATGGGCAAGTAGGGCAGACAGGGCTAGAATAATCCAGAATGATATTCAAACAGTACAGTTTTCTGTGGATAAGCTTTATTTATTGTTAGCATCTTACGGGTTAAGCACCACTCAGTCAATTGACCTTGTCTGCCTGTTTCCCTTCTTCTCTCACCTGTTTAGCATGCTATGTGCTGGCAACTCATCTAGAGCCAACTCTCATTCCATCTACATTCTGGCTGCGTAACTGTAAATCTCTGGGGACTAGAATCTGGCTATATGCAAGGAAGGTAAACAGTTCCTTCCCCAAATAGCAGGTATTTGGCACATTTTATCTTTGGTCCTGTTCAAACGAGTTGATTTGTAGTATCACATTGGCAAGTTCATTGTTTATCCTCGTCATATTTCATGTGCCTGTAAAATGTGCAGAACCGACTCAGTGTGCTGGGAGCTCAACATGAATCAATATGTACTTCCCACCAAAACACTGCCTAGCCAAAAAAAGGAGGGCGTGGGTAGGGATGTAATCTAAGGGCAGAGGCTTTAAAGCTCACCAACTCTGCTACAAAAAAAATTTCTGCTCATAATTATTCACTGCATTAACCATATTTTCTTTTTTTGTGGGCAAAAGAAAGCCATGCCAGCAAATCTCACAGTGTTTCCTGGCTTAATTCAGTGTTGATTAAAAGAGCTCACAGCTAACAGCATACCACTTGTCATGTTACGTCTTCAGGGGTTCCTCATTTCTTAGCTGACAAAGAACCAAGTTAGCTTACACTGTCACTTAGTTCTTATTGCAAAATAATCTATTTTCCCAAGATGTTTAGACATTCCTATGCATAGGGACAGTGAGCCCTTAAATGACAGCTTAGTCGTGGGACTTTATTTGTATAGTGGTTACTATTAAAAAGTCAATGTGTGCCAGAACTGTTTGTAACAGAAATCAGTTAGCAGATAGGAAATAACTGTGTTATCCTTGATCCCACTGTGTTGCAACAGTTGGGAAACGCTGACTTTTAAAACAGCAACCACTGTGAACATGTTGGAATTCAAAATGTTGTTAATATTTGTGGCACAGTGCAGCAGCAGATTGTCCAAACAAATCAGCAGAGTGCAGTTCACAAAAAATTGCACCAAAAATTATTTTAAATCAGAAAAGAACAGCAAACAAAAGAACAAAGGATACCTTTCTATAACATAACATGAGTCCATTTACCTGTCTAAAGTACCCCATATGTCTTATAACAGACCAACTTACTTCAGATGACCCTTCTTCATTAGCCTTGCAATTGATTCTCTAGCTGGGATGGAACCACGGGGTTTCCAGAGGTCTTTGTCTGCAAAGGTTTTAATTCTGGGTAGGAAGTTCCTCCTCTGACTTATTGGGTGATTGATAGTTTGTCTAGTCAATCAGCTCTCTTTCTCTCAGTCCTTGTTTTATAAGGGCTTTACTCCATTAAAATATTATTACTACTATTACTATTACTACACGAAATGCCTAGAATCCCCAACCAAATTTCAAGTCATATTATGCTAGGGACAGTACTAGCATGCAGTAAGAGCCAGTCCTAGCCCCGAGAACTCACAATCTAGAAGAAGTAGACAGTCACAGGGAGGGAGCGAGAGGGGGAAAAAAGGAACAGAGAGGTGGGTTAGCTTGCCCAAGATCACACAGCAGGTCTGCTGGTGAGCCAGTAATAACATCTAGGTTTCTTTCTAGTACCCTATACATTAGACCACGCTGTCTCCTATTGTCTCGGGGAAATATTTCTATCCACATAAACATCTGGTCATTTATTGCCAAAAAAGTACACAATATCTGACAGGCCTTATGGTCTCATTTGTATTTCTGTTCCACTGCACTCTGGCCCTATCAGAAGGCAGTGTTATCTAACAGACAAGGGACTGAAAGTGAGGATACCTGGTTTAAATTCCTCACTTCGCTATTGATTTGCTGTTAAGACTGAAACACACCATACCTCAGTTTATCCATCAGTGAAACAGAGACAAAACTTACATATTCTAACTTACATCAACACTGTGAGGTAAATTAAATATTTGTAAAGTGCTTTGAAATCCATATATGCAAGACTCTGTACAAGTGCAAGAGCTATTACCTAGGTCAGTGGATTAACTTTTCTTTTGTGGAGGTAAATAAAGGTATGGTTTTTAAAATTTAAAAAAAACTGAATGGAGGGGGTCACCAGATTACTTAATTAAATGATTTAGCAGAGCTGGCCATGCTAATAGAGATGGGAAAACAACTTGGAAAGTGACATGGAAAGAATCTGTTAGTGAAAATGCCCTGTCTTCACCAAAAACACATCATCACCCCATTATGTTTGTAAGAGTCCTGGGAAGCACCAACTGACAAGAACACACTGTTTACAAGCAACATGTCTCTTCAGTGTCTGTGCTTTACTGTTTGGAAGAATTTGTCAGTCAGAAAGTCTGTCACAGAACACATTCCACATTGGATTTTTTTTTTTACCCTATCAGTTTAAAAAATAGTGAATTGCACTTTTCAAATAAGGACAAATTAAAAAACAATTTACCATTCAATTCTCTTGTAATATGCCTTTGGCCTGATCTAATGTCAGAGCTAAATATGTTTCAAATTCTGTGGTTAACTGTGATTTTATTCGGTTGATAAAGGGACACAAAAAAAAGTTAGACACTGTTTTAAAGTTTTTTAATCTCAAATAGTTTACCCATTTTCCCCAAATTTCTCAGAATATATACTGGTTCCCAGTGAGATTTTGAAGAAGAAGTAACATTTTATGACATCACAACTTATTTACAGATAGTCCACAACCTTTCCATAATACAATGTATATTTGCACAGCTGGCCTAAGATTGGAGTTACAGGACTCCAAACACACAAGGCTCTGCTACTCAGGCTAAAGGGAAAGAAAGGTCTATTAGCTTTCAGCTACAGAAGAAGCTACGTTCTTTCTAACCTGCAATGAGTTAAGCAATTTGCACAGAAATAGAGTGCTTCATTTTGTTCTCACTAGATATGCTATGCTACAAAGAACCCCCCACTACCTCCCCAGCAGCAAATCTCAGAGACAGGTCAATTGACTTGGGCTCGCAAGACTCAAGCTGTCCGGACAAAATAGCAATGTAGATGTTCCCACTCGGGCTGGAGCCCAAGGTCTGAAAGCCAGAGTCTCAGCATCTGGGCTTGAGCCTGGGCGGGAACATTTGCACTGCTATCTTTAGCCCTGCAGGCTAAGCCCTGTGAGCTCCAGTCAACTGACAGGAGTGCTGAGACTTAGCACCACAGGCCTTTCACTGAACGGTAGACATACACACTATGTATATGACATACACACTGAAGCCAATGGATAAAAAAGACCCAGTTTCAAATTGACATTAGTGGGATTCAGGATTGGGCACAAAAATGTCACTCTAATCAGTGGGAGAAGGAGGCCCAAGTATCCACAATAAAAGAAAAAAATCAACAACTTTTATCAATTGCAACCTATTTTTCTCTGAATATAGCAGATTTGTGAGTTTTTAGGGACATACAACGTTTGAAAAGTAAACAAGCCTTTTCTGAGGTAAGAGAGACAAAGAAGCATTAGACAGAAATCAATATTTCCAATCAGGGTAATTATTTTGAATTCTTTGTAATTCCAAAGTGATTTGACCACGGATTCCTGCTTTGCCTTCACAGCAAATGTGGCAATTTTCAGGTCAAATCCACTTTTCAAGCCAAGTTAGAGAGGTGCTGAACCACTTTATAACTTAACTATGGAGAAGCTCCTGCGCCCCATTATATATTTACTTGATTTCAGTAAAGCTGACCCAGCTCACTTTTTGGCATGGTCTTTCAGGCAGCTGTTCCAGCTCGTTGTTTAACTGCCAGCACTGCTGTTAGAACATGCATATGTTCTGGCAATGCTTTCCTCAAAACATGCATTCAAATCAACATTGGCAGACAGCTCAGACAAAACCTGCCTAATAAAAATGAAGAAAACAGTCCCCAATAGCAGATTTGAAGGGGCTGTTCAGTTCACTCATTAATTCTGATGGCAAACGATAGCTCTCAAGCAAGTGCTATCATTGATTATCAGAGCTAGACTCTGACCCCAGTGATGTCCTCATCTGACCCAAGAAAACCCCTTGAGGAATACTTTCTTGTTACTCTGTTTTCAAGCAGCCCAGATATTTACATGTAATGCAGCAAAAATAGCACATGTGCCCCCAAAATAAGTATGAGTGCTTGATGGAAATGGTTTGATAGCATTAAGTGCTTTTGCCTAAATCAATTCAAATTAAAAGAATATTAGGACATTTCAGGAAGGGAAAAGAACTTTTGTCCCTCACACTGTATCATGCGCATTGCTCAGCCCTAAATCAATTAACACAGTTGACATTTATTATAAGTGTTTTAAAAATACTTAGGCTTATTGTACTGTCCAGTATTATTTCACAGTTTCCTTGCTGTCACGTCTGTCTGTCCCCATCTGTTTTCTTTTGTCTTAGACTTACATTGTAAGCTTTTTGGTTTAGGAACAGTCTTTTTGTTCTGCATTCATACAGTGCCTTGCACAATGGGATCCTTGTCCTGGTCCTTGACTTGGGCTCCTAGGTGCTATGGTAATTTGTCACACTGGCTGGATTGGTGGGGGGGATATTTGTATTATTTGACATCAGTATGTTAAAATCATAGTAATCCACGTGAGATATGCCATGTCAGGTACTGTTAGAAAGGCTATAGTGTGCTAAGTAAGATGATAATGTTTATGTTCATGTGTTATATGTGTGATGGGCATCTTTGATATAGCTGTATTTCAAACTACGCTGTATAAGACACACCCCAGACAGAGAGGGGGCAGGACAATGGCCCACTTAATGGCCCATTAAAACCTTTACAGAAGCAAAAGGCCCAGGAAGGAGCTAAAGGCATACCTGAAGAGTTACCAGGATTGGCCCATGTGACTCTGGACTCCATTTTGGTTCCTGTAAAATTCCATAAGCAGCGTGGCAAGGGCCAGAGGATATATAAGGCGGAGCCTTTGGGATCCATTTGGTCTACAGTTCAGCTTTCAGTCACCTATCTATCTCTGGATCAATCCATCTGCATCTGAATTGAAGCTGCGAAACAAAGGACTGAGACCCATCCAGGTACTGGATGTATACCAGAGGGACTATACAAGCCTGCAACTCCACAATTTTTCTAGAAACCTGATGTATATGGATTTCAAATCATTTGTATGTATCTGATTGCTTTAATCCTTTAAAATTTCTCTTATTGTTTGTTTTTCTTTTTATAATAAACCTTTAGTTTTAGTTACTTAAAGATTGGCTGGCAGAGTGGTATTCTGGGTAAGATCCAAACTTATAGTGATCTGGTACTGTAGCTGATCTTTTGGGATCAGAGGGAACCTTTTTAGTAAAGAGCATAGAGTTTAAATAACTGGTCTCTTTACTGGACCTAGTGGCAGACTGGGAGTCAGAGGCTGAAATGCAGTAAAGGGGCCTTTACTTTACATAGTGGCTTCTTGATAACCAGTGAGGGGGAATCAGAAGCACTGTTTGTGCCTGGTTGGGAGCTCTGACTTCAGTGTTACCCACCAGTGCTGGGAGAATCTGATCTCCTTTTACAGCCTGCCCTAACCCTGGCATTATCAGTTGGCTACCCTGAGCATGGATGGGTCACAGTAATTATTTATTATTATTATTTTATTATTACATGTCTCCTGGGAAAGAGGTGGAGAAGCTGCAAGGCACTACTGGGCACACTTTGATTCTCCTTTGAAAAGAACAGCCTGCGCACCCAGATCATCAATTCTGCAAACTGCAACATATATGCCAATTGAGGGAAAGGCTAAGACCGGCTAAGGCCTTTTGTGGTTATGGTAAGCCAGCTGGACCCTACTCTTATTGTTCTCTTGAGTACTAACAGAAATTCTGTACTACTGTCCTTCTTAGTTCTCCACAGAAGCAGAAGCCAAGGCTTCCAATCTTAAGGCTTGCAAAGACATATGGATGTGCTTAACTTTAAGTACATAAATAGTCCCATTGATTTAACTTGGACAACTTAGTGCTTAAAGATAAGCATGTGAATGCCTTTGCAGGACTGGGGCCTAAATTTGTAAGCAGAAGGGCTATCAAATTTTGGTTCCTATTGATAGTGTAGATGCCTGGGCAATGTACACAAGCCCAGGAAAAATCTCTAATTCCTCATTTTCAGCAGATTCCCTCCACCTCCCAGGCTACATAGTTACTCTGCTCTTTACTCAGTTGCCCTACTCCTGTTGAGTGCTTACTTACATGAGCAGTCCCCAATGAAGTCAATGGGATTACTTGAATGAGTAAGCATTAATGACGAATCCATGGGATTACTTATGTCTGGCTCTTAGTTATTACACAGTTGTTGAAGGACAGTCAGAAGAATCCACACGTGCCCTGTTTGAACCTGGAACATTGACATTACATCTTTCTAATAGATTTGTAGTTGCATATGATTTCATGATCTACACACAAAGAGTTCACATATATCCGCTATATCAAAATATATGCCAGAAATGTCACAATTTCACAAAATAAAACATTGCTGAAAAAACTAGGGCTAGGATACTTTTCTAAATAGAGTAAATCAAATACCTTTGCATTTCGTCTCTCTCTCTCAAGACCGGAGGTACAGTAATTAATTCTTTGTAAACATTTAGGTGAAATCAGTCAGTTTTATAATAACTGGCCAATCATTAGTTGCTGCAATCGTACAGAATTCCATTGTAGTTTAGCAAATAAATTAGCAGAATTACAAAAAATGCAGATATTATACCTTTGGTCTTTCAGCTTATTTATTCCGCATAGATGCACAAACATCTTAATTGTTATTTATTTTTCCCCACGCAATAAACTGTTAATTTAAAAATAAGGTTGCTAAATTGCGGAGCTCAAAAATGCAAACGGTAACGAACAGTTAAGTAACTTAACACCCAATCTCCCCTCCACTCATCAGCTGTTCTTCTCCTTACGACTATCTCCCCTTTCAGCCTATACCTCTCCACTGTCTAGATCTCTGGATTGAGAGGCTTTCCCACGTACCCTCTACTTCCATTCCGCTAACATCCATTCCAAATAGAAATTATTTTTCATGTCATTTCCTTCATTGTAATGATTGTGTTGTTGTTATTGGCCACTTATACAGAGAAAAACAAATGGTTATAGAAATAAGTAGAAACGTACAAACATTTTCTGTGTGGAAGACAGTTTAGGAGAACTAGGAATGCAGGAAAAGTTATGAGTTAGAAAGCTGGGTTAATCACTAAGGCCAAGGAGCTGAACTCTGCAGCAAGGATTGGGATCAGCAGGCATCAAGGAGCACAGAGTAATCCAGGACTTTTGCTGCACTCAGCTCTGCTGTCCAGATTATCTAGTCCCACAAACATCTAGCTCCCTCCCTCACAGCTGCTAAATCCTGCATAGTCCAATAGACCTCCACAGTTTTTAAAAAGAGGTTGCCCTCTGAAAAACCACAGGAAACGGAGGCGTAGTCTACACTGTACTGAAACTTGCGTATCTCCCATCGATCTACTAACGTTCCTTTACCGTGACATCTCCACTGCGCTGCGCTGACAGGAAACGCCCTCCAGTCGACACAGCATTACTCTTTTCGGGGGTGGGGGGGGGGGGGTGTTGATTTACTGTGTAGGCCAGAGAGCATTTCCAGGATCAACTGTGTGGGTCTCCACTGCCCGCTCAATCCATCCCGCTGCACTGACCCTTGGAGCCCGATGCAGCCCCAGCAGTGTAGTCATACTCTGATGGGGGGAGCAGCTGCTGCTTTTGTAGTAGAATAGGAAGCTGCAGGCCTTTGTTAATTTGGGCTTCAACTGTACTCTTCTCTCAGTCCATTCTACGACCTCTTGTTGCTAAAAGGGTTTAAGTGAGATGTTAAGTTAAGGGGTTGAGCGAGATGAGTAAAAAAATGAGGCAGAAATTTGCAGTACAAGTAGTCAGAGATCAAGAGCTTGCAGCTCTCCTACAAAGGCAGTTGTGCCCTGCATTGTTAGAAAAGGGAAGTGGCTAATGGATGGGGTAGCCCCATTAGGTTATCCTTAATTAGGGGAATGCTTTGTGTGTTTAACATTTCAAACTGGCCAGTGTCTGCTCATTTATCAGCATGTGGTTGTGTGTGAACTTTAGAGTTTGTGAGAATTGTGGGCATTTAACTAGAGGAATCTGAAGAAATATGAACCCAGGACAGACTTTCAAAGAAAGAGAGCAATTTTTTTTAAAGGTTTCCCGCCAAGATTTCACTAAAATATATATATAAAATTCAATGCGCCTCTGAAGAGTTATTGTGCCAAATGTAGAGATTAAATTTAATCAATGAAGTGTGAAACAATAAAAGTGTGGTCCTGCCTGAATGCAAATCTGAATTATGGAATTACTAGCAGTACCTCCATAATTTATAGGCTTTTCTATAGCACTCGTCACTTTAGCATCTGAATGCCTCATAAACATTAATGAATTAAGCCTCAGAATACCGATGTGAAGAAGTGAAGTGTCTTCTTTTACAGATGGGGAACGAAGGCATGGAGAGGATAAGTGACTTGCCCAAGGTCACAGAGGAGGTCTGTGAAGAGCCAGAAAAATAATCCAGGTGTGCTGAGTCCCAGTTCTGTGCCTTAACCATGAAACCATCCTTCCTTTCCTTAGTTTTACTCAAATTCTGCAAACAACCAGGTGTTCAAACTACAGTGGATTTTCCTGATGTAAACTGAACTGGGATGATTGCTACTCTACTACAAAACATTGATTGTTTTTATTTTACAGTTTGGACTCAAACAAGACGTACATGTTGTATTGTGCTGTTTGTTTACAGGAGTGGGTGGGTGAGGTTCTATGGCTCGTGCTGTGCAGGAGATCAGACTAGAAGAACATAATGGTCCCTTCTGACCTTATAGTCTATAAGTCTGAGTAATAGTTGGCAAATTTTCAAACGATTGTGTAAAACTCTGTCTTTCAACATTAAAACATCAGTAAATCTGAGGGCATCTGTTACTCTCAAAGACAGAATTTATATAGTTATTTGAAAGAACAAACTCAAGCAGGAAATTCGTCAGTGACTTAGGTAAACTATAAACTTACATAGATACATCTGCACTTAAGAACTCTCCCATATGAACCTGTATAAATCTTCAAAACTGAATTTCTGCACACAAACATTTCCAGTGAATGCTTTCAGTTCCATTGAAAGCGCGCACACTACACATTCAGATGGATACACAACATCAAATTCAGATCTAGATCATGCCCCCCACATCTGCATGTGGGGGGAATCAAGTTTTCAATTGTTTGTATGCGTGTGGCAGTTAGCCACCTACAAGGCAACTCCCATCCCCTTTCCCTGGTCCCAATGGAGAGATCTCACTGGGGCCTACAATTCATGCTTGGAGAGGAGGCAGAAAATGGCAGGATAGGGTCATGGGATGCACATCATCAACCTCCCACCATCCAAAATGCAAGTAATCTGACAATATGTTAGTATACCCCCCCATGCCATAAAACTACTTCTCACTCCCACACATAAGGTCCCTGGGCAATGGTGGGCAGAACATAGATGGCAGTGAGGCTCCAATGGAACGCCACACATTCAGAGCGGGTTATGCTTTAGACAGCAACTTCTCTTCCAAAGCCAATGGATTTAATATTGCTAGGGGCTGCATGAGCGTTCCGTGGTTTCCACTCACTTCAGATGTAGAGTAATGTGAAGCTACATGGGAAGAGAAAGCGCAGGCACTACAGTCACCAATCCAGATTTCCTTGTGGATCATTGGACTTCATGTAGCTCAAAGACTGGGCCCACTAATTCCTAAGTGGGGCTGCAAAATGGTCCTTCCCTTAGAAGTGAGAATAGCTCAGAAACTTGGAGTTCATTCATAGCCAAAGGCAGCCATCTTCTAGGAAATTAACCTCACTTGTGAACCTCTCAGTTAGGGATTCAATCATAAGGAATCAAAAATCCTGTTGGTTTTATCCGTTTTAAATACTAGCTGAACATTAGATGAAACAATGTACTATGTAAACATTAAAGATTTTGCTTAAATATTAAATAGGAAAGGGCTTTGTTTTCTTAAAGAAATATCAAAGCAGAATACTAAGTCCTTGCAGGCACTTGTTGCCAGAGTTTAAATAGATTAATCTCCTTTTCAGACTGCACTGACCCCAGACGAATCAACCTGTTGTCTGGTAATGTTTCTTCAGATGTTCTGGCAATATTGTTTGTTCATTCTTATCTGAATTCATTATGTTCCATGCCTGTTCAATGAGAGGTTTACAGAGGAATTCCTGAGTTCTAATCCTAGCTCTGACACTGACACACTCTTTGACCTTGGAAAAGTCACTTCACATTTCTCTATATGGTTCAACATATATAGTAAGGAGACAATAATATTTACTATAACTACCTCAACAGGGTATTTTCAACAGTATTTATACAGTGAATAGTTCTGGTCCTAGCTCAGGTAACTACCCACCCATTCTGAAATATTTATTGCATATAAAATTATATGCTCAGGAAATCTGAAAGGGGCCTAAGAAATCAACCAAAATGGAAAGTTCTTTCCTGAGTAGAAATACTGAGAAGTATGTAAGACAGAACAAAATCCTGGATTGTTCCTGTGGATAAAGAACTGCTGAAAACTGTATGAACTACATTCTTGATCAGCGAAACGCTTAAATTCATAACATTCCACAGTATGATACTGTGACGTCTTCAGGGGAGGAAATGGAATCTGAAATTCAGACCTTGGCAAATAACAAAAAGGTATTTAGCACCACGCCCTCATCTGGTATAATCAGAGTAGCTTGAGGCACACAGTATTTGGGTTTAAAGTATATTTGTAGACTTTAAACCTGATCTTCCTAACTGTATATTTGCGAACAATTAATATAATTACCATGGCTGGGGTACTGTCCTTACAAATGACCAGCTACACATCCAAGGGGATATCTGCATCATTCTGCATCACAGAAATTGCATATGAAATGAGATATGCAATTATGCGTGTTTTGTGAGTTCATCAGCAATCAGATCTTTGAATCTATGCATATATTCAGTTACTAATATAGAATCAGAATTTTTGGCAATTAAAGGAAAAATTGCAGTTTACCAGCAAAACAGATTTCAGCTTATCAGACTTGATACTTAAGAACTGAAAAAATAAAACTTTATCCACCCTCTGTAGCAAGACAGAACAATTTTTCTATGGCAGCCCTTCAAGTATTTGAAGACTGCTATCATGTCCCCCTTTAATTTCCTCTTTCCGAAACTAAGCATACCCAGTCCCTTCAGCCTTTGCTCATATGGCTTGCATTCCATCCCTTTGTCACTTGCCTCTGGATCCCTTCCAGTTTCTCTACAACCTTTTTACATAGCAGTGACCAAAACTGGACACAGTACTCTAGCTGAGGCCTAACTAGTGCCAAGTAGAGTGGTACTATTACCTCCAGTGATTTGCATGATAATGGAACCCAAAAGTGCATTTGCCTTTTCTTTCTTTCTTTTTTTTTTGCAACAGCATCACATTGTTTACTCATGTTGAGGTTGTGATCCACCACAGCTCCCAGATCCTTCTTAGCAGTGCTGCTGCCAAGCCAGTTATCCCCCATTCTGTGTTTATGTATTTGTTTTTTCTTCCCACTGTGTAGCATTTTACATTTGTCTCTGTTGAATTTTATTTTGTTGTCTACAACCCAGTTCTCCAATTTATCGAGATCCCTTTGATTTTTTAGCTCTATCTTCCGAAGTGTTTGCAAACCCCTCCTTCCACCTTTCTGCCGTCTGCAAATTTGATCAGTATGCTCTCTATTAGATAGATTGGAGAACAAGTATAGGGCCCAGATTTTCCTGGATGTGATAGCTGACAGATTCCTTCACCAAATAGTTACTGAACCAACAAGAGGGGATGCCATTTTAGATTTGGTACTGATGAATAGTGAGGATTTCATAGAACTGGTTGTAGGGGACAACCTTGGGTTGCATGACCATGAGCTAATTCAGTTCAAACTAAATGGAAGGATAAACAAAAATAGATCTGTGACTAGGGTCTTTGACTTCAAAAGGGCTAACTTTAAAAAATTAAGAGAATTAGTTGGGGAAGTGGACTGGACTGAAGAACTCATGGATCTAAAGGTAGAGGAGGCTTGGAATTACTTCAAGTCAAAGTTGCAGGAAATATCTGAAGCCTGCATCCCAAGAAAGGGGAAAAAATTCATAGGCAAGAGTTGTAGACCAAACTGGATGAGTAAACATCTCAGAAAGGCAATTAAGAGAAAGCAAAAAGCCTACAAGGAGTGGAAGATGGGAAGGATCAGCAAGGAAAGCTACCTCTTGGAGGTCAGAACATGTAGAGATAAAGTGAGAAAGGCCAAAAGCCTACTAGAGTTGGACCTTGCAAAGGGAATTAAAACCAACAGTAAAAAGTTTTATAGCCACATAAATAGGAAGAAAACAAAGAAAGAAGAAGTGGGACCGCTGAGCACTGAGGATGGGATGGAGGTTAAGGATAATCTAGGCATGGCCGCAAATCTAAACAAATACTTTGCCTCCATTTTTAATGAGGCTAATGATGAGCATGGGGATAGTGATAGGGTGGCTAATGGGAATGAGGATATGGAGGTAGAAATTACCACATCCGAAGTCAAACTTGAACAGTTTAATGGGACTAAAATCGGGGGAGGATAGATAATCTCCATCCAAGAATCTTAAAAGAACTAGCACATGAAATTGCAAGCCCATTAGAAAGGATTTTTAATGACTCTGTAAACTTGGAGGCTGTATCATATTGTTAACATAGTTTTTGTTAACATATTTTTAAGAAAGGGGAAAAAAGTGATCCTGATAACTACAGGCCTGTTAGTTTGACCTCAGTAGTACGCAAGGTCTTGGAAAAATTTTGGAAAGAGAAAGTAGTTAAGGACATCAAGGTTAACAGTAATTTGGATAAAATACAACATAACTTTACAAAAGGTAGATCGTGCCAGACAAACCTTACCTCCTTTTTTGAGACAATAACAGATTTTTGAGACAAAGGGAATGGAGTAGATCTAATTTATGTAGATTTCAGTAAGGCCACATTATATAAAGGGAAAAGGATTATGTGGAAAGTTATAATGACATACAAAATGATGGTAATGCTCACTTTGGCCCTGATTCCATAAACCACTCCTATTCAGCAAAGTTCCTAACCCCATGTTTAATGTTAAACAAATGCTTAAGCCCCACTGACTTCAATGGGACGTAAGCACATGCTTAGGTACACCTCTGTTCAGCAAAGCATTAAGCACATTCTTAAAATGTTTTTAGGTACCTCCATCAACTGATGGCCTTTGAGACAAATCCTGGAGTCTGAAAGTACCTTAAACAATCAGGAGTCAGGAAGGAATCCTCTCTTTCTTATGCATCCTTAGGGCTGCGGTTACTCCCACTGCAGTTGTGTCCCCTTCCAACTGTGTATATGAGTAGGAGATGGGTCAACACACAATTCCATCGGCACCTCCTGACCCAATCCTCCAAACTCTGGGACCTTGGAAGGAATACCACCCTATGTTATGCTCTGCTGAGAATGGGGTGGGGACTCAGTTTACTTATACTCTTTATGCTTGTTTGAATAATAGAACAAAGGAAGACATGGGGCAAAAGCCTAGTCCCATTAAAATCAATGGGAATTTTACCATGACTACAATAAAGTCAGGATTTCATCCATAGCTTCCACGGGCATGCAGACATCTCAGATTGTCACAGAGAATGTCTGGGAAGAAGATATTTAGCAGGAAAACATCTCAGGAACCTCTCAGGAACTCTGTAGTGAGGTTATACCAATATGGACAATGAGAATATTGTTATAACAAATCTCCACTGCAAATAATTTGAAAGCAAAAATTGCAACAGGAGGAGATTAGCGTTTCTTCGGTTGTAAGCTCATTGGAGTAGGGTCTCTCATTTTGTTGGAATTTGTACAGCATCTCACAAAATGGGATCCTGTTCCATGACAAGGGCACTTGGGTATTACAACAATATAAATCGATAAATTAGACACAAAATAAGATGCAAAGATTGTGACTGTGTCTGTCACTCTGAAGCCTGGAATGTCCGATGAGTCTATGTGAAGTGATGGAGACAGTTATGAGCAGGTTTGAGAGTTCTTTTTGTTCAGAATATCACCAGGTTCAATCATCTCCAGGATTTGCAATCTGTTAGCCATCCAATTTTTAAACTTCTCATCCATTTTGACGTTACAGATTACACCTGTCTGACAGAATGGGCTCTCAGTTACATTAATGCATATATATATGCCATGTCCACAGTCCTAGACCACCGTGATATCAGAAATAACTCCACTAATCATCACCCTTGCTCTATAGCTAATATATATACAACAATTTTACTGGTTGCATGACTTGGCTCAACTGCAACAGTTTTTCAAAACCACACCCCTTATTTGCACACTTGGTCGAATCAACACAACACAAATCAATACAATCACCCACACAACACAAGCAATATCTGCAAACACACATAATCCCTAATCACAGCACACATCACTCATTCTTCACCCACAGAAATCAACAAAAATCTCCCAACACAAAATAACACCCACACAACACACATACATTCACCCATCCTCACTCAGACTTACTATAAAACCATAGCCACAGTCCATGGGTTATCACTAGCAAATAATTGACATGAATGAAACCTGTTAGAACTCTAAATGCTATATTAAGCCTGACATTTCTATTGACTATGACTTCTTCAGTCAACTAGGGAAAGTTTCCAGTTCACAGGACCTGATTCTCATGGGGGACTTCAATCACCCCGACATCTGCTGGAAGAGCAATACAGCAGAGCACAGACAATCCAGGAAGTTTTTGGACTGTGTCGCGGACAACTTCCTGGTACAAGTGCTGGAGCAACCAACTAGGGGCTGTGCTGCTCTTGACCTGCTGCTCACAAACAGGGAAGATTTGGTAGGGGAAGTAGAAGTGGGTGACAACCTAGACAGCAGTGACCATGAGATGGTCAAGTTCAGAATCCTGACAAAAGGAAGAAAGGAGAACAGCAGGATACTGACTATGGACTTCAGAAAAGCAGACTCTGACTCCCTCAGGGAGCTGATGGGCAGGATCCCCTGGGAGGCTAATATGAGGGGGAAAGGAATCTAAGAGAGCTGGCTGTATTTTAAAGAAACCTTATTGAGGGCACAGGAACAAATCATCCCAATGTGCAGAAAGAAGAGCAAGTGTGATAGGTGACCAGCTTGGCTTAACAAAGAAGTCATCGGTGAGCTTAAACACAAAAAAGAAGCTTACGAGAAGTGGAAGCTTGGTCAGATGACTAGGGAGGATTATAAAAATACTGTTTGAACATACAGGAATGAAATCAGGAAGGCCAAAGCGCAACTGGAGTTGTAGCTAGCAAAGGATGTGAAGGGGAACAACAAGGGTTTCTACAGGTATGTTAGCAACAAGAGGAAGATTAAGAAAAGTGTGGGCCTTTACAGAATGGGGGAGGCAACCTAGTGACAGAGGATGTGGAGAAAGCTGAGGTACTCAGTGCCTTTTTTGCCTCTATCTTCACAGACAAGGTCAGCTCCCAGACTACTGCACTGGGCGGCACAGAATGGGGAGGAGGTGAACATCCCGCAGTGCTGAAGGAACAGGTTCAGGACTATTTAGAAAGATCGGACATACACAAGTCCATGGGGCCAGATGCAATGCACTCGAGGGTGTTAAGGGAGTTAGCTGAGTTAGCTGTGGGAATGCTGGATGGGATGGGAACTGAGTTACTGCAGAGAAGTCTTTTTTGGGTGCTGGCTGGTGAGTCTTGCCCACATGCTCAGGGTTTAGCTGATCGCCATATTTGGGGTCGGGAAGGAATTTTCCTCCGGGGCGGATTGGCAGGGGCCACGGAGGTTTTTCACCTTCCTCTGCAGCATGGGGCATGGGTCGCTTGCTGGTGGATTCCCTGCAGCTTGAGGTCTTCAAATTTCATTTTTGAGGATTTCAATAACTCAGTCATGGGTTCGGGGTTGTTATAAATGTGTATGGGTAGGGTTTTGTGGCTTGCCTTGTGCGGGAGGTCAGACTAGATGATCATATTGGTCCCTTCTGGTCTATGAGTCTATGATTTCAGAGCCATTAACTATTATCTTTGAAAGCTCGTGGCAACAGGGGGAGGTCCCAGATGACTGGAAAAAGGCAAATATAGTGCCCATCTTCAAGAAAGGGAAGGAGGAGGATCCAGGAAACTACAGGCTGGTCAGCCTCACCTCAATCCCTGGAAAAATCATGGAGCAGGTCCTCAAGGAATCCATTTTAAGGCACTGAAAAGAGAGGAAAGTGATCAGGAGCAGTCAACATGGATTCACCAAGGGAAAGTCATGCCTGACCAACTTGATTGCTTTCTATGAAGAGGTGACTGGTTCTGTGGTTGAGGGGAAAGCGGTGAACATCATATACCTTGACTTTAGCAAAGCTTTTGATACAGTCTCCCACAGTATTCTTATCACCAAGTTAAAAAAGTATAGGTTGGATGAATGCACTATAAAATGGATAGAGAATTGGCTAGAGCAAAGGGATCAACAAGTAGTGATCGATGGCTCCATGTCTAGCTGGCAGCCGGTCACAAGTGGAGTGCCCCAGGGGTCGGTCTTGGGGCCGGTTTTGTTCAACATCTTCATTAATGATCTGGAAGAGGGGGTAGACTGCACCCTCAGCAAGTTTGCAGATGACACTAAGCGAGGAGGAGTGGTAGATACCCTGGAAGGGAGGGATAGGATACAGAAGGACCTAAACAAATTGGAGGATTGGGCCAAAAGAAATCTGATGAGGTTCAGCAAGGACAAGTGCAGAGTCCTGCAATTCGGATGGAAGAATCCCATGCACAGCTACAGACTGGGGACCGACGAGCTAGGCAGCAGTTCTGCAGAAAAGTATCAGGGCATTACAGTGGATAAGAAGCTGGATATGAGTCAGCAGTGTGCCCTGGTTGCTAAGAAGGCTAATGGCATATTGGGCTGCGTTAGTAAGAGCATTGCCAGCAGATCATGGGAAGTGATTATTCCCCTCTATTCGGCATTGGTGAGGCTGTATTTGGAGTATTGTGTCCAGTTTTGGGCCTCCCACTACAAAAAGGATGTGGTCAAGTTGGAGAGAGTCCAGCGGAGGGCAACAAAAGTGATTAGGGGGCTGAAACACAAGACTTATGAAGAGAGGCTGAAAGAACTAGGCCTGTTTAGTCTGCAGAAGAGAAGAATGAGGGGGGATTTGATAGCAGCCCTTAACTACCTGAAAGGGGGTTCCAGGGAGGATGGAGCTAGGCTGTTTTCAGTGGTGACAGAACAGACAGAACAGACATGACAGAACAAGGAGCAACGGTCTCAAGTTGCAGTGGGGGAGGTCTAGGTTGGACATTAGGAAAAAGCTTTTCACTAGGAGTGTGGTGAAGCATTGGAATGGGTTACCTAGGGAGGTGGTGGCATCTCCATCTTTAGACGTTTTTAAGCTGAGGCTTGACAAAACCCTCGCCGGGATGATTTAGCTGAGGATAGTCCTGCTTTGAGCAAGGGGTTGGACTAGATGACCTCTAATATTTTATGATTCTATTAAATAAATTTTTAAAATGATAGCATTCTTTGTATGTGTGCTTTGTTGCAATTTTGGGAGGCTTTCTACACTACAGCAAGGAAAGGGCTTACGTATTCAAGGATAAGTGCTCACCTGTTGTGATATTTGGGTCTACAAATTTATTCTAATTGTGAGCTCAACTGTGAAAAGTGAATGAAAGTTCATGAAATGTCACAATAACTTATAATAACAAATGCTGATGAGAAAAGGTGCAAAAAAGAGATAGAGACACTGAAGGTATACTGAAGACCAAACAAAAAGGCCTACTGATGTAACCCAAAGTGTGAAACTGGAAATCAGTGAACCAAAATTGGTGTGTTGGAAACTAGGCTGAACTGGTGGACAAAATAAGGAGAGGATGAGTTATTCCACCCGTCGCTGTCTTTTTCTCTTTCTCTAAAAGAGATCTTAGGAGGAAAAGTTAGTTATCACAAAGCTGGCCGACTGAAAAGCAACAAGAGAAGGGGAAGGAGTGAGCTTTACCATCATGGCTGCCATCCCCACTATCTCCTGGAAACCTGGACATTCTTCATCCTAATCCTGAAAGATGTCCTGACCAGACCAGACCAAAGAGCAAGCCAGATGACATTGCCACCTCTACTGATTTCATTAAAATCCCAAACACCTTGTGGGGTGTGAAACTATGTCCTTCTTGCCGCCTCCATCCATGTGATCTGTTCCTTCTCCACCTCATTTCTTTTCTTTCCTAGCTTTCTCCTTTTTCCTTCTGTTTAATAAGAGTCTGGCTAGCTGTCCAGGGCTGTATATTTTATAACTTCTGTAAGCCTGTGATCAGAAAGAGGCAGCTAAATGCAGTGCCCTTAACAACCTGAAACTAGTTCTAGTTTGTAAAGTTTTAAAGTGTTTGATAAGACTGTGCGCAAGGCCTGTGTTTTTCCAGCCATAAAATTTGTAACTGAAAGTCAACTACAGAGACAGGAGCTGTATTTTCTATCCTTGCTATTCTTTTCTCTTCCATTTTGTATATTTATCTTGTTCCATTTTTTGTAGGAAATGAGACTGGTTTACTAACAGCAGCAATCACAACTTTAACTGTTTTTCCTTCTTTTCTATATCTTTAATAAAAGGTTAAAAAGATTTTTAATTATGCATTGAACATGGTAGTAAGCAGGCTGAGGTCTCTCTATACCAAACCCTGAATATTGCTTAAAATTGTTTAATGTTGGACAGTGATTGGATTATGCTAACTTGTTTGACTCTTTGGGTCCATATAGTACATCTAAATGAATACAACACATCCTGTTACAAGAATATGCATAGTATATGAGACTCCTATATCCATCACCAAATAAATTAATTATTTAGGCCCAGTTACTCTTGATATTATTCTTGAAATCTATTTAATGAATGAGATTACTACTATTGCAAGGAGCTAGGGCCCCTTGATGAGTGGAAATCTATGTGAAAGTCAAGGTGGGGCAACAGAGATAGGACCTGAACGTGGCTGCTATTCCACTGTCCCTTCTATCCAGTCTTCATTTGATCTTCATGGACTACAGGATTTGCCAGGTAAATACCAATGGAAATTAAATTTAAGTTTGATTTTAGTTTTAAAAACAAAAGACTCTAATAAGGCTCTCAAGTCCTGGTATCAGGATCCAGACAGGATTGGTGAATGTCAGAAAGGCTAGACGAACAAGAAAGGGAAAGAGAAAGTAAGGGAAAACAGTAAAGTGGATCATAACCACAGTAGCACTTGACCTGTACTAATCTACTTGATAGAAAATGAGCCCCACCTGAGATGTGTGATACTGCTCATCAGGTAGTCTATTTTACATCTGTGCTCAATACGCCCCAGTGTGTGCAGCTAACTATATATATATTTTTTCTTTTAGGTGGATTGGTGGCAGAAGCTGTCAGAACGAAAACATGTTTACATTAGAATGGGTGGGTGTGCAAGAGGTGTGATTTCATGTTTGGGCTTTGGCAAGACACCCTGACTAGCACAAATGTCTGGTCTCCATAGAAAAAATGTCTGGCTCTTAAATCAGACTTCAGCTCAGCAGTAGTCAAACCATGTAAGCCCCAAAAGGTTCAGCTGCCAAGACCATGGAAATCAGACTTGTGTGTTCGCTTAGAGTTCTAAATAAAAGAATGCATTTGTTCTTCAGTCATGGTGGAACTGGATGATAGGGTTCGCTCCCTAATATGACAGTCCCTAGAGAAGGGAACCAAGTCAAACAAGGCAGCAAGAACAATGTGAAAAACATATTTAGAAAAAAAAAATCCACTTTTCTGATTACTTTGAGCAATTTGTGAATAACTTATGTGACCCCAGGTGGTCATGTGGAAATTATAATAAGCAACAAATCTTCTAAAAAGCTGAGACTTGTGCATTTGGCCATTATGAGTTTACATCCTAAAATATCAATTAAATACCATTCTCTTTTGGCAAACAAGAGTTCACTCCCTCAGCCAACACACAGAAACTGGCAACGACACTGTACACCTGTTATTATGCATTACAATGAAATTAAAATATTTAGAGAATTTGGCAAGTCTATGCCTTTGAAACTATACTGATAGTTGTAACTGTGAACTGCATAGTAGATGGACACTCTTCCTGCCTGCTAGAAAAATATTGCTGCATATAAAACTAGTGGGGGCCAGCAGCTGGCCTTTCAAGCTAAAAATAAAAAAAACACACATCCGGTCAAATGGCATGGGTACTGAGTTATTCAGTAGAAGCAATAGGAAAAGAGCTGAAGAACGCTCCCCTTGCAAGACATATGCATGACCTCAATGGGTGAAATACAGAGCACTATTTATTCAGGTGCAATAATACAAAACGTCGTGGGCTGTTCTGCAATGATAAAACAAAGAAGATTCCAAAGAATGCACTCCATGTGTGACTTCCGGAGCTCCACTGTAGGTGCACCGTATTTGCAATATCAACTGACAGCCAGAAGCAAAATTATTGTCGTTCAGGGCTGTTGAGCATAGAATTGGAGCAGCTTTTCAAAATGGAGATGTTTTATGGTGCTACGGAGTGTAATTGGAACAGAGGGAATAACATAGGGATATAATGGGGGTGGGTTGTCTCCCTCAAGTACTTATTTCAGACGTCCTGGCCTTTTCATGTGAAAATAAACGGTACAAAGTGGTAATAAAATGACCATTTATGTCATTTCGTCTGTCTTCATGAGTTGGTTGTATTATTACTGTATACACATGCTATAAAGTGTGGCCAATGACCACATCTTGTACTTAATTCACTTTTTTTTCTCCCATTTAACGTTCAGGCAATCATTAATTTTCAGTGTACAAATCTGATAGCAAATGTGGGAGGAAGAATTCAGTTCTTGGTTTTAAAGTATTTCAAACCACCAACAATGGAATGCCATGCAAGAAAGTATAGATGGCTCCTATAAATATCATTTTGAAATGATTTTAGGATAAAATCTTATGTATGGAGGCTACTTTGCCACGATGAAACTGACGCTAAGTTTGAGTAATCAACCATTCTTGTGTGTTTGGATGATGTAGCGTTGCTGGTATTTATAACATTAGTATCATTATTTTAAGACCTTCCACATACTGATTAACAACCTTGTTGTTAGGTTTAAAAAGAAAATACTTAAAGGATGGGCAGCTTTCAGATGAAACAGTAACTGTTGGATCCAACTTGATAATTTCCATAGGGAATTAAATTCAGTAATCTTAGTTCAGTTTTATTACACAAAGAGAGAGAGAGAGAGACAAAAGGATGGATCTGCAGAAAAATGAAACTGCACCAGGAGAGGGAAGGAGCAAAGGTGACTTCAAGCCATCCTCATGTATCCAACTCCTGGGTCCATCCCATGACACAAACTGGAGCACCCTGTGGGCCATGCTAAGTTGCATTGCCTGTTAATGGCCACCAAAGGGCTGCTGTAGAAGCCAGGGATCACTGGACTGCAGAAGTACTCCATCCCTGTAACCTCTTTCCCAAGCCATGAGCCTGACACGCTCTTTTCACGACTTTGTTTCACCAGATGTTGTTTCCCCAAGGAAGTGTAAGAAGATTCTCATAGAACCTGCCTTTTAAGATCTATTTGGACCAAGAGACCTACCTGACAGATTGTGCACAATTAGTAGAAAACAGTACATACTATGACCAAGCAATATAGTGGATTATGCGTACATGCGAAAAACATCCTAGGCTGACAATAACATAACCCCAATAGCATGTCTAGCGTGATAAATCAAGGGTCAATGTAAATTAAATGCCCACTTCGGAAACACTTTGAAGTCTCTGTAATCTCTGTAAACTTGTGACATTTGACACACATTCATATTAATGTATACACATTAATATACACACATATGTATATTAGATACTCTCTAGATATGCCATTTCCTGACTCTAATGGGTTTGGATGCCATTTTGTAGCCTGGCATATGCTTCTCTTAAGGACTCAGTAAATCACTATCATGATACACTGATGGCAACACCTGGATCATAGCTGTTCCCAAGTGAGACAAGTACTTCCATGTGTGCTATTCTGCCTTTCACTCTGCCTCTTGCGAGACACTCACACCCCACAATACGAAATTCTCACCCCTAGCCACAACCTTCTATGTGCATTCTGTGAGACATGCCGCTCCCCTGTTACAGTCTTGCCTTTCCCAGATGTGTCTTTGACACACTGTCTGGATTGGGGGGGCATTTATTATGTTATTTAACATCTGTGTGTCAAAATCATAATAATTCATATGAGTTACGCCGTGTCAGGCACTGTTAGAAAGGCCATAATGTGCTAAGTAAGATGATGATGTTATGTTCATGTGTTATGTGTGTAATGGAAGTTATGGATATGGTTGATACATCTGTATTTCAAATTGTGCTGTATCTGGGCAACACCCCAGACAGGATGGCTGCAGCACTGGCCTGCTTAATGGCCCAGTAAGTAATTCACAGGTACAAGGTGCTCAGGGGAAGAAGCCAGGGATATACCTGATAAGTCACCAGGACTTACTCATGTGACTCTTGACTCCATCTTATTCCTGTAAAATTCCACAAGCAGCATGGCAAAGAACAAAGGATGTAAAAGGCAGCTGCACGACATCCATTTTGTCTTTAGTCTTCACCTACCTCTGGATCAACAAGTCTACAACTGAACTGAAGCTGTGAAACAAAGGACTGAGACCCATCCAGGTACTGGATATATACAGGAGGGACTGTACAAGCCTGCAAACTCCACAATTCTATTAGGAACCTGATATATATGGACTTTCCCATCATTTGTATGTATGTGATTGCTTTAATCCTTTAACATTTCTCTTATAGTTTGTTTCTTTCTTTTTATAATAAACCTTTAGCTTTAGTTACTAAAGGATTGGCTGGCAGCATGGTATTTTGGGTAAGATCCAAACTTATATTGATCGGGTACTGTGGCTGACCCTTTGGAGTCAGGAGAAACCTTTTTGGTAAAGAGCATAGAATTTTAAATAACTGGTCTCTTCACTGGACCTAGTGGCTGACTAGGATCCAGAGACTGAAATGCAGTAAAGGGGGCTGTGTGTATCTGCACAGTGGCTTCTTGATAACCAGCATGGGGAATCAGAAGCACTGTTTGTGGCTGCTTGGGGAGCCTGACTTCAGTGTCACCCACCACTGCTGGGAGAATCTGCTTGCCCTGACCTTGGCATTTTCAGGTGGCTACCTTACGCACAGACGGGTCACAGTGTTCCCCCTTAAAATTTCTCTCACATGCCTGCAACCCTAATAGACACCCAATAAAAGCAGCTCTGTGAGTTAAGGAAGGAGCAACTTTTCTCAGCTGAAGTTTTTCCCCAACAGAGGGGAGAAAAAAAGAAGTAGTATCTCCATACTCTGGTTCTCTTACTCCCTCTTACACCCCACTGAATTGTGGGCGACCTCTAGTGATCCAGTTGCCCAATCCTATTGAAAGAGAGGCCTGGCAGAGTACGCCCTCTCGTAGGCTGATTCCCTCTACCCCCACTAAAAATGACGGAGACACAACTGACTATGACCTGATCTCTCCTGATCCCCAGTCAAAGAGAAGAAATAGAAGCAAGGAAACAGGAGTGGGAGCCTTTTATGCCTCCAACCTCAATACCTAATTTAAGAGTAGAAGCAGATGCTCTTTTAACACTTCCCCTTAAATAGGAGAGAGGAAAGGATTATGGAATGAAGCACGAACAAAACATGAAATATCTTCCATGCTCAACTTCTCTTTCTGGGGTGGGAGGTGTGGAAACGCAGGCCAAAAGGGGCTGTTCCTGCTCCTTCTTGCCTAAAGCTTGGTCATGATAAATGCCATTCTCAAATATGGTGCGTATCCCTTTAAAGCAGCATTCATCCTACTTTTCCCTTTCAAGGACAGAGTACAGTCTCATCACTTCATTCACACCTCTTCAGGGTGTGTGTTTGGAGGGGGAGAGGGAAGAGTCAAACTATGAGAAGTCATTCTTTCTCTTCTGGCTTCTTCTTTTCAGGAATAAAGCTCACCCTGCCTCACATTTCACTTCTTCCAACTGAAGAGAAGCAAGAACCAGGAGGTCTGAGCCTATGATCCTTAAAGATCTCTCATCCTTATTTGGAATTGAGTCTAAGAGCCATACTCTGTCCTGGAAGTAAGCACGATTCCACTAGAAGCAATGACGATGGAGGAAAAAATTTGGCCCCAAATGACCTCAAAAAAGGGTCAGCATATTTGATGTGAATAAAGAAAAGAAAAAGGAAAAATGTGATTTTTTTTATCATCTGTTTTTCCGATTACCTTTTTAAATCAGTGGAAAACCAAAATAGAAAGTCATGCTCAATATTATGAGGCTTAAATTCAATGGGATGCATGGGCATAGCTGAGAGAAGAATTTCATTTAATAGCTCTAACTGAATGCATAACTAAGGCATCAACCTTCTGTGCTGAGATCCTTTTGTGAACATCTGTTTTTCTAGAAATGCAAGAGTACAAACTAGCAAGTTATGCATCTTTTTGTTCCGCTATGTATTTACCCAGGACATTTCAACTCACTTTGGCAGCTCTCATTTTTAGTGAGGTCCAGCTTTTCATTTTTTCTTCTTTTGTGAGTAAATGTTAGTTCTGATAAAAATGCTGGATTAACAGCCTCGTGGACCAAACTTCTCTATCCACAGAAGAGGTACAGCATAATTCTCAAACCCACCCCACCAACTTGCTTCAACCTTTATGTGTAGGGACCACCAATGGGGGTAAGGTAAGTATTCAGTCTTCAGGTCCCTTTATGCCTTGGTTCTTTACTGAGAATTCAAGCAAAGATGACATTTAATGTCAACTGTGATGTGTTTTCCTTTGTAGAACTTGTTAATCAAAGATGGGACTGAAATCACTAAACTCTTTTCATATAGGCCATTGAGATGGATATGTAACTTATCAGAAATTGTAGTTCTTTGAGAAGTTACTTAAACAGGTAGCAGTAAACTCCTCTTGTACACTTGGCATCAAAAAACTCATAGAATCTAAAAAGAAATAAGCATTATGGTGAGGTGCATGCTACCTCATGGATTGGAATGCTATCTAGTCTCAGACAAACAGGTTGTACAAAGAAAAACATACCATAGCTGACATTAAATGTCAGCATTGCTGGAATTCTCAGAAAATTTTATTCTTATTTTGGCAATGGCTCTTTTCACAAATAAGTTATTTGCTCTGGCTTCCCTCTGTGAACCATGAAGTTTGAGGGCAAACATTGGCAGGAGAGGTCAGACATCAGCCCCCAAATGTCACTGGTCTCTCGACTTCATGCTGCCAGGTAAGCAGTTCTCAGTTACAGGATATATAATAAGCATTCTCCCATCCCAGTAGTTTCATTAAGCTGGTAAGGACTAGATTCAAGCCACAAGAAAGCTCTGGTCAAGCACAGATGAGAAGGTGTGAATTAAGCCTTTTAGAAATCTTTATAATAATGGGATGTGTGAATACAGAAGTTCCTTGAACAGGGACATGACAAGGTGATATTAATACAATACAAACTTTGACTATATTGAAGGGAGGCAAACTAGATAGCAAAATGTCCAGGATAGGAGAGGTGGAGGCAGAAGCTTTGTGGACTACTCAAAGAAACGTTCACATTTTGCTGCATGGGTCGGTCTCATGAAAAGTTTGTGTCTCAACAACAAAATTTATTGCACTTAGCAATCGAAGTCCAAATATGTTAATCTATCATGATCGAAGTAACAAATTAAAGACATTTCAGATACGCAGGGACATAACCTTGTTTTTGAGATTGACATTGTGGAAAAGTTGGTATATGAACTGGTGTTCCATTGTTAGAGCTAAGTGGTATGCGTACCAGAACAGATGATCTCAGCTGGGAGCTTTCAACAAAATTAGGGCCTTCTCTTGTCTTATCTTCTGAATCACTATGAGAAATTAGGATATTTGAAGAGAGCATACAGGAAACCACAAGCTCAAATCCTTGACAGAACAAGGAGCAATGGTCTCAAGTTGCAGTGGGGGGGGTCTAGGTTGGACATTAGGAAAAAGTTTTTCACTAGGAGAGTGGTGAAGCATTGGAATGGTTTTTCTAGGGAGGTGGTGGCATCTCCATCTTTAGAGGTTTTTAAACTGAGGCTTGACAAAACCCTCGCCGGGATGATTTAGCTGAGGATAGTCCTGCTTTGAGCAGGGGATTGGACTAGATGACCTCTTGAGGTCCCTTCCAACTCTAATATTCTATGATTCTAAATCCAGAAAAAGGAATGCATCAAGGAACTGGTGTCTCTTTTGGCCCTGGAGCTAATCTTTTGATACTCGTGCTCAGATTCTGATTCTATTTATGCTATTGAAAATCTAGATCAACTCCACTGAACTGGTTAAGTGAGATCAGAATCTGACCCTAGATTTTGGAGCAAACAAATCTGAGTTGTCCCTCATTTTCACAAGAGTAACTGGAATATTACTTCTTTCACTGAACAGAGAGGCTGGATACTGTAATTCTGAGTTAAGTCATACACACAAACATTATCCTTGCTCAGGCAAGAGAAGCATACAGGGGCAAGATGCTGAAAACGTCTTCCAGAGTTAAGCTGCTTTCTAGAACAGAAAATGTGAATGTATTCATCCCTGCTAATTGATAAAAACGTTACAGTAGTGTTCTCAAAATCTGAACCACTTCCCTTTCCTTTGAGGAAGAAATATATTGAAGTCTAGATTAACTGGCTTTTGCTATAGAACACTGGGATGTACTTTGGTTTCTATACATTTTCAAGTCCTTTTTTGGTCAAATAACCTAGATGAATTCCCCCATTTATTCCCAAGGCATCTCTCACAATTATAAGACTGGAGAAAAGAAAGGCATTTTCCTGATATATTCTACTTTGCCCTGATGCCCCTAGGTCTTGTAGAAGACCAGAGGTTTTTTTAGTTATGATAACTCTTGTTGTCATAGTACTGTCATAGTCAATGTCAAAGGCACTGTAGGGCCCAAAAAACACATGCTTAACTAATGTCTGGTCTTCAAATGAATCACTCTTGTTTTCTTCCCGGCATCATCAGAAAATTGGTCCAAGAATTGCCAAGATGCTCATACTATGGGAAGTAGCAGGCAAAATGTACACTGTATATTGTAGATGGCAATGATTATCTTTAGTACGGCTGAAGAACAAGACTTCCTTCAGATGAGGGTGAATGAGTGTGACGGGAAGTTCTGACCACAGTGTCTGTGGTGATAAGAGGAAGTGAAATGAGCCTGAACGACAGCTCCTTATATAACCTTGGACTGAATGCCCAAATGCATGAGGAAGCACATGGACGGTTCATATGGCCATCTAGAGGATTCTGCCATTGATGCCAAAGATGTGTGTGTGCACACCTGAGAGTATTAATCTAGGCAGACAGCACTTGAAAAGAACCTGCTTTGAAAGCAAACACTGCACACATCTCTCTTTGTAAATCATATTGACTTTGGAAAAAGACTAACATTGTTATTTGCTATGATGCCCAGATACAGACATTTTAATAATGCATTTAACTGGGGGTTCACCTGGCCTAGCATACAGGTAGTTAAACAGTTTTTTGCTCGTGTGTTTATGAGAGGAAACATATTGATTCTGAATAAGCATACAGCTGGCAGACGTCGAAGTCTGGATATCATTGTTTCATACCACTGTTGGTCCATGTGGAAGGGTGTTGCTTCTACATCTGGAGATATGAACAGAGGTAAATCACACAAACAAAATACCTTCCCATTGATGGCTTGAATAAATGCAACTAACGTCAAGCTGAACACATATTATGTCTTCATTAGGGTTGTTGGTCTATGTATAAGCTACCAATTACAGTAAACTAAAAGCATTTGTGTCACAGGCACTCACCTCATCATTCAGTTTTTAGGTCTCGTAATAATCATGCTGAATGTGTCTGATAGAACTAAAACTTGAGCCGCCACCTTTTTAAAAATATTGATTTTAGGCCACAGAAACAACAAATGCAGTGAAGAAGCTCTCTTCACCACAGGAAAACAGAAAGATAGGAAAGTAGAATAACTGTTGCTGTTCTTATTAACTCTTTCCTTCTGGCTCTGAGATTCATGATGCGCCAGCTGAAAGCATCATTCCATTCAATTGCAGAAGAACACGACTTAGACGTTGTAGCAGTTTCCAGTATTTTCACTGTTCAGATTTCAGATATAAGGTATTTTACATGTTGCTGGGATCTTACAATTACTGGGCAAGCGATTGATAAACCTCTTACACTATAATCATTTAAGTATTCTCTCACTTTACTATAAGATACTAGTTGGGGACAGGTCAATGTCCAAACAGCAGCCAAGTCATATTGCTGTAGGTTAGTGTCCCATGCCAGTGTCTGCAATTAAGTCTCCAGTGTTATGGAGCATTTCTTTATTTTCTTGTATTTTTCTACTTCCTCAGTTCCAATTTCAGAATGTTTTATTCTTGGCTCCTAATATCTATCCTAATATCTATGTGGAAGTTGAATTCTATCTGTTTTGACCAAAAGAAAGAAAAAGAAACAGGTGAAGTGACAGGAAATTACATACTAGCCATCACTTGCTTATGTCTTTGCTGACTGGTGCTGTGTGATGTAAACAAACTGTCTTGCACACAAGAAATAAGGGCCCCAATTTGAGACTGGGATTCTACTGGGTTAGGCACTGTACCAACCAAACCAAACCCAAACCGGTGAAACCAAACAGTCCATACCTCAAAGAGCATATTGTAGCAGCAGAAAAAACATCTTCACGATGCATCTGATGAAGTGGGTTGCAGTCCATGAAGGATTATGCCCACAGAAATTTGTTAGTCTTTAAGGTGCTACAGGACTCTCGTTGTTTTTGACATTTCAGTATATACTCATCTTCACTATGGTAGCAATAAACAATCTACAATAGTGTCAGCATCAAAATTAATATACAGAGAGCAGATGCTCACACTGGACCACTGTATATCCTGCTCACAGGACATCCTGCTGAGCAGGACTGCCGGGAAACTAAGACCGTACACAGATCGTATGAGATACTGGTTGGATCAGCCAAAAGTTACTGAATGATTTTCCAAAGTTCAGGAACAAAGTTGAGGCTTCAATGAGAGACTAACAGCCAACTGCTCAGACAGACAATAAAACAGTCCCTATAAAGCAAGAAGCAGCTTAAATCCAGATATAGAAAAAGAGGGTATTTGAGGAAGGAAAACAGGCAGATTAATGTAGAAGAGACATGTACAAGCATGCTCTTAAAAGAGTCCTTCCCATCCCCACAGCTATCCATGAGACTATGAGTACTACTGCACTCACTTTAGACTACAGAGCGCTAGTTTATCTTAGACATTTTTTCTGGGACAGATGGACCACTGATGGATGTAAGTCCATTTTGGATATATCATGCCTCCTTCCAGTCTGTTCGCACCCCTTTTGGCTGAAACTCCCCCATGCACACTTTCAGGACCAAATTTTGTGTTCTGTCACTCCTTTGCAATCCATTTTGCTTCTCTGTATCTAGCTGTGAGTCCACAACTCACTCCCAGAAGAAATTCCGTGCCTACAGTGAAAAATTCAAAAGCAACTTTTTTGCAGTAGGCGTCTCTCAATAACACCACATTAAATAGTCGAAGTCCAGTTCCTCCTGATTGAGAGGGGAGAGAGCGAATGTGAGCAAAATATATCTTGATGTAACTGTATTATAATTCTGGGAGATGCTCAGATACTTTGGTGCTGGACCTAAAATAGTTAGATAATATATATTGCCTGTCTGTGTCAATGGTAACAATGCACTGATTTCAATGAGAGCAGGATCTGGGCCCAGTGACAGAACTCATTGCTATTTTGGTTCTAATTCAACCTTTCCCAGCAGATGTTTTTCAAATGAAATAATATCAAAGGGGCTTCTAAGACAGGGAAGGAAAACAGGAAAAATCCTTGCACTAAAATGTAATAAGCAATGATAGCAGAATTCTGTGGGTTTTGTATACTATTGCTTACACACTTTGATAAATAAAAATAACCTCTAAAGTCCCCTACAAGCACAAAGCAATCATTTGTAATACTTTGGCTTTGACCTTACATACATATGGTACAAATTAGCACCTGCATACCTCAGTTATTAAATAAAAAACAGCTCTCTTTACTTGACCTATGAAGTTCTTGTATACAGGAATTTATCCAACACCATTATGTCTTCCCTTATCTGATGTGTGTGGTATGACATAATGAATGTAACACTACAGTACAATTGGCAATATTTCAATTCCCAAGCATTGGGTCACATTTCCCATCATGTTCTTTTCAAAGCAGACAGTAAGGTTTGGGTGGCTAATGGATGGAGCCCTGGAATTTTACCTCAGATAATTCAGATCTAACCTAAATCCGATGAACTATATTAAATCCCTAGAGAAAAATGCATCTGTCAAAATCATCACTTACAGCATATGGCTGAAACATTGAAAGGCATATTCCAGCAATTTTGTATCTTGATTTGTTGCACATAAGCTTAGGTGTCTTATGGGTGTAGGATTTCAAATGAAAAGCTGCAGCTACAGGGAGATATATTTTCAAAACAGTGCATGGGAATTTAGATGTGCGGAAGAAGAATTGTCTTGTGGTTGGGCACGTGTCTTGGTGTTAAGGAGGCATGGGCTCTATTTCTGACTTTGCAACAGACTTCCTTGCAATCGACTTGTCTAGGCCAGATCATCAGCTGGTGTAAGTCAGCACAGCTCCATTGACCTGTACTGATTTATGCCAGCTCATGATCTGGCCCCTAATTCTTACTTTCCTTATCTATAAAAGATACCTGTCAGTGGTGGTGTGCAGATATATTCACTAATGTTCTTCAGGAACTCTGAGATCCTGGAAGGTGCCACAGAAATGCAAGTACAAGTAGACTCTTGCCAATGCCACTGAGAGCTGCCTGGCTAAAGCCCTCTGCAGCACTTTAAACTGCATTCAAATGTTAACCACCTGAGAATTGGTGAGGGCTCTTCATTGATAATGATGAACAGTACTGGACAAAAAACCTCTTCAGCTATTTCTGTGAAATCCAGTGGAAGGGTTGTAAGGTTGAACGAAAGCAAAATTAGAGTCTTCTACTGCTCTTTCATACTTATGTACTAAAATTGATATTAACTAATCCACTCAGTAACTGAACCTCTTAGTGTATTTTTTCAATCTCTTCAGGATATTTCTCTAGACATAATGAAGGTGAATATCCATCTTGAGGAACTTCTAATAATACCATAATATGGTGAACTAAAACATTCTTCTTTATGAAGAGCATCTGCCAATAGCCCTTGTCATTCTTCTTTTCTAGGAGGTTCAGATTATTTCCAATGTCTTGTGATATAACTTATGACTGTAGGTTTTATTTTCTTTATAGAGGACCTCATTCAACTCTGGGCCTTTTTGTGACAACTGGGCCAACAAATTTATCTGAACCATAAGCTCAGTTGTCCGATATTACAATAATCAATAATAACAAATGTTGATGGAAAAAGATATGAAAGGGAGACAGGTGAGTCCCAAACAGCACATGGGGTGACAATTATTGCCACCTTTGGTACCATCTATGAGACTGTCAGACAAGAAGGCTTTTTCTTCTAAGATTGGACTTTAACATTAGGAATGATATCACCAGCCTGTCTCAAATAACTTATCTTTTTCCTCAAAAAGACAGTTATCTTTGATATGATTTAAGAGACTGTCAAAGACGGGAGTTTTCCTTTCTAAAACTTTCTTGAACTAAAGGGAAAGGGAACAAATTAAAATGAAAGCCTTATTTAATACTTTATATTTCAAATGTTGTCATTGTTTTCCTTCTTTTCTTTATCTTTAATAAACCATTAAAAGATTTTTCATAGTGTGTTGGCCATGGTGCTAAACTGGCCATACTTCTGGGTATGGTTTTGCTGTATCCTACAGACAAGCCCAAACCAAGAAATGTGGATCTAGTTTTCAACAGTTTAGAGAAGACTGAATTCAGTATCATAGTTTGGGCCAAGCTCTAACAGCAAGAGTTAGAGACAAAAAGTATTTAGTCCAGAGAAGCATTATATAACTACACCTGTAAGTCCTTCAAGCAAAACTATAATAGACTTCACTGGGTATAAAATGAATTCAGACAGCACTACGTATGAAATATTTTTTCCAGTATTCTAGGCTGCTGCTGATTCTGAAGCTAAAATATAAATTCTGAATACAGGCCTTTTCAAATTTACCATAGTCTATGGCTTAAAAGTCCCATAGCAATAATAGTTCACAAAAGTTCAGTCAGTCTCAAACTGTAACAATAATTTGTTCTATATTTGCTAAAAAATTGTATAAAAAACTTTCAATTGCAAACAGTGAAACGTCCAGGAAGATTAAATTAAGTATCTCCCTTTTCATCTCAGCTGAATACTAGCCAGCATACACTCCAAATTGTATTGTACAATTTTGGGCAGCTGTTCATTATGGGGTGGACAAGAGGAAATCATTAAAGAAAGAAACTTCCAGCCACTTGACTTCTACACCAAAATAGAAGAAACAGTGGTACAGATCAGGGAGCTTATTTGCATGCTAGCAAGGGATTTGCTAAATGTAGCTTTCCTTGTAATGCAGTGAGTGTTTCTGTACAATGCAGTTGACAGCTTTCCAGTTTTGTTCTCCTGGGCCCTCATGTTTACAATTCCAGTAGCTGGAATTTACATAATTGCAATTTCACTTTGCAAATATTGTTGGGCTCTTTTTATGCCTGATTTTCTGAACAGCTGTTTCTTGGAGTCGAAGTCTCTACTAATTATTTCAAACATTTAATGGAAAAATGCAAACCATATTTGATACAATAATTACATGAAAACAAAAAGAAAAATTTCTCATGGTTTTGCAAGATGATGGGACTGGTTTTTTTTTTTTTCTTATTTGCTCTTCAAGAATGACTCTTGCAGAAGCCAACACAGCTGCAGGGCCCACTCACCAGACCACTACTGTCTACCCCGTATCCTTTCTAGCTTTTTATAGATACAAGTTAAAATCACCATGAAATTTATTTCCTGTAAAAATGATCTCAATATATTTGCTTTAAAAGTCAACATTTAAGCAAAACTTTCCCAAGAATTGGTAGATATTCGGTTACACTTTATTAACTTAGTACTCCCACCACCTCCTTAACTGGTACCTTTTTAGACTATTCATACACCCTTGCACTTTCGCTTTATCAGTCTCCATGATCTAGGAGTCTAGGCTGGCAAGCATGATGTTATAATATCCCATTGAGAATGGTCATACCACAAAGGATAAAAAATCAAAACACCATATCCATCACCTATGGGTGAACACTTTTCACAAAGCAATCATTTTATACCTGACCTATCAGCCCCCATCCTCAAAGGAAACCTGCACAACACTTTCAAAAGATGAGCCTGTGAGCATAAATTCATAACTTTGGTAGACACTAAAAATCATGGTTTTAATAAAGACAATGGATTTGTCTTATTTCAACAACCTTTGATCCACTAATTCCCCATTTTGTCCTATGGCTACAGGGGTGTTAACAGGCCACTTCTCCTTGAATGGTCTGTTAGAATACGTGCTAACTACTTATGCTAAACTATCTGTTGAATTTTGTAGTTAGCGTTGATACCCTCAGTGCCTTTTCCAGACCTGAAAAATTGCTCTGTGTAGCTCAAAAGCTTGTCTTCCTAACCAACAGAAGCTGGGCCAATAAAAGATATCACCTCTCCCTCCTTGTCTCTGTAATATGGGACTGACATAGCTATATCAACACTGCATATATCACACATGGGAAAGGCAATGTGGCTCAACAGATAGGCTTGGGAATCTTGGGATCTGTTCCTGGGCCTGTTGTGTGACTGTGAGCAAGTCACTTCACCGCTCCATGCTTTTGTTTCTCCTACTGCCTTCTGTTTGCCTATCCAATCTTCAGGGCACAGATTACCTGCTATAATGCATTTTTAGTGCCTAGTCACATCTCAGCGCCTTTAGTTTCTAATTTAATCCAAACATTCAGGTTCTCCTGCACCACTTACCCAGTTCACCCCAAGACATCAGTGTTATTTTCTTACATTCTGCTATTACTAGGTGTTACCATCATTGGACAAATGTACATGATCTGAAATTTTGTAATGATTTTGAATAAAGAGTGGTAGTAACTCTGTTCATACAGATTCTAATACTTACTGTGGCAAACGGCCAGCTTCTTCCTTGTGGGTCTTGCACTTTTGCCTCTCGTAGAGGGCCAGGGCGACGCTGGTTACCCTGTCTCCCCAGGGACGGGGGTAGGGACCCGGGTTCGCCCGTTCCTCCGGGTCCCAGCCCAGGGGCCCTATAAGTAGCAGCGATGTGCTGCTGGCACTATACTTGCAGCTGCAGACTTTTCCCCTGAGCTATTTTCCCCCCTCCGACCTTCTGGTTTCTTGAGCCCAGTACCCTCCTCAGGACTCCACCTCTCTTCCACACACCACCGTACTCTGTTCTGCTCCTCTTCATAACTCCACACACCCCTCTGCTCAGTAGCACAGCACACCTACTCCTCCAGCTTGTGCTCTGTCTCTCAGGAGCAGAGGGTTTTTATGAGGCACCTGGCTGGGCCTTAATTGGCCTCAGCTGTCCCTAACTGCCCTCTAATGACTCTGGCTCCTCTACAGGGAATGAAGGCCAGATCATTCTAGAACTTACATACCGCCCTTCCAGGAACCTTCCTACTGCCCTCTGCCCTTGCTATACTACTCTTACACAATACAGATTAAATTAAAAATAAAATTTGTTAGTCTTTAAAGTGCTACAGGACTCTTGTTGTTTTTATAATACAGATTGCTACAGATTGTTTATTCGTATGATTGATGCTGGAATTAAATCTATGTCTTCATACCCAAGAAGGATGGGCTCTAAAATTGTTTGGAAGGTCACCTGAATAATATATATGACTTCAAATAATGTGAAATTCCCCCTCCTGCACAGCACTCAAGTAAATGAAGTTTGGATCTGGTATCAGTTGGAAGCTTCTAGATGTGTGGAATTTTTTCTGGGCCTTTTTCCTCTGGTGGCCACAGCCTTCCCATCTTCATCATTCTGCAGCCATATAAAATGCCATCATGATCTCTTGCTTCTGAAGGTTATGAACTATCAGGTCTCCTCTCTGACTTGCTTACTCTTTGACTCGCTGGTGGCAAGCTCCTTTCTTTCTTTAACCTGGGGTACTGATGTTTCATGAACCGGGCTGTTTAGGAACTCCTCAGCTTCTCTGATTTTCAGAAGCATTTCTACTTGCCTTTCCAATCCAAGAATCTTCTCCTTCTACATAGTCATCAACCTAAGTCCCTTCTCATGGCCTTTACCAAGGCATTAATCAAAGTTGCAAGGGTTAGAGACTCACACCCTTTACCAAGGCACCAAAACTCAGACCTGTTTCAATCATTTACTAAGTGCCTAACAACAGTCAAACAGATCAAACACACTCATCAAGTCCTGCTACCTTCAAGCACGATGTCTGCAACTACGCTCCCTGTAACTCTCCCGTCAGCTGACTGGTCACTGCTACACTAGATAGGCTAACAGAATCTTCTTACAAATAATATGAAACTTCTTGCTTCAGGGTATAAACCAGACACTAAATTATGGATGTTAGGAAGGAATTTCCCTTATGATGAGATTATTCCATAATAATCCAGCATCAAATTTTTTGTGTTTCCCTCTGAAGAATCTGGCACCTGTTCACTGTCAGAGACAGGATACTGGACTAGATAAACACTGATCAGACCCAGCATGGCAATCCCCATGTAAAACTATTTTACAATTTCTGTTTTAGACATAATATTTTCTTCCATAAAAAATGGGCTGGAATTGAAAAACAACCCATATATTAAACAAAATGCAGACAGGCTTAGCGATTGGTGTGGGGAAGGGCTTAGGGAATGAAACTACCATCTCCTTTTCCCAGAAGACACAAAGAAAATCTTGGAGGAGACAGGGGTCCTGTACAAAATTATTATATCATCATACAATTAAAGATTTTATCATGCATAAAGAGATAAAATTAAGGGCTAATTATTGAGTACTTTGCTTTGCAACCTTCATAATGATTTTTTAAGCATAGATTTTTTTTTGCATGACATATAGAGGCAAGAACACAGGCTTATGCACAGGTCCATGGTGCAACATTGTTCTACAAAAAATATACACAGGTTCTTAAGTAGTTCTTAAGTTAACAAGTATCATTAACCTTCATATAAATATATACACTATTGGTACACTATTATTGTAAAGATAGGTCTAACATATTAGGTTACAGATTTATAAAACAGGTAACACTGGTATTTTGTGTAGAAAATTATTACTCTTTGCATAGTGGTAGTGCCTAACATCCCCAGCAACGGATCAGAACCTGTGTGCTGTGCAGTGTAGAAACAGAACAAAAGGACAGTCCCTGCCCCAAAAAGCTTTCAGTCTCAGGTAAGTATGTAGGTATTATTCCCAGCACGTACAAGAAAGACTGCCGTGTTTCTAGATATAAAGTAGCAAAGCTTCAGCTTGAGGTTATTGATTATTTTTGTTTCTTCTGCATTATAAGTAGATAAGTGGCTAAGGCTCACCACTCCTCAAAAAGCACTGGGATTGCCAAATCTAAACTGGTCCATTGTTCATTTGATGTTTAGTCACATTTAACTGTGGTATTTTTCCTTGTGAGCAGTAGCATGGCAAAGCCACTCTTTGACATTATAGGATTACTAATATTACGTTGTTATTTCGGGTGCACTATCTAAACCACAGGTTTTTTATTGTTCTTTTGTGTTGTTTTATCAAAACGTTTGTCAAAGGACTTCTGTAGCTTCTATATATGTGTGACCAAAATATCTGGATTTGTGGGCAATCTGAAAAGAATGTGTAATAGCATACTTGACCACCTCCTTTCCTCTAAAGGTGGAGGCTATGTGAGTTCATTTGGTGAGTGAGTATTGGAGTAGACAAGTAGCCTGTGATTGCTTCCCCTTGGAATTTACTTCAAGAGAAGAAGCAGGTGAGGTATGTTTGCTTTGGAGGATAACCTTCCACAAGTCACCTTCTGTTGTGCTTTGAAATTCTCATTTTTCATTGTATCTGCTGCGGTTTATCTATTTCAGTGCTATCTAGATTTATACAGAGAATGTCAATTTGTCACTGAGATCAACCAGTTTTTCTAGTTTTTTCCTATTTAATTTGAATTCTGGACATCATTTGCTATAAGACTATGCAATCCATTCTTCTGTGACAGTAACTTCTTGAGTGATATTTATAAAAATCTGATCTTTGAAGGTGTATTGTTGAGTGATTTCAGAGCTGGAATCTGAAAATGTTAATCTAAATAAGTCATCTTATTGTCCTCCAGACTAGTAGCTAATCTCCTGGGTCTTCATGGGAAAAGCTAGTGGCTATGCCTGGGATGCTGGAAACATTTGCCACATGGAACAGGAGGTTTTAACATCTAGCTTCTTTATGTGTTTCTAGAAAAATATTTTTGACATATATGTACGCCTGTACTTGTGTTTTGGTCTTTGTAGCATATAAAGGGTATTGATTTTCAGTACTGTAATGAAGTGTTGACTTTGCCATGTGCACCCAAGATGTGCATGTAGTGTCTGATATCCAACCTGTTAGACAATGGAGGCTGTCTTCTGTGTGGTGAAATTTGAGAGAGGCAGATTCTGTATAACTGTTATTGGAATAACAAACAATGTAATAATTCATACTTGTTGCTCTCCTGCTGTGTGTGTTTACAGTGATGCTATCTATTAAATATTTGAATGATATTTTAATTGAAATACATTATTTAAAATTTATTAACTAAAATATGTTGGAAATGAAGAAGAGCAAAAGAGGCACAGTCCTGTAACAAACATCTTTTAATGCAATAGACATTACTTGAAATGTTTTTAGTTAAAGCACAAAGTCAATAAAATTTATCTTGGCAATATCCGCTATTTAGACTTGTAACTTTGTTGTGTTTCATCTATGCCAGATCCAACCAGACTAACAATCTGCAGTTTTGATTAAAACTGAATGACCCAGAGCATTATTTTGAAAATATTTATTCAATTTTATTGGTCAATTACAAGATAAGCAGGTGGGATGAAATAAGCCTGATTTCATCATTACATCTCTTTCTCAACAATTTATTCAAATATAACATATAAAGCAGAAAAACACAAGGCCAGTAAAAATTAAATAAAAACATTTTCATGTGTATTGTTTGCTGGTGCCAGTTTTAAAAGAATAGAATTATTTTTGGTTCTTCTTTCAGTTTTTCAGTAACCACAGAAAATAAATAAAGGCAGCTTTGTCTGGGTACATAAATTCATTTCAACTGAGCTGAAAAAACAAAAAAGTCAGTAGTCAAGGTTCGCAAAAGTGACAAATGATTCTGGGTACCAAAACCAAGACCCTTAAAGGAATATGATTTTCAGAAAGTGCTGAAATTGGGCTTTGATAGGACTGAATCAATTACTTTGGGAGAGTTTCTCAAAGGCACAAATCACAGGTAGCTGGTTACCCATAATCTGTGCTTTTGAACATCACCCCCCCTAACTCTTGTTCTGCATAAGAGACCCATCGTCATTAATAGATGTGAGTCAGTTTAAAGTGAACACAGGTGGTCAGGAACAGTTACTGAGTATTAAAATCATGGTGAAAGTATTTCCAAGTTGACTAAATATCCCATCTGTATGAAGCATGTCCAATTGTTTCTTTTTCTTTTATTTCACAAATATTGCATGGGACAAAAGAATGTGAGGGTTGAACTCTCCAATACAGATGTAGAACACATGCATTTACATCAGCTCAAACCAAGACTACAGACATTGGAAAGCACTGTTGTGGCTTGGCAGCTGAAATCTTCCATTTTCATGAAATTAGGGACCAAACAATTTTAGAAAGTCTCTATCATCTTGTACAAATTAGGCTGATTTTTCATGGCTGGCTTATTGAACGATTTCAATGATGTAAAATTATGAAAAATAATGTTCAGCTGAATAAACTCCCTATAACACAATTTTTACAGGATGAATATTCATGAAACTAGGGACAAATTCACCACTAGCAGAACTGAAGGCCATTTCACTGACTTCCACAGAGCTGCAGCTATTCATGCAAGCAACAAATTCAGCTCTTAGACTGTAGTGATTGTAACCCACACACGATAGTGTTTATAGTCCCCAAATGAGGTCAACTCTAGGTGTTCTGTAAGGGACCTTTCCTCTTTTCTTTAGTTGCTTTTCCTCCTTTTTCTTTTGATTTGGTTTACTTATAACTAATTTCTGGCTCTTCCTACCTCACCTTCAAAATGATGGCTCTGAGGCAGGATCAGCTCAATGACTTCAGACTACTATTCTTCCCAGGCTGGCTATCAGTCTACAAGAGAAGACACTGCTCCAAGATTATGACACTGTGAACAGATCTCTCCGAGCATAGGAAATGGAATTCCCCATGACCATCCTTGAGATCCTAACTGAACCTCTTTGAAACAGGACCACATAGAATGCCCACTCAATTTGCTGTTCCGCATTCAAAGGGATTGACTGGATGCCCTATCAAACATCTGTAGATCAGATTGCCATTCAATTTTCTCTAGATTGGGCCTTCATTATTCAGAAAATAAAAGAATTTGAATCTCACAAATGTGCTGACTATTACAAGTAAATTCTCATTCAAATCTCTGGTTGTCTACATGAAAATCAAATATGTACTTAAAAATACCAACCTCATAAGAACTGCCCACATGTTTAGTAGACTGAATTTAAGGTGTTATAAAAGGTGGTATTTTGCTGCATCCTGAAATAAAATTATGAATAGAACACACCAAAAGGTTCTGTAACCAAGGTAGATGCAGGTTACTTGAGCTCTGAGTGGCTCATGGGAAATCCCCAAACATCATTCCCTAAAATCCACAATACAACCCCAAGAAATATTATGCCCAACTAGTGAAACCCCCAAGGTGTCTTCTAACTCTGAATTTTTCTCTCTGAATACAAAAGCACCAAAAAAACAGAGATCTGTCTCCCACATTTCTATAAACAAAATGGTGCCTGAGCCATAAGGAACAGAGCTGATGGCTGTAATACAACAGGTTGAAAATAAATCTACAGATACCATTGAAATTAAATCTATTGCTTCCACCCTACAGACCAGCATGATGGAGATTCACAGTACACTACAAACTCTATCCAGACAGATAAGTGATGCAGAACACAGCATTTCTGAAATGGAAGATGATTTCAAAGAGAAAAAATTACAGGTTATCAAGACTCTTAAGACCAAGCTAACTGATCTAGAAATATGACTGAACATCAGAATTGTGGGTGTCCCAGAGGGAATGGAGAAAGGTAAATCCTCTGAATTTGTCCCTAACCTGCTAACTAAGTTGTTGGCTCTTCCAGTAGATTTTTGCTTTGACATAGAATGGGCACACCAGGCTGTGGCCCCAAACCAGCTCCAGAAGGTCTGCCTAATGCTTTAATTGAGATGCTCTGAAAGTTTACTGCTAGGGAGTTTATATTGCAGAAATGCAAAGGGGCAAAAAGGAGTTATTATAGGGAGAACCAGCAATTAAAATATTGTTCTTTCAAGATTATGCCCATGTTGTGCTCTCAATGAGGGCAGCTTTAAACCGAGCAAAACAACAGGCCAGGAAGATGGACGTGAAGTAGTTTATTAAATGCCCAGAAATGCTCCATATTAAGAATGATGAAAAGACAGCATCATTCCGTTCCCCTCAGGAGGCATAAAAATACCTTTGGAAATATGCAAACTCCTCCCTCACAAGAGGAGAAATCTATGGAATGATCCCACTGTGTGGAATTTACATGATGCATTCTGAGATCTGATATGGTTGACCTAAACAAGCTATCTGATACTGATATGTTAGTTCTTTTTCTTTTATACTCTCTCTCATTGGGGTTGAAGGGTTCATATCAATTTTCTTCCTAGTGCCTTAACTCATAGGAAAGGAGGATCAATGTAAAATTGATCATTTGATGAGTAATTTTATACATATTTTTATCAATGCTTTATTAGATCGTGCATCCTTATGGACTAATGTATGCAGGTTCTATTGGTCATAGGTAATTACTATAGTTGTAATGTTTGGGGCTCCAGGAGCTGTGAGGAACTTCAAGTTTCACCTGATCTGGCCACCTACTTGGTGTGTATTTTTGGACTGTTTAAAAAGATTTTTCTTTTTGATTGTATGGTACTAATGTGCATTTCTCCACTATTTTTTCTATTTTGTTTTTTCACTTATTTAATTCCTCTTTCTGTCACCTTCCTATTACCCTCCCATACTGGGAATTTCCTTCCCATTTCTGTAGAATATGTACTGGGAAGCTACACCCTACCCTGGATTATAAAACTTTTGCTGATTAGATATGCAAGAATACATTAAGGAAAATTTACAATTTTCATTTATTTGCAAAGCAACTTTATATTTTATCCGGTATATTCTAACAATGATGGTGCTGATAATTAAATGCCTCTTCTGGCATATCAATGGCTTTAATGACCGTATGAAAAGAAAAAAAAGCAATGCTTAAAAAAGAGTATGTTGACATTGCCATGCCCCAGAAGCCACATCTGACACAGAACTTGAAGTCTGTAAACTGAATAGAGATCTTGTCATGCATTTTTATAAGTATCAATGACCTGGGCCATCATACTATTATTATAGCTGGTGACTTTAACAAACCTCTAGACACCATCCTTGATTAATCTTCTCCATCTCCATATACAGATACTAATATTTGTCAGGTACTTCATTCAGACCTACATCTCTGATTTAGGTTTACATAATATGTGGAGATGAGTAAGCCTATGGCCAGAGACTATAGTGGGGTTTTTTGGGTTTTTTTTTGGTAACTCATTCAACATATTCAAGATGGGACTATTTTTTAGTGTCACAAGACTCAACCAATTCTGTCATTGATTCTGGCGTTAGTACTATTGTTATAAGTGACCATCCTATATGCATGTCTTTTAGGCTTCTATGGTATGCACCCCCAACTAAAATGTGGAAATTAAATACTTCTATGATGTTTGATATATCATTCATTAATTCTATCGAGCAGGTGTTAGACCTTTTTAAAAAGAACAAGTTTCCCCACCACTTCTTCAGCAGTGACACTTCGGGAAGCCTTTAAAGCCTTCATCAGAGGCTGTATCATCTCTTATGTCACCTTTAAAAAGAAATGAAGAGATCATGGAATTGATACCTTTGTGAAGGAAATTAAGGCTTTAAAGGTAGATTATGCTTCTGCTTCCCCTCCCCAGAATCTCAGATCCTTTATCAATCTAAGATATAAAATGAACACATTTCTGTCCCAAAAGGCTGTTTGCTTTATTCTGTTTGAAGCAAAACTACTGGGAATCTGATGAGAGTGCTGGCAAGCAGCTGGCACATAGATTTAAGCACTAGGCTAACAGAAATAAGACTGCTGCTATTTGAGATAGCAGTAAAATTATATGCAACACAGGCTGATATTAATAAACAATTTCAACAGTTGTATTCAAAACTACATTTAGCTGAAGAGGGAATCAGTAAGATGCAGAACTGACTCAGGCCATGAAAGAAACAAAGTCTGTGAAGACTTCTGGTGCAGATGGGGTCCCAGCAAGTCTACAAAAAGTTTTCTGAAACTTTAACACCTAGATTATTGAACATATTTAATGAGGCCAAGAAGGAGCAAACTCTTCTGCCTACTCCAAGAGAAGATGTAATTCCAGTTATTCCTACACCTGGGAAAGACCTTGGATTACGCAGTAAATATAAGACAACTTGTTTAATCAATTCTGACACTAAGATTTTAGCTAAAGCTCTTGCTCTGCGATTGGACAAAGTTTTCTCACACGTTATACACATAAATCAGGTAGGTTTCCTTCATAATAGACATGGCTCTGATTATTTGTGTCAATATCATTGCTGGTCTGAGAGATTCTAAACAACTCTTAGCTGTCATTTTTTAGATGCTGAAAAGGCCTGTGACCGCCTAGCCTTGGACTATCTTTATCATGTGTTAGCAAAATTTGTATTTGGTAATCAATGTATTGCTTGGATTAAGCTTTTATACTCTAACCTGACTTCTACAGGGTAGCAGAAAGTGAGAACCTAAGACACAAGTCCTAGTATGATGGGCCAGGGCCTGAGCCTGAGCTAAAACAGCAGCCAAGCTCTGTGGTTATAAAGCCAAGCTAGCAAACGTTAGGCTGCGAACCTGTGTGCAAGTTCACAGGAATTAACAGGAACAGAGCTGGCATTGCAAAAATACACACTCCTAAAGAAATGCACAGAAAAGCACAGAACCTGCAAGCACATTCTAGAACATCCTGATACCAGGAATGGTGCAAGTTCATTCCTCAAAGATAGCAAGGACATACTGCCCCCTCCAAGACCAAGATAACAACATGATAGAGATATTCTGTACAAAGGGTGCTATCCTGCCATGTCAGAAGATGGCAAATACACACATCAGAGAGGCAATATAAAATTTGTTTGTATCAGCTGTTGTTTCATTTCATGAAAGAGGGTCTCAAAGGGAGTGTCTTCGTCTGGCTGCGTGAGGACTGAAGAGACTAAGACAGTCCCTTGTCAAGGGCATACATGCATTACGTGTACTTGTAGCATGTATAGGGTGCTTTTTATCATGCCTCATTGGCAATAAACCAGGCCTGCTGCCTTTGTTACTGAAATGAATCTCTGGTCTTATTGGGTAATTCCAGTCATGGTTTGCTGTATCAGCTCTCTGCACAAAACTGGGACAGCATACACACTGGGAGAACAAACACGCAGCCAATACCTGACAACACAGGGTAGTTACCAATGGTATTATTTTCACCCCGTTTCCATCACAGGGAGACATGATGCAAGGCTGCCCCCTTTTTTCACTTTTGTTCAATTTAACTCTAGAACTTTTAGCCATTGCCATCCGAGCAAATCAACATATTAATGGTATCAGTGTGGGCCAAACAGAGCACAAATTATGGCCTGTGTGGATGATGGTCCTATATGTGTATCTAAGGCAAGGTTACCATTCCTAACCTTCTATCCACTATGAATAATTTTGGACTCCTCTCAAAATATAAAATTAAGTGGGGGTAAATCAGAAATTTTAGGCATTAACTAATATGCCCACAATGGCCTTCTCTTAAATTGGGACTTTCAATGGCAATACTTTCATATGAAATATTTAGGGCTACAGATTACCAAAAATATTCAGGACATTTCTAAGATAAATATAGAACCAATTATTGCCCAAGTGGCTGATGATTTGGGGAGATGGAGTTTGTTAACCCCCATTTGTGGGGTAAAATTAACACACTGAAAATTAATTTCCTTCCCAGAATTTTGTTCGTTCTCAGTGGTCTCCCTATTTCTATTCCTCACACTTATTTTAAGAAATTCAATAATATTTTCAGAATGTTCCTTAGGGGTGCAGGAAAGAAACCTGCTCTGAACAAATTAGTGTCTCTGGGAGGATTCAGTTTTCCTGCTCTGTTTTGCTAGTTCCACTGCTACCACCGTACTTTATTACTGAAGTAACTGCCATTCTACACACTTCAAACAGGTCTATGTCAACATGCAGGAACGAAATTTTAGGGTGTGCCAGTAGAGTCCAGACAATTTATATGTGACTCATGGGGGAACACTATATTTTATACCCCAGCTAGGATTCACCAATGCACTATGTATACAGCCTATAAGTGACTTGTCCAACATCACAAAGACTGTGGCAAAGTGAGGGCCAAACCTAGGTCTCCCAAATCCCAGGCTGGTGTCCTAACCACTGGACTATGTATTATGCCATGTAACCTTGATTTTAATTTAGATTCTGAACTTTCCTTCTCTTGCCACGTCTCTTGTCCTACCAATGTCTGTCATTGACTTCTCAACTTTGCCCATTCATACTATTGTCTCTATAACATTTCTGCTGAAAGGTTTATTCATACCTTTATTTCCCTTCTCTACGACCTATCCAAAGTTCAGAGCTGCAAACTCCAGTGAATGTGCAATGCCACTGTCCCTTTCTCACAGGTAAATGGAGTGCAATCACATCAATTCCAACCTCAAACAACTCCACTGGGTCCCTATTCCTTTCAGGATCCACTTCTAAATCAGGCTCACTCATGAAAAATCTCTTTTTCCCTACTATCTATACCAGCCTCGTCTCCATTTCTTGACGCAATCTTTCCAATATTGCTGCAAAAGCATTCTTGGCTGCAGCTCCTGATGTTCAGGACAGATTTCCTGTATCCCTCTATCTCCTCAGCTCTCCATTTCATTTCAAGTCTCAGTTGAAATCATAACTTTTCTGCCTTCTTGTTATCTTCTGATTCTTCTCTTTCAGTTATTCATTTATTAACTTTATTAACTAAAAAAAGTATTTATGTATTTAACAATTTGCAGGGTGATAACTTTGTTTGAAGGACACTATAAAAATAAAGGACAAGTTCCACAAATACATATACATCTGAGTAACTGCACTCATAAGAGGAATTTCAGTGAAATCAGTTACTTATAAGCATAAGTTTTTGCAGGTTTAAGCTATTCCTACTGAAGATATTGGTTGCAATGGGACTATTCCCATAAGAAGAGGTATTGACTGCAACGTGACTATTTCCCTAGGAAGTAACAGTCACATGTATAAGTATGCAGCATTATGCCCTTAAATTGAATTATGAGATTGCCGTAATATTTTCTGTATTCTTGGTGTGATTCCGTTAGTAGGAGATTCACCTCTAGGCCAAACACTGTTCAATTTCCAGATGACGACTTGGACACATTCAAAGCTCAGTCGAAACATTCCACCTGACTCTAACGGGCTTTGCATCAGGATCTGAATGCTGATACCTGAGATCGTTACTAAGGGTGTGCTATGTTGTCTGAAGTATCTTTTCTTCACATGAGATATTACAGAAACATCCCCTATGACCAAGATAATTCTCATCCATTCCAGTTTTCAGTAAAATAAGGAAAATATCCAAGACATTATGCAAGCTATTGTTAAGTGCAAAAAGGAAGTGCAAATCAGGATTATCGACATCTACTTCATTGCATTGTACATTTTGGGAGCACTACAATTCCACTGTCCTACATGGTGAACTCCTTTGAATCACAATAACTGCCATAAAAAAATATTCTCTGCCTGCACAGAAGGTGAAATCTTAAGGCTTCAGTACAAAGTATGTAACTTAAGGTGACAATGAGTTATGTATGCTAAATTCAGGTCTAACACTGGAATAAAACCATCCTTCACAGTGGGACTGATCCTGCTCTCACTGAAGTCAATGGCAGAACTCCCTTACACCACAGTGGTGCAGAATCAGACGCACTCAAAATGAAGATTTTCTTTATTCCTGTAAGATGAAAAAATGAGTTACATTCAAATGTTAAAGAAAAACACATTAGAAGAAAAAAGTGCAGCCCAGGAGGCCCTATGAAAAATAATTGGTAATTATATTATAATGATATTTGTACCAACTTCCAAACACTGTTTTCTGCAGAAGCCAAAGTTAATATGCAATCTCATAACAGAGTTCATATTTAGAACAGAATTTTTTAAAAAAAGAAATGGTAGTGGGGTCATATCCTTCATTATTTTGCATTTACTATTTGGTTAAGTCACCTGATAGGCCTGTCCTATTCTATTTATTTTCAAGGCCACCTTACAAGTTTTCATACCTTTCAAGTCAACCTTGCCTTCTTCCTTTAGTGCCCATGACAAGGGCAAAGGGTTGGGCCGTGCAAGTCTTTACATAAAGCTGAAATGCAATAGTGCTGGGAATTCCTCTTTAATTTTAACTTTAAACTTGATCTTTCAGTTGCATGACTGACCACCTTATTATTACCTCAGCTGAACAAGGTTCCATCGATACTGAATGTCCTGGGTCTGCAGACCAAGACAAACACTGCCATTGTGTAGTGTGTCAAGAAAATGCACAGGCATTGACAACCACTGCTTTCCAAAGCAGAGGAAAGAAAATGCTTGTCTATCAATTCTGCTCTTTACTGTACATTATATTGTCTCCATTACCAGCTGCTGACAATGACTTTTTTCCCCCTTATTTTCAGTCTAATTAGTTGGAAAAAAGCAGACAAGAGTCTTTTTAAAAAAATTAAACTTTCAGTACTTACTGGATTCTACAGTGTAGGATTTTTATTTTAAGGAATTTGAGACTTCTTGCTATAGCTATATTGTACAGAAAGGTCATGCTCTTCTATCTTCCACAGAGGAAGAGTAGCCCCAATTCAAGGTTCCACTATTGGACAAGTCCCCTCAAAGCTGCATAGCTCAATGTTGAGATACATTTAAATTCCTCTTTGCTTGTCTTCCCCACTCTTGGTACTTCCCAATTTAATAATAAAGGAAGGCCATTCATTACATACTGTTAAGACTTTGTGAGGCTCTTGCTATCTGCTCAGGGTTTTTCGGCTTTTGTTTTTTTATTAAACAAGGCATTAGCAAGGTAAACACATGCTAAACTATGGCTTTACTTTAACATCCACAGAGCATAAAGTTGTGTTTTCACTGTAATATTTTTTTGGAAAAGCCTAGTAAGTTAGTGTGCCCAATTAAATAGTTGAAAGCTCAAATAGGTATTTAGGTTTTATTTTGTGGTTATTGGGGTGCTTGAGTACAATCTATAGGAGTTCCCAAATGACAAACTGAAAGCCCAGACTTAGGCACTGATCCTGTCAACTGATTCCTATGTGTTGACACTTACGCCAATACAGAGGTCCCTTGGAGTAAGTGGAGCTCTGTGCAAGTATAAATGCCCACGTATGTGGATCAACTTGCAGGATTGAGACTTTTGTTTGAAAACTTGGCTATGATATTTTTAATAAATATGTGAATCTTGAAAGCTATTTTCACATTGTGGAAAATATTCAAATATATCTTAGATTTTATTACCTTGCCACTTTCACTTAATGTTATTTATTTAAAACAATTGCTGCCTCTCTTACAATTCCTCTATTTTTTCTGCATTTTCTTAATGCTGTCCAGGTCATGATCCTGAACTCGTGATATCACACTCATTTCCATATCAAAACATTTATTTTCAACACAGGATGATGATTTTACTGAAGACGCAAGCAAGCAGCAGAAGTAGCCAAACATGTTTACTGAAACACATAGGGACCATGTATTTGCACTGATAGCTCCAATCCATTCTACAGCGATTTTATTGCTCTGCTAGGATAGCCACATCTGTACAGCTTTGTGCTGCCCATTTAACTGGATTCCCCACAGCAAACACATTTAACTTCTGCTGATTTAGGTTTATATCTCATAGACTTTAAGGCCAGAAGGGACCATCATGATCATTCAGTCTGACCTCCTGCACATTGCAGGCCACAGAACCTCTCCACCCTGTAAGAGACTCCTAATCTCTGGTTTAGCTACTGAATTCCTCGAATTATGATTTAAAAACTTCACGTTACAGAGAATCCACTACTTACACTAGTTTAAACCTGCAAGTAAGCCATGACCCATGCTGCAGAGGAAGGGAGAAAAGCCCCAGGGTCTTTGCCATTTTAACTTAGGGAGAAAATTCCTTCCCAACCCCAAGTATGGTGATCAGTTAGACCCTGAGCATGTGGGTAACACCCCACATATAATTTAACATATAATGCCATTTATATTTGGGATGTTTGCCTGTGTAAGGATTTCAAGACTAGTCCCTATATGTGGTCCATGAGCTACTCTGCCAATCTATCATGTTATTTCCTGCTCAGATTCTTCTCATAGGAAAAAAAAATCCAAATTATTTTTGAGCCAAATACAAACTTATTAAACAGAGAGATCACTAAAAACAAAGCTGTGAAAATCAAGATGTAGTTATTTTAATGTCTTAATTTTATCTGATCTGAACATGTATTGCTACTTTGAAATTAGAAGCTTCAATCCAGTAAAGCACTTAAATATGTGCTTAACTTTAAGCACTATTGGTCCTACTGACATCGTCAGACTTTTAATATACTAAAGTGAGCAAGTTAGTTAAGCACATGCCTAACTTCAAGCACGTGAACAGAGCTGTTGATCTAAATGAGACTGTTCATGTGCTTAAAATTTAGGCATGTGCTTAAGTTCCTTGCTGAATAGGGCCTGACTCTTTATAGTTAAGTATATGTTTAAGTGCTTTGCTTGTTTGAAACTAGAAGTAACAGAGCATGCTTTAATTAATTTGTTTTATTATTTTTAGGAATTCAGTATTCTCTTTTAGTTTATTACTGTATCATACTTTTTTCTGTTGCTAAGTTTCTCTACACAGAACAAGTTTTATCTTCCTGCAATCAAAGACTGACAGGAATCCTGAAAAGAGAGAAAAACAAAAAAGAAAAACAAAAATGACCTCCCTCAGAGTCATAGCAAGCAAAGAGGAAATTTTTCTTTCATGTACTGTAAATTGGAATATAGCCCATAATTCCGCATGAGGCCATAAAAGCTCTTGTAAAGCATACCAGCAGCCACAATGAAGATAACTCTAGTGTTTCACTCTCTGATGTGTAAGGTTTTATTTTATAACAATTAAATTCTTTATTTTCAGTTGTTAAAAAAGCTTACGCAATGGGTTTTGGTTAACAAGTAAAATGTATTTCACTTTTTTTGACTAAACAAAATTTGCAGTCATAAAAATAAAATAAGCTCTTCCATTATTTACATAGTGGTAACATTGGATTTGATCATTTTTACAGATAGTGTTAAGTGTTCTGTGAATCTGAGTAGACTGAGAAATACAAGATAAGAAAATATGAACATTTTTTCAATAGAAACCTCTTCTGTTTCATTCTACCGTACTAACTAATCCAATATACTGAATGTAAAGCAGCATTGCCCTTACCTGTCTAAAGATAACTGTCTGAAAAAACTGGGATAACTGGTTGTAAGTACATGCTGAAGATCCATTACACATGTTTTAAAGCAGATACAGAAATTCAGACAATGGGACTTGATCAGAACTTATTCCTGATGAAAAACCCATTCCAGATGCTGGGGAAGGCTTTACTGCCTTTACATAACTGCAAACTCCTGTGGATCTTGACAAATGCAATTTTGCCTCGAGTAATATAGGAATGTAAAGTGTTTTTAGATGGAAACCCTAGTGCTAAGACAAAAGGTCTAAAGAAGAACAGTAACTCACACGTAAGAGAAATTGAAATATCCTAGTTTATAGACATTAACTCCCTACATTTCACAATATTTGCCTACTGTTTTAGTCAAAAATCTTCCAGTATGTTCTTCAGGAGGCATTTGGACAACACTTGAAAATGCAGGGATACATGGTTCTCTCTCTAGTACACAGCACTCTTCTTTACTCCACAGTAATCACAACCTACATAGCACAGACATGTACAAGCTTTCTTTTGGGAGACATTCATTCTTTTAACAAGAACCTTCAGTTAGTTCATGTTTTGGAGGTCATCTAGGCTTCCAGTAATTTTCAGAAGCAAACAGCTAGTGGTAGGCTGCTGGCAGGCACTGGCATTTCAGATCGAGAGTGGAACGGAGATGGGAAAACAGGCATAGTTGTCAATCAAGAATCTTAATTTTCTGGAGGGCTTAAATCCCAAATCAGGGATAAAAGGATATACAACAGCCACTATATAGGCTGTTGCTGGACAATCTACTATCCACATTAAGTCTCATACTCATTTCTAATAGTTAGAGATTAGGTTAAACCCATACGGTAGGAGATTTAATATCCCTTCCAAATTTTTATTTTAAAACAACCCTGGATATTATTGATATCCATATAATGTCCAATCTTTTTTTAATGTTACTAAATTATCAGCCTCAGCAACCTCCTGTAGTAATGTGTTCCACAGTCTAATTACACATTTGTGTGAAAAAGTATTATCATTTTTGAATACGACACCTTTTAGTTTCACTGACTATCTCCTTGCTCATGTGTTATGAGACAGGGAGAAAAGAAACTCCTGATCTACTTTCTCTAGACCATTCATTATTCTCTAGACTACAAGGTGTGGAATGGCTGAAATTTTTCATTCCAACATACATTAATTGACACTGAATATCATTTGCTACCATAGCAATCATTCACCTAATTTTGTCAGGTCTCTCTGAAGTTCTTCTTAGACTTCTCTAATCCTGAGTAACCTAAATAACTTTGTGTCCTCCAAAATCTTTGCTCTCTCACAGCTCACACTCTTTCCAAATGATTGATAAATACATTGAACAAGGATTCAGTACAGAACTTTGAGGCATACCCTGCTATTAACCTTTAGCCATGATAAAAATTGACCATTTAATCCTACTTCTTCTTCTCTGTCTCTAAGCCAGTTTTTTATCCATGGCAATACTTTGCCACTCTCCCCATCACAATTTAGCCTCTTTAATAGCCTCTTGTGAGAACCTTCACAAAGGCCTTTTGGAAGTGTAAATAAATTAGAACTGAATCTCTTTCATCCCCTACTTAATAGACAAAGTCAAAGAATTCTAAGATTAACGAGCCATGATTTTCCTTTGCAGTTCCTTTGGCTACACCTTATCATATCATAATCTTTCAGGTGTTATTTTATTTGTAAATATAGTTTGAACCAATTTGCCAAGTACACATGTAAAATTTACTGGTCTATAATTCCTCAGATTACCCCAAGAATCTTTTTTAAATATAGGTACGTTTGCTACCCTCCTATCCTCTGGAACGGTGGCTATTTTTAATGAGAGACTTCCTATTTTGTCAGCAGCTCAGTTTCATGCTTAAGATCCTTTCGAATGCCTGGGTGTATGCTATGTGAATAACATATTGCTTTTTAAATTACCAGTTGGCTCCAGCACCTTTTTTTCTGACACCTCATGGTCTGATAGTGTCTCATCTTTATTACCAGTAAGGAGACAGGTCTGGGGTAAGACAACCCCAACCTCTTTGATTTCTTTACCACAGTCTTCACTGTTTAGCTTGTCAGAAATGTCCTTATTTGCTCTCATTAAACCCTAATTCTTTCATAGGCTTCCTGCTTCTGATATACTTGTAGAATTTCATTGGTTTTTACACCTTTAGCTATTTGCTCTTTCAAACCTATCTTGCCCCTTTTAATTTCCTTTTCACATACTACATGCTGCAACTTGTGCTCCTGTTGACTGGTTTCACTAGGGTCAGATTTCCAAATTTTATATTTGCTGTAAAATAAACTAAATAACTCAATTCATTTGTCTCAGAATATTACAAATACTACAATCCGTCATTTTGTTTTAATTTTGAAGAACATTCATGATTTTAAAATATACAGTGAGTTCTGACAAATGTTGATTTCAAGTTTAAATAGTTCAAGAATGTTTGTAGAATTTTAATTGATATGAGCTAAATTTGTGATTTTCTTAGATTTGTTTGTGCAATAAATACTATTAGATTTTCTCTCTTTCTACTGTCAGTACAAAAAGAGAGCTTCTTGAATTCCAAGAAATTTTCAAAGTTACACATATTATTAAAAGTCAAATATTTTGTGCTTATATGACCAATATAAACTGGGTGCTGCTATCAAATCCCCTCTCATTCTTCTCTTTTGCAAGCATAGTTCCCTCAGTCTCTCCTCAGCTGGAGCCCCCAGATGATCTAATCCTGACTGGCCACCAGGAGAAGTTTGTCTGGTTTATTGGGAGTGGTGAGCACTGTATGCTTAGTGTGCATATTCTGTTTGGATAATTGTTAATAAAAAGAGAATAAGGATATTACTGTGTATGGCTCTTTCACTGGTAAAAGACCCCGAAAGCCCATAGAAAATTCCACCCAGAGCCCTACAAATTGGGAAAGGGTGGGTACTTAAATTAATCAGGTTACGCCTGGAGCCCTACAGACTGGGAATGGGTGACCCTGAGCCCTAGAGTGTGAATTGGGTATAGTGCCTTTCCCACGGAGCCCTATGAATTGGGAAAGGGCGGGGGTGCCTTAACTGGGTTATGCCTGGAATCCTACAGATTGGGATAAAGGGGGGGGTGCCCTAGTGTGTGGATAACATAACCTACCCTCTAGCCCACACAGCCTCCTGTTTACAAACTGACAAAGCATTGATAGTGATCTGTACAGCAGTGCACACTACAGCATTAAAATGTCTGAAATTTAAGAATTTAAACCTCAAAATACTGATGTGACAAACAATCTTACATTTCTATCCTAGGCGTAATTGAGCATGAAATATTTTCTTTCGGGGTGTGGGGGTATGGGAAATGAATTGGGTTTTCCTTTTTCACCATTATACACATTACAGCAGCCATTTTAAAAACAACAAGAAAACCAAACACTTGCCTTAAGGAAGGAAAAGAATGTTCGCAGCGGCTGAGCAAGAACCTGTCAAATGAGAAGGGAAGAGCACCAAAGAGACTGGTACTTGGAATATCTCCCTAGACATATGCCTGCCACCTTGTGGTGAATAAATTTAACAGCGTTTGTTTGTTGTAAATGTAGCCCTGTCAAGGCCAAGCATTGTGAAGTCTCAGTACCCAAGAATAGGGTAGATATTCAATGGCCTAAGAGGAAATGTCAGCTGCTCTAAAGATCAAAATTATTTTCACATTGCAGGTTTCATTTTTGCATGTCCTCATGGTGAGTTATTCAAAACCTTAATAGTTTTATAATGACAAGTACAAAAGCAGTCACAAGTAAACTTTAGCCAAGGTTTTTAAAAAGCACTTATGAGCCAAATCCTGGCTCCTTCACTCCAGAGGCATGGTTTTCAGGCACAGCTTTCATGGCCACAGAGGCTGCAGTCATCCCTGAGCAGCAGTCACGCTCCTCTTGGACACCTGTTCCTTCAGATTTCACCCCCTCTCCATTTCCTAGTCCTCACCTATGATCCTCCCCCAGCACCAACAGATGCAGCAGTCCAGCATGGTGTAAAAAGCAAGCCATCTTCCATTTATACATCCTTACAATCATTTTAAGCATTGCTTGACATCCATGTGAAAAGAACTCTGTAAGGTTTAGCCACCAGTAACCAGAAAGGGGAAAAACAAGCATAAAAGGGAACAAACTCCTCCTACTTAGAAAAACACAGGCCCCTCTGTGCATAGCATTTCTTCCCTCAGACCCAAAGTTGGAGCGTCAGGAGGAGGGCTTTCTTCAGAAGGAAAAGCAAGCAAACAATGGTTTACTTCAACCAAACACAGCCTTCAACTCCTAGATCTCCATAGTATACTACTTCTGTGTAAGGAACATTAGTTTTCCCTGCACCAGTGGCTGGGCAATCCTTCTCCCCTCGTGGTCCCCTTTCACTGTCTCCTCCTTATATATGTACTGAACCTCTAGTTAACCCTTCCCCTGCCTACCTCAGTCCAGAGTATGTATCCTACATCATAAACTATTGCATATCTTTGTAATTTCCCCATCTGCCCAAAATTGTATCTTATATCCACAATGTACACTTCATGTGAGTATGGGTCCATGCAGTCCTTAGGATTTCAGCTCACATGAAGAAGCTAAAAAATAAAGAGTACTCAAAACAGAAGACAAATGATCATTACATGCAATCTCCACACATTGTGTTAACAGGATTCTTTCTGGGAATGTCATTTGATTCTATACCAATATTTTTTCAACCACTTCATAGCAAAATTGGTGTATAACTGTCTCTTTTTTTCATCGTAATCTCTGTAATTCTTACTTTTATAGTCTCACTTAGTGCTACCTCCAATTTTTTCAGAACAAATTCTTCCCTCAGAGGGACAAGTATGAAGATTGATATGAATGAGAGCTGCTCAGGAACAACTGAAGGCAGAAAAACAGTTAGTAACATTTCCGTAGATTTTGTTCTTTGAGATCTGTTGGATGTGTCCATTCCACTATAGGTGACTGTGCACTTCAGTGCACAGGTTTTTTGGAGAGTATTTCCCTTAGTGATACTTGTCCAGGTGGCATGAGTGCCCTCTGATGCCTCACACACCAGGTGCAGGCATAAAGGGCCAAGCCACCCCAGTCCCTCTCATTTCCTTCCTACCAGAGGACTCCTACAGGGAGGGGAAGGAGGGTGGATCCTGTAGTGGACATGTGCAACACATCTCAGAGAACAACAGTTATGGAAAAGTGAGTAATTTTTTTGGTTTTTATTTTTTTTGAGTGATTGCACATGTCCATTGCACTGTAAGTGACTCGTCAGCAATCCCAATTGGAGGTGGGTTCAGAGTCTATTTGAACAGGGCATGGAGAACTACTCATCCAAATTTAGACCATCTCTAGAATGTTGAGAGATAGCATAGGTAGAGGCAAACATGTGACATGACGACGAGCACTTGCGACCCAGCAAATGTATATTATGGGCACATTAGCCAGAAATGCTGCAGACGCTGCCTGTCTAGTCGAATGTCACAATGCTCTATCCGGCAGCTTCACGCTATTCAGCTAGTAACACAGGAATACAACCTGATAACCATAACAAAATCCTTTGCCTGGAAACAAGACTGCCCTTCATTCTGTCTGCAAAAGCAATGAACATTTGAGACTAAGACCTGAAAGGTTTACTCCGTTCCAGATAAAACACTGACATGTGCGATCCCTCCTCCCCCTTATTACTGTGAGGCTTTGGGAAGAAGTTTGGTAAACAAGATATGATATGAAAAATCATATGAAATGATATGAAAAATGGAGCCCACTTTAGTAAACGTTTGCTAGAGATGAAGGTAGACTTTATCTGCATTAAAAAACCCACATATGGAGGATACTAACACCCTCAACTCCCCCATTCTCATCTGATGTAATGACTACTAAAAATGCTACCTTCACTGAAAGGGGCAACAGAAAACAGATCGCTACAGGCTTCAAACAGGGACCCATGGCGAAACAGGGTTCTGTACGTGCAGAAACAGTCAGTTCAAATCCCTTAAAAATCTTAGTCGTTGGCCTTGAAAAAAGGGTGTGGTTATCCACAGGTGGGTGGAAAGCTTATATATCCTATTTTGAGTTAACCATCAATCCCTGATGTTTTAAAAGACAGTCCAGCATGTGCTGAATAAAAGCAATAATAGGGGAGACCCCATTCCACCTCAACCAGACAGAAAACCTCTTTCATTTAGCAAGGTAAATTGTCCTACTTGATGGTTTTATATTATTCAGCAGTATCTCCTGCACCTCTCTGGAGCAAGACCCCCACTAAGGACTCTGGACTTTCAGGTGAAAGACTCACAGAGTGGCATGGAGGAGACAGACATGGCACTGAGAGATTAGGTTTGAGTGAAGTGGGAGTGAAAGTAGGGGGCTGACTGAGAGGTCCAAGAGCTGTAAAAAACAGTGTTGATGGGGCCATGCTGGGGTGATAATAGCATGACCTGATGTCCTGATTTTATAGGGACAGTCCTGATATTCAGGTCTTTGTTTTATATAGGCACCTATTACCACCCACCCCCATCCCGATTTTTCACAGTTGTAATCTGGTCACCCTAGGATATAAGTAGAAGATAGGCCTGGTCCTGCTTGACTTTGCACAGAGGTTTGAGAAGAAGAGGGATGGGAAAAGGGCATGTAGCAGACCCTCTGACCACGGCAGTAGAAAAGCACCCATCAGTGAATCTGGGCTGTGTCTTGCTTTGGAGCAGAGCTAGTGACATTTTGTGCTGTTCTTTGCTATGTCTGGGTAAAGGGACCACTAGTGATGATTGATAGACAACCTGCACATGTGATTTGACAGCATATTCTGAACCCCGGAGGTAGGCTGCTTTCAGAAATATAGAGGTGTCGATGCAGAAGTCCCAGAATAGTATTGCTTCCACACCAATTAATGATGACTGGGCTCCCCGCTACTTGCTTACATTAACCATGGCAGTAACATTGCAGGTCAACAGCAATATGCCCCTTCCCCTGACATGAAGAAGGAACACCATGCAAATCTATTGGATAGCCTGCAAGTCCCTGAAATTTGTGTGTAGACTGAGATCTTGGGAATACCAGAGGCCTTGCATCTTCAGGGGTCCCTGATTAGGCCTCCAACCCAGGTCCAAGGCATTTTTGACTAGGATAAAGGATTGTTGATGAGGAGCGAAACAAGCTCCCTTGCAAATATTGTTCAGGTCTTTCCACCAATCTAAGGAAGATAAGATGTGACTTGGTACATGTACTAACATGTACGTGGTGACTTTTTAGAGAGTACACCTCTGCCAACCATTCTTGAAGGAGTCTGAGGTGCAGCTTGGTGTACTGGACCATATGCCCTAGCAGCATTAGATAGTTTCTCACCATGTTGAAAGGATAAGACTTCAAGTCCAGTATTAGGCTTTGCATGTGGCATTTAGGCTGCCCTGTGGTAGTAAGGCTCCGGACCTCGTTGAGTCCAGGATGGCTCCAATGAATTTTGTTTTCTGTACCAAAGACAGGAATGACTTGTCTGAACTGATCCGCAGGCCAAGTACATCAAAGTTGGATAAAATTATGCTTATTCTGGACATCACTCACATGTGACTTGGATTGATCTCTTAACAGCCAGGTGTCCAGGGAAGAGAATACATGGACCCTCTAGAAGAAAGATGCAACCCCTACCATACACTTTGTAAAAACACATGGGGAGCCAAGAGACCAAAGGAGAGCACTGTGAACTGATAATGGCAACTGCTGACAGTGAATCTCTGATATTTTCCGTGGATCTGATGAATCGCCACAAGAATGTAGGCATCCTATAAGTTGAAAGCACCATACCAGTCTCCCGGCTCTAGAGAAGGAATGATGGAAGCTAGGGTAACTGTCCAGAATTTTAATTTTTTCTGGAAGTAGTTTAACTGCCTGCCTGAGACCGTTTTTTGCCTTTGGGATCAGGAAATATCGGGAGTACAACCTTCTTCCCCTGAAAAAAGGAAGAACCTCCTGTATAGCTCTTACAAGGATCAGGGATTTTATTTTTTGCAGTAACACTGCCTTGTCAGAGAGGTCCCTCAAGAGGGATGGAACGGGGGACAAAATATAAAGTACAGTGTATATCCCACTTCCACCATGCTCAGAACCCACCAGTCTGTTGTGATGTAGCCCAAGCCCGGTGGAAGTAGGATACAGAGTTTGCAAAAACTGAAAAGAAAAAGAGGCATGCTTAGAACTGGTAGACTGATCCCGACTTGCCCATCAAAATGCCCATACTGGGGAGTCAATGAACTCCCCTGTTTAGAGATGTGGTCTGGTGAGTGCTTCCTCCCTGAATACACTCAAGTCTTTAGACAAGCCCAACCTCTTTGCCTATTTTGATGATGCCAGCACTGAGTCCAATTTCTATGCCTCTTCCCTTGTACCAACGCTGCCGATCTGCCTATCTGTACCAGTAGTGTTGGAGGTGCCACTACTAGAGAACACCAAGGTGCTTGGTACCTAAACCAAAGCAGAGGGCTCAGATGGAGGACATAGCGCCAATTCAAGAGGCATATATTTTAGTCTGGCTGCCCTGCCTTTTTTAGACGGCACCTTTGTCGCTCACATAAGCTACCACTTAAGGTAGCTGGAGTGAAGGTCACTATAAGGCATTATCTTACCACAAGAGTGGCAGAGCTTGAAACCCAGAGAGCCCGGCACATCTCCAGTGCCAAGGCCAGTCCTCAAAGGGGACTATTTACAAGACTTGCCTAAAGACTCTCAGAAGCAGAGACGGAGAGCTCCAACAACCAGTACAGATGACAGGAAGGAACTGAGGGGGGTCAGCGTGGCTCGGCCCTTTATGCCTGTGTGTAGTGCATCAGACAGCAGAAGGCACTTATGCGATTCTGACAGGTACACCACGAAGGGAAAAGCTCTCTGACCACGGTGCACTGGAGCACACAAACACCTATAGTGGAATGGACATGTGCAATCACTTGAAGAACAGCTTGGCCCTTCAGTGTCTTAAAAACGCTACTGGTCATCTCCTTGTCCCATCCTTAGCTACTATGAATGGCCAACATGACAGCCTCTTTGTGGGTTTCATGGGGAGCCAGGGTAAGGGCAGAAAAATGCTGCCAGTTCCCTCTGCTGTTTTCCCATAGATTTTCACAATACTCTGCAAATTTGTGATCTGCTTCATTTTGCCATTAGGCTGAAAAGAGTGGAGAAACATGCTAGGAATGTTTTTCCAGTTTGGCCAATCTCATACAAATGCATTCTATGAAAGGGATTTGTTAAAGTCAAACTGAAGTTACTGCAAATCTGATTTATGGAGAATGAAGCAATCACATTCCATTGTTAAATTTTAAGATGCAATAAATGCACTAGTAATTATGAGCTCTGTTTTTTGTATGCACCCAAGCATAAGTACTTTTCACTTTCTTTGGAAAGATGTGCTTGAGTTCCAACATTCAGATTCCCAACCTGGTTTCATTCAACATGCATAACTGTGACAAATACACATATTCTGCATATCCAATAATCTGTGAGGATTGGAAAATGTGTGCTTGTTGTTGTTTAAACTCATATGTGCTCCGTACTCTTCTTTGTTTCAGAGGCTCAAGTTATCAGGATGAACACATTCAGAATAAGATCACAATGGTCTGATACTGAACATTAACATTAATAGTCTTATGTTGCCAAGGTAAGAATGCAGTCTCTTTGCCTGATGTACTTCACATTTACAGTGATGTTGACTTAAAGGATTCTTAGAAGTTTCCAGGATTCCTTTTCACTGGATTTAAAGAGTGAAAGGCAGTGAGTCTGCAAGCTGTTCCAAGACAGCCTAGAGAGGTTTGTTCACCAGAGTTTGCTTCTCAGACAAACACCATCATGCAACTCTAATCTGAACCTTGACCTTCTCACAGTGTCCCAACACAGGTGTGACTTGCATTTAGTAAAACATTAACTTTGTTCTCAGTGTTAACAAAGTGGAAGCTGCTTCAGTGCACCTGTTTGTTTGGAGTTACTGGCAACCACAAAGGCTATCAGAGCCCAATTTAAAAAAAAGAAACCCTGTGCTAAGGGGCTAATTCTAGACTGGTGTTGCAGTTAAGTGAAATAATAAATTGAGTCCAATTTTCTCATCTCAATTTAGTCTTTATGTTCAAGTACAGGCACATGGAAGAGATATTACTTTGCACCTAATTACAAAGGCATGTGGTCCCCATTCTTGCCTGGCTTTCCAATGCAGATGAAATTTTTTTTTTTTTTTGGTCTCCAGGATAACAAACAGGAAGACAGTTAACAGAGCTTGAAAGGAAATGTGGCTGCTCATTGGTATCTATGGAGGGACATGTCTCTTGTAATGCCTTTTGTAAAATGACAGAATGATGGAGTAATGAGAACATATATTACTGACAGGTGTAATTTCACCCCTGCTTGAAAGGCCGTGACTTAAAAAGGAGATGAAAGCTTCAAATGATGAATGGAGATGGAAAAAACCTGACAGGAATAACATTCCCTATCTCAAGGGAATTAAGTCATGTGGTCATGTGGTTTTCCATTTCGCTGAGGAATCATAAAGATTTACAATGTGTTCTGAAGGGGTTTGCTAGAAGTTTATTAGATGGCTGCTAGAACACGTCAGTGCACTTGTAAACAATTTGAGAAGAATATCTTCAGAGGGAAATAACAAGAAAATGGCTATAAACTACTTGTAGCAGTGGTTATTATTCAACAGCATTTATCTACCAGCTAATTTACAAAAGGAAGTCTCCCTCGCTGGCAATGATATTGGGTTAAATCCTGCACTCACTGTGGTCAATTTGAGTTTTGTAATTGACATATAGGAATAGGACACCCCACCCCCATTAATATCAATTTTAAACATTATTTATTTCCATTATAGTAATGCCTATGGGCCCCAGCCAAGACCCCATTCTACAAATACATAACTGCAGTACTTGCCTGGAAGAATTTATTGCCTCTAAATAAAGAAAAAAGGTTAAAAAAGGAATCATTTTCCCCATTTCACAGATGGGAAACTGAGGCACAGAACAATACAATGACTGACCTAAAGTCACACAAGAAATATGTGGTAAAGTTGGGAACTGAACCCATATCTTCTGAGTCCTGATCTAGTGCCTGAGCCACTGGGCCATCCTTCCAAGCAATTTAAAATGACCTGATATTTACAGAACATATCAGTAGTCCATGTTTTGCTTTTAAGGAGCACATTTAGTAAATGCTACACTTAATAAACTAAGACATAGTCAGACAAACAGAACTGAACCATCTAATTTCATTTTCTATTTTTCTTTTCATTTGGCCCTATAATTATGACAGCAATTTATTTACAATGCAACCTACCAATATTGTTATGGTAACAACTGAAATCTGTTAACTGTGATTGGAACTTGACCATGATGGCTCAAATGCTGCAACATAAATATATAAAAGAAATACAAAGAACATAGAAGGGATGGAGAGTATGGGGGCAAGGGACACACACAAAGTCCCTGGCATGGGTGGAAAAGGATATGCATCCCTGGTATTGAGAGGAAAGGGTACTGGGAAAGGGCAAATATAGCTCCTTTAATGAAGGGGGAGAGTGGAGGAAGGAGACATAGGACACACATAGAGCCCTTTGGGTGTGGCAGAGCAGGGGATGGGGTAAATGAGGGAAAACAGAGCCCCAGGCATGAGAGAGAGGATGAGGGGAGTTGCAGGGAGCCCCTGAAATAGAGGGGGTTGGGAATGGAGGGATGCAAAGAGTCACTTGTGTATGTAATGAGCTCGACCTACAGAAACTACAAAGTTAAAAATCTTCTAAACATGTGGACACAACTCCAATCAATTATGTAAAAATCCCCCTCCCACACACACACACAGACCTCAGATCATGGTTGAAATAATTTATGACCAAAGTTTAAGAGATACATAGGCATACATTGGCACCTAAATTTGGCATTTTCAAAGGCCTGGTTTTCAGGTGATTTTCCTGCAACTCACACTGAAGTTTCCTCATAGAGGCAACATAAGAATCAATTCCAAAGACAAATCTTTTTTCAGGTGCAGAATGGTTCAATTAGTTTGCAAAAGGAGTTTAATTTATACACCCTGAGCACAGATGGGAAGTCAATGTGCCATGAAAATCCACTAAAAGAGAGGCAGGAGACACCATTTTATCTTGTACTCTCCTTTTAGTTTTTTCCTGCTACCTCCACTTTCAAACCCTGAATGCGTAACTTACACTTTTCACATCACTAAAACCTAAACTGACATAAAATACACTATTTTACCACCTATAAGAATTTACATCCAAGAAGTAACTTACACCAAGATCTGGACCACTGGAGAATTTGTCCCATAAACATCTGTTTGGTCGGATTCTTGCATTCAGTTACCATGGAAATGGACTGTGACATTACTGTTCAGGATCCTGACTTAACATCTTAAATTTGAAATTACTCTAAAAATGAGATAATATTCTTCTGATAATATTTACAGTCTTTAAACTAAGGTATCAACTGGATTTTTAATTCTATAACACCTTTAATGAAGACAGGACAGTCACTGGCTTGTTTCAAAGGTTGGAAAACCAGGATAGAAGCCCACATACCCAGATATCACAGGCAAAGGCTCTTGCTTTGGTTGAAAATATTGCATTTCAAAGAAACTTCATGATTTACATGAGCTAAACGTTACCTGGGACTTAATTTAGCACCAGTAAGTGCGGTCTTAACAGACCTAGACAAATAAATAGATTTTTCTAAAATGAGAGATACTAATTGTCTTGTACTCACGAATAAAAATAAATAGCAAAATATGTCCATAACTTTAAATGGATGAAAAAATGTTTTTTGTAAATTTTGTTTTGACAGGAAATAGAAACATCCTCTTCAATCTATGTTGATGGCATATGCATTGATCCAAGTATCTTCTGCTCAAAGTTGTGATCCATTAAAATACTTTCCTCCCCACTAAGAGCACCTACCTGCTCTTCTCCCATCATTCCTTTTTGTTCTCATTCTCACAAATCTTCATCTCATACTCAACTCTTCCTTGTTGAGATAAGCCCCAGCCTAGACCTTCCTTAAACACCTATCCTCGCCTCTCACAAGGTCAGCTCCTGATGAACTTATTCTAATTCCCATGTTCCTTCTCCTGTGCCACACCAAAGAAGCCTGTCTCAATCCATGATCTGTATCTCTAACTCTTCATTCTTGCAGTAACCTGGCTCTTATTCTCCTCTTCTCCCCACTCCTTCAGAGATCTTTCCTTTTTCCACATCTCCTTGCCCTGAATGCTCTGGGTGGTGACAGCAAGTTCCTCTTTTAGCTACTTCTGGTCTGCCCCTCGATTCCTCTTTCCTTTGATATCCTCTCCATGTGGTTTCTCACTCCTATCCCTTCATGTGACTGCCAATGAATACCTCTGGCTCCTCCTCATCCTTCCTCTGAAACTTCAGTGGCAGATTCTACTTTTCCTTATCTCAATTCCCTTCCCTATTCCTGAATAACTTCTATTTCCATAGTGACAACCACTCAAAGTAGGCTCTCTCTACACTACAGACTTTCAAATAAGGCTATGTCTACACTACAGACTTTAGAGCAGCAAAGCTGTACCGCTGCAGCTGCACCACTGTAAGGTCTCCTGTATAGCTGGTCTATGCTGATGAGAGAGAGCTCCTCCACCAGCATAATTAAATCACCCCTCAACAAGCAGTGGTAGCTATGTTGGCGGGAGAGCATCTCCTGCCAACATAGAATCACAGAATATTGGAGTTGGAAGGGACCTCAGGAGGTCATCTAGTCCAACCCCCTGCTCAAAGCAGGACAAACCTCAGCTAAATAATCCCAGCAAGGGTTTTGTCAAGCCATAGCTAAAAAACCTCTAACAATGGAAATCCACCACCTCCCTAAGTAACCCATTCCAGTGCTTCACCACCCCCCTAGTGAAAAACTTTTTCCTAATATCCAACCTAGACCTTCCCCACAGCAAGGGGAAGACCATTGCTCCTTTTCTGTCATCTGCCACCACTGAGAACGGCCTAGCTCCATCCTCCCTGGAACCCCCTTTCAGGTAGTTAAAGGCTGCTATCAAATCCCCCCTCATTCTTCTCTTCCGCAAAAGAAACAAGCCTAATTCTCTCAGCCTCTCTTCATAAATCTTGTGCTCCGGCCCCCTAATCATTTTTGTTGCCCTCCACTGGACTCTCTCCAGCTTCTCCACATCCTCTTTGTAGTGGGGGGGCCCAAAATCGAACAGAATACTCCAAATCTGGCCTCAGCAATGCTGAATAGAGGGGAATAATCACTTCCCTCGATCTGGTGGCAATGCTCCTACTAATACAGCCCAATATGCTATTAGCCTTCTTGGCAACCAGGGCACACTGCTGACTCATATCCAGCTTCTTATCCACTGTAATGCCCAGATCCTTTTCTGCAGAACTGCTGCCTAGCTCATCAGTCCCCAGTCTGTAGCTGTGCATGGGATTCTTCCATCCTAAGTGCAGGACTCTGCACTTGTCCTTGTTGAACCTCATCAGATTTCTTTTGGCCCAATCCTCCAGTTTGTTTAGGTCCTTCTGTATCCTATCCCTACCTTTCAGGGTATCTTCCACTCCCCCTAGCTTAGTGTCATCTGCAAACTTGCTGAGGGTGCAATCTACCCCATCCTCCAGATCATTAATGAAGATGTTGAACAAAACTGGCCCCAGGCTGACCCCTGGGGCACTCCACTTGTGACCGGCTGCCAACTAGACATAGAGCCATTGATCACTACTCGTTGAGCCCTATGCTGTAGCCAGTTCTCTATCCATTTTATAGTCCATTCATCCAACCCTTACTTCTTTAACTCGCTGATGAGAATACTGTGAGAGACCGTATCAAAAGCTTTGCTAAAGTCAAGGTATATCCTGTCCACCGCTTTCCCCACATCCACAGAGCCAGTCACCTCTTCATAGAAAGCAATCAGGTTGGTCAGGCATGTCCATACTAGCACTTCTATCAGTAAAATTTAAAAACTTAGCCTCAGGCTTTGTCTACACTAGTACTTTTGTCAGTAAAACTCTTGACGGCCAAGGGTGTGAAAAAACACCCCAACCACCATAGGTTTCACCGACAAAAGCACTGGTGTGACAGCACTATGTCAGTGGGAGAGTTGTGCCGCTCTAAGGTCTGTAGAGTAGACATAGCCTTAATCTCTCTTTTCCTCCTTTGTCCTGTAGCTCTGGACCAGCTTGTCCACTCACTGCCTTGCTCATCCTCTCCTGCAAGTCTTCATTATCTGCTCCTCTAGTCTTGGAATTTGAGTGCTCACTCTCTGATCGCCACTTCATCTCCTTTAATAACATTCACTCACTCATCCCTTTCATAACCTCCAGTCCATTAATTTTTCTGACTTCTTTTAAACTCTCAATGTATTCCTTTTACCATTCCCTTCTCCCACAAGTTGTGCATCTCAGTGTTGGATAGATTTGCTCTACTCATCACAGCTTTCTTTTCCTCTCCCACTCCTCTGCTGTGTACCTTGGAGAAAGGTTTCCTCTATTAAAAATTCTTGCTTTCTGCTTCACAGTGCTTCTGACTGTCTTCTTAAACATCTCAACTTTACATTTATTGACTCCTTTTCCTTCAAACTTCAGTTCCCTTCTGTTAGCTGTCCACTATTGCAGGCGCTCCACTTCCAATTTCAAATTTATCTTGTTAGGAAATTCAGCAAACACATATTTCCAAATATACCAAAGCCACTTGTTCACTTTCAGTGAACAATTTTTCTCCTTTATCTGTGTGCCCTTTGGATTTAATGGGAATTGTCCAGGTAACAGTGCAGAATTTGAACCTGACAGTTTAAGGAGATAAATTATTCTAGGAAAAGTTATATGGTTGTCTGCAATTCCCTCACTGGCTCTTTTGTAAAGCAATATTAACGTGGATGGTCAAAAATAATAATTACACAAGTTGCAAATAAAATCACATAACATTCAGACAGTATGCAAATGATAATGAGTCTTACAACCAAATGAACACAAGAACAGCCATACTGGGTCAGACCAATGGTCCATCTAGCCCAGTATCCTGTCTTCCGACAGTGGCCAAATGATTGTCACGTATTTATGTTCTGTGAACAAATACAGAAAGCATGTGTGAAGAAAAGACTGATAAGTCAGTTCAATCAAGGAGTGAAGAGGAAAACACCCTTTAGATAAGTTTATCTTTTAAAAAACACCTTTGTTTACAAGAACAACTGCTCTTTTTAAAAGATCCACAAAAATGCCACATTTATTTGAATATTCCATATTTTTTTCTAATTTTGCATGATTTGACTTCACTTGCACAAACAGCCCCTGACTGGCTGTAAATGTTAACTCACCTTGGTATACAGAAATTTTATTCCAATTGTTCTAAAAGTAATATAGGTCAGATAAGCTGTACTATATTTGTAAGTTACTGTGTATGGCATCTATGGCCCAGATTCTGCAAACTCGTAAGCACATTTAACTTTACTACTCTGAGTAGTCCTATTGAAGGCAATGACAAAACTCCCATGTAAATCAATGGGGGCTAGCTCATGGTAGAAAAGTAAAGTGTAAGCACAAGTGCTAGCAGAATCTGGGACAAAGTCATGTTCTGATTTATTTTAAAGTTCCAGCATCAGAAAACTGGAAATTGATTTTGATTCCTAGCTCTAAAACACAGGCAAATCTAATCAGTACATAACATTAACATGATTTTTTAACATATAGCAGTACATTTAGTGAGGAACAACAAGAGAAAGAAAAGGAATGATTTGTAGGAAATGTGTGTCTTTAAATGTCAGTTGGAAATCTAAATCCCTCAGGCCCAAAACATTTTCTGCCACTTACTGATAGAAACATTTATTTATAGTACTGGTACAGACATTTTATATATGTCTCTGCCTGTAATGTAAGACTGACCTTTTCCTATATCCTGCTAAGCAGTTTAATTAAAAAAGAAAAAGAATAAAGTGACTAACAAAGAGATTCTAATGCCCAATTAATATTAAAACCAAACATTTACAAGGTGACCTAGCTTTAAATTGTATCAGCATAAATTCCACATACAATAGAAGGGTTTTGCTGTATGGAGGTCTAACTAAATTTCAGGAGATATAATCTTTCTGTCATATTAAATAAACCATCATGTGTTGTCTTTGTTCATAGACAGGGTTAGTAATTTTCAAATTATGTATATGACTGGACCGAATTGTTTTCTAGGTTTAATGGTTCATTTAAATTTAGTTGTATGTTGTGGGGAAGTGAGAATTTTCTGTAACATTTTTATGACTCCTGTGTGTACCTCAGTTTCTCCTACACTTTGTATTGTTGCCAAATGGCGGAGAGAGAAAGACTTTGCTCTCAGAACAGGCTGACAGACATAGCTATGAATAACACCTAGCTGCCCAAGCCAGAATGAGTCATTGACAAGAACTGGCCAAGGCCAACCCCACATCAATGGAGAATCTGAGAACACAAAGACAAATCCAGTCACCAGGAGATTGGCTCCTAGCAATCAACAACCCAGAGGGAGATGGATTTCTCTACCTTTCAGCAGGGAAGCTGAGCGATATCCCCCAGCTCGAGAACAAAGGACTGAGAAGGTATCATAAGAGTTGGCTGCTGGACGGAGTCAGGACTTGGACCTAGGAAGAGAAGATTAGACTGGGGGAAAAGAGAGACAGAGCTTGAATAATGGGGTTCATTACAGCTTGCTTAGCTCTGGGCTAACCAGAAGGGATATGGACTATGCTTTAACTTTCATTTCTCTCTGCTAATCTAAGGACTTCCCTATACTGGATTCCAGTTGACTAATAAACCCAACTGTTTTGACAACACTGTTTGACTGTCACTGCAAAAACTTGTTGAGGTGCATTAATCCCTGAAGAATAAACAATCTCCTACCAGGAGTCTATCTCAGATGGATTTACTGAGCAAAGCTCACTGTATGAACCAGGAGTTTTGAAGCCAGTGAGTCGGTCAAGGAATCAGTGAGGCTGAGTGGCTTACCCTGGAGGAAGAGTGACATGCCTAGCACACTGAAGGGCTTCCTCCTACAGACTGTTCCAAAGCTGGCAGTGTAGCACTGATCCTGTGTGTCTATGACATATGCTGCCATCCTATCCAAGGACTTTTATTTAGTATACTACAAACCAAAAAAATATGTCATGATGAAAGCCTGAGGTGTATTAACTCACCATGTAATGATTTAAATTATCAGCACATTGGCAATTTTTTAAAAATCTAGTGGCAGTGTGATAACTTGATTCAAAATAGTTACACTATCATGTGTTTCCAAATGCAAATATTCAATCACAACGGATCAAGTTGCAGATAATTAATTGCTCCTTGTAACAAACTACACTCTTAATTTGTTCTAAAAACATATGAGTGTACGCAAATATGGCTATAAATTTGTACAAATTAGAGTGGGTGGCCATAAACATTATTCAAACTTTAAAAAGTGGAACATTAAGAATGCTGAAAATATTATTAATATAAGGACATAATATTTATTTCACCTAATTTCTCATTTCAGCTATTATATTAATTAATTTATTAATTTGTATTATTTATTATTTTGTAGTTCTTTTGGTGATCTTTTGGACATCCTTTCTTACAACTGTTTTTCACAAGAATGTCACTTATCAGACCATTACTTAATTTCAGTAAATGAAATGTTCTGCTAACAGAATAGCTGTTTATTTCATTAATTTCTGTTAAAAGCTTTCATATAACAACTCTTTCTGCCTTTCAACCTTGCTTGCTTTGGAGGTAATCATTCATAATGTGAAGGTCATTGCATGTGGCAACATTAGGCAGCCAGATGGCTGGGTTTTGTTCTCTATATTTATGGATCTGAAGAAGGAAATATCAATACTGTACAAGATCAAGGGCCAAGTCTACTAATGAACATACCGTGCACCATTGCTTTTGAAAGGTCTGTGTCCAAAAAGAGGCCATCTTGTAAGAGCAAATGTTGCCTTTGCTTTATTAGTACCAACTTGTTCCTTTTCACTTAACCCAATTAAGAAAAGAATTGCTGACTGGACTCTGACCTTGCATCGTCTATGTTATTTGTTTTCTACTATTAATATCAAAAAACAAACAAAGGTAGAAAATGCTCTTGCCTTTGAAAAGTATTTAAATGCAAGAAGTGAAAAGCTCTTAAAAATGCCTAGAAAATATTTCAGAACACATTTTTCCGATTACCTTATTATTTATTAATTATTAGCTGAGCACTGACAAAGTGCTCAGGGCCAGATTTGCGAAAATATTTAGGTGCCTGGATAGGTGTCTAATGGGTTTTACACAAGTACCTCTGTGAGTTAGGTGCCTTACTCCAAACTGACTTTCAACCCTACTTAGATGCTTTTGTAAATTCCACTACACACTTACCTGCATCTTTAGGCACCCTGAATACCTTTGAAAATCTGGCCCTCAGTGTTTAACACAACAAGAAATAGACAAAGAGCTAAATGCTGCTTCCAATTACTTGGTGTATTTGGAACTCAGTTTACAGTAGTAGTTGTTATTCTGGCTTAACAGGGAATAGGACTGGGCCTAAGATCCTTACCCATTTTAAATTATCCTTTCTCATTTCCAGCATGTCCACTATTGAAGGAACCAAGGCAGGGTGGCATTGAGCTGGCAATTTTGTTTCTACAGTAGACAGCCTATTTCTGTGTTGAGGTTCCCCCATCCCAAAAGCCACCATGAAGTTCTGGCAGGTATTTCCCAGCTTACAGTATATCAGTGCACATATGCGGTAAAATCTTGGCAAAGTCAATGGCAAAACTCACACTGACATCAATAGGCCAGGATTTCACCTGTACTTGCAGGCAGCAGCAACTGGTGAGCTGCCAGCCAGTAAGGAATTTAGCATGCTACAGTGTAGTGCAATGACTCCAAATAAGAATAATACAGAAAAAAGAGGTATATCATTAAAACCATTGCCTGCTTTATATATTGTATTAAAAGAGTCACAACAGATCTTTCCTTATTTTTAATTTGATATGCTTTTGTTATACTAAAGTAATAGATACAAAGGAAAACATCCTTGCCTGTGTCTACAATGTGTCATATAAACACACTATGATCACTTTAAAAGCGTGACAGACCTGCACCTCCCAAAGAAACCCTGAACTGCAAGAGACAGAAAATTCCATTGGCACAGTGTGCAGCTGCCATCTTGGAATTCCTCCTTTTGAGAGCAAGATACATTTAGCTGGTTCTAAAGCTTTGTTATCTGTTACATAAGGACTTGCCCTCTTTGTTGATTATTCTCGTAGAAATCTTTCCTCCATATTGTTTAAATATGCCCCTATGGTTCAACCCAGAATTTACCACTTACTCTTGAATCACCAAAATGCTGCTTGAACTTTCAGAGACATTCAGAACACTTTAGGGGGTAAGAAATGGAGAAGACCTAGAGTTCTGGCCAACTGGAATAGGATGCCACCAGCTGCATCCACTGGAAAGGTTTTACCTTCCAACTGCTTCTGCTTTTCCCAGAAAGCTACCCTATCTTTCAAAGGACCCGCATCAGAATTGGGCAGTAGATGGTCCCCTAAAAGAGACCAGCATTGGACTTCCTGATCAATTCTAAAAACTACCCTGCACTAGAAGAAGTGTCAGTCAGCCTGGATGTCCTATGAAGACTGATCTTTGTAGGTATAATGGGTGTGTGGACTGTTTGGCAGTGGAAAGGGGAGGTACATTTTCTTAGGACCTCAGAAAAATTCCTTTTGAGCAAACACTCATTCCCATTCTTATTGTGCCTGAGCCTGTTCATCCATTCCACAATTAATGCTGTGCATTATCTGCAGTTCACTTTTCTTCCTTATCCTGTCTACAGAATGATTAATACAGAAAATTCTTCCATTACACACACCCCCAACACCACCATGACCTTCCATACTGGTGCACTGAGGGTGTTCTTTAAGCTTCTCTATTCCTAAGATTCTTTGCCATTGTAACCATGCTTTGCACCATGGAGGACTCTGGCTAGGATGCTGATTAAAACTTGCCAATGTCCCTTCATAATGTTGTGAGAATGTTGTGAGATACTCCTTCAAGACTAAAAATCAAACTGAGTTCTTACATTAAGCAGAATAGCCCAGTAGCCCTTCAAGCCACATTGAATTTTGAACAGAGATATCTGAATCTTATAAAAGGTAAATATATTCTTGCTGCCAAATTCAGGCTCACTGCTGCATAGACAAGATTTTCTCCCTTATCTTAGTTTGCTTTTCAAGATACAAAGTGAGAAGAATGTGTTTGCATTTACATTAAATACTTTTGTCAGTGAATTACATTTTTGGCTCCCTTCATATTATTAAAAAACAAAAGTGAAAAGTAAATATTTTAACTGTTTATCGTATAAAAGTGCAGTTCTGTACACTTCTTGTTGATCAGGATCAGTCTTCTTAAGCAACACAAATCCCCATCATTTAGAAAACCCAACTAATTTTAGACATTCTACATGAATTAAAAGGCTGGATTTGATTTTTGTTTGGTTTGATATAGTCCATAATCTTCAATTTTTGTTTTGGGAGATGAGATTTTAAGGCTTTACCCAATGTTAAACCCCTCAGGAATTTTCATCCTTTGGAGAATATTATGTTTTCAAAAGTTGATGGGCCTGAGTGGAATTTTCTCACTTCTAGTGTTAGCCATTAAATATGTTCCCATTTTATTTTACAAATCAATATACAGTTTTTTGAATCTGTAGTTACATTTCTGGTATTATCCATTTATTTCCTTACCATTACAAATAATATTCTAGGGATTAGAAGTAAGTAAAACATCTCAAACACTACTTTTGATTATATAGGAAGCCGATTTAAAATAAGGTATTTGGGCTCTCTTCAGCAGAAGTCTTCTATGGACCTCTGACATGCATGTGGAACCATTTCCTGCCAGTTAGTCAATTGCCTTCATAGGGACCAAATAACTCTCATGGAAGCCAGTGAAAACATTCACAATGACTTCCTCGGAAGCTGAATTCAGCTTGTTGCTAACTACAGCAATCATTAATAATAATGGTTGTGAAATATCCATTTCTGATTTAATTTGTACCTGAATCTAGCCCATGTGAAGCTCTTCAGAATAATTCAGATAATGGGTCAAATTCAGACCAATGTTTCACAGATGTTCCCCTGCTTTCACCAGATCTGAATTGTGACCAATAAATTTATAAAGGTAATGTATGGATAACATTCTGTCATGTGTCTGTCATGTCAGCTAAGTACTGATATAGTGATCCAATTTGTCAGTTATTCAAAATTCACTCAGCCATGTTGCTTTTGGTTCAAGGCCTCTATTTTTGATATAGTATGAAAAAGAGTTAGTGAGGAAAAGAGATACAATGCTTAGACATTTCTTTCATTTTGACATATTGATCCAGTTAAAGCAAGTGTATATTTTGCAAATTTCTTCTAAAATCCACATTCTTTGTAATCATGCCATTTGTAATTGCTTTTACTAACCTACAGTGCATATATTGATTAATACTAATTTAGGATTTTTCTCATGGCAAGCTCACAGCAATTGACAAATATGGACTTTTTAATAAATATGAAATAGTTACCAAAAGTTGCAATAGATATATAATGTAGTTATAGTCCTGTCCAGTCATGTCAATAACTATTTTAAAAAAATTAAACATAGGGTATGTCTGTAAAGTAGATGATATAAATATATAAAAATAATTTTAGAGAATTTAACAGCAGCTAATACATTGTTTTTTGTTTTTAAAAAGCGTTACTTTCTTACATCATCTTATTTTTATAGGCAGTGGTTGCTAACACAACAGGTGAAATATTGGAAACAAGAGCCCAACATGAATAAATGGCTGCTCCCCCAACAGTTGTCATTGTGGGTCAGTGGACTCATGGATCCACTGGCCATATTCCCTGTCCCACTCCTTGCCTCCAACCATGCTTCAATGAACAGGGCCATCATGGATGTTGACTTTGTAATGCATGGGGATTGCCAAATCTTCCTGCACAGACTCTCCACATCTGGAGAGTTGCAGTGAAACTCAGTAGTTTTTACTTTTATGGACCTTTTGTGGATCCTAGTTACTCTAGGGTCCACTAGGAGATGGAGTTTGCTAAGAATTCCATACAGTGCTACAAACAGTATTTCTAAATATCATATGTCTTTACACTTGATTATACCTATTGTCAATGATGTGCCAAGACAAAATATGTGAACAGTAAAGAAAAAAGAACTCATGACTTCTGAAGAGATTACATGAAAAAGTTTGGATTTAAACTAAGGAAGGAACTTCTGGAAAGGACTACGCATCTACACTCTAAAAAACTAGCCTCGTGAAGTAACATGACATTTTTTCTTTAAATGCAATGAAAGCAAGGATTATGGATCCTTGTACTGCTAGAAGACAGATTACATCTACTTCCAGGAAAAAAAATTGGTTACTAACTTTTCTGTAACTGTTGTACAACACATCTTGAACAACATGTGCATTCTACTTCAGCTACATGTGTGCCCAATGTGTCAGAGCCAGAGACGTTTTCCTCATAGCAGTATCTATCAGGGTGGTGCAGGCTGAGGAGACATTTTTAATTGTTTGGTTGTGTACAAGTAAAAAGCTAGCACCCTCCTGACATCCGAAGCATGCAGTAGTTCTTTATCCTTATGAGAGTGAGGATATGGGAAAAGATTGGTAAGTAGATAGCTTGATTGAGGTGAAAGTCTGACAATACTTTAAGTCAGGAATTTAGGTTGGGAACATAAAGAGACTTTGTCTTTATAAAAAACTATACAGAGTTTCAGCAACCAACGTTTGCAACTCTGCTAACCTCCTGACTAAAGTAATAGCTAGTAGGAATGCTACCTTCATGGAGAGGAATAACAAATAACATGGAGCCAAGGTCTCAAAGGGTGGTCCCATTAGAATTGTTTGTACCAAATTTCAAACCTCTGGAGGCATGGGATCTGTGATGTAAGGAAATAGCCTGTCCAAACACTTCAAAAATCTCACCATCATAGGGTTAGAAAAATTGGATTGCCCCTTTATAGCAAGATGGGAAGCCAAGATAGCCACCTCTCATGAACTAATAGAGAGCCGTTTTCCTTTCACGTAAAGAAAATAATCTCTCACCTTGTCTACACTGACGGCGGCATGAAAGGTACATGTAGCTATGCACCACAGTAAAAAGGAGACTGCATGAACATTGTGGTGCATAACTACATGCAACAGTGAAAGGCTTGGGCATAGGGAGGCAGCAGGGAAAGGTTTTGGCAACTCTCTGGTGACAAAAGGTTCTGGCAGGTGAGGCAGTGAAGAAAGGCTCCAGATGTGGAAAACTGCTGGAGCCCTTCCCTGCTGCCAGAGCTTATCAATGCTACCAGAGTCTTTCACTGTAGCAAGGAAACATCCGCCAGCTTTTGGAGAAGCAGGGAGCTGCCGGAGCCTTTCTCCACTACAAGGAAAGGCTCCAGCAGTGGGGAGATGTCAGAACCTTTCCCTAATGCCTCTCCCCAGCCAGAGCCTCTCTCTGCTGCTGGAAGCTTCGCCTGTGCTGCAGAAATAGCTAGTGTAGAGATGGGAGGCATGGCTTGGGCATGTAGGGAGCCCTGTAAGGGATATACTGTGAGGTTCTGACGTGTCTTGATTTGCTTATGCAATGCCTCTCTGTCTACACTGTCTACTGTCTGTTGGATCTCCAGAGGAAAACCTGATGACTAGTCGAGGGAATCGGTGCATAGTTACTGCATATGCCATCACCATAGATACAGAATTGGCCCCATCTAGGGCTGCTTGAAAAGAGGTCCTGGCAACCAATCTATCTTCAGGAACCATGGCTTGGAATTCCTACCTAACATCCTCTGGTAATTTGTCAGAAATTTTTGACATATTATCCCAGATGGAATAATCGTATCTGGTCAAGAGAACCTGTTTGTTTATGATCCTGAACTATAATCCAGATGTTGAATAATTTTTTCTTCCAAAATGGTTTTTAGAGACTTTTTTTAGTGGATTTAGCATGACCCTGGCAACATTTTCATTAACCAAATACTACCAGTGATCCTAGAGAAGGGTGCAAAAAGAGTATTCATAAACTTGGGGTGGCAACTGATGCCTTCTCTTTGTTCTCCTGGCAGTTGGATGCAAAGAAGTTTTTGTCTCCCATAAGACCCTGGTAGGCTCTAATAATATGGCTTCATTAGTTGGTAAAGCCACTCTACTAGGCTCTGAGATTTGCACAATTTCCACTAATTACCCTATAGAATTTGTAAACCAAGGGAGCTAGCCAGTATACCAAGAGAGCTAGGCACTGTCTTTAATAAATAATGATATGTCTTTATAATCATCCTGGTCAGGGAACAATGCCTCTAACACTGTCACCTCATCGGGGGAGAGGGAGATGACTTACCGGTATTCAGGAAAGGCTGAATAGGGACATCCTGAACTGGAGGATGCTGTAAGGCTGAGCCAGCAGGGCCAGGTTCCAGCTAAGAACACTCAGAAACCTGAGAGGCCTCAACTGAGATCAGTACTGGGATCAGCATCCAAAATCTGACATTGCCTCTGAGGTGACATAGACAAACAAGAAACTGGAGATAAATGTCAGAGGGAGGCATACCCCATGGACTCCAGTGGGGCCACTGATAAAGAATAAGGGCCCCAATTAAAAGTGTCCCACAGATCCCTGTCTCTAGACTGGCACCCAGGGAAGTGTCAGTGCTGAGACCTCAATCTTCTACAGGCAGGTGTAGAAAAGCGGAGCCGTCTATAATAAGATTGGGATACATATGAGTCCACCTCTGACTTCAAAGAAGAGTTGGAATATTTGGATGGCTGTGGTGATGCAGTACCATGCAGCACAGGTAACTGGGATCTATGAACAGATGTGTTAGATACTAGGGATCTAACTAGCTTACCTCAAGAGAATACCAGATAGCTAAGCTATGATTGCTCAACATCGGTACCGAGCTCTGCTGCACAGAAGCTGAGTGGAATACCGCCACTGATGTAGATAGAACCAGAGCTCATAAAGTAGTTGGTACCGATAATTCTAGGTTCTGAACAACTGCAGAATCCGGTATCATGAGGCAAAACAAGTCTTCAGCTGCTGTATATACCTCTGGCATTATCATTATTGAAAGACTGGTACGTTCAGACACATCTGCTGCACAGATAAAGTAGAAGGTGCAGTCAATTCAGTCAACCTCATCAGCACCAGGGTCACTGCCAGAGTCAATAAATCTATCTGATGGGTCAAGGGAGCAGGGAGTGCCTGAACAGAGCTTGTGCTCTTCCTCCAGTATCTGCATGCTTGCTTGTGGGGCTTCCAGGGACTTCAATCTGCTAGAAGAGGAAAACCTTTTCCTTTTAGAGGCATACAGGTCTTTTGATTCTTCAGCCTCTTATATGGTACCAGGGAAGGGGAATGGTGCTTCCCTTCTGAAAATCTTCTACGGGCAATGTCCAGAGGAGTGCTCCTAGACAGTGTGGAGGACCTCTGAGCACATACCAAGACATAGAGTTCCAAGGGAGGACTCAAGGCAGCTTCCACTAGAATGTAACAAAGTCTCGCCTCCCTATCTTTCTTAGTCCTAGGCTTGGATCCCTGCAAATCAGGCACCTATCCCAAAATAGCCTTCACCCAGAAACATCACGCACTAAGAATAAGGGTCACTGGCTGGCATGAATTTCCTACAACTAGTGCAGGACTTAAAGCCTGGGGACCCAAGCATGGCCCAGAATGACGCTTCAAACGCAGAGTCTCAGAGAAATGTTGACACTTTCCAAACAAAAACTCTGACAGGAAAAACTAAACTAAACAAAGGAGTACCACTAATAAAACTAGGAACAACTAACTAACATTTACAAATTTTAATACACTTTTCTCTACAGAAGAGAAAAGACTGTGCAGACAACATGGACACTCCAACTGCTGACCATGGGGGGTGAGATGGAACTGAGGGAGGGTCAGGGCAGCTCCATCGCTTTATACCATGGGCTAGCAGCATGAGTGTGTAGAGGTTACATGCACCGCCCCAACAGGTACAATTATGGGTGAAACACCTCTGACTTTGGTACATGCACACACCTGAAGCAGAATGGACATGTGCAATCACACAGAAGAATGCAAAGTTTTACTTTTCATAATGTACTTCTAGTGATATGGAATTCGATATGTATTTTATATTTCAAGAACAGAAGTGATTTGTTTGAAATTAAGTTATAATAACTTGCATGACTCATACTATTTCCATAGGGATTTATTAATTGGACAAACATGGGGTCAATTAAAAGGGAAATAAACATTTGCACAATACCCTCTTTTTCTTGAGAGGGAGCACTTTATAGATGTTGGAAAATAGTAAAGGGGAAAAAGATCATGTCAGCACAATATTGTTGGTCATATACAACGCAATCTTATGTTTCATAGAGTTTTCAACACAGGAAATGGGTATATTAGAAACTGCCTGATTCACAGCTTTTTCTGAGTCAGCTACAGAGGTTTCTTTGAATGGCTCTGAAGGAACAAGCTGTAACCAGTGCTTTTATACCAGTTTCAATAATACACATTTCAAAGCCAAAACGGCCCAGCCATATAACTGTTTACACAGTCAACATTCAGTGGGAAAATTAGCGTCAACAAGTTCTACTCTACCAAACCTAAATTGCATCTGATCTCTTAATTACAGTTCTCAGGATAATGGGGACAGAAAGGACAGATTTTATTTTGGTTTTTCTAATCAGTAAAGTTAGGGGAATCCGTAGCTTACTAATGTTTTCAGGAAAACTGAAGAGAGTCCATCTACCCATTTAAAACATCTAAATGTGTTTACAAGGTTTGCTGATGTTCATATTGGTTGCCTTAACATCTGCAAGGTCACGTATTATATTAGTAAAGTGTTTCAATAATAATTCCATTACCATGTTTATCCAGGTACATATCTAGCCAAGTGTCTCATCACTTTAATATCAGTGAAAAGGAAGATAAGTCAATTTAAACAGTATCCCAAGATATGTACAGTAATAATGGGGCGTATTCCGATAGATAAAAATAGGTCTATGGGCATTGCACAATTTCTTACAGGCTTTCTAATACAACAGATGAAGTGCGTATTGAACAGTTTATCACTCTCATTCAACAAGAAATATGTTATGCATACCAACATGTGGATGAGGTCAAGGTACAGAAAATATACAGCTTTGTAAACAAATAAAAAACTCTTTGTCTTCAGAATGAGCTTGATCATATAACTGAATGGTGGAATTTAAGTTAATTCTTATTCATGAAAGTAAGAGACACTTTAGCTGCACATTCAAAAGAAACACAACAGGGATGAACTGCCACTTAATACCCATTCCACTCATCTTTTCAATCCACTTTCTACTAAACACTTCTCATTTTTCCTTTTCCGGATCTCATTTTTTAATAGAGTTGGTAATTGAGGGAATGAACATAACACTTTTGTTATGACCACCTCATTTTTGTAAACACCATTCTTGGAGATCTACTTGATACACAGATAACCTCTGAAAGCTAAAATTCACAGGGAAATTAGAGCATGAATGTTGAAAGACAAAATTTGAGATTAACCTACTACAGTGCAGAGTTTTTAAAGTCATAGTCCAGTGCTGTTGTGGCAGTAAATACATCCCCCCCCCCCCGCATCTCCGCTCCGAAAGAGATTGTTTAATCTGCACTGGCTCCCCTCAGAAAAAGAAATGGATACTTTACTTTGTGTAGCATATTTTGTTATTATTTGCATATGCGATAGCTTGGATAAGGATGGAATGTGTCACTGCAGTGGGATAGGTCTGTACATGGGGAGAAAAATGCAACATCTTCTCTGGATGGATTTGGGCGGATATAGCTCACTACAGTTCTGGAAATACTAAGGAAAGTTCAGCCAAGAACATGTAAGTTAGAGCCTTCTACATGGAATATCTAAATCAAGAATTGAAGCACTGGGTCCACTATTGCTTGAGTTTGACAATACCTCCCCATAATAACACACAGTGTGGTAGACGTCTAGGCCACGTTCTAGGACACTGCTTCTCAACCTGTAGTCTGCGGACTCCTGACTATGTCTAAAATTTCCAAAGGGGTCCACACCTCCATTTTAAATTCTTTAGGGGTTTGCAAATGAAAAAAGGTTGAGAACCACTGCTCTAGATGATGAGAACCTCTTCAACTGTAGCCCTTTTCTAATTTTATTCTTGTGGGGAAATTATTGAGACTATCATAAGAGGACAGCGATGATACTCAGACTTACCAGGACAAATATGATATTGTTCAAAGCCTTCACATTTCCTTGACTCCTTTCAGTTTGACGTTTGGCTCAGGTATGGTATAACAAATGGACTAATCTCTGTAAAATGGAAGGTTACTCAGCAGCAATAAAACAAGCAGCACACAGTAGGAATTTTCAGTGGTAGCAAAGGGTTGATAGCATCAATCAAAGCAAAACAAACAAACTAAAAAATTTCCCTAAGCTGGTGTTCACTCAGCACTTAGCTATGGGCTCTCCCTTCCCACAGATATTTTCCCCACTTTTGCTTTCCACCAGCCATTCTCAAAGCCCTGCCACTGAGGAAGTGACAGTAAAACTAGAATTAACCCTTTGTGTACTGACAAGCAGGTAAATGAGGCTGCACCCTACAACAGTTTCTTTGGCAGACAATCTCCTTCTAGCAATGTAGAATGGTTACACATCCATGCTGGTTTGTTCAAGTATGTCACAACTCTTTAATCCCACTGACCATCACTTGCAGACCCTGAATGGAATGGGAGGTTATTGGCCTTGTGTAGTTCTGCTCTTTCCTGCCTACTTGGTTGCAAAGGGCAGTTGGGGGCAATTGCTCACTGGTTCAGATGGATATGAAAGCTTCCATTTTGTCACCTCCTCTTCAAAATGAATGAGGCCACTAAGGAATTGTGTGAAGTGACTTGGGTTTTGTAACTCAGCTGTGTTTCATTTTCATCAGAACCAGAAGGTGCAGTGATTGGGCTCCCTCAGTGCCTAGCTGGAGCTGTAGTAATTCCCATGGCCTGCACACCCCCTACATGAGAAAGAGGAGTGAAACTAAGACATATGGCATATGCTGAGAAGATGAGGCAGGGAACTCATTTACATAAGTTTCTCATCCTGTAAGCAGCTCCAGAAATTCTGGCATGTAACTGATACTTGGGAGCAGTTTTAGCCTTGCAAAATAGGCAGTTATTTCCCTGGATGGGTTCATGTCCTCAGCAGCCAGCTTACATGGCCTTACAGACCCAGTATAACTCAAAAGACCATGTATAATATCAGTGTATAGAGCCCTATTAAAAATACAGATGGTCTGTGTAAGATCAATAGTTACATACCTTCATAAAGAGATTCCTAAGGGCTAATCAAGTATTTAACAGAAAAAAACAATAATGTCTTTTGTGGACATTTATGACCTCAGCCAACAAGTTTATGTTCTATAGCAATATTTGTGTTGTATGCTTAAACTAAAGTGTAGTAGGAAAATATTATGGATCTGCTTTAAACCAACAAAATCCAGGAGATTCAGAGATAAAGCTGAAACAGCATACTTAATTTATTCTGTTATATGTAGGTACATACTGGATAGCTTGAATAGTATGTTCAGTTCCAGAAATTCTCAATATATAACCAGAGGCCATTTTAGAGGTTCACAAATCACATCATTGCAGGGGGTCTCTGAAACCGAGACCAGATGTATTCCTTTCAGTGGCACACTTTTCTTTTTAAGGGCTGGATCATATTCTACATCTCTTTATTTAACAAGCATACTATCTCACTCTCCAGAATGGCAACACTAAAGGAATGCTTTCCTGAATACAAGGACTATCTCATGTTGTGGTGATGCTCTTGCTCTTCTCTCCAGTCCACTGTTTTGTCTATAGCGTATATGATAAACTGTCTACAGAGCAGATGAGCAGAAAATGTAATCAAGTTAGCACAAAGGAGGCAGGATGGGCCCTGGAGTACTGGAAAGAACCCTTCGTGGTGTTATCACATGGACTGGTCAAACTTAGAGCTTGAAAATCTATTTAATATTTAAGCCAGGCCAAAATACACCAGTGCCCTGAACTACACCTCCTGATGGTTGAGGTCTACCGTCTGCTTGGGCCAGTCTCCCTCTGGCTCCCCTCTGGGTCTCAAATTAACTTTATTGAAGAAAATCTTTAAAGAAATGATCAGGTACAGAGTTTAAACAAGAGAGTTTCTGTACACCTGGGCATAATGTACAGATTATCAGCGGGTACACAGTTTGGTTGGAATTTGGAGAGTACAAGGAAAGCATAATCTCCAGTATCCCAGATGGAGGTTAATAGGTTTGACGGTTTAAATACAAGCAGCCAGGTAAGAGGGTACGCTGTTCATATAAAGTTACATTTAAGCGTGGTTTGTAGGAAGTAGCTATGGTAATGAAAGCGGGTTGACCCTCATTGAGTGAGAATTATGGTATATATAATTCATCAGTACATAAGGTCTATCAGAGAAAGGCTTTTGATTCCCATCTCGTCACCAATTCACGATGCTCTGGCCTGTTCTTGGTATTGCTGGTGTCCGGTGATGTACTCCATGTAGATGTCCCTGGACCATCCTATGGTGTCCAACTCATGAGGCACTGGATAAACTGGGCATAGTGCCGACCAATTCTGCAGGCTCACAGCACACACTCGTTGCAGGGGTCCCAAGCACCCAGCGCTCCAACAATCAGAGCCTCCGTCACTAACTCTAGGGTGTTGGCCAGGAGGGGTGTGGGGGGGGGCGTATTTCACCTCCTTATGAATTCAGGCTCTGCAGAAGGCCAGGGACCTGTTTTCAAATGGGATCGTGACGTCTACCATAACGATCTTTTTCTGCTCTTTGTTGGTGATGGTCATGTCCAGCCATAGCTGGCTGTTGGTTCCAGGGATGGCAGAATTCACTGCGACCTTCCCCAGGTGTGGCAGGATGGCGTTCAGCAGGGTGTTCTGGATGGCATTGTGAAACAGCTGCAAGGCTCTGGAGCAGGATTTGCAGCTGCACAGGACGTGGGGCAAGGTCTCATTGCTGTAGCTGTACTTCCTGCAACATTTGTCTTGGTTCCCATGGTGGACAGCTCCATTCAGAGGGATGCAGTGGGGCCGAGCCCAGTGGATGAACCTCCAGTCAGCGACCCTGGTGAAGCCAATGTGGTTCCCCAGGCATTGTGTGGTGTTGCGAGCACAGGTCCAGAGCAAAACGATGTCACCCTCATCCTGTCCAAATTCACCATTCAGTGAGCTGCTTAGGTACATGGCGATGTCTTGACCGGATAGGCTTCTGCCAATTCGCTTCATGACGTTGTACATGACTTTCATTGCAATGTTCCTTACTGTGATGTCAGGGCATGTCAGCAGGCAAAAGGAGTGGGTGATTACCGCCATGCTGCAGAGGTCAGCCATGCGGAGAAGGTTGGAGCCCCCCTGCCTAGGAGAGATGTAGATGAGCTCGTTGCTGGCCCTCTGGGGAAGGAACAGCTGTTTCTTTACCAACTGCCTGATGTTGTCCGCCATGTTGAGCGGCACCTTCGCCACGGCAGATCCTCTCAGGACGAACGAGATGTGTGGGATCAGGAAAGTGTTTAGAGAGTTGATTTTTTGCCAGAGGGCCAACACAGAGGTGTCGATCTTGGTGGCATCCTGAACAATCTCCTTGATGGTGTCCTCAGGTGTCTGCTGGATGCGGAAACCCATCAGCGTACCAAGATGTTGGTATGCCTGCCTCTCTGCCAGGGAGGTTATGAGCTCATCCTGGATCCGGAACAGTGTCACCTGGACCAAGTCCCTTTTGCTGCCATCGATGTGGAGGGATGCACACTTCTTGGCATTGAAGTGGAGTCCCATCCAGTTGGCAGTTTGGCTGGTGGCATCGAGCATGCCTCAGAGGTTCTCAGGGTCATCTGCGATTAGGACAAGGTTGTCTGCATGGGCCAGGATGCTCACCTGCTCTCTGTGTTATTCAAACCCACTTGGGCTGTTGGAGATTGCTTGGACGAGCAGCTCCATGATGAGGTTGAAGATGATGGGGCTGAGGAGACAGCCCAGCTTCACTCAGCTCCAGATCGGGATCTTGCCGGTCTCCTCCTCAACTGAGCAGATGGTGGTGGTTCATCCTTCGTACAGCTCTCAGAGAAGATGATGGAAGTTTACAGGCATTCCGAACTCCTGTAGGGTAGTGAAGATGTGTTGGTGGGGCGTGGACCCAAAGGCATTAGCCAGGTCAAGCCATACTACTACGCATTGCCTTCATACTCTCCTCTCCATTTGGATGGTGGTTTGGAGGATGAAGTTGTGTTCGCAGCAGCCTTTGCAGGACGTGATGCTTTTCTGGATGGAGCTGATGGCTCCCCCATTCACTGACCACGCCATGATTCTGGTCGTAAGTCAGCTAGCGTACAGCTTATATAGTGTGGAGCAGAGGGAGATGGGTCTTCACTTGCTCACCCTTCTTGTATACAAGTACTGTCATGGCCTTCTTCCAGGAGCTGGGAATCCGGCAGAACCACTTGCATTGATTGAAAGGAGTGGACAGCACTAAGCAACTGGGATCCTGTTTCTTCAAGAGGCTGTAGGGAATGCTGTCTTTCCCTGGAGCTGTATTTTTTGTTTTTATGAGTCTGGCCATAGCTTCCTGTGGCATGAAGTCAGCCTCCAGGTCCCCTGCATCACTGGCACAGGATAAAGGATGGAGACACTCTGGCCATTGCATATCGTTCCCCGTTATGTGGTCGAACACGTTCTTGAAGTAGGCTTAGAGCTGCTCAGATGGGATTGTGCAGTAGGATTAGGGTTTATCAAGTATCTCTCCCATGGCCTTGGCACGGTTCGCCCAGTACAGCTTCTGGATTCTGGAAGCTTCTGCCGGATTGTAGCGGCGGCTGGTGTTTCTTCTTCTGGCTATCCTGGTGTTGTTGTTGCAATTTGGCGCAGGTGTTGTGGGCAGGAGGAGTGTTCGCCTGGTTCGTTTTCTTCTTGGAAGCAATTTCTGTGGTCAGCTCTTGAATGAGCCTGTCCATGAGGAGGTTGAAGTCACCAAAAGAAGCTGTCGTATTCAACTCCCTGATTCAAGCAGTCTGCCATGGTGTGGTGGAGTGCCTTCTTCGAAGACGTTGCCCGAGGGGGTTCTGTGAAGCAGCAGAGGCACTCCGTGGAGGAGAAGCAGCAGCTGTGGGGACAGCACTACTCAAAGTAATTTCCCAAGGGGCATCTAGAAGCACCAACTGAAGGTGCTACACGCCATGCTACACTCCACCAACACCAAATCAATTAGTGCTCCCCCTCAATAAATAAATACAAGGAACCCTCTCATATTAAGCCAATTTATGATGTTGCTCCCTACACAGAGTCTTCTGCTGAGCCCTCTTGCCACTCCTTTCGCCCGCAAAGTCTGGCTACAGTGGTAGGAGATGAGGTTTCCCTCCTCCTGGACTAGGTCTCCAAAAAACCAAGGAACAAGGAGGCCACAGCCAGTCTGACGATCAGTGGTGGTGGACTGCATGCCTCCCACCCTAACAGAGCACTCCTATACTGCATAGAGGGAGCCTCCCTCTCCAACCAGCCTACCAAGCAAAGAACAATGCCAGGGGACAAGGCTATGCAACTCCAGCAGAAGATTATGTGGGAGGGAGGCCTGATATTTTTCCATCCCCTGACAAAATCCTCTGCTCAGCTAGAGCAACTGGGGTCTCCACAGTGACTCTGGCTACAAAGGGTGGGAGTGGGAGCTTCTCACATCAGTGGTCACCCCCTAGCTGTCTCATATGGGGCAATCGCCAGATCCCATCTTTTTCCTAACAGCAGCAGCCATTCTTCATCCTACCCACAGTTAACAGTGCTGGAGTTGTCTTTCTGGAGACTTAGGCTATGTTTTCACAGAAGGGAAAAAAAGCGTATAGGGTTCAATCCTAGAACTCTCACTTGGGGTTTACTACAATGAGCTACATAGTGATAAAACTACAATGCCGTGCCTTCACTAGGATTTTACATAGAAATAGGTATTTCTAGCAAGCTAACACAGTGTAAACACATGTATCTTTTTGTAATGGACACTCGACTTTAGGAAGAATCAGAAAAATCACTCACATTCAGTTCATGTCTGGAAGGTTTCTTCAAAATCATAAATGCTCAAATTTGTTTTCTGTAGATTAAAGTTTAGATTCCACAGAAGGTGATGGCATGTACCCAGGAAAGCATCCTTCTCACTCTGTGCAAGTGAACTTTCCTAACTCTGGGCAAACTGGGTTGGATCAAACATAAATCAAGTTCAACTTCTGATCTCATCTCAGAATGAACTCAGTAAAACCTTTCTTCAGGTTTGAAAACATTTGGATAATGTTTTGCAGTTCTATGAAGAATTGTGTACTTCTGAACTAACTCTTTTTAAGAGAAACAGAAGGCCAGATACTTCTGCTGGGTAAATTGGCATTGTGTTGTAGACTTCAGTGCAACAGACTTCCATGGACTTATGGCCATTTACTCTTGCTGAGGATCTGACACACAGTAATTGCCAGACTGGTTTAAAATCTTCATTTTATTAAGTCAAACAGTAGCCCACACCAAAAGTGTCAGAGAAAGATTAAAAAATCTCCATAATTTATCTAGTCAATTATTCAGTGCCATACACAAGGGAAAATTCTTTCCTGATCATCCTCACGAGTCAGCTTACACACATAAATGTCAACACTATTAGCAAGTCTAACTACAACATTATGTTCAGTCAGAAATTTATTCAGTCCTTTTCAAATCCACCTACAGTTTAAGTCTATAACCTCCTGTGGTAATTAATTCTCAAGGACTGTTTACATGTATTCCCAATTTTAACTTACTAGTCATGCCATTAATTTTGTCTAGTGACCCTTTTCCTTGTATTATTGATTTAGATTTTGAACAAAGACTTTCAAATGAGCTTGTAATTCTTCAAACTCCCTCTTTATTACTGCTTTCATATGAAGAAAGTTCAGCTGGGCAGCCATCATGTAACTTCTGAAGCACATTTTTAGGGTAGATGTTTCCTCCAGTGGACAAAAAGATATTGGGCAACTGGTTTACTGGGTGTCCTTAGGCAAGTCACAATGATCTGTGCCTCAGTTTCCCCTTCTGTAAAATGGGGGTGATAAAGACCTCCTTTGTAAAGCACTTTGATACAAAGAAGTAGGTAGTATTATTAGCTCCTGAGTTCCTTTTATAATATTCAATGTCTCATATAAATGTTTTAGTTCTTCTCTCTTCATATTAAAATATCATTTTTTTCCCTATCTTTCATCATAAGTCAATTGAACTACACAGCTAACCATTTCTGTTGCCTTTTTCTGGACTTTTTCTGGTAGGAAATCCTAAAATACCACAAGAAACACCGTTCCCATGGTACTTCTCAACCAACTGAAACCACAAGGTGTTTGAAGCCTGATGAGAAAGCTTCCTCACATAGGTTTAAGAACCACATTTTCAGCAACACTTCCTCTGCAAATTCTAGTGGCTAATTAGTTAGCCATAAAAAAACAGATATAGATCCCAGAAATGCATAAGAGGAAAAATACAGATACACTTTTACTTTAATTATGAGAGATGGAGGAAAAGAAAGAAAATACTGTATACATTTACTGTTTGTCTCATCAGCTTCAAAAGCAACCAGAATTAGGGAAGATCAAAATCACTTCAGCCTCCAAGAAAGCCAATGTTATTTTTTGCAATATTATTTTAATATAAGAGGGAATCTCAGTGTGACCATAGAACCAAACAATTCTCAATGTCCCACATAGGAGGGATGAAACAGCATAATTTCAGTCCACACATAGCAGCAAAGCCGGTGTAGACTTTATGTTTCAGTTCAGTTGTGCTGTCAACGGCCAAGTGAAGTGAATTCATTACAGGTAGATCTTACTCTCCTATATAACAAAGCTAGCAAACATGAATCAAACTAAGTACTAAGGATCTTCTTCCCCTCAGACATATATATATCAAATAGTAGGCTCAGGTCTAAAAGATATTCCTAAATGGTGAATATTGATAATTCATTACTTTGGTGGTACTAACTCTGAAAACAAGCATGCACACATTGTGAGCATAACTGATAGTGTGCCAAATCCAGCCCTGCTGTTACTCAGTTTGATTCAATTTGCTGTAGCACAATGAATCCCAAACTTTACTGGTTCACACCCCTCCTTCTTAAAAAACTGTTGTGAAGTAAATGCTCACGTACCACTGTCTGAGGCTCCTCGCAATGGTGAAAATCTCTGAGGTCCTGTAAACTACATAAAGACCCAATAGGTTTAGAAAATCTAGATAAGTTTCCAAATTGGGGAAAAGGGGTCTCTCCTGTTACCAAACTTTGTCAATTCCTACTTACCTCTGAACAATATTTTGCTAGTGCCAGTGTAACTGCACATTGAATTTGTTTGCATTTTTATAGGAAAGACTACAGAGAGAGGAGAAAGACAAAAGATGAGATAAAAGGAAACATAGACATCTTCTCTAACATTTGTTTTCTCTTTGACAAAGGGAAAGAGATGGGAATGAGTGCCAGCAAAAAATATAGGGGTAGAATAGAATGTAGAGAGAGAAAAGTCCTACTCCATTCTCCAATCTGTCGTATGGCAACACAATTGTTCCCCTGACAATATTCCAGAGTGTTCTATCTCACCTAAGTCTGGGTAGCTCCAGTGAAAAGGATTCTACCAGTTCCCAGAGTATAACTAAATTACCGTTAGGAAATCTTTTGTGATATCTAGCAGAAATTTTCCCTTGCTCAGTTTCATTCCGTTATTTCTTATTATTCCTCCTGGAAACACTCTAATCAAGTCTTACATTCCTCTTTAGCTCAACCATTAATCTCAGGTGTGCAATTTTATCAAGACTTTTTGGAAACACAAAATATACCATCATTTCCCTGATCTGCGAAGGCAATCGAATTTTCAAAGAATTCCAATGGGTAAGAGCGTGACCTAAGTTAAGCCCCTGTTCTGAACCCTTATGCATTTTACATGAATCAATGAGACTATTTATTTATTTAGATTTAAAAATATAAAAAAGATGCCTATCCAAGATTCTAGGCCTCTTAACATCATTAATAATACAATAAAATCCCAGCAGTATTAGAGAAATTATTTCACAGGAACTCAGCCAGCCAGCCACCTACAAAAACTCCTTTCTACTTCTTCAGTGTTGTGGGAAGCATACCCGCAGCCTTCTCCAAAATTCCTATCAAACAGATGTCTTTTGCAGCATGCCTGGAAGGTCACCAAATTCAATTTTTTTGGACCAGAGGGGGAATCATATCCCTGAATCCTGGAGGCGTTACAGAAAATGTCTTGCCAGTCATCTTTTCTCTTTTATGAGAGAGACCCACTTCATCTCACTACAACTGTGGCAGTATGGCCTAAGGAGAGAGGCAATCCTTCAGGGACGCTGATCTCAGGTCATATAGGGCTTTGTTCTCTTGGAGACTAATGGGCAGTACAGACAATGCAGATTCCAGAGCATTGGTGTAACATGATCCTAGAGAGATGCCCCACTCAATAAGCAAGCCACTTAAAGTGTAAAGTTAAGTGTGTGCTTAAACAGTCACAAGATTGGTGCCTAAATCCTTAACAGCTATCCAAAATCAAAATGTACTTCTCTAGGTGTTCTCCTATTGCATTCTTTTGTAGAGTTTCCAAGATTCTCTCACCAACACTGTTAAATTTACCTGTCTGTAGATTCCTGGTTTGTCTTTTCATGCCCTTTGTAAAACACAGACCAACAAATCCATTTGTCACTTTCCAGTCCTCAGGAAACCTCTCCCAAATAAACTGAACTTTAAAAATGCATTACTCAAGGGAAAAAATAGTTTTACCATAAATGACACTAAAATAATAAATGGTTTCATGGAAAATGCAAAATGTATCATAAGGTAAAGATGGTAGCCTTAAAATTCAGTTTTTCAAACCACTCATTACTATAGGATTTCAATCTCAAATGTACTTACAGCCATTTTCCCACTACGGTTGGCTTCCTCCCTTTCTGCCAATGCCTTCAGAAAATTATCCTTCAGTTCTTTTCCTGCACTTGATAGCGTTCTAGAAAAACAAGAGAACATGTATTATCATCATTACGGTAGTAAACAGTGCTCAGGACCCCATTCTGCTAGGTGTTGTACAGACATATATTAAACTAATAGTCCTGTTGTGTTAATTTTTATAAAAGCCTGAGAGTCAAAGATATTACTATAACCCTGTCACTATACAACACGAAACAGCCAAACGTGGTTGGGGATTTTGAGTACAGAGACCACTGCCTACTTAGTCCCATGGCAAAGACACCAGTAAAAATCTTTAAAACTTTTATTAAAGGTACAGAAGAGAAGGAAAAGCAGTTAAAGTATTTGAAACAAAGTATTAAGTAAGGCTTTTATTTTAACAACATCCCATATTCCCTTTCACTTTAGCTGCAGGGAGTTTTTATAAGGAATAAGACAACACAATGTCCTAAAGAGCTTAATGTTTTGATTAAACCATTCTAAATACCTTACATTCCTTACACAATAATTGTGTATGTCATGCCAATTTAAAAAATAATAATTCTTCATTAGCCAAGGTATGCCATGTAGAGAACCTTGATTTATGATACTTTCATCTGTGTGATTCCTACTACATCAGGATTAATTAAAACAAATGTGTTACACCTGGGCAAGATGTGGCTAATGCCATACTTACATAAACATATCAATTTTTGTTAGCTTGTAGGTGCAAATTTAAACATAAGCTACTTTACACTTGACCCTTCAGTCAGCAACCTATCACACATACTGATCTGGTGCTCACTGAAGTCAGTGGAAAGGCACTGGATCAGGCCTATAGGGCACAGAAACATGTTCTTTCATAAAGTGGAGAGAATAACAGCATTAGCACATTTTATTCAGATTCTTGGTATTTCTGCTGATTTTTCTATTCCAGCAGCTTCTGCTCTTGATAGCACAGGACGTATGAAATTGGTTGAGCATAATCATGCATGATGCCCATGCTGGATCTTCAAATGCTAACATTTGCTCCATAAAAATGAAACAAATGGTGTAGAAAAGTTATTAAATCCTAAACATTACTTATTGGCCTTTTGAGTCTTGAAGAGGTACCCCAAAAATTAGATAATTAGGAATGAAAGCCTGACACCAGATAGAATAGAAAACCCAAACTGAACTGAGACAAAACCTTCAACAAAAAAATTGTTAATTTTTAAACACGTTATACAAGTTTTAGGGGCCTGATCCTGAATTTGAATGAAATCAATAAGAATCCTTCCACTGAGTTAAATTTGCTTTGGATAAGGCCTTATAGGAGAGAATAATGTGTCTGCACCATAACAGACTCTTAGGTCCATGCTCCCGCCCTCAACTAATACAGTAACTAACGAGATTTTTCCCCTTTTCAGCATTAGAAACTGGGATTGCTTACTGGAGGGTGCCAAAGGTCAAAGAATGCCCCCTAGTTCAGTGTAAGTCTGTAAATAATGACTTTCTCCCATTGAAAATATACCAATGTGAATGTTTTAATAAAAACAACATCTCTCAGTCTCAAATAGGTAGTGTACCATGTCAGGAAGAACCTCTTGTGTTAACTGCCTATTCCACAATGTTTCAAACAGAACAATGTTATGAAAACTGAAGAAGGAAAAATTAATGGGGCATCAAAACTTCCTTGTCCTGTTTAGTTATTATGTCTAGCTTCCCAGACATTATTTTGTAGACTCCACGAGGAAAAGTAAAATCATCAACAGTATATCAATGTTTTAGATTTCAACTCATTTGAAACACTTTCTAACAATTAAACCTTCACAGCTTTTTATAACTGTTTCTAAGTATATTATCACTACACCAGAACACACTAGCCTACAGCAAACCATGGCTATGTCTGAAATCACACTGCAAAAATGCAGGAAAAAAGGCAGATTAAGAGGACAAATTATCATTATCCCTCTAAACCGAATTCACAGAATATTTAAAAATAGGAAGAAGAATACCAAGGGTACCTCCTAAATGCACACATCCCCCCATTTTCTGTATAGCTGTATGTGAATAATTCCACTAGACAGTTCTTATATCATCCTTTTAAGCACCCCAAATAATTAAAATAGTTATCTCAAGTAGCCCTGACCTCTGATTTGGTCAAATAGCAATTTCACACATGTTTTCTGGGACTGCCCATAATTTCAAACATACGGATGTTGATGAAAATTTAGCCTACTCTATTTGGAGACTCGTACTCCCATCTACGCAACTGAAAAGACATTTATTCAGAATTTTTACAAGATCAGCAAACATCATCACATTATTATAGAATCAGAGAAATAGAGGGCTGGAAGAGACCTCAAGAGATTGCATAGTTCATACCCCCTAAGCTGAAGCAGGACCAAGTATACACAGACCATCCCAGAGAGGTGTTTCTCTAAACCTGTGTATAAAACCCTCTAATGACAGAGAATCCGTAATCTCCCTAGGCAACCTCTACCCGTACCTAACTATCCTTATAGTTTGAAAGCTTTTTCTAATATTTAACCTAAATCTTTCTTGCTGCAGATTAAGCGCGTTACTTCTTGTCCTACCTTCAGTGGACATGGAGAACAATTGATCACTGGTTTTTCTATGACCGTTCTTAACATATTTGAAGTCTTATCTGGTCCCCTTCATCTCAGTCGTCTCTTCTTAAGACTAAACATGCTCAGTTTTTTTAAACTTCCCTCACGGGGCAGATCTCTAAACCTTTGCTCATTTTTGTTGCTCTCCTCTGGACTCCCTCCAGTTTGTGTCTATCTTAAAACAAACTTTTCAGCCCATGTCCCCCCTTACTCCTGTCCATGCCCCCTGCTACTCCCTCCCTGCCTCCGGGCTCGGAGTGGGCCACAGTCAGGGCTAGGGGACTGTGGCAGGGCAGTGGGGCTTCCCCACTCTCAGCCCCCCCACTCTCAGCTGCACTCAGCCCTGGGGCTACCCTGCTGGGAACCCCGGGGGCTCCTGTGCTCCCCACAACATTCTTCTACACCCCCTCCAGGGGGAACATCCCACACCTTGAAGAAATCTTTCTTAAAATATGGCAGCGAGAATTGGACACAATACTCCAACCGAGGCCCCACCAGGGCCAAGTAGAGAGGGACACTTACCTCCCATGTCTTACATATGAAAATATCATGGAGCAGGTCCTCATGGAATCCATTTAAGGCGCTTTGAAGAGAGGAAGGTGATCAGGAACAGTCGAAATGGATTCACCAAGGGCAAGTCAAGCCTGACCAACCTGGTTGCCTTCTATGAAGAGGTAACTGGCTCTGTGGATGCGGGAAAAGTTGTGGACGGGATATACCTTGATTTTAGCAAAGCTTTTGATACAGTCTCCCACAGTATTCTTATCAGCAAGTTAAAGAAATACGGGTTCGTTGAATGGACTATAAAATGGATAAAGAACTGGCTAGATCATAGGGCTCAAATGACTCCATGTATAGCTGGCAGCCAGTCACAAGCGGAGTGCCCAGGAGTTGGTCCTGGGGCCGGTTTTGTTCAACATCTTCATTAATGATCTGGAGGATGGGGCAGATTGCATCCTCAGCAAGTTTGCAGATGACACTAAGCTAGGGGGAGTGGAAGATACCCTGAAAGGTAGGGATAGGATACAGAAGGATCTAAACAAACTGGAGGATTGGGCCAAAAGAAATCTGATGAGGTTCAGCAAGGACAAGTGCAGAGTCCTGCACTTAGGACAGAAGAATCCCATGCACAGCTACAGACCGGGGACCGACGAGCTAGGCAGCAGTTCTGCAGAAAAAGACCTGGGGGTTATAGAGGATAAGAAGCTGGATATGAGTCAGCAGTGTGCCCTGGTTGCCAAGAAGGCTAATAGCATATTGGGCTGCATTAGTAGGAGCATTGCCAGCAGATCACGGGAAGTGATTATTCCCTTCTATTCAGCATTGGTGAGGCTGCATTTGGAGTATTGTGTTCGGTTTTGGGGCCCCCCCCACTACAAAAAGGATGTGGAGAAGCTGGAGAGAGTCCAGCAGAGGGCAACAAAAATGATTAGGGGGCTGGAGCACAAGATTTATGAAGAGAGGCTGAGAGAACTAGGCTTGTTTCTTTTGCAGAAGAGAAGAATGAGGGGGGATTTGATAGCAGCCTTTAACTACCTGAAAGGGGGTTCCAGGGAGGATGGAGCTAGGCTGTTCTCACTAGTAGTAGATGACAGAACAAGGAGCAATGGTCTCAAGTTGCAGTGGGGGAGGTCTAAGTTGGATATTAGGAAAATGTTTCTCACTAGGAGGGTGGTGAAGCACTGGAATGGGTTACCTTGGGAGGTGATGGAATCTCCATCGTTAGAGGTTTTTAAGCTGCAGTTTGACAAAGCCCTGGCTGAGATGATTTAACTGAGGTGAGTCCTGCTTTGAGCAGGGGTTTGGACTAGATGACCTCCTGAGGTCCCTTCCAATTCTAATATTCTATGTTAATACACCCCAGAATGATATTACCCTTTTTTTGCAACTGCACTATATTGTTGACTCATATTTGTGATTCACTATAACCCCCAGATCCTTTTCAACAGTACTACCACCTCGCCTGTTAATCCTCATATTGTAGTTTGCATTTGATTTTCTTTCTTAAGTGTTGTACTTTACACTTGTCTTTATTGAATTTAATCCTGTTGATTTTAGACCAATTCTCCAATTTATCATGGTAATTTTGAATTTTAATACTGTCCTCCAAAGTGCTGGCATCCTCTCCCAGTTTCTTATCAACCACAATTTCTTTAAACAGACTCTTCACACCATTATCTAAGTCATTAATGAAAATATTTGATAGTACTGGACCCAGGACTGACCCCTGAGAGATCCCACTATATATGATCTCCTGGTTTAATAGAGATTCATTGATAACTACTGTGGTATGGTAACCCCCCTCAGTCTCACCTTTGGTAGCTGTCTCCTCTATCAGTGGGGCCTGTGCTAACTCCATCCCCCAATCTGGACAAATCTTTTGTCCCTTCCTCTCAGCATCTCTCTCACGGAGGGTTTGGTGCGGCCTTACTTCAGACCTGAGGAGTGTCCTTTGCCCCACAGGGGAGGGCGGGTAGTCTCAGCCCCTGCATGTGCCCTAGGGCCCGGGGAAGTACCTGGCTGTGGCTCATTCCTGCCGCTGGGGCTAAGGGTTTTCCCCTTCTCTGCCCCTCTGGCTACAGAGAAGCACTGTCTCCTAGCCTGGGGGAAGTTTCTTCTCCAGCTGCCACAAATATTCTAGCAGCTTCCTCCTCCTTTGCTCCCCTTCCCCCTTTAGGGAAGGCAGGGTTAAAGTACACCTGGAGTAGCCCTTCATTGGGTCCAGGTGTCTTTAACTGGCCTGCAGTAACCCCTCTTCTGTCTGGAGAAAAAAGGGCCTTTTGCATTCTAGGGCCCTCATACCGGCCCTGGTATAGCCTTTGGTAGCCATCTAGCCTGACTTTACCACAGTATTCTTTGATGATGGTTTTTCAACCAGTTGAGCACCCACCTCACAGTAATTTAATCTAGACCACATTTCCCTAGTTTGTTTATGAGAATGTCACATGGGATGGTGACAAAAGCTTTATCAAAAAATCAAAATTAATCACGTCTACAGCTTTGCCCCTATCCACTAGGCCAGTAACCCTGTCAAAGAAGGAAATTAGATTCACTTGGCATGATTTGTTCTTGACAAATCCATGTTGGCTATTACTTATCACCTTGTTATCCTCTTGGTGCTTACAAATTGATTGTTCAATAAAATTCATTCCAGTATCTTTCCAAGTGTCAAAGTTAGGCTGACTGGTCTATAATTTCCCAGGTCCTCTTTGTCCCCCTTTTTAAAGACAGATACTATATTTGCCTTCTCCAGTTCTCTGTGATCTCACCCATGCTCCATGAGTTCTCAAAGAAAAGCACTAATGTTCTGAGCTTAGCTAATTCCTTATGTACTTCAGGTGAATTCTGTCAGGCCCTGCTGACTTGAATACATTTAATTTATCTAAATATCCTTTAACCTGTTCTTTCTTTATTATGGTTTTGTTCCTTCCTGTTTGTTGTTGATATTAAGTTAGTACAGCATCTGGTCACAATTAATTTTTTTAGTGACGATTGAAGCAAGGTAGGCATTAAACACTCCAGCCTTCTTTGTGTTGTCCATTATTAGCTCTCATTCCCTGCTAAGTAGTAGACCCACACTTTTCTTCTTTATGTCCTTTGCTAGGTATACTTCATTGTGTGCCTTAGCCTTTCTGATTTTGTCCCTACATGCTTGTGCTATTCCTCTGTATTCATCTTTCCAATTTGCCCATGTTCCTACATTTTATAGGATTCCTTTTTGATTTTCAGGTCATTAAAGAGTGCCTGATACAGCCATTCTGGTATCTCACTATCTTCCTGTCTTGCCTTCACATCAGGATAGTTTGCTATGGTGCCTTTAATATCGTCTCTTTGAGAAACTGCCAGCTCTCCTGAACTCCTTTTCCCCCCCCTTTGGATTTTCTTCCTATGGGACCTTAGTCCCCAGTTCTAGGAGTTTGTTAAAATCTGCTTTTTTTTAAATCCACTGTCCTTATCCTGCTACTCTCACTTCTTCCTTTTCTTAGAATCATGCAGACTATAATGTCATGATAACTTTCACCCAAGCTGCCTTCCACCTTCAGATCCACAACCAATACCTTCTGTTAGTCAGAATCAAGTCTAAAATGGGTACTGCCTTCACCTTCTGAAACAAGAAGTTATTTCCAACACATTTCAAGAGCTTTTTGGACATTTTGTGTTTTGCTGTACAACTTTTCCACCAGATATCAGGGTAGTAAGTTTCCCATTATTACCAGGCCTTGTGTTTTGGATATTTCTGTTATTTCTCAGAAATGCCTCACCCACCACCTCCTCCTGCTTTGGTTGTCTACAGTAGACCCCCAGTAGAGGAAGTTGCCCCCTTCTTTTTCCACTTTTATCTTCAGCCAAAGACTAAGATCCAAAAGAAATAAAATCAATAATTTTGTGGACAAACAAAATACAAGAACTGTAACAGTCCACAGTTCAGATGGATCCAAGACCTATGAGGGAGTGCTTGGTATTAGCTAATTAATTCCTATAAACACAAGGAAAAAAGGAAACGATTACTTTAAACTGAAGTTACACTTCTATATATAGGAATGTGCCAAACACTTATTCATTTGGAACCAAATCGGTAAGGATCACGCAACTAAGGGCATGTCTACACTGCCTCTGCGGCAGGCATTGATGCAGTGGCATGGATTGAGCAGGTCTGTGTAGACCTGCTCAAATTGATGGAAGAGCACAATCCCGTCAACTGAATTAGTCCACGTCCCCGAAAGGCAGAAGGTATCATTGACAGGAGACGCTCTCTCATCAATGTAGCATCATGAAAACACTGTGCTGCACAGAAATGAGTATGATTATGTGACATATGCTAGTTATGTTATGTAAATAGCATATTTCACATCGACCCAGTGCGACAGTGTACACCAAGCCTTAGGCATCAAATATCCCAATGAACTTTGAGAAAGTCAGATTTGGGTATTCATATACCTATTGGCAAATAAGGGGAAAAAGTAGCATCTATTTGACTGTGTGTGTTTATCAATTTGGCACTAAATATCCATTGTTTGTCACACTTTCAGCTGTGAATGCTGATGGGATATAGACATGTCTGTCATTTCTTTTACTGACACTGAAACATGGTTAACTTATTAATATGAATATTACAGAATGAATTATTTATATAAAATGTCTGATTTTGTTACTGCTATTGCTCCATATTGCACTTTAGCCCTGTGCTTAGGACTGCAATGGTTCTCACTGCAGGCAGAAAATATGTGTTTCTAGAATTCTTCACTTGTTTTTGGACTGAGCTCGAGGCAGCAGGAATAATATGTCACTGCTAACCAGAGCCCTGGCCTTGCCGTATACAAAACCCATACTAAATTACATACAGCCATTAGCATCCATGAAGAACAGGGCCGCACATACTAATCTGCAGAGGAACAAGAAGATAGAGGCAGCTTCCAGACATTAAGCAGCAAGGTTTTAGCAAGACTAAACTAGGAAATTTGGAAATAGGAAAAGGCTATTGAGGGAATTTGCCACTTTAAAATGTTATTGAAAGAGAGTACCAGTGTTCATGCCAAGAAGAGGGGAGATTCACTCTTAGAAGAGGGTTCTTGGGCAGATTATTAAACCACATAGTAACTAGAAACCATCTATTGGCAGGGCCCAATTCAAATCAACAGATCTATTTTTAATAATCTGTGTCAGGTTACGTTGAATAACAATCTCATAGGATCCACACAGGTGCAAAAACTGTAAAACAACTATTCAGGGATCTAGGAGCATATAGAAATACTGCACCAAATTCTTGTGTGTAATCTTATGTAGAACATTGCTGGCCCACGTACCTATACTCATTTACTTGGTTTCAACTAAACAAAATTACGAACTCAAACTGAATTAAGGGTGCCCAAGCATGGGTTTGGGCTGATTTAATTAAATTGGTTTAGAAATTAAATTAAGCTAAAACAGTGCAATCTGCTCATGTAGACAAGGCCTTGCAGGTATTATGAGTGTGTTACTCACTCTGTAAAGGCATTTGGTATTAGCCACTGCTAAAGACAGGAATAAGTAGATTTTTTTTTCCTGGCATAGCAACTCTTTCATTTTAAAAGTTATGTTGCTATCATCTCAGAGAAAAGATCAAGCACATTCCACTCTGAAAAAGCTCCCTCACACATAAAAAAGCTAAAGATTTGGGGGTGTTACTAGCTTGGAATTCATTAAGATTACATAAATGTGTGTGCCATCTTCTTGATGGACTACACAAGCAAGTTCCCAAGGATGGGAGGGGTGAAGGAAGGGAAAAGCTTGTGGCAAGGAATTCTGCATCTTCAACCATGCTCTGCTCCTATTTAACTAGGTTTATTTAATACTCAGTGACCTGAGAAATCTTTAAATAAATATAAAAAAAAGTTACTTCCTCAAAAAGCTGGAATAAGTTCCTTAAAAAGCTGCGAGGTTACAAATGTGTACCTGTGTGTAAATACTCCACTGCATACAATCAGGCAGTTTACTGCTGCCCTTGAAAAATAGGGTAGAAAAAATGTCAATAAGCAAAAATAAAAAACAGTGTTTAATTATTAGCCCGCAGGTTAGGTGTGTATTATAGCATAACACAGGTAAGCCTAACATGCAATGTGCTTATCACTCACCACTTAGAACCACTCCTGCTATTCATTTTGTGCCTTAATATACTTGCTGAAGGGTGTTTTACAACGCAGCCACTTTTTATGAGCTAGCATTATCTCCTGGCATTATCATTGTGAAAGGCAGCCTCTGAAGATAGCAACCAAGTATGCATATGGCTAAGTATAAAATGAATGGCAATTTTTTTAACTGAGTACAGCATTGTTTGGTTTTTAAAGAACATCTTCGTAGATATTGATCCCTGTGTTGCAATGGAAGAGCAAAAAACTGAAAGCACATTCAGGAATGTCCATCAGAAGAGAATGTGGTGTGATTGTTTGCTCATACTGGGCTTGATTCAGTGCCCATTGAAATCAATAAAAAAAGTTTTCATTGACTTCACTGGTGGAAGATCAACCTCACTTTGCCAGACCCCAATTCTCTCCTTGCATCCACTCATCCCTCCTTGTGTATCTGCACAAGGATAGCCACAATCTTGCCATGACTATTTTTATTCTTCCTCCAATTTTCTAGGCCTTTAGAGCATGCCCATATTCACTCGGGAACTACATTTAAACACAGTTCATGTAAGCGGGGTTTTAAGTATAATTATTTATATTACAACAGCAAATTTTTCCCTTTCTATTTTCATTTTCTTTTAACCATGCATCCCGTTTAACTGGCACAATGTGCACTCGAAGAGAGAGGAAAGTAAGAGCTGCATTCAGGGCAAATGGTCTGTGAAGACAGGAAATTCCCTTAGGGTAGGAGGTGTTCTGCTTGAGATGCAAGGTGCTGACAGTGAGATGTTATCCATAACAAATTTTGGGGTTTTGTCTTTATTTCCATAAATACATTTCTTGTTTTACAACACTTCAGATTGCTATTATGACACCATCAACTATCATGCAAACTCACTCTTAGCATAAGATTGTGTCTATATTTCTTTTTCATCCTCATTTTAAGGAAATGAGGAAAAAAATCACATCTTTCCAGGTTTCCAGTTTAGAAGTCTTTTTCCTGTACCACCTGATGGGTGTTTATTAAGTCTTCAACTACTGGGATGTTTATGTATAAAGAGAAGAAAGAGTTCTTTTTGAACTAGGTTAGTATTCCTTGATTCTTACTTTGATTGGCCAAGTTGCCTTTTCATTTTGTTATGGTTCCCTGGGGTTTCATTTACTTGATTTTCTTATATCATATGGGGTTTTTTAATAGCAGTGGAGTCACAGTTGGAAATGGAACAACTCAATTTCATTTTTAGGAAACCTATGAACCTGGAGAATATTTTTTTTTATCAAATTGAGATAATGAGAAGAGCTTCTAATAGTCCCACTGTTCTTTTGAAAAGTAGACTGTACGTTCCAGTTTAGGAGAAAGCCTGGCTAGGGCGCACATTCTCATATAACAAGTTAGAAAGCAGCTGTGACTTATTTACAAACATCTGGCCCATAACTAACAGGCGTAAGTCTGGGACTGTATTTTTATCTGTAATTCTCCCTCATCTTAAATCACAAACCTGAAGAAGAGCTCTGTTCAGCTTGTAATCTCATCCCCCTTCCACCAAATGAAGTTGCCCCAATAAAATGTTACCTCACCACCTTGTCTTTAAAATATTTAAAGTTTAAACCTCCTCACGCTGAGCATTTCAAATGGTGAGTTCAAAGGCTGAACCATGACTTCAGCACTGATTGTTCAAAGAGAAATATTCACTTTATAGACATAAACTTAAAGTGCATGTATATAAAGTGCACCTACCCTAAAGAGGAAGTACAGTACAGTCATTAGGGTACTAGCCTGGGACTTGGGATACTTGTGTCAAGTTCTCTCCTCTGCTGCAGACTGTTTGTGACTTTATGCAAATCAGTGGAAGTTAGGACCCTAAATACCTTTATTGAGCTGGGTCTTAGGTTTTTCTGCTTCAGATCCCTTAACTTTAAAATAGTAATAGTAACTTGCAAGCTCATAGGGGTGCTATAAAAAGAATAAATACATTTAATAGACTGTAATAATCTCAGATCCTATGGTAGCAGGGGCCGGTTAATGTTCCATTAATTGAAGTGAGAGTTTGAAAAAAGTGGATTAATATTTTTTCTCACCAGTATGTTGTCTTTTGCACTTACATGAGATGCTGCTCATCTCCGTATCAAATTATCATCAATAGTGATATTTAGCTTGTGGCTCTGTGGCCTCATGTAGCTCTATCAGGATCTTCAAGTGGTTCCTGGAATGTATGAATTGCTAGACCTGGTCTCTGACAGAACAAAAAGTCCATGTTTGCCTGACACACATGAAGCAGCATGCCTGGCGCTGAAACTCGGACTGGGATTGCCATCATAGAAGAAGATGAAAATTAGAGTTGGAAGGGACTTCAGGAGGTCATCTAGTCCAACCTCCTGCTCAAACCAGGACTAACTTCAGCTAAATCACCCCAGCCAGGGCTTTGTCAAACCACAGTTTAAAAACCTCTAAAGATGGAGATTCCACCACCTCCCTAGGTAACCCATTCCAGTGCTTCAACACCCTCCTAGTGAAAAACTTTTTCCAAATATCCAACTTAGACTTCCCCCACTGCAACTTGAGACCATTGCTCCTTGTTCTGTTATCTACTACCAGTGAGAACAGCCTAACTCCATCCTCCCTGGAACACCCTAATCCTTCAGTCCTCAGTCTGTAGCTGTGCATGGGATTCTTCCATCCTAAGTGCAGGACCCTGCACTTGCGCTTGTTGAACCTCATCAGATTTCTTTTGGCCCAATCCTCTAATTTGTCTAGGTCACTCTGTATCCTATCCCTACCTTCCAAGGTCTCTCTCACTCCCCCTAGCTTAGTATCATCTCCAAATTTGCCATCTACCCCATCCTCCAGTTCATTAATGAAGATGTTGAACAAAACCAGCCCCAGGACTGACACCTGGTGCACTCCGCTTGTTACCAGCTGCCAGCTAGACATGGAGCCATTGATCACTACCCATTGAGCCTGATGATCTAGCCAGTTCTCTATCCATTTTATAGTCTATTCATCTAACTCATACTTCTTTTATTTGCTGATAAGAATACTGTGAGAGACTGTATCAAAAGCTTTGCTAAAGTCAAGGTGTATCATGTCCACCGCTTTCCCCACATCCACAGAGCCAGTCACCTCATCATAGAAGGCAATCAAGTCATCTATCCCTGCACACAGATAAAGGGAAAAGTGAAAGGAGTCTCCTCCACCTGACCAACTGCAAGTGGATGGCTTGATATGGGGAAAGAAGGGAGAAGGTATGTTGGTGTGTAGAGACACAGTAAGTAATCATGTTTCTGTAGCTAGACTCCGTTGCATTGTACTATTTTTTGTCACAATGCCGTAACAATAGACAATGATGTTAAACTGGAATGGCGCCTTGTGATTACATTGAGACTGCATTAGTTGATAAACCACTGAGGTTAGGAATCTCTCATCTAAATCAATCTACAACAGCATCCGGTGTACTGAATTAAACAAAATGATGAATAGGAGGGAAAGTGTTAATGTCTTGAAAATACTGGGTCAAATCATTTCCTCAGACACTAAATCCTGGCCACCACACTCAAGCAAAATTCCCACAGATATTAAATTATGGAGGGCAAGATTGGGGACCAAATATGCATATGAGGCCCTCACCAAAATCAACACGTTTCCAAAAGCAGAGTTTGGCCCATTACATAAAATATGTTGCTACTGCATTTGAAGGGAAAGTGCTACATTCTCACATAAACATGTGGAGGGGCAGACTGAAGGGATTTCTAGTTTCCAACCCCTTTTTGGTTTCAGATTTGTCAAATACAGGTCTTCTGCTGATCACTCACAACAGAATGGCACAATAAGCAGCACTGGAAAGTACTGGAGCCTAAAATCAGACTTTTTTATTTTTTCTGTATAATGTATTCTTAAAAAGGTTTTATTTAATATTATTTTAACTTAAAAAATTGGTGGGGGGGGGGAAAGAGTACTTCTCTCCCTAAAAAGACCACCTTCCTCAGCTCTTTCAAAGCTATTGTGACGACATCAGCAAAGTGAATGCTGTCACCCTGAGAAGGACTGCATGGACAGAGAGCTGTGCAATTTGCAGATCAGAAACAAAAAAAGCTATGTCACCTTTAAGTATCTTGTTTATTAGAGGCATGGAAGGCTTGATCCTAAACCCACTGAAATCAATGAAAAGGTTCAACTATTTCAGTGGGAATAGGATCAAGCTCTCAAAACGTAGCCTTAAGCTTACAATGTGTTGACTTCAAGAGGAGCAATACTTATCTATAGGATGGCAGAACTGGGCCCAACATTTGCTGGTCACTGTAAGCTGGTAGCATGGAACAGCCGGGGACGTTGCGACCCTTCTTCAGGCCCAGACTTTGAGTAAGGCCACAGTGCCTTTGTCGAGGGGAATAAGCTCCCTAGTTATGAGTCTGCAGCCTCAGCTCCCAGGCGGGGTGGACTTCTCTGGCAGTCTGTAGACCCCTGGCCCTCACGTAGGGCAGGGCTGATAAGGGGTCCATGACACCCGGCCTTCCAACAGGCAGGGTAGGCCAACAGTCTATTTCCCCCATCCCTCAGGCAGGTCAGGGCAGGCAAAGGAGTCTAGCCCCCAGCTTGCAAGTGGGGTTGGAGAGTACAAAGGCCCTATGTCCCCAGGCCCTCAAACAGGGCGGGGAGGATGAGTAGTCTGGTGCCCCCAGCCCTCAGATGGGGCGGGCCAGGCAAAGGTCCACAGTGTACAGAACCCAGCCCTCAGATCGGGCGGGGCTGACAAGCAGTCCGTTGCCCCCAGCCCTCAAACGGGCAGGACAAGTACACTGGTCTATCGCCCCCAGCCTTACAGTCAGGCAGGGCTGAGAGCGCTTGGGGTCCTCTGGCCAGCAGTGCAGAGGAAGCCAAGCACTCCCGAGGTGGTTAAAGAAGGGGGGAGGGACGCAGGCCTACCTGACTCCACTGTGTCCAAGCCCAGGGCCCTATCAGTGGCAAAGCATTTTGCCACTGAGTCAGCGGGGATCCAGCCACAACATACTGACTGACTCACTCGCACTCAATCGTCTGTCCCCAAGCTACTTTCTCCCACCCAATCCCCGGGTACTTGCATCCACGTATCTCTCTTCGGGTCAGCGGGGGAGATGAGAAGCAGGCGTCATGCGAGTCCCTCACTGTCGACAGGTCTGTAAACTCCTCCAGATGGCCCGTGGAGGGTAGCTCCTCCAGGTCACAGGGCCCCAGGGGTTCCCCCAGTCCGCAAGGTTCACGCCACTCAGGTGGGTCCTCCATGTCAGGCAGCTCCTCCTGTTCAGGGCTGGCCTCAGGGGTTTCTCCCACCCAGCGGGCTTGGGTAGCTGCTCCCAGTCACCAGGGTCCAGCGGCCCTTTCCAGTCACTCAGACCCGGCAATCCGGGAAGGCTTTGCGAGCCCCAGTCGGTGGGGTGGTGGCTCCAAACAGCTGCTGGGCCTGGGCCAGAGCCTCAGGGAAGACACATCTTCCTCCAGCAGCAGTTTCCCCCTGACTGAGCTGCTAGGCCTCCCTTTAATACTTCCCTCTCTCGCCCTGGCTCCGCCCCTCTGCTTCTAGGTGGCTTGGCCTGCAGGGCCTGGTTCTGTCCAGTAGGGGCATCACGACCTTTCCTTGAGCCCAGGCTCCTTGCAGCCTCTGAGGGGGAGGATCTTCTTGTGGAGCCCCTGCTACACAACCCTCAACTGTGTGTGCAGGTGGCAGAGGCCCCCTTTGTGCAACAGAGATTGGTCCTGGCAGGAGTCACAAGGTCGGAGATCTCCCGGACTACGACCAGGGGGGGACTGGGTGGATCCCCAGGCGCTGGCTTGGTGCATGGGGCTCTCCGCCCCTCGAACTCCCCCCCCCCCCGTGCATAGTCCAGGGGTGAGGGCAGTCTTGCCCCCTGCTGCTCAGGCCTACCTCAAGCAGCTCTTGGGAGAGGGTGCTTCCCCTCCCCCACCCCAGTCCCAGGTCTCCAGTGCTTTCCATCAGGCCCCAGCCCCGCGAGCCCCCCCCGGTCACCCTCTCCCCACGCACCGGGGCAGCTACATGACTTGCAGCCGGCCCTTTTCCAAACCGTGCCAAGGGACTACCTGTACATGCTCGTGCTCCACACCCTCCATTTCCTTGCCCTTGTGTCCTGACCTGGTGGGACCTGCTACCACCTGCAGGGGGTGAGGACTCCTGGTGGGCCAGTCTCTATTCCACCTTGATCCCACTGCCCGCTGGGGATATCAGTTGGTGGTTCCTTCATGGAGCCGTGAGCCATGGTTCACCCCTCTCCCCGACACCTGCCCCTTCTGTGGCATGAGGGAGACCCTGACACACATGTACCTTGAGTGTGCCAGGCTATAGCCCCTGTTACGGCTCCTGCAGAAACTCCTGCTGAGATTCTGGCTGCACTTCTCCCTGTACCTGTTCATCTACACACATCCCATCCATGGCCCCAAAAAGTCACAGGACTGCCTCCTAGTCAACCTCCTCCTAGCCCTGTGGTCACCTACAAGACCAGGGAGAGGAGGGTGGCTGGGCGGGGGAGGGGGGAGCTCTGCGACTATAGGGCCGATTGTAGGGTCTACTTCCTTTCCTCTGTCCGTTCACACATCCAGGCAGAGTTCCTCTGGGCAGCGTCCACTGGCTCCCTTGACACCTTCTGGGAGCAGTGGACGCTGTCCAAGGTGTCTGATTGGTGTCCCTTTCTGGTTCCCTTTGTTTAAACCTGTGACCCCCACGCTTGCTCCTATTTTCATTAGTTGTCTCCCGCATTTAGTTGTGTCCTAGAGCCAGTGAATCTTCCCTTTAAGGGGGAGGGGCCTTCAGCAGCAGGTGGGCTTGTGCCCACCCACTTCCCGGGTTACAAATAGTACAGTGACCTTCAACACTTTGAGATTTTTGGAGCTGAATCCTACTCCCATTAAAGCCAACTGCAAAACCCACACTGAACTTCTAGCTGCAAGATCATGCTCATTGTGTATAGTTCTGTATGTATGAACATGTGGAAAAGCTGTTTGCAAATACAGTATATTTCTATTTTGCTATATGTACAATTTCAAAAACATTTACATTTTGTGACTTTGTGACAAATTACCTATCTTTTATCATAAGTAATTGGATTAGGAAGTTATTTTTAAAAAAAGCTTAAAACTCTTCACCATTTTGACATTTTGGCATGTATTCAGTTGAGAAATCTGCTATTAAAATGTTGATTGCTACTTACATGATCTAATGTACAGGAAATACCTTTGTAAGGATCTTAATACCACATATTTTATTGTTTAATAAAATGAACAAGTAATTGTAAAAACTACACTCACTACATGATATTTGAAACTCCATGGAGTAAATGATTTTTTTAAAAATATTATCGTTACTTATACCCTTCACTTGAACAGTTTCCATAGTTATCACAGCTTTGGCTTGCACTGAAGTCCACACCTGACAAAACACTGGCACCGTTATTTCAAACAGTTAACAGAGAGCTACCAGCAACATGGCCCTGTCACTTATCCAACATTCACAACTTAAAAAAAAAGTTCCTTTATCAGCTTTGGGCTAAGTTTATAAAAACCACTGCTGCCAGCTTTAAAAAAAGGATTTGAGAGTGTTGCCTAATCTGGTTAACATAGTTTACAATATATCAAGAGGTGACTTTGTCCTGTATGTTATATTTTTGGATTAAAGACACAGAACCCTGTTTGCAGTCCTTGTTCAAGCAAAATTCCTTTTGACTTCAGTCGGAGATATATGTTGAGAAAAGATTGTGAAGGAATATGGAATAATTTTCATCTAGAACAATTTCATTTTTTTTTTAGCAAAGCCAACACTTAAGGAATAGATCTAACTTTTATAGAAAAACTCCTTCTGATGAAAAGCACTATATAAGTTAGGTATAGGTATTAATACTGTTCTAAGTTTTTTAAGATTAATAAATTTATTATTATTTATTTGTTTTACACTAGCCCTAGGAGCCCCAGTCATAGACCAGGACCACATTGTGCTAAGCACTGTACAACCAAGCCTACCCATACCCCAGGGAATTTACAATCTGAAAGGTATATGCTGACATTGCACAAAGATAACATTAAGATCTCTTGAGCCAAACAATCAGTTTTAATGATAGATAAACAACTATGGTTCAGTTAAAAAATGGAATAACTGAAAAAGTTTTAAGATGACAGGCCCCGGTCCTGCAAGCTATCATGCCTAGCACTAGGTCTACAATGGGCAACAGGCTGACTGCACACTGCAAGGGGCCATAAATATTAATTTCTGGAGACAGTTATAGTGTAGTAGTTGTTTTTAAGATGCAATTCAAAATAGAGTTTTAGATACTGGATTCCCTGAATTGCTTAAATAAATTTGTTAGTCTTCAAGGTGCCACAGGACTCTCGCTGTTTTGCTTAAACTTAGTTTCTCAGGAAACAAACCTTTTGGAGGGAAAGATTTGATCCAGCACTTCAACTTAGAGACATTGTTTCTTATATTTTAACAGTAGCCCAGATCCTTAGCATAGCTGGGCAGTGCAGAGTGTAACTCAAAAGCGCAGAAGGGTATTTCAAAATTGGCTGTAAACCACTTTGTGCTCCCCCCATCCTAGACTGGCTCTACACCACACCAGTGCTCCTGGCATAAGTTAGAGCAGACTTCAGACTTAGAGTTGGCTTCCAACTGTCCCAAAGGAAAGAGAGTGAGAAGACTGTTCTGTGCCATCGAAGGAGGTTGCCTTCTATTTGGGTGATCTATACTAGGGCCACTTGCACTGGTAGTGCATTGTAAAAAAACCACAACAAAATCTGGACTACCATTTCTTCAGTGGAGAAGATCAGCCTGCAGCCAGCTGCATTCAGGTGTTTTCTCCACATTCACATTTCAGGCTGTCCTTCATTTTCCATTTGTGACCTTGGTAACTACAATCACCCACTTGAAGTTCTGATTTGGTTCACCGTGATCCATATCTTACATAGCATGGTGAAGCCAGGTGGTTGGTCTGTATGATCCAGGATCAGCTCTCAATTCTTGACCCAACTGTTTTTATCCAACCAGCTGCCACTTGTGTTTTAGTGACAGTCCCTGGGTTTTGAGAGCTTTGACCACTAACAAGAAGGGATTCCTAGACTTAAGACAGCATCTTGGAGTGGAGGTCTTCATGGATGGACACGTCTGCGTTTATCACATGGTTGTATGCACATATCAATGCTGCTTCTCTTTGTAGGGGTGACAGTAAGGTGTGTGCCAGACTGTCTGTTTTCATTTTAGCACTCCTGCCGCATTCTCACAACAGTGTTCAATTGCATGTCAGAGACCACATAAGGTAACCTGAGGGCTAATTTGAGCCATCAGTGCAACATAGGGCAGGCTTAATTGCAGAGCAGGATCTGGCACCATAATCACTGTTGATGATTTCAAACAACATTTTAATGATACTAAAAAGGTATGTAGATGACAGCTAATGAACGTAGCAATGAGGTCACCTAAAAGTATATCTGCATTTACTACTGAAGTTTTCAAGGCATACTGGGGTCTAAAGATTTCTAACTGCAGCCTCTCTTTTATAAAGGTGTGTGTGGAAGTGGTTGGGGGAGCCTCTAATCTTGTTACAAATATTTTTTCACAAGTGGTTTGGGGTGAAAGAACCATGAATCAAAACTAAACAACTCAGACATCAAACATGAAAATTACATGAATGTTTGGCTCATACTGCATAAGACATTTACTATAAAATTTACCTTTTTTTAGGTCAAATAAGAACATTAATCCATATTAAAGGAAATTAAGTACCTATAACAATTATGCATTTTTGTAGCATGAGACAAGTTTTGGCAAACTGTTAGAACTTGGGAATGGGATGTTATTAGTAATGGAGAAATTTATACATGAAAATAAAGTTACTTATCAAGATCTGGACTCCGCTTGTTGAATATTCACAACAGAATAGATCAGCAACAAACCCCAATACACTTGCAACCTTTCCCCCACAAAGTCCAATGTTTTTACTAGCTATATGAACACAGGCCCTGATATTACTTGCAGTTCTTACACAAATCAAACTCACACTGATTTACATAGGAGTTTGGACTGACAAAGAGCTACCAGCACTGAGCCTTTAAATAGCACTTTCCATCTCAAGATTGTGAAGCAGTTTACAAAGTAGGTAAGTTTCACTAACACTGTTTTATAGATGGAGAAACTGAGGCACAGAAAGCTTACATCATTGGTACAAGGTCATACCCCACTCCTTCCAAGGGCATTGAGGGCTGTGGGACTTAATGTTAAGCATATATTTAAGTGCTTGGGTGGATCAGGGTGCGAGTGTTCACACTTTCCAGGATTAAGTCCTTGATATACAATAGGCCAAGAAAGGCAATATGCAAGGACACTGTTAAGGTAGATATGTTATGATCATTTATTACTGAATTGTATTTTTCATTTATGAAATATTCCTGAAATTCTTCACTGTGATAGTATGGTAAGCTATTGTAGTGATATTTTCACATTGATCTGTTAGCAATAATACTTTAAAGTTTTACACAGCTTTTTAATTGAGAAATTCCAAGTACATTATACAAACATTAACAGGTTGAGCCCCAAAATACACCATCTGGGATAGAGAAGTATTTTTATCACATATTACAGATGAGCAAACTGAGGAATGGAGATACAGCAACTTCCCAATGATCACACAGAGAGCCCCAACTGAGAGGGAAATAGCACACAGGAATCCTGTCTCCTAGTACACTGCTTTGATCACACAACCATCTTTTCTCCCCATACATAAATGCAGAACTCTTTGGCTGCATCTACTCTGTGAACTAGGGATGTGATTACCCTGCTTGTGGTCACATGCCCGTGTGAACTCTAATGAAGCTAGAGAGGGTGCAAATAGCAGTGTAGCTGCGATAGCATGGGTAGCAGCAGTGGAAGCACAGCTTAGCTGTGCCAAGAACAAAGCTGCTTGAAACCAGTGAGTATGTACTCAGCATGGCTAACCTGTACCTTCACTGCCACTACCCGTGCTATCATGGCGATTTATACTTGCTTTAGCTCGATGAAAGCCAGCACATGTATGTGTACACTAGCAGGGGAATCACATCCCAAGCCTTCGAATCATGGACACTTCCACAGAGTGGGAGAGGATGCAGGGAGGGAAAGGAGAGAGAGAGTGTATGCGTGTACAAACACACGTGCACTTTTTCTGGTTTCATGCAAGTGTCTTAAAAACAAATTTTCTCTATAGGACTCAGCATTTCTACATGGATTAGATTTCTGCATGGACTACAATAGATAAAATAATCTTTAGAGAAGCTGGTTTCAATCTCACTTCAACCTTTACTCCCCATTATTTTCACATTACTGTTCTAGACATATTGGGCCAGATTCTGATCTTATTTACACTGATTTCATCAGAGTTTCTCCACATTTATACTGGCGACACTGAGATCAAAATATATACCATTAAACTTCTCAGGATAAACTGAAAGCATTCTGCCTCTTTGAGAGGAAAAAGAAAAAAATTGTTAGAAGAGCTATACAAAATAATTTTTTCATCAGTCAGTTCAATATGTACTTAGCACTCCTCATTCCTCCACTTTTTTTTCCAACACGTCACGCAAAACAGAGTTCATGTGAGAGAAAGCAATTTCCTTGGAGGGGATGGAAGGCCAAGGGCCAAAATCTACTGTTACATTTGGTGTAACTGACAGCAGAATTTGGCCCATTGCTCAAAATAAGATTTAAACAAAGCACTCCAGTAAAATAATTTTACATTAAGAGGGGAAATATACACTCCGTGCACTCTTATCTAGTAAATGCTGGGTTAGCAACTTCCACTTTGAAATAGAACACTTCCAAAAAAGAAAGATTTAAGGAAACTTACTTAAATATGGTGCTGTTATCTTTTTGTGCTTGGCTGACTAATCAGTCTCTACTTCAATTACCTGGCTGCTATTATACAAATGAGATGGATGCCAGAAGTCATGCACCTGTGTTTGCCTCTGTATTTATTATCCTTAATAAGTCCTTAAACCCTGTTCTGTGGTAGGAGTGCATACTATTGCTCAACTCAGGTTACAGTAAGGCAGATGAAAGGCTTTTCCAACTGTGACAATGGCTACAAGGAATTCAAAATGACAATGTTTATACTTGGTCTCGTGGATGAAAAGAACAAAAGTTTCTGAAAGGTGTGCACACTGAATCTGGTTGATAATCTCTACCCAGTTACATTAGTGCACCAAAAAACAAGATGGACCCTGAGCCTGCAAAGACAGAGATGAATATGATTAAGTTCATGTGCAGTGAGTAATGAGACACTGACTTAAGCATAGAACTAAGCACGTACACAAGTCTTTACAGGATCTGTGGCAGACATTTTCTTGTTTCATTTTTAGTGAAAGGAGATGTATTCTGTGCTTTCTGCCACTCCTGCTTTACCACCACCATTACTAACAGTGACCCAACAACAGATTATCGCTCAGGCTTCTTGCTGCAATTATATTTTATTGTTACTCAATAATAAAATTAATCTTCCGTGTAACTCCAATAATGTCAATGGAATTAGACCAGGAATTAATTTGGCTCATTGTGTGTGGTTAATATTTGTGCAGAATTGATGATTGCATCAGAATAATGAAGGAATTACTTCTTGGTTTGTGTGAAATAATAAGATGACTTTACAAACAACCTATATATATATTATATATAAAATTAAACTTTCACATATATATATATAGAGAGAGAGAGAGAGAGAAAGAGAGAGAGAGAGTTTAATTTTGTAAGATATGTAGAAATGGTGATTAATGTGAGTCATGTGGTTACATGTTAAACCACACATTATCTTCAACAGAATAAAGGTAGAGATTAAGGGCCAGATTTTCAAAGGAAGATAATCCTGACCCTCCAAACTGTTGAGTGCAATCAAATAGAATGCATGCAATTAAAGCTGCTCATAATACTGGAGCATTTCCAAGTGAGTGGAAATCCAGTAGAACCTCAGAGTCACAAACACCTCAGGAATGGAGGTTGTTCGTAACCCTGAAATATTCGTAACTCTGAACGAAACATTATGGTTGTTCTTTCAAAAGTTTACAACTGAATATTGACTTAATACAGTTTTAAAACTTTACTACACAAAAGAAAAATGCTGGTTTCCCTTTCTTTTTTTTTTAGTAGTTTACATTTAACACAGTACTGTACTGTATTTGCTTCGTGTGTGTGTGTGTGTAAAGTACTTGTCTAAACCAAAATTTTGTGGTCTTTGTAGAATATAAAGATGTCCAAAGTCAGCACAGCCAATGTACAGTTAAATGTAAAGAATACTAGCTTTACATTACTCTATTTTTGAACACTAATAAGGTCAGATTGTTTTGGGTGGGTATGGTAGTTTAGAGTTTGATTTTGTCACGGTGTTGAAAATGAGAGCAGAATGGGTGAGGTATTTTTAAATGTTAATATGCGTTCTTTCAACTGTTTGGGTTCTTTGTAAATGTAACCTAAACTCTGAATTCCCTAGCTTTTTTAAGAGTTGGGTCTGTTGTTGTGTTTCTTTTTTGTATTTATTAATTGCAAGGCTCATGAAAGGATTTTTACCTTTAAATTGCACTCTCAACCTTGACCGTAACAAAAAATAATTATCCACAATCTAAATCTGCTAAAGATTTCTTCAAGTCTAGAGACTGATAGAAATCCCTGGAGAAGGATGGTTTAACCCAAAATTCAGGAAAAGCTTTTGGAACAAAGGCAAACCTCTTTCACCAAGCCTGGGCTGAATGTCAAATACTAGTTGTGAACATTTCACACGGCCCTATTTATTTACAGAAGCCAACTTCCATTGTTATGAATACTTTTATTTCTTGAAAGCTCCTTGATGCATTTGATCATACTTTCAGCAGTGCAGTAAGATGTGTTCTGCTCAGCTGATTCACAATATAGAGGTTTAAGAACAGGTTAATACCATATAAACTGCTGAACTGATTTCATGAGTTTATAGTTTTAATTATTTGTTCTAGTAAGAAAAAGAAAATATAGAAAACATGAAAATTGATAGCCCTGATGCGTCATGGAGAATAAACATGACAGAAGTGAAGCATTCCTGTGTATTGAAAATCAAAAACCAAAACCTTTTAAAGAAAGTCTCCCTCTCCTCTTTGCCAAGGAAAGCAAACAGTTTCTAGACTCAGAGAACTCACTGACTGGATTCCAGCTATGGTCCTTGATGCATAAAAACTATCTCATCAGTTCCCAAGGATTTATAAATTTGATTTAGAATGTATTAGCAGAGCTAGTATGAAGTTTACTCTCTGGAGAATAGGGAGCCATCCCTCAGTCTGGTCTTCTGGTCTTTTTCACAAAATAAATTTTTCACTTTCTTTGCCAAAATGTACTCCATACAACTTCTATTAAAATGCATGTCAGGTGGGGGAAGGAGGGAAATCACTATGAGATTTATTTTTATGGCAGAACAATCAATGAAAAGATCAAATCTGTCATATGTTTTCACCTCTCTCCCTTCTCCCCCCCACTACTAAGTATTTTAGAGAGATAACTTAACAGCCAATGTGAGGAGCAAATAGCTCTGACTTGAACCAAATACATCATGGAGAGGTGCTGCACAGAATTTCCCAATTCAGATCGGTTGTCCCTCTCACTTGTAATCCCTGTTACTGTACGGGGCCTCTCTTGCACAGGGGTTACCAATCATGCCAAAGCAGCTCAAATTGCATAGCAATACAGTGATTTGGGTTTTCAGTTACTCCCATTTCTGTGCGCTCATTCAGAATACTGTACGTGATAGCCACCAGCGAATATGGTAAACATGAAGCAGTGTTCAAATTACCCTTTTTCCTTGGAAAACCAAGTGCTACGTTCCCCCAGTGTTATGTTGGTTTCTGCCAGTGTGAACCAGGCACATTGGAGGGCAAATGCAATGCAGCTCAAGAAGTGGGAGGTGCTGACCAGGGTGCTGGCTTGCTCCCTTTTCTAAGCAAACAAATTGAAAAGGCAGGGACTGACAGTCTGCAATGGTGCCTGTCAGTACCAGCATCCTAGGGTATATCTTCACTGACGGCGGCAAATTCGATGGGAATACATTTCCCGTCAGCGCAGCACAGCGGAGATGATGCACAGAACAGACATTAGGAAGTCAACAAAAGAGACAGAGCTAGATGGATGACTCACGTATCTCCCGTTGAATGCTGCTGAATTTGCCAGTAATTGTAGACCAGGCCCTAGATTGCTCCCAGTCTGGCTTTGCACCACAGCATGGCACTGGCGAAACATTTGTTGCTCTGATGGCTGCCCATTGAAAAGTGATTTACCTCCATGTTCATCTGCTTGCGATCTCTGCAGTATTTGATGCCATTACTCAATACGTTGTGAAGTCCTGTCTTCGGCATGCCACAGGGGTGACTGCAAATTACACAAAATTGCTCAAGACATTCCTTTTTGACCAAAACCAGATGGTTATTATGGACTGTTCCTCCACCTCCAAAGCTTTCACATATGGCATTTCACAAGGCTCAGTTCTCTCCTGAATCTTATCCATATCTTTATAAAAAAAGTCATTCAGTGGTGTGGGAGGGGTTGGTCACACCACCTGGGATGAAGTGCTACCAGCACATAGAATACACTCAGCTCTACATCTCCTTAATATCCTCTAGTAGCTTTCATCATCTTAACTTAAAACAGCATCAGGGTGAAGACCAACTGGCTATCGCTAAGCCCAGGCAAGACTGAAGTGAAGTTGATGAGAAAAGAGAAGAGTTGATTTACAGAACCATTTATGATATGTGCTGGGGAAGTGACTATCATAAGGATTGTCCCTACCTCAAATTATTCAAAGACAGGTAGGAACACATCAGGAAAGGGTAAAAAGAAAGTTTACATACAAATTAACAAAATTCACTATAGGTGATGTGGAACAAGAGAGATGTTCAGAAGGATTTAAAAGCAGATAGAAGACAATGCTTCTGGATAAGTTCAAGAAAATTAAACCACATAGAAAGCCGCATGGAAGGACATATAGAGACAACTGTTTGCAAAACTAACAAGTAGGCAGACAAGAGAGGGAATGTTAATGGCATTCTACCTCCTCTGTAAGACTCCCTCTATTAACAACATATACCTTCAAGTTGGTAAGTTGCTTTGCAGCCTTGAAGTTCTTTTGGACCCTTGGAGTTTCAATAAATATACTAGCGAAGAAATGCCCTCTTCTATCTCTGGTTGGCCAGAACACTTTCTCCAGCCTACTGTGAAAAGACCTGACTATAATGATCCACACATTAATGATTTCCAGTCTTGATTACTGCAACTGATATCTAAGAATGGAGATGAAACTACATACCCTGAAAAACTTCAATACAAAACACAACAGTCTGTCTGCCAAGCAACACAGGTCACCATGAGAATATCATATAGTGTTTCCCTCTCTGGACTGGTTCCCCATTGAATATAGGGTCCAGTTAAAGGCTCCTGCCCTCATCCAAAGTCTTCCCTGGGATTAGCGCTACCTGCCTGAAAGATTGACCAACTCTCCTCAACAACCTTAACAACTGCCAGGGGAAGACTCATGAGCACAGGTGATAGAACTGTCAGAGATCAAGGCAGCAACTTCCACAGACACAGCAGAGCAAACTGACCACAGGACAGAACTAAATGCACACCTGACCTCTGATGCAGATTTTCCTCAATGATGTCTCCTACAGACAGACATTTAAAACTAAACACACACAAAACAATTAAAAACTAGGGCTCAATCATAAATCTTAGGTAGCTGAGATGGGAGAGGCAAACGTGGGTTGTGTGTATTTAGCACAGGTGAGACTTTATAGGTCGCTTTGAACAAATAGCTATTTTTTTCTACTTTAAACAAAATAACTATGAGAGGAATTGGATTCACCATCAGCATCTAAGAGATAGCCCATATTCAGGAGTCTTAGGATACTTGTAACCTGATCTTCTGATGTCAGGTTCAGACTGGCTCTACGGGTTTTTTTAGTGAGAAACAATCTTTATATTATTTTCTCATCATATTAGAGAATTATATTAATTAGAGACCTTATTGGACCTTGTGTATTGTTATCCTTTTTGGTTATTACCAAGCCTAGAATGATGTAATACCTCTATTTAACTGAGTGCAGCTTAAAATTTGGTGTTTTCTGTATTTACTCTGATGCACTTCCTCTGACAGAATGCCATAAAAGTACTGGAAGGCAATACTGGATATTTAGTGCTAAATTCATTCCTTTATATATAAGTTCAGATTGATTTCATTGGGAGCAGGAGCAGGCCTTAAAAGTGACTACATATGCAGATCAAGGGAGATGGGAGGGGTTGGTCATTCTGTCTGCCACTTAGGGGATCCTTCCCCCGAACAATGAAAGAAGCAGCTATATTGGGAAACGTTATTTTCCAGATTTGGGACAGAGCAAAATCGTTAGTACTGGGAGCGGGGGAACAGTTTGTGCCCCATGATGAACCTCGTGCTCAGGTTTTGAGTAGGAGATTGGAGTTCGAAATATTATATTATATATTGTATGATTAACATACAAATACACCCTCTCTCCCTGTTCCAACCCACATCCCCCAGATAATAGATAAAATTAAAAATAATCATCAGTTGAATACGTTTTTTCCTATGTCACTGACTTTGCAGCACATTTTGCTCAGGATTTTCATCTTGAAAGGAAATGTCAGTTTTGGGGTGGGGATAACAGCTGGGTTAGAATTTACTCTCAAGAAAAAATAATTTTAAAAACGTTTTATGTTTCAGTTTGAGAGACTGATTTTTATTTTATTTAAGTTCAACAAAAATAGCCACACGTTTTAGTACATTGTAGATTTTTATTCTGTAGGCATAGGAAATGCTGGAAATTAAAATAAATCATGAATAAAGAAACAACTATAAGGGCCTACGAAATTTAATTCTTGTAAGCATGCATAGAAAAACCTAAATATTTTGAGATGGAACTAGCCATAATATAAATTTATTACACCTTGGTGATACATGTTGCCCTTGAAGAAATTCAAGAAACATTAATAAATATTTCATTCAAAAAACAAAGAAACTAAACAAAGGTTCTGGGTTAAAAACATTGGTACGTTACATTTTTTAAAATAAGGGATGAAGTTATTCCCCGCTCCTGGGGGGCGGCGGGGTGGGGAGAGAAGAGCATATGGTTGAGTAACTCCTGTGTCCACATAAGTGAAAGATAATGGCTTTAATTTGTTACAAACCCACTTTTATTTTACTGTTACATAGTACAAATTTCAGCATAAGTATTTCATGTTTCAGTAGTGCCCTGTTTATGTTATTTTACTTTTACAAGGAAAAATTTGTATACTTGATTTATACAACTCTAACCTGGATATATTCCGTGATTCCTTAAGTGACTGACTACCTTCTATAAAAATAACCACAGGAACTGTAGCAGTTTATGAATAAGCTAACTTCCACAGTCTGTTCAAAACTACCGATTGTTCTTTAAATTAAAAATAACATTCTTAAAGGGTAAAGGAAGAAACAGGCACATTACAATACACGTTTTGGACCTACCAATGGGAGCCAAAATGAAAGCGACTGTAGCAATCTCACTTTAAGACACCAGCAGTCAATGGCTTATATCCCTGAAGCAAAATACATTATTTTACTTTGGATAATCTAGCCTTTGTTTCATAGCTATGCAATTCAACTATGACTCAAATAGTCAATTACAGGAAGTCCCTCTAGGCTAGCAAAGAGATGTTTATGATAACAGCAGTTTAGCAAAATGGACAGCACTGTGTGAAGAGATGTTTTCATACACTAGATATGCATTGTAGCAGACCTCCGAGCTTGAACAAATGCTAATGATACAGTCACATAAGCTGACTTCAAGAACCTAAATAATATCACCATCATATACCAGTTCCAAAACTATCTTTAGATTACATGAAGATATAATTTAAAGTTACAAAAGAAAAGGTGATGGTCCACATGTTTTCAAAAGGGACTCGATATTTTGGATGCCCATCTCGAGAACTTTAAAAGAGGGCTGATTTTCAAGAAATGCTGAGCACCCAGCTTCCAAAAATGACATCCCTTTATGGTGTTTCAAGTTGGACATCTAAAAATTGTATTCTGGTCAGAAAAAAGGACAGTTACTTACCTTGTAACTGTTGTTCTTCAAGATGTGTTGCTCATGTCCATTCCATTGTAGTTGTATGCATGCCTCCGTGCATGGTTACTGGAACTTTTTTCCCCTTAGCAGACCCCGTAGGGCCAGCTTCATCACCCCCTGGAGTCCCACGCACACGTCGCAGTATATGAGGTGCTGCTGGCCCTACGCCCCTTCAGACCCTTTTTTCCGCCAACTCCAGCAGCGGGGACGAGGGGTGGGTCATGGACTTCGAGTGCCTGCTCATGTCCAATCCATTGTAGATGACTCACTAGCAATACCTTGGGGGTGGGCCGGTGTTACAGGTGAGCTGCCTGCAGCACCGCTCTGCTGAAGCTCACGTCGTCCTGTGCCTGCTGGACGATGGCATAGTGGAACGTGAAGGTGTGTACCGATGACCAGGTGGCGGCTCTGCAGATGTCCTGCACAGGCACTCTCACTAGGAAGACTGTACACAAAAGTTTGAGCTCTGGTTTGGTGGGCTGTGATTGTCCCCGGAAGTGGCACCTTCACCCCTGCTTGTAGCAGAGCTAGATGCAGGAAGTTATCCACAACGAGATGCGCTGGGCAGAAACAGGTAAGCATTTTGTCTGATCAGCCACTGCGACAAAGAGCTACGTCAACCTCTGGAATGGTCTCATGAGCTTGATATAGAATGCCAGCACCTGTCTTGCATCTAGTGAGTGTAACCTTCTCTCCTCTGAACGATGCAGTTTGAGAAAAAACATGGGGAGAAAAATATCTTGGTTATAATGAAATTGGGAAACAACCTTAAGCAGGAAGGCTGAGTGCGGCCGCAACTGAACTTTATCTTTATAAAACACAGTATAAAGAGGATCTGAGGTCAGCACCCTAATCTCCTTGCCAAGGTAATGGCCACCAGAAAGGCCACCTTCCAAGAAAGCAGGAGTAAAAGGCATGTAGCCATGGATTCAAAGGGGGGCCCAGTGAGCCGTGAGAGGACCAGGCTGAGATCCCAGGGAGGCTCCGGGTCACAGACCTGTGGATAGTCTCTCCACCCCTTTCAGGAATCTAATTGTCATATAGTGGGAGAAAACTGATTTCCCTTCCAAAGTCTGGTGAACCGCCAATATAACTGCTAGGTACACCTTCAGGGAGGCCATCGCTAGCCCCTGGAGTTTTAGCTGTAGCAAATACTCCAGGATCACCTGTATTGGCAAAAGACCAGGCGGGATTCTCTAGGGCTCTGACCAGCAGGTAAACTGCTTCCCTTTAGCTGTTTAGGATAGTTCTGCTTTGAGCAGGGGGTTGGACTAGATGACCTCCTGTGGTCCCTTCCAACTCTAATATTCTATGATTCTATACACGACCTGTGTGGAAGGCTACCTGCTACCCCACAGGATTTGCTGTACTTGAACTGAACAGGCTCACTTGTCTGCACTCAGCCACAAAGCTTCCACGCCATGAGGTGAAGAGAGTCCAGGACCAGTTGCATCAGATGACCATGATCCTGGGACAGGAGATCATGCCATCTTGGAAGCTTCAGAGGGCGGAGGCATTCGATAGGTCCAGCAGCATGCAGAACCAGTGCTGGCATGGCCAGGCAGGTGTGATTAAGATAATGTCTGCCTTGTCCCTCTTGCTTTTCAACAGGACCCCGTAAAGGAGGGGAATGAGTGGGAATGCGTACATGAAGCTCCCTGACCACTGCAGAAGGAAGGCATCAGAAAGCGACCTGGCCTCCAGACCATGAAGGGAGCAGAACTGCGTGGATTTCTTGTTCACATGCTGATGTGAACAGGCCCACCTGGAGAGAGCACCACCTTTGGAAGTTCATAGACACCATCTTTGGCTGCAGCAACCAATCGTGGAGGGGTAAGAACGACCTGCTGAGTCGGTCCATGTCATCATTCCTCACTTCCGGGAGGTGAGAGGCTATCGTGAAAATTGTGCCTCACCACCAAGTCCCGCAGACAAACAGCTTCCCTGCAGAGGGATGAAGAATGGACTCCCCCCTGCCTGTTGATGTAATACATGGCCACTGTATTGTCTGTCAGCACTTGTACCACCTTGCCTGCAATAAACTGAAGGAACACCCCGCATGCTATTCGAATAGCCTGTAGTTCTTTCACACTGATCTGCAAATGCCTCCTTTCCCTCAACCAGACCCCTTGTGTGCCGAGGTTAGCACTGATATGGGCCTCCCACCATAGGTCTGAGGCGTCCGATAAGGTGACTAAGGGGACTAGCTCTTCAAATGGCACACCCCTCAACACTGCCCGGGGGCTCTGCCACCAGCCTAGAGTGACTAGGATATGGGGAGGGGGCTGTGACCACCCAATCCAGAAGTGCCTGCTTGGGGTATAAACCAAAGCCAGCCACGACTGAAGTGGTCTGAGTTTTAGGCAAGCCAACCTCACCACATAAGTTGAGGCGATCATGTGGCCTAACAGCTGCAGACAGTGCCTGGCTGCTGTCATTGGGCAATAATGGTGGACATTGCCTCGAAGCACAGCTCAGGTAGGAAGGCTCTGGCTTGGGAAGCATTCAAGACCGCCGCGATGAACTCTATCTACTGTACAGGAGTTAATGTGGACTTCTGCTTGTTTATCAGCAGGCCCAGCTGGCAGCAGGTGGCACATGTCAGGTTTACACTGCCCTGGACCTGCCCTCTGATTAGCCAAATGTCCAGGCAGGGGAAAATTTGGACCCCCTTACGCCTCAGGGGCACCGCCACCATCGCCATGCATTTCGTAAACACCCTTGAGGCCGAGACAGGCCAACGGGCAGTGCTGCAAACTGGTAGTGAGAGCTAGCCACCATGAAACGAAGGAGGTGTCTGTGACTGGGGAAAAAAATGTGGAAGTATGCGTCCTTGAGGTCAAGGGCACCATTCCAGTCTCCTGGATCCAGGGATGGGACTATGGAAGCTAGGGAGACCATGCAAACCTTCAGTCTCTTGAGATACTTGTTGAAACGATGCAGGTCTAATATAGGCCTTAGGCCCCCTTTCGCTTTGGGTGAGGAAGTACCTCGAGTAAAACCCTTTTCCCGGCATGTCTGGTGGAACCTTTTCCACGGCTCCCAGGCTGAGAAGAGTCTCTACCTCTTGCATGAAGAGTTGCTAGTGAGAGGGGTCCCTGACAGGGAAGAAGGGTTGTGGGGAGGGGTAGAAACAAACTGGACGGCATAGTCTGCCAAAACTATGTCAAGGAACAAGCGGTCTGAAGTGATTTTGGCCCACTCGGACTGGAAGGGAGCTAGGCAGTTCAAGAAGGGACGGGGAGGATCCAGGGAACAGGCTGGAACGTCGCCCGCAGACTCACCATCAAAATGACCTCCTTTGGTTATCAGACCGCCTAGATGACCCTTGCTCGGGGGCTGAGAAGGAACCTGGCAGTGGTTGGCATTTCCCAGACCCCCTATTTCTGTTCCTCTGTCAGTAGGGCATGAAAGGCCATGGCTGATACCTCTGCTGTTGCTGGCCCTGAGCATGGAACTGGCACCTAGAGGTCTGGGGTGTATAAAGACCCAGGGAATGGAGCGTGGCCCTAGAGTTTTTCAGAGCATGCAACTTCACATCCGTCTGTACCTGCCCAGGAGAGCCTGCTAATTGGCAGTTCTGAAATGCAGGCTTGCTGTTGAATAAACCTTTCTCCTGAACAGGTTCAATTTCTTGTTGTCCTTGTTTTTTGGTGTGGAACCGGGCTGCCTCTGCCTATCCATCTGGTTGGCTGCATCCACCACCAAGGTCCCAGGAGGGGGGTGAGTGAACAGGTACTCAAATTCCTTGGCCAGGACATAATATTTTTTCTTGGCCCCATTAGATGTCAGGGCCACTGATGAAGGGATCTGCCACAGGGCCTTCACTATTTTTAAAAGCCCTTCATGCTCAGGGAGGGCTACCCAGGCTGGCGAGGCTGCTGCCAGGACATTGAATAAACTGTCCAATGCCTCTTTCAGCACCTCCACTTCTAACCCCAAGTTGGAGGCCACCCTTTTGAGCAGCTCTTGGTGTACCCTAGAATCATCTAGGGTGGAGTGTCCCTGGGAGACTGCCTCGTCTGGGGAAGAGGAGGAGGATTGGAGGGGTGCGGTGGGTGGTGGCAATCCCTCCTGCCAACAAAAGGTCCCAACAGAGGTCCCTTCCTGCAGGTCTGAATCATCCTGAGAGGGCAAACAATAGCCCTTCTCCAGTGCTGGTGGCACGGGCTGCACACCGGACAACCTGAATGACTTTAGGCCAGGCCCAACCAGACATGCCCAGGGTCCCCAATATGGCCACTGGGGTAGCCACTGTCCTTGAGGCCATCCAGGGGCTGCCTGCACTGAGAGCTTCAGCACCTTTAGCTGGTGATGCCTCTCCCATTGGCTGTCCTCCCGGGAGGACACCGAGTCACTATCAGACTCGGAGGTTCTTGCTGCATGGTACCAAGAGGATGGGGAGCGATAACCCCCTGCAGGTGCTCCGTCACTCTGGAGAGCAGCTTCTTTGTGTCGACAGTCTTGAAGACCCAGTGACAATGCCGTGACTGGTGCTGACGCATGGAATCATGCTCTGACTGAGAGCTGGAATGTCCGGATTGTCGCCTAGGCACCGATGACTTGCAGTGTCACTTCTCTCTCGGTGCCAAGTCAGCCTCCAGTGACTGGGTTCTGCACCTCCTCGGTGCGGGTGAACTCTTAGGTGCCAGGGAGTGGGAACGGTGTTGAGTTCCCTCCGAGAAACAGTCCCCTGCAGACAACCCAGACAGGTAATGCCTTCTGGGACGAACTTCTTCTGGTGCCGGAGATCATGACCAGCGTCGGGAGGGCAACTTCATTTCCTGTCCCGTCAATGCAGGGCGCTCCAGCGAATGTGACCTGGAGTGGCTTCTAGGAGAGTAGCGCCATGATGACTCCTGCATCCAGGGCGACCGGCTTGCCGGAGATCTTCCTCACCATACCAGGAATCACCTAAGCCACTAAGGGGGTGCCAACGTGGACTTCCTCTGCAACACTGCCCTTTCTCTCTGGGTGGAGGTGGTGTGGGGAAGGCCAACAAAGCCCTTGCCTCCTGAAAAGCCTCTAGTATCGACAGCGCCAGCAGGTGCAGAGATGCCCCTCACTCCCAGGAGGCAGGGGTGGCTCTCTGGCTGGAGACGCTTTCTTAGACAGTGTGGGGGAGAGTCCACACTCTATGCACTGTTTTCGCTGCTTCTTCCTCAGCAGAGATGAAGAAGTTTGGTGCTGAGGTAGAGCCGATATCAACGGTGTGCTCTGCACCGATGCCACATTCGGTACTGAGGAGGAACCAGTTGGCTTGGAGACCGGTCTAAGTGCTGCCTCCATGAATAAGGCTTTCAAGCAGTTTTCTCTGTCTTTTTGAGTCTGAGACCTGAAAGCCTTACAAATTTTACACTTGTCCTTATGATGAACTTCCTCCAGGCACTTTAAGAAGCTATCAAAGGGGTCACTCAGCGGGAAAGCCCTTCCCCAGGAGGCACACAGTTTGAAGCCTGGTGACCAGGACATGTCCCACTCCCAGCAAAGTCCCAGCTGGGACTATCCTAAGTAACTAACTACTGCTATTAACAATACTTAAGGTCCTAATCTACCTAACTAAGACAAACAACAAACAACTGAGTGAAAACAAAGGGGATTGAGCACTTTCTATTTTCAAGCTGAAGCAGTTCCAAAAACCATCACAGGCGGAAAGAAGGAATGGAGGGGTCGGGTTATAGGGCCAGCAGCGCCTCACCTACAATGGAATGGACGTGAGCAAGCACTTGAAGAATGGATTTGATATCTCAAGTCACTGGGGTCTTTGAAGGTCAATAGCCACATGATTTATCTTAAATAGCCAGAAAGATAACACAGCCACTGTATTTCTAAAACTAACATAAAACATGGCAGCCTATTAGTTCACAAAATCTGGATTTGGATGGGTTTAAAGAAGGTTATCTGTGGCCCTGCTGCTACCAGATTTTTCTGTCCCAGTTCACTTCCTCCTACTTCACATTTTGTAAAATGATTTGTTGAACCACACCACAAGAGATCTAGATCATAAGTCTGAAATGATCAGTAGAGTGACAAAAAGATCAACTTCCTCTAAATCGCACTGGAAGTAATTTGTCATATGAGACAGTTGGTACACAGCAAAACAATCATTTTTACTCTTTTCTGATCAGGAAACTTCAGATCACTTTTTAGGGAATAACCCTTCTGTCTGTTGAGGGGGGAGGTTCATGTAGGCCTAATGGTCAGCATCAGTATGTAGCCTTGTCTGCACTAGCAAAATTACTCACTGATGACAATGGGGTAAGGTTGCCTGGTGTCTGATTTTTGACCAGAAAGTTCATTGAAAGGAGGACCTGGCAGTATCTGATGTACTGATCGGACACTAAAAGTCCAGTTACCACAGGCGGGCAGGGAGTGGCAGGGGAGGCACCAGGTCATCAACCCATGCCAGCATTTGCTCAGCCACAGCTGCCTCCTACCTGCATCTCATGGGTAGGCAGGCACCAGGCTCCAAGTCAGGCTGCGGCTTCTGTCCCAGCCCCCAAGCAGGAACAAAGAGGAGAGAAGGAAGTAAGGAGGTGGAGAGTACAGAGCAATCGGGAAGGAGAAGGAGAGAGTGTGCAAATGATGGGGGGAGAGAAGTAAGCGGGGGCGGGGCCTTGAGGGGAAGAGGTGGAGCAGGAGGAGGGGCCTTGAAGGGCAAAAGAAGAGCAGGGGCAGGACCTCAGGGGAAAGAGGCAGGGCAGGGGACTCCAGTTTTCAGAAAGTAGAAAGTTGGCAACCCTACAATGGGGATCTAACTAAAATCGTGCTGAACACAATTTAACTGCAAATATATGCAGGACTCTTTTGGAAATGGTGGTGGCAATTGGTAATATCATGTTTACTGCAAACATTCACAGATCATTTGCTATGCTTTAGTATCTATCAACTGAGTCTGCGCCACTTCTGAGGGACTGAAGTGCCAATGTCCTCCCAAGGTACTGAACACTCAGCACCTGAAAGTAATAGTCAGAGGCTAGTCTGCTAAAAGCCCCTGAAGTCAGGCTAAAAATGCCAATACTACAAAGGGCAGGAAATGTCTCTGAAGACCAGCTGGTGGAAAAAATCTCCTCCCATTCAGGATCTAGTATATGGGAAATATCACAGGGACCTCTCAGGCATATGGATTTAACACCATAACTATAAAACATCTGATTTATTTCTACAAAGATTAGGGTCCAAATCTTTCCCACCTTACTCCTGTGAAGAGTCCAGTCATATACTAACGGCTATAACTAAGGAAAAAGACTTTCAAGCAATATCACAAAGTACAAAACAAGGTGGGGCTGTTTGGTGGAGGGGGAAGGAATTGACAGTTGTGAGCTCTGACTTGCTGTAATTACCACCTCTACTTGAGGTTCACACAGCTGTTGCCTAAAGTGTTCCAGACATTTCTGAAAGCTTTGAGACCACTGCCAAATGCTGTACACTGCAAGGCCTGAGAGATGATTCCTGTGCAGCATATTTATCATTAGGAAGAAATTCTGAACAGCCTGAGCCTTTTTTTTAGTTGAACTTTTTGTTTACATCTGAATTCCAGAGTACAAAAACACAGGGTACTAATGTTTTTTTCCCTACGCTTTGGCACAAAGCTAAGGGATAGGATAGTCTCATCTCAATGTAAACACATTTGCATTCATAATGCTCTAAGAATCATAATATATATTTTACATATCAGCCAAAGGATATGATGTGACAGTGTCCAAAACAGAGTCAAGAAAATTACTTAGGGTTGATGTAAAAAGCCATTTCAAAGTGGAGTAGATCAAAGAACAGAGCTTAGCTTGTCATGCACTAACTGTTCATCTAGGCAAATCTTTAGCTAAGATATAGTACTAATGTAGACAGTAGCAACAATCTGGACAATTTTGAACTGATGGCTAGTAATGGCCCTCAGTCAATCAGAGCTAATAGATTTGCATAATTGCCGCATGAATGTTTATTATGGAAATTGCTCTGCTCCAGCTACAAAAGCCACTTAAATTGTTCATTGAATTAAAGTTAGCCGGGGGGGAAGTGAGATTAATATTTCCTCCAGGCACAAAATGGATACACGGATGATAGAGAAAACTTGTGTTAGGTGAGGTGACAAAGTGAGGAAATGAGTCAAAGGTTGAAGTGGCAAAGTTTGAAGGTATAGGGATAGAGAATTCTAGAGCTCTAGAATTCTGGAGAGTCCTGTTGGAGTACAAGACCTTATAGTAGCTAACCAGAACACAGGAGTAAGATTGAAAGCACATGCCAGTATAATCATCAAAACAACCTGAAGGTGCTCTCTTGGTAATAATTTTATCTTGGGATAATAAACTCCTTGACCTTTGCTATCACAGTTTACTCAGCCCAAGACACAGTAATTATTTCATTAATTAAGATTGTTCCTGCATGGACAGATGAGGACATGAGGTGCCATTATTTACAAACAATGGACCATATTCTTAGATCATATGTATCAGTGAAGCTTCATCGACTTCGATAAAACACACAGGAGATCAGACTATATGATCCCTTCCGGCTTTAAAATCTGTGAAATAGAGCTAATTTGATTACACCAGCTGAGGACTTGGCCCAAGAGTTTAAATATGTAGTAATAAAAGAAAAAATAGACATTAAATATATTCCATTATTAGGATTTTACATGCTGTTGCATGTGTTTTTATAAATGTAAAACTGCAGTTTACTATTTTTAGTGAAAGGTAGCATAGCGTTCAATTTCTAAATATATCCCAAAGCTCTGTGAATCTGCTAATCCAAATATCTGAAATTTCTCCAAGTAGTTTATAATCTTGTCTTTATACAGTACTCTATATATCCTACATCCTACCACTGCAGTAGTCCTGAATTACAAAATAATAGTGACTACTGCTGTTTCATTTCGAAAATCAATAGTATTTTACAATAGAAATAAAAGTTATGAGTTAAGGATCCACAGCATCTGGTTCCTGTTTACAGTTCTTCATTTATAAGAACCATAATAAAGAAAGAAAGCTTAAGCAGGAAAAAAAATGTTGCCCAAAGAAACACTGATCTATCTTTAACTTAAATTCTTCATTCAAAATTTAACTTGATTAATGAATTGCATTGGTCTATGTTGAAGTCAGGAGAATTTGCACTCCAGGGGCCATATCAAGGTCAAAATATTCCCACGGTTTGCTGGTTCATGGAGTCTCCATGAGCTTCTTGAACTACACGTGGTGAAAGGCTGTTTCCTTCCCAAAAGGGAGGAGTTAAGAGAAGAGCAAATGGGCCAGATCCAATGGCTGAAAACTGAAACTAAACCAATTCAGCCTGGAAATAAGGTGTAAATTGCTAACAGTGAGGGTAATTAATCAGTGGAACAACTTGCCAAGGGTTGCGGTGGATTCTCCATCACATGCAGTTTTTTCAAAAGATATTCTCTGGTTCAAAGGGAATTCTTTTGGGAAATTCTATGGCCTGTGTTGGATAGGAAGTCAGATGAGATGTGACCTTGCTTCTTTCCCAATCCTCACTGATCCTTTTGGAGATGCTTATGCCCCCGATTTTCTAGTAGAAAGAAGTTCCTGTACTCACATGAGACATGTGGCCAGATTTCTATTTACACTAAGGCCCTCTTACTCTACTCTGTTAGTGTACAAGGGCCTTAAGGTGGTGTTAAGGCCCCTTTAAACTGCCAGAGTGGTATCAATGGGTTTCCACAAAAATGACAATCTGGTGTAGCTGGCACTTGTGCAGGGGACACATGCTGGGACTACAAGGGCTAGCCACAATCTGAACTACATATATTAGCATAAAAGTACTATATACACATTTATAAGTCCAGGCTTATGCAGTACAGTTCTTCAAGACACTTTACACCCATGCATTATAAATTGACCTTATATAATTAATTATTAGTATCCCTCAATCAGTGAAGCTTTGTTTTTTCTTCCATGTACTGTGAGCATATATGTGAATTTAGTAGTGGTGAAAGGTGCCAGATTTACAGCTCTGGACATTTTAACCCTGAAACAGGTATAATAGAAAAAATAGCAGTACAAGCTTTCCTGAGACTGTCCTACCTATTTATCCAAACCTAACTTGGAAGGACAACCTATACCAAGGAGAGGATTGATCAGTCTTTGACTTATCTGCTAAAATCACCAACTATGCTGTCAATTAGTGACAGTTTCCAGGGTTGTGAAAAATAGGCAGTGGGTTTAAAACAAACATAAAAGAAGTATTTCTTCACACAATGCAGTTCACCTGTGGAACTCATTGCCATGAGGTGCTGTGAAGGCTAAAATTAACTGGGCTGAAAAAAGAATTAGATAAGTTCATTGAGAGTAGGTCCATCAATGGCTATTAGCCAAGATGGTTAGGGACGCAACCCCATATGCTGTGTGCCCCCTAAATCTCCAACTGCCAGAAGCTGGTACTGGATCACTCCAAATTGTCCTTTTCTCGTCATGCCCTCTGAAGTATCTTGCACTGGCCACTGTCAGAAGACAGGGTAAGGAGCTAGATGGCCTACTGATCTGACCCAGTATGGCATTCTTATGTTCTTCCCCCATCTTGCCCCAAAAATCTAGTCCACTCGGGACCTCAGTCATTACTTTCTAGGAGGACCATGGACTGTGCTGCCCTGGGGCCCAGGATTGCTGTCAGGGAGACTGCTGCAGTGGTTTACCCTCTCTAGTTTCTCCACGTTTCACTACTTGTTTGCAGGAAAAATTCGTTTGCTGCAGCTACCTTTTCCAGGCTTCTGCTAGGTTTCTTCTCAGAGTGAGGGATTCAGGTGACTTCACTTGTTATAGTTTTCCAAGTTTAGTTTTTTCCTTGTCACCCTGTGATGAAGGTGTGACATGCCGGAATGCTGGTAAGAGATTGAACTTTATTTCCTGGCCCTGGTCACATGTCATGGCTCAAGATGACAAAAGGTCATGTGTGTCTTGTGGCCACAATTACTACCCACGAGACAGTCTTGAAAGCCTAGCCTTGGCGCTGGTTCTGACAGGTTAGAATGACTGATCTCTTTCTTTTGATCTTTTTCTCTGAATGCTGTTCAAGAAGCTCACTTTTATTCCTGCAGAGAATACCACTGAGAATAAAAGACAATCATATGAAAGAGCAGAAACGTGTGATGAGTCTCAACTTATAATGGCTTCCTTCCTTCCTTCCTCTTTTGTTCTTTTGCAAATGTGATGAATGAAGGAGGGCATAAGGAGCAAGGAGAGGAAAATAAGAAGAGAGAGAAAATATGCTGAGCACCCCCATGTACTGGAACAATTTGTATAGTGATGGCGCTGAAAGCCATTCAACCAAACTATAAACCTTGTATCTGACGGAAACTACTTCAAGCCAGGGGATATGGCAGCACGCCCAGTACCGTTAGTTCCAGCACCTGTGTGAGTATCTAGGGAAACTGTCCTAAAAGTGAAATCTATGACACTGTGCAATAGTGTCATCAAAGGTAGCGGTTGAAGCCTAAAGGCATTTACAGCCACAACAAACAAAATCACTTGAACAAAAAGTGAACAAATGCATCTGAAAATACAGAGTAGGGAACAAACTTGCACTGTGAGGGGAGAAGCACTAGATGACCTAATAGGTCTTTTCCATCTCCAACTTCTGTGATTCTGTGCCAAGCTGTTTCCATTGCTCACAAACATTCCCTGCTGACTGCTTTTCAAATAACTGAAAACTAGCAATTCTACTTATTACAATATGACATCTGGAGCAGGAACTAGTGCATCTTACAAAATTTGCAGAGAACTGGTTAAAAGTAGATTACTGTCCTCTTTCACAGACATAAGGAAAAATGAAAGTCAGTATATATGTTGCCCTAAACCGGATATTTTAGAAATGGGCCAAGCTACAACATTTGGCAACTTTTTTATCCAAACTTTTGCAAACTTGGGGCTCAACATTACGTTTGTAATGTCATGTCTGTTATCTCTGAATGCAACAACCCATATAAATTAAGGAAGCAATTCCAAATACAAAAATATATAATTTAACAATCCTTCTGTTATATAATTAAGTGTGGTTTGCACTTCCTAAACTTAAAAGAAATCAAAGTCGCTAAAATTATTTTGTTTTGTTTGTACTTCACTAACTCTAGTGAGAAACAGAAGTATTTTAAACATTACAATTTAATTCTCTTGAAGTTTTTCTTAGAACTTTCTAAACAACCCTCATTAGCCTGTACTATCTGATGAAAAGGATTGGTAAATGTGTTGCTTATTTGTAAGTACTTTAAAAGAAGTTTGAGTTGAGAGTGAGGAATTAAATTTGAAGATTTTTCGAAGTCCAGGATACGCAGACTGCAGAGACAAAAGACCAGTTTCACAGTTGAATAATTATAGCTATTGGGTTTTCTGTTGCAAATGCTATGCACATAAACACAGTTCCCTTAATGTATTCTAGTGGAGTAAGATTAAAAGAAGGTTAGAGATTTTTAGCTGTTTTATTTATAAAGTGTGTTACTTAACTGAAAGTGTACTACTATAAAGGTTTTGCATTTCCATTGGCGTTGCTTACTTAATTTAACTTATGAACCTTGACCCTTGAGTGTGAGTATTGGTTCTGCATGTAGCCTGTTCTAAAAAAGTTGCTTGTTTTTGAAACAGGGTAACTAGCAACACAGTTCATCAGGTCATAAATAATTGGAGGAACTTACTCCTCCAAGGAATGTAATTAATACTACTCCACATAGAATTAACTGTTGCAGATGTTATTAGCAAATCAGCTTCAGCAGTGGCCTTACATTTTTGGAGGAAAGAAAAAAATTCCTGCCAGGCCAAGAGTATGCACTTTGTTTTATTATTAGAGATGGGCTTGAACTCAGAAATGGATTGCATACTCCACAAAGTACAGGCACGTCTGGATCCAAAGTTTTAGCTAACTGTCTGTGAAATTCAAATCCAAATGAAGCCTGGAATTCCAAATGGCCCCTATGCCCAAGTTTAGGAGTGATAGTATCTGAGATTTTGGCTAAGGCCCATCTTTAGGTATTATATATAGGCTTTGCAGAATTAGATTTTTATATATATAATTTTGATGGCAACAACTGGCTATTTTTAAGCTTTTATTTCTATTTTTATCAACTGAAATTTTCACAATTGTAGGACACTATGACAACAGACATTGAGATTAAAAAAATTAAAGCTTCATAACCCTTAAAACCTTTAAATTGTATATCAAAACATACAACAACAAAAATCCTTAAGCCAATCTCTTAAATTCATGAGCAGCATTTTTCTTCCATTGCCTATCTGTAAATTTTTATCATCATCGATGGTAATATCTTTCTGTCTGTTTGTGCACGTATAGCGAAATCAATATTTACCAATATAATCTAATCCTGCCAAGCCTAATTATATGCAGTAATCTGATTTAACAAGTGTACAGTTTACCAAAGGAGAGTGACTCTTTCATGCTCCAATACCATTTATTTTCTAGCATATATAACCTGTTTTATTACACATTGGTTTTGTTACATCTTGTACAGTTAAAAATTCTGTGTCTAAATTCTGCTCTCTTCATCCCACAGGTCTCATATCTTTACTTAAAAATTTTAATAGGATTATTTCTTTAGATTGGAGAACAACAAAAAAAGAGTGCCTATCTAATGTTCTAATAGCTCCTATATGTAAAATGTGCTGCAGTTCTGATGTACAGATTACATACTTGTCTAACACTTTCTATTATAACCCCCTCTTCTTTGAGTCAAAATTTTCCTCATTTAGTTCTATCTCAAGTTGATTTTTTTCTGAAGTTTTGCTAAAAGAGATTTACTTTTACAATGTTATACATGTGCATGTAGGCTTGAAGATTTGTAAGATTAATCTTCTTTCTATACAAGTGCCTAATTCCTATCTAGATTGATGAGCGTTACATGCACTTATGAACAGAAAGGACAATTTAGGAACACTATGGCTGCAGAATACCCAGAAGGCCCTGGACACTACATTGGGGAAGAATGGAGGACAAGGGGCCAAAAAGAAAATAAAGTTCTTTGGTATTCAGTTGTGGAGTTGCTCAGGAATTTAAAAATATGAGCTCCCTTTCTTTCAACCTCTAGAGTTTTAACTTCTGGGTCATTCATCCCCCTTTCATCTCTTAAAGGACCCATACAACTCTTGGGAGTTAAGTACCCCTGCATAGCCTCAAATAGGAGGCAAGGGCTAGAAGTTGAGTTTGAAGTGCTTCTACATTATGCACCTATAGGCACCTTGGGCAAGTAGAGGCAACTCCCTCTTTCCAATTCCTGTTGTGTTATTAGGAGGACCCCTCACAATTAGTGTGCAAGGAGGGAGAAAGGGGCCTTGACACAGTGCAACTGCTGAATGCCTAATCTGTTGGTTTATTGTCATTAGCAGAGAGGTATTTCTTTTATGGGTGGGCAAATTGACTGCAACATATCCTGAATATGAGGACAATTGACCACATTTGTGCTGCTGAACACAGTTGAGCAATACCAGCTGATACTTGAGTATTTGGTTTGAGCCATGGGAAGAGGAACCCAGCAGTGTCTGGGCTGGTGGGGAAGGGGAGTGGAACAGCAGCCAGGTCAGGCAGCAGGGAAGGGCAAGTAGCTGATATCAGTAGTAATAAGGAAAAATGTGGATAATCTATTATAAAGCCCAAGTACAAGTAGCATGCAAATCTGAGTATCATCCTGCTCACCTCCTTCAACTAGCAAGTGAAGTTAACTGCCTACTTTGAGAAATCATACTTCACCCTCCCTAAGGAGCAGCAGGTGTGCTCCCCCTGCATCCTTGGAACTCAGTGTCCCCACTTATGTAGCACCGTTCTGTTTCATCCTTAATATGGGGCAGTAAAGAACACTCAATCTGGCCTTTGAAGTGTAGTTCAATTCTGAATATTCACTACGTAAGAATGAAATTTAATACTCAACAGATCTGCTCCCTATGTATTCAGAGCTATATCTGCCTGCTTTATTGACAAAAATAAGGTTTCACTGCAGAACCAAAAGAGCTCTCGGAGGATGAGATGGATTTTAGTCTGGCTCACATATTAACAACAGAGCTGTTCACTAAGTTCCAACTGCAAGGCCAAATTCTGTACACCATTGTCAACTGCAGGTGTAAATAATGGTAAAATAAATTGTATGCTCTCTGGGGCAAAGACTGTCTCCTCTTCTCTGTACAGCATCAGTCCTGGCTGGAGCCTTAGGGTTCCATGATAGCACTAATAATGGGATGCACAGATGTAACTGAGAGCAGAAGTTGGTTAACAGAATCTTTGTTACTCGTGATGATGTATAAGTCAGAAAGAACAGTCTACCTGTAAGATCCTAGTCTGAGTTTGCAGGACTGAGTGACAGAACAAATAGCTTGTTGCTTGTAAACTGAACAAATTTTCTCTCAAAGTCACAGAAAGGCAATAAATATGGAACTCCAAAATGTCAGGTTTTAGAGAGTCACTTTTTAAATTAGAATCGCATTTTAATAAATAAATGGATGTTAAATTTATTAAAATAAACTAATTCCCAGAATTTTATACAAACAGAAGTTAACCAACACTTCTTTGCATCATATTAGAGCTGGGCAAATGACTTGGGTGGAAGACAAAAGACACTATATTGAAATCTCTGTTGGCCCAAACCCAAACTTAATTTGGAGTTTACTAGACACAAATGCTGTCATGCCCAATTATATGAAAGAGCCTGTGTTCTAGAAGCTCATCCCTGAAACACCAGCAAAATGGGTTCTGGAAGCTTGGATTTTTTTTTTTGCTGCTGAATTCTGATCAACAGCAGAACCAGAATTTGAACTTGAAGTAGTCAGGAAGCTGGCCCCATTCCAACACACCACCACTAATGGTTATCAGATGCAATAAAACAAGACTTACCGGGCATTTCCTGGCATATTTTCACATTTCTCTCACTCTCTTTGACTTTGTCAGTTTGGTAACCACTTCTTGGTGTGAAATTTTACAAGGAGAAGTGCGAAATTGACTGCAAGGGCCAGGGTGATTGAGAGGAATTTTTAAAGTTGTATTACAACACACTGTAACTATAGAACAGATAGATGTAATGTAAACTAATCCAGGTTGTGGCACCAATGACCTCAACCCTAATTTGGAAAAAATCACTCTACCTAGGAGTGAAAAACAGTTCACCTCACTGGATGACTTTATTAAGTGTCTTTATTGAACAGAGATTGCCAATTGTACAAAACTCTGCCAAGCCATTAATGATGGTTTTCGGACAACTACTAGAAACAGCGAAAGAACAAATTAAGGCCACCAAACTGAATTTATAGTGGAATTACAGCCATTTTGCTCAGTATCACATTCTGAAATTTCACATAATGAGAAGTTATGTATAAAACAGAAACCATATAACAAACTATTCCATTGTTACTGCTATTTCTGAGCCTACTGTCAGAGGCCCAGATTCAGGAAAGAACACGCCTAAATGCTTTCCTGAAGTGAAGACACATTTCTGAAAAAAGCCATAATCTAAAACACTACAGCATGCACCCTCAACATGAAAAGTTATAAAATAGTTTTGTATTTGCTTCAGTATCTATTGACCAAAAAGAAACAGTTTGGGCCCAGATTTTGCCACCTTGTAAGGCCCCAGGGATCTAGAACCCAGGCCTGTACAGCTACCAGACGCTTAACATGTCCAGGCTACCACCAAGCAGCAGCTGTAACCAGCCTATGCTCTATGACCTGCTGTGGATACAGACCATGGGAACTTCTGCCTCAAGGGTTTGACAGGAGCCCCATGCCTCCTGATTGGCTCCCTGCCCTATATAACCCAAGACACATTCCAGGAAGTGTCCAGGCAACAGCATGGATCTTCTGTAGCTGCTCTGACCATTCCTGTTCTATGCTCTTGAATTCCTGGCTTGACCTTAGCTTGTTTTGGACTTCACCTTCTGTCTCAGACCCTGAAGCCTGACTTGGACTCTGACCCTCAGTATTGATCCTGGCCTGGAATGGAATATGAAGTTTTCAGCTACTCTTCGCCTCAGGTTTGCCCCTGCTTTTACCCTGAGTGCCCTTGTTGGGATCCTGACACACCCTTACCCAAAAGGACTATCAGTTCTTCTTGAACCATTCAATATTATTTGTGTTGTGAGGTTGGCCATTTTAGTCATATGGTGTTATTTAAATAGTCCTGTCATAGATGACCAACTTTTTAAACAAGTAGTACAATGACAATTTTCGTGACAGATGTTAATCATGTTGCTTAATGTGTTACTGGAAGGAACTTGATACTATGGTAATGAGTGCAGAATAAACGATATAGAACAGAACTCAAATATTCAACACTATCGTCTATGAATCAGTGAATTAGATTCAATCATTTTTACTTGGATTATATATTGCTAGTTTTAAACTAATAGGTATGAATGAATTTTATTTACTTGTATTTGGGTGCATGATAAAAGATATTGCATGTAAAAAACCAATTCATTCTAGTGAAAATTGCGCACACACACAAAAGTTTCTCCTATGAATCCTTTCCCCACCTGACTAGAGTTACCAAGTGTCCCTGAAAACTTGGCATGTCCAGGGTTTCAGACTTGTCCTGGTGTTAGTTTCACAAAAAAATGGTAAGTTTTGTCCCATTTTTAAACACTCCTGCTGATTGGCCAAATGAAGAAGCCACCAGCTATCTGAGCCAGTGAAATTGACAGAGAAAGAGAGTGAATCTGTGCGGCCAGGAGGGGGGTAGGAAAACAGGAGCATATTGAAGGATGAGGAGAGAGAAGAAACAGCAGCAAAGAAACTGAGGAAATGGAAATAGAGAAGACAAAAGCATTAAAATATAGAAACAGAAAACTCAAGAGGAGGGGCTGAACAAAAAAGGACAGACAGAAATGGAGAAGGAAAGAAATAAAGTAGGATTCAGACATGGGAGATCATTTTAATACAGAGCTGGACCAGGAAAGACAAAGTAGAAAATATAATAAAAGGGATGCAGTGAGATAAACCATTTTCTCATAACCCTCTCTTTATGATAGCATGACTGTTCGTTATTCTGAAAGGCAAGAAATTTGGGAGGAAGGACAGACAGAGAAGTTCATTTGCTTGGCTGACAGGGAGAAAGCAAATCTTCATGCACGCAACTCCCTGACTCTCAATCCAAACATCCTCTTCATTATACTCCTCTACTACATCCCACATTTCTGAACCATGTCCTAGATTTTTAGTTTGAAAATCAACCACCTCACTTAAAAAATTTACAGACAGTCTTAGCCTAACTTTCTATGTAGATTACAGAGAGCTCTTTTCAAGCCTTCCATAAACTCTGAGGAACAAAAAAAGCAGAGTTTATTAATGCAGATGTCCAGCAAATTAAACTCCAAAGCTAGTGAACACATATGAAAACTTTTTTTATCTGATAACTTTAACAGGAACTAAACATTAGCCATCAGGGTTAGTCTTGCCTCACATAATCAAATGATACAGACAAGTTTTAATATCTTTTATTGGACTAACTTTGGTTGGTGAGAAAAGGCAAGCGTGAGCTCATGCTTGAAAGCTTGCCTTTTTCACCACATAAGTTTGTACAGTAAAAGGTATTACCTCACCCACTTTCTCTCTTATAACCTGGGACCAACATGGCTACAACAACACTGCAATAATCAAATGATGTTGTTTTCCTCTGCCCATCCTATAAAATGTTTTTGGATTATATTTTCAAGTATTAAAAAACAAAGCTAGAGAAATGAGTCATGCGGAAGTAAAATACATTAAATCAATCAATCAATTAGAAAAGAGTTAACTGTTTAAACAATTTATGTCTAAGTCATTCAGTAAATCCATAGGAGAGCTCTGTAATGGGTAAGAAAAGCCAAGATAGAGAAAATACGTTAGGGCTAATTTGACCTGTAAACCGTTAATCCCTTTCTGAAAGTGCTACTTTTGTAGACATTACATCTTTAAATGGCTGAACTATACATTCTCTAACCTGCCTTTTTTTTAAAAAAAAAAATCAGATTAATTTTTCTCCTTTACAAAAGAGGTAAAAACACACTGAAATTACGCTGATGGGGGGAAAAATTAACAACAATTTGAATAAAAAATAACCTTAACAAGGCTCATACTCATTACTTTAAACTTGAAGCAGGCACCATGCTCAAAATCTTTGACTAATAGCCGTTGAAATTTACAAGTATTATTTTGGTCACTTGAGGACTGTTATTTCCTATCAGTGTAACAGAAGTATAATTTATATATATATAAACAAAAAGGGCCTATTGTAAGTTCCAGGCAGTTTTGACAAACTTTTCAATACAATCAATAGAAAAATAATAAATCCAGAGGCTTATTTTCATCAATTTTAGGGTAACACCCAAACTATATTTCAAAATATAAACACGCTAATGAGCCCACAGATTCATTCCACCCAACACCCCAATAAGGTCTATGCATATTTAACTCTTTTCTTGCCAAATACCTAAGAAAATAAATTGGCTTTGATGTGGACCTGGTAGATCAAAAAATGCAGGTATTTCAAGACCCAGTGAAACATTGACTTCTCAAGCCATGTGCAACCCTTTAAAAATTGAAGGGACTGAAGTTTTAGTGTTTACTGAAATTGGAGCAGTTCCACATAGGAAAAGGGGATGTCTCTCAAGTAAACAGGTCCCAAGTCATTTAGGTCTTTGTAGGTCAAAACAGTGTCTTGAATTCTAATTGGAAAGCAACAGGCAACCATATAGCTAATGAAGCACTGGTGTGATATGGTTGCAATGACATACCCCATTAAACAAGTTGGCTGCCACATTCTAAACCTAAATTGAATAATATCCACTTTAATTCTGAATAAAAGTATCCACTCAGGGCCTTAATGCGGTTTAACTAATCCACTTTAAATTCACACCTTTAATTCAGATTAATCTTCCTGAGAGTCCCTGGGTCGGCAAGCTCTTAACCAATGAAACTACCTGATCTTCTAATAGTAGCTGAGGATCTAAAAATGATCTTTAAATTGTGAACTCATGACAAATGGCGAAACACCCTCAGTCAAAGGACAGATAGAGATATAGCTACAGATACAATGGATATGATTAATAGAGTCACAGATTTTAAGATCAGAAGGGACCACTATGACTATCCAGTCTGGTCTCCTGCACAACACAGGCTATAGATTTCACCCTGTGATTCCTGTATATAGCCCAGCTATATTTTAGTAAGACATCCAGTTTTGATTGTAAGACTCCCATAGGGTGCTGGGGGTGAGGCAGGTCCCCCTGGCTTGACGTTTCCATCACATACAGAGTTTACGGTTTTGTTCAATGGCTTTCAGCACCCCCATTGTAAAAAAACTGTTCCAAAGCCACTGGACTCCAGGTGATGGAGAATATACTACATCTCTTGGTAATCTATTCCAATAGTCAATTATCCTTGCTTTTAAAACTTATGCTTTATTTAGATACTGCGTTTTCTTAATTTTCACTTCCAGCTATTGGATTATAATGCTCACAAGTGGCTCACAAGTAACATTAAGTAAAAAAAAATAAAATTTTTTTTAAAATGGGTATAAGAACGATGTTAATCATGCCTTTGCTGGACTTCCCTGTGGGTCTTTTCTTTGCGCTGTTCTCTTGCTTATATAATAAACACTTTCTGGTCAAGAATCATCCTTATTCCGTGTCTTGTATTAGACTGAGCACATCGTCTGTTTTCTTTAGTGAGATCTAAGCCCTAATGACTGTCTTTCCGTAGACATCATTTGTTAAGGGTATGGTGGTCTTATGTGCATATCCTAATTTTCTGAGATAGGACTAACCTTCTACTCGACTTCCTTGACTTCTGGCATGTGGTGACAAGTCCATGAAAAGTGTATAACAGCTCAGAAACCGTATAAATGGATCCAATTTTGCATACAAATGTGTTATGATGTTGCACGTGTTCGACCATCTGAAGCTCTTATGATACATTCCACCAGGTCTAAAGCAACTAAGTGGTTGCCTGATAAACGTTTATACTACAGAAATATGCAAGACTAGTACATGGAATTCTATTAATGTTTATGTGGGATTATTCACTCAAATTGGTAGCTAGATCTGATACCCAAATTGAAAAAGACATCTTTCAATTTCTATTGAAAGTTGGTGCTGCCACCCAGAAATGCAGATTTCTACAGACAATACTTAGAAAAGGTTTCTGGCCAGTAATTTTGATTCTTAGAGTAGATTTTCTGGGCATGACTGATTTAATTTATACTGGTGTAAATTTGGAATTACTACATTGAAGTCAAAGGAGTTATATCAAGTATAAACTGATTCAAGAGAAGTCAGAATCAGGCCCTCTGTATAGATAAACAGTCCCTACTCTCCATCTCCACATCTTTGGATGTGGAGAATCTCAGCAGGTGTAAATTGATTTTCCTCCGACAACAATTTACACCATCTGAGGATGCAGCCCTTTCTTTGGGATTATGAGTACAATGAAAAAAATGAAATGGAGCAGGACTGTGACTACTTCTTTAAACTCAGACCAAGGCTTTGTCTACACTGATGGCGCCAAATTCACTGCCATTAGGTCGATTTTTCTGGTTCGATTGAGTGGCCGTGAACACACGCTCAATCGATCCGGAAGTTGATCTAATAAAACCACCTCCCCAAAACACGTAGCGCTGTGTCAACGGGTACACATTTCCCATTGGCGCAGCACAGCGGAGACGGCACACTAAAGGGAAGTTAAGAAGTCGATGGGAGTTATGCACACTACTCTGTGTAGCTTCCTTAACTTCTGTCGACTGCTGCCAAATTTCGCTGGCAGTGTAGACCAGGCCCAAGAGGCAGATTCTCAGCCAGTGTAAACTGTAATGACTCCACTGCATCAGCTGAGGATCTGCCCCAAAATGAGAGGCCTCCTTTGATGTGTACACATATCGCCCCAATGGCCATCACTTTCCAGAGTGTTGTATGTATATAGTAGACATGTACAATAATCTACTTGCAAAACCAGAGTTTCTAGTAAGTAACCTTTTCTTTTACTTTCCAGCTAAAATCTCTAGCCTGCCTTGACTTGGGTGGGGTCTAGAAGAATTTCCATACAGACCTTTATTAATGTCTCCACAAATTGGCAGCTATTAGGATGATATTTATATGTTGTGCTAGGGTGATTAGAGCTGTACTATAATCCAGTTAGAATAAAGGTCCCAGTTTTTGCCACTGTCAAGTCAATATTCCAGATTCTACACCAAGTTCAGTGGCTTTTCACTATCTTGGCTTGATTCTTAAATTTGTACTAGAGTACACATACAGCTCAGCCCTGGATAACATTCTGAATGTAGTCATGACTTTGAGAGCTCTTTATGATAAACAGCATGTTGACAACACACCTGTTTGGCTCAGCTGTGGATTGTTTTTAAACATGTGGATACCATACACCTGTATAAACAAAGTACTGACAAAACAGGGCCTCAAGTTTCTTCATTTTCCGTAAGTAGCAGCATTTGAATAAAACAAAACTAGCCATTTCCAAGAACATTAAAAATGAGTATCAAGTTGTTCTAAGCAAATACTGTTCTTTTCAGTCGTTATTTACTATGAGATAAATAGTTTACTGTTTTAGCCAAGACATATAGGTTAGGCATAGTATTAATATAAGACTTGGGAAGTTTGATATGAATGTGTTATATTCTCCCTATAATTCTGTTCACCCACATCAAGTATCACACACCACCTTTCATTCATTAGCTGAAGTAGATAGGAAAACTGTCAGGATGTTTTAGCATAGCAGCAGATAGGGATTCACTCTCACAGGCAGTACTTAAATGCCCCACAATGGAAAAGGGCAAGATATGATTGTTCTACCCTGGTACAAACCTAGGAAATGTCATCATGCCTCTTGGTACCTGGAATGCATGCGTTCAGAACAAAGAGATGAAGTATACACCATGGTACCAAGAAAAACAAGATAAAAAGCTGACTGGTTAAATCTAGCTTCAGAGGACTCACATAATACTTTTATACTTGTAAATAGGATGGGTATTAAAAGGATAGTGTTAGGAGTGTAACTGTGGGGGCATAACTGTGTAAGGTGAATTCAACACTGCTGTATGAGAGGGCTTCCTGGAAATTGGTATTGTATTGAACCTTTTTTCCTGTACTATACTATTATTGACTTTTACCAATAAACCTGACTGCTCTGATTATTTGATCTTTACAAATATATTTCATACTGAGCCAAAGCGTGGACAAGCAATTTACTATACAATGTATTAACACTGTGCAGCAAGCAAAATATGCCTAATCTTTTTATAAGCCACGCCAATCAAAGCAAGCAAATCACAATCACAGTGGAAAGGCCTTCATTACAAACAGACTAATTAGAAACAGAACTTTGTCTTAGAGTGAATAATTTCTACATTATTTCCATATTAAAAATAAATAAAAAGCATTTTCAAGCCACTTTAACCTCACTGAATATTTGGGACCATTAATCCGGGAACAGAACAAGTTTTACAGAGTCTTCTGCTGTGAATATAACATAATTATTTATGAACAGTGAAACCCTAATGGTTCTTTCCTGGATAAAGAGATATGTCAGGAACCAGTTTATGAGGGGATGTTTCAAATCAATAGCTTAATCACCTCTCTCTCTTTCATTTTCAACAATGAAAATAATATTGTTGCAAGGATACCCTTAACCTCGACTTAATTCATCCCATATTAACAACTTCATGTTTCAGGGACTATACTGTTGTTACTATATATAATGCAACTCACTACTGTTTTTAATAATTCAGAATTATATTGCTACATGTCTCATATCCCTATTTTGAACCTCTGAGATAATAGCTTTCTGTGAATGATTCTCTGGTGCAATTGTTGATAGATGAGAGCTGCAATAATGGAACATTAGTTAGCTGTAATTCTGTTTCTTCAGAGATCTGAAATAGATTCATACACCTCCGTCTAAACTTCAGTGAACAACTTAGCTGGAAGGCCCGAGGTTATTTTGCACCACTCCTGCTTACTCGTCTTCTGGAAGTTCCCAGATTGGCCTACCCTCCAAATACAATGACCCACTAGGTGTGCCAAAACAAAGGCTAGCAAAAAAAAAGAATCCTTCAAAGAGGGGCCAAAAATCTCTTTTTAAAAAAGCAGATAGAAATTTAATGCTGTGAATTTTTTTTTAACTTGTGTCTTACATTAGCTAGAAGTATAATGATACCTTGCTTTCATCAGCTGATTCTCATCCATTCCCAGCACAAGAAGGATCCAAATAAGCACTAATGCAAAATCAGATTCAGAGAAGTCACAGGTCTAGAGGATCAACAGACCATAAGCACATAAAATGGAATGAGGCACAAAGACCATAATGATAGGGGAACGAATAAAAATAAAATAAAGCTATGGATCCCAAAACACCCCAAGGACACCAACATATATATCCTCTCACTATCATTTTTCTGAGAAGAAATTTACAAGAAAATTCCAGAACATAAATCCCACAAATGAGAGCCATGTGTTAAGAAATCCCATCTTACCAAAAGAGAGGGCTAAAAAGACCAACCAAAGCAGAACTCTGATTGGTATACAAAAAACAAGTTGTATATGGAAAGCTTTATATCACTGCTCCATCAGAAGCATTTATACACTGTGGTTCAAACTATGCCGAACCATGCGTAAATATACAACTGTAGGACACTGAAAAAGATCAGCCCCTTCAGTTCTCTTTTTAGGAAGCCTTGTAGGATGAAGAATTTGGATGCTCTAATCCTCCAGGTTCAAATTAACCAATAAGCACTTGGTGCACTTGCACAAGACCTCCATCTCAGCCCCACCCCCAAAACACTATGGTAAACTACCCGCCTCCCAAAAACCCACCCCAAATCCAGTAAGGGGCAGGGCATCATGGGAGGAGGGCCCTACCTGCATGCTGAAATGAGAGTCAATAAGCCAGAGCAAGGAGCCCTATGGGACAGGAGCTGCTTCAGCATGAGTACAGGTCAGGCTCACTCTCCAGTAGCCCCTGGGGCTTCCCGCCCTGGGAACAGGAAATATGGGAACCCCTCAGTTGTCATCCTGCATGTGACCCCAAAATTCTTTTATCCAGTACTGTAATGCTCAATAGCTCAGCAGCCTGCTATGGTGAAAAATCCAGAAGGCTTGCAGCTGCAACTCCTTCCCATGGATGTTATCACTGCCGATTTCAAACAGGGCTGACAGCAGTATAGTGTAAACATCCTCAAGTGAACCAGCACAGTAGCTCCCAATATCCCCAAGCATCCAGGTACTGAAGATGAGGCTAAGTCAGCAGGGCAAATCAAAGCACGAAAGTCTCATCACCCAGAAGAGGTGCAGAGTGTAAAAATACTGGTCAAAATCAGACAGGTGAACTTCTTCAGAGCCTTCTCAACCACAGACTGAAGCAGGCTGCTGCCTTTAAAGGAAGCAATATTGTGCAAGAGTTTCTGTTATGCAGGAAGGCCCCAACATGCTGGAACCTTGACGATCACAAAAGAGTGGCAATATGTTTGTCTCCACACACAATGTCTTGAGTCCCTAACGTGCTCTGATTCTGGGAATGGAGCAGTCTGTTCTATCCATCTTTCGCCTCCACCTCTCTCAGCCAAGTACAGGAATGGAGTAACTTAAAATTGGGTCATATGCCCATAGGCGGAGGCAGAAGCTTTGCATGCTGCTCACACACAAACAGACTCAGTGAAGCAACACCTGCATTTTATATTGAATCTGCTACTCTATTCAAGGCCCAAAAGAAGCACCAAAATGCTCTGGAACAGACAAATGTTTGGAGGAACTGAAGAAATTTTGAAGTGGTTCAACTTTGTCAATGCCCCAGAAATGTAAACGGGGAAGAGAAATTGTTAGAAACCAGTTTCCTAAAAACAAGAAATGAAAAGCTAAGAAATTTCTAAGAGGATTTACAGAATTCTGGTAAAGTGAACAGCTTTTATTCTTTGCTTATTCACAAACAGCAAGAACTCAAAGGTCCCTATCTGGCACAAAATCTCTTTGCATTAAAACTGTGTTTGGGTTGCCACAAGTTAAAAAACAAACCAAACATACTCAAAGTCAAAATAACAACTTAGACAAAACTTAAAATCCTTTATTTGAACTGATGAAGGAGAACTGCAAAGCAGAATGTGTCAGATGGGCAGTTTTCTGCTGGTCGGATAACTAGATCTGGTAGAAGTTTCCCTAATCTGACAAAAGGTTATATTGAAAATTCTATTTTGCAACACCACCCACTACAAAAAAAATTTTTTGAACAAAAAGCTTGAGTTGGGTTTTCAAACCAACTTTAGAAATGATTGGACTTTTTGACAATCCAAAAATTATTAGGAAATCACAAGATTCTGATTAATTAAATTTAATAATTACCATAAAAGTTTTTTTTAGCAGTACTTTTCTACCATCTCTAGAGATAACAATGGAGGCATTAAGTGTACTATCTGAACTCTGGCATGGGCGTGGGTCCACAGTTAAAAACCCTTTTGCTTTGGGAATTCCCATCAAGTCTTGTTTGATTTGAAAGATACAAGATTGTATACTATTCATTGCTTTGTTTTTCTTCTTGGAGAGTTCAAATCAACTTTAAAAAAACAGACTTCCCAAAAATATGGCAGCACTGTGAGACAGACAGCTGTTATAGCATTTGACTTATGAATAAATGTAAAGTCTCAATTTAAGAGTGACAAAATCATGAACAACTTCCAAAGAGTTTTCACCCTTGAATGACACTAAGGACCTGATCCCACCTTCAATGGGAATTTTTTCATTGAATTTGTTCTGTTAACACAACAGTAAAGTAATCCTAATATTTATATCATTGTAGAATGTCAAAGGTTAATAAATGACTTCAGCATGAAGTGCAGCCCAGCTGCTTTGTGATGTCATTTTCAAGATTCTTTAACACAACAAAATAGACATCATTGTTCAGACTTATGGCCTTATTGCTGACAGTTTAAAAATTTACAATCTAAATATTTTGACTTAAAAATAAGGAAGATTATTAGCAGCTCTATCAAAGAGTATTATGTGCATAAACGTTAACTCGTATGGTTACAGCATGGAGTGCTTCTTACACTGCATGAAGTCATTACTGAAAGATTAATTTTAAATTATAATTTGAAATAAAATGCAATCATTCTAGATTCTGTTCAGCCAAAAGTCACAAGTTTTCTGGTTTTGGCTAAAAGAGCTCACTGACCTTTTATGGCTTAGCTCCCTTAACTACGGCATAAGGACTCTGCAGCTGAACTTTCAGATTTTAATTATGGAATCACAAACCTAGTCAGTCTTGATTTAAAATATGTGGATGTGCACTGTACACTCACATGATGATGGATGTTCATGTATCTAAAGTCAGGACTAAGTCTTAGAATGATTTTGTAACCAAAGATCTGCCGAAGGAAAACAAAAAACTGCTTTTGAAGCACAGACTCTGTGCTTCAGTAACATCTCGCTGTCTTCCAGAGAATTTGAGGTATTCTTCTCACACCTATATAAAGGTTTTATACTGCCATCCATCACTGTAGCATCTGACTGCCTTGCACATAATATCAACAGTAACAGTGAAGTCCCTAGTGGACTTAAGGGTATATCTACACTGCAGAGTGAAGTCAATTTATTTAAATTGACTTTCAACTGCCGATTTTTAGAAGTTGCAGGAGCATTTTCACACCATGCTTCTTGTGCCAGGCTTGTGTGCCCACAGTTGCCACACTTGGGTTGACATTCAAAGCTGTGCACTGTGGGTGGCTATCCCACAGTATAACTGGCCATGGAGGCTGTTGGGAAGAGTATCATCGTCCCATGATGCTACGCTCCTTCCCCCTCCCTTCTTGCCCCAAACAAACAGGAAACAGGTCTTTGCACAGTCTGTTTACGCCATGCACTCGCCATTGCTGCAGAGACATGGAGCCCACTCAGCTCTGAACTATTATTATGAGCATCACAAATACTTTTGAAAATACTCCAGGGTAAGCCGCAAGGTAAGAGAGAACCAGAAGCACAGACAGCAGTGATGTCACTGAGGCTGCCCTGCTACAAGCCATAGAGCGGAACAATTCCCAGTTGCTGCAGGCTGTTACACCTCATCTGATGTCAGTGGAGCTCCGGTTCTGGTCCAGGGAAACAAGCACAGACTGGTGGGACCACATCGTTATGAAGTTGTGGGATGATGACTAGAGGCTGCAGAACTTTCGTATGTGAAAGGCCACTTTCCTTGAACTTTTTATGGAACTTGCCCTGGCCCTGAAGTGCACGAATACTTGCTTCAGACCAGCTCTGATGGTGGAGAAGCGAGTGACCACCACTCTGTGGAAGCTGGCAACTCCCGACTGTTATCGACCAGTTGGGAATCAGTTCAGAGCTGGTAAATCTACAGTGGGGGCTGCTGTGATGCAGTGTGCAGGGTCATCAATAGACTTCTGCTCCGAAGGGTAGTGACTTTGGGAAGCGTGCAGGACATACTGGACAGGTTTGCTGTGATGCGCTTCCCAAACTGTGGGAGGGGCGGGGGCTATTGATGGCATGCACATTCCTATTTTACTGCCTGACCACCTTGCAACAGAGTACATTAACGACAAGGGTTACTTTTCAAATGGTGTTGCAGGCCCTTGTGGATCACAGGGGTCATTTCACCAAAATCAGTGTGGAGTGGTCTGGAAAGGTGCATGACGCATGAATATTTAGGAACTCGGGTCTGTTCACGAACATGCAGGCAGGCACTTTCTTCCCAGAACGAAAAATGAACATCGGGGATGTGGAAATGCCAATAGTGATCCTGGGGGATCCTGCCTACCCCTTGCTCCCTTGGCTAATGGTGCCCGGTGTAGGGCTTCTCAACAGGGACAAGAAGCATTTTAATAATACTTGACAACAAAGATTTTGCTTCCTGAATACTTTTGGGTGTATCTTATGGATTTTGGGCTGCTGATTATGAAAATCAGCATGAAATTTCCCTATTACGTACTGTGCTAAAGAGTCTCATTACATTAAAAAGGACTGGCCACTCCATAAGAAGTTGGTTTCAGGGCAGAAAAGTGTGGCACATAAACCACTTGTAGACACAACAAAGATATTTTTGCCTCCTCTTCACATAAAACTCAGACTGATGAAAAATTTTGTGAAAGCGATGAACAAGGAAGGTGAAGGATTTCGATTATTTGAGACAGATGTTTCCCAGAATAACTGATGCCAAGATTAAGGAAGGAATTTTTGTTGGTCCACAAATCAAACAGGTCATCAATGACAGGCAGTTCGAAGAACTTCTAGTAGGGCCGGAGAAAATCACATGGAAGGCATTCAAGGATGTTGAAAATTTTCTTGGCAACTACAGAGCACCAAACTACGTTCAGCTGGTTGACAACATGCTTCAAGCATACAAAACAATGAAGTGCCACATGTCACTAAAGATTCATTTTCTGCATTCGCATTTAGACTTCTTCCCTGCAAATCTTGGTGCAGTCAGTGATGAGCATGGTGAAAGGTTTCACCAGGACATTGCGATCATGGAAAAATGGTATCAGGGCAACTGGAATCCATCAATGCTGGCCGATTATTGTTGGACATTTAAACGAGAAGCCTCAGACACTGAGTACAAATGAAAATCATCAACAAAACATTTAACTCAGCTGAACTATGGCAAAGTGTCAGCACCGTTATGCGATCAAACGCATTACATTCAGTAAAAGTCAATTTCTTGTTTCTCCAAATTCCTACGTGATACAAGTAGCCTCAAATTATATCTGTGTTCAGCTTCAAGCAGTCTAGCATAATCAAAAAACATTTCTGAGGAAGCCACACTTTTGAAAAAATTTGTTGTCCAGTGTAACAGGCTCAGCACTTGCAGAATGGTGTGGAATGTGCATTTGGGCATTTAAAGGCCAGATGGAGATGTCTGCTTACTAGGCTAGATGTGAGTGAAAAAAATGTCCCACCAGTTATACCTGCATGCTGTGTTCTTCATAATGTGTGTGAAGAGAAGGGGCAAAAGTTCCCCTAGGATTGGGTTGTCGAGGCAGAAAGGTTGGCTGCAAATTTTGAGCAGCCAGATGGCAGCAATGCGCTCAGATCCAACCACGGAGTGCTTCACTTTCGGAAAGCATTGAAAAACCGGTTCTGTAATGACCTGCAGTAATGTTTTCTGTATGTTTTGTGCCTTTCCTTCCCATCCCCCCTACCAGCATTATCAGCACCCTCCAATTCCCTCCCAAAGCAAACTATGAATTAACTTTTTAACATTCCAGGGGAAGGGGTGGGGGGGGAGTGTTAAATCACAGTTTAAAGTTATACTAAAAACAAGTGTGGTTGCTTGCAGTTCAATTCTTAACGGTGCCGCCGTGTCCTGCTTGCCTCCACTGGGGTGGAGTGCACCATGTACTGCAGCCTGGCCACTCTCCTCCTAGACCTTTTTCTTTTTTTTTTCTTTTTGGGGGGGGGGGGGCGCGGAGGTGGCAGCAAAGCGTGAAGCAGAGGAGCATTCTGGAGGGGCTGCAGAGGGACTATGTCCTGTGTAGTATCTCCTGCTGCATGATGTGCTGCTGCTCCTGTGCAGATCTTCAATGCCATGTCCAGTTTCTGGGACAAGGACATACCCCACACTCGGAGCTGTCTCTGCAGCTGCCGAGGTGTTCATGAGCTCGCCAAATGTGTCGTCCTGCAATTTTTTCCCCCTCTTTCTGATCTGGGAAAGTCTTTCTACGACACTTTGCGCCCGGGGGAGGGAGGGAATTGACTGTATAGCTTCGGTACTGTAAACGTGCACTGTCTTCCCTAGGTGACCATGAGTGATATCAGTCTCCTGAGAGTAATGCAGGAGGAAAGGGAAGATTTGCTGCACACACTGGGGTACAGGCCTGGCCCTTATGCTGCTATGCTGTGTTCCACCATGATACCAGCTCATTTAATTGCAGCGTAGCATGGAAAAGTATCCTACTGTGATGGAAGAAATAAGGCTGCTCTCTCCAGAAACCTTGTGCAAAGGATAACAGAATACCTACATGAGAGTTTCCTGGAGATATCAATGGATGATTCTCAGAGCATATCTCTGCACATAAATAATCTGTTCCGGGAATAACCCTTCAGTCAAGTCTGCTAACACCCAGACATCCCACTCCCTCCGAATAAAAAGGCCATTTCAGAGATTGGATCAGGGACGTAACTGACAAGAAGAAAAAAAAAAGCCAAACTCATGAGATGTGCTTTCCCAGGGATCACGATTATTAATGCTGTTCTTAATGCTTTGGGGTCAGGGAGAATGGACAACCTGCTCTCCTGCACCCTGCTCTCCTCCTTTTCCTCCTCCACAGAGTCGTCGTCGTTCTCCCTGGACCGTGATCCCGCGGAGGTATCAATGCTGCGTGGTGGCACTGTGGTGAGGTTGCTGCCAAGAATTGCACACAGCTCCTCGTAGAGCTGGCATGCTTTGGATGAGGAGCCAGAACGGCTGTTAGCTTCCCTAGCTTTCTGATATGCCTGCCATAGCTCTTTGATCGTAACGCAGCACTACTGCACATCCTTGTGCCCCTTCTCCAACATACCCTGGGATATCTTCCGCTATACGTCAAAGTCTTTTGCTGGCTCTGAGCTCTGAGCTGAGCCAGAACAGACTCCTCGCCCCACAGACCGATCAGATCTAAGACCTCTGATCGATTCCATGTGGAGCACGTTTGGGCCTTGCAGTCACCATGACGAGTTCAGTTACAAAGCTCTCTCCACGCTGGCTACACAAGAAATGAAAGTTCAAAAATTCCTGGGGCTTGAGGGGAGGGGCTATTTCCTGTTTGCATGGCCACATAACAGCAGAGCGCAAATGTCCAGAGCGGTCATAACAGGGCATTATAGGATAGCTCCCAGAGACCATTAACATCAAATTACATTACGCTCTGTGTACACTGATGCAAAAATTGACCCATTACATTCGAATTATATGCTATGCCACTTGAGGAGGTGGTTTTATTAGGTCGACTTTTACACACTAAGTCAATGGAACTAATGTGCCAGTGTAGATACATGCTTTAGGAGCTCGACATAAGTGATGTTCCAATGTCAGGGTAGACCAGGCCTTATGAACTTTGCGATCTGCACTGTTCCAAAGAAGCGCAACTGTAGTAATGATTCCAAGACTGAAATTCATTCTGTAACATAGTTGGAGCTTAATCATTAATGGTAAATGGACTCCAGTGGTGAATGAATTTTTAAAAAACTGCAAAGAACAGTACAACATTTTCCTTAGAGCAGTTTGAACGTTCAAAAAGTAAGACGAACTTCTCACTGCATATAAACTGAGAGACACACTTTGAAAACACATTTTTATATTAGAACCAGAATTTCTGAGCATCCTGTTGTCAGCTAACAGCTTGCTGGTAAATGGTATTGTTGGTGATATAAGCAATGTGGCAGCCTGCTGTTACATTGTAAAACAAGCTTCCATCCTAGCTTAACATTAGAAGAACTTTCTTGTGTAAATGTTAAACATGTAATTAGCTAGTGCAGTTAATCAGGGGAGCCAATTGCACTGCTCAAAAACAAGAACAAATATCCTGGCAGCTAAATGTGTTTGCAGTATCCATGAAGGAACCCTTGTATATGAGCTGTATGTTCTGTCAGAAAGATTCCATTCGAGATATAATTCATGGCGTAGTAGGTAAAATTGCTGAATAAAAACAGGGAGCGGGGATTAGAATACAAATGGTCTATTTATCTCAGCAGTGGTGGTGAACTGTCTCCTATATAACTTTTACGATTTGTTAACATTTTTACAGTGATACTGTATGCACATCATTCTAATCACACTAGGGTTCTGCCACTGGAAACGTAGGCTCCAACCTTGAATTCCAGAGGCAATCAGCACAATCCCAAAAGTGGGATGCTTTGGGGAAGGGGAAATAACCCGAGAGCTGGGGAGGGGAGGGGGGAAGGGTATACACCAAAGCCTTGATTCTATAATGAGATGCACACAGATGAACCCTGCACCAAGTCAGCAAAGCTCCACACAGGCGGAGAGGACTACCTGCATGATCACACTGAAAGATCAGCACCTCTGCCAACAGGGTTTTTATGTAGACCTTGCAGTACTTTAAAGCTGCCCTTCCCCGGAGGAATGAACCCCATTTGGGACATAGTTATCCCTGCTGATGCTCCAGTAGGGGTGAATCAGATCTGTACTTCTATTTGCTAATCTTTTCCATTTTTTCAACAGACCACTTGTGATATTCCCATCTGTATCACAAATGGAATTGGACAGCTGCCTTATCAACAGTAATTTTCCTGTTTTCTTTTAAGTCACTATGATCCATTTTCATTTGGTTATTCAAGTAAATTAAAGAAGGGTTTAAAAAGGAACCCAAAAACGTATGCACCACAATGAGCATGTAAGCGGCTTGGCAAGGGAAAAAGAAAAAGAAACCAATTGCTTCCTGTGGTTAAGATTTTAAAATTCATTCCAGAAGAAACTGCCTCGATATTGTGGGTTTTGTTGGTTTTCTATTGATGAGCATCGGAAATAAACTCGCATCTGTGCCCAGCTTTCACTAGAATGCACGTGTGAAACAGATGGAATTGAGTTATATTTCCATCAAATACAACAGCAGACTCACATTGAAGATACTGCCAGATGCCACAAAAATGAAAGAGTTTCCAGAAGAACAGAGTTTACTAATGCAGTGACAGCACTTTCCAACAAAACAGGCCACACCAACAAACTAAGAGAATTCAGCTCATGCACAGAGATTTTTTTCTTACTAAAGAAGTTTATATCTTTTAATTAAAAAAGCAGATATCAAACATTCAGCATATTCCAATTAATTTTGATCAGAAATATTAATACCAGCATGTATGCCAAATCAGATTTAAGGCTTCTACAAACACTATCGCCAATTCTTGCACAACTGACTATTCGGAAAGACAATCTTCCTAACCTCAGGAAATTTGACATTTGAACAAATTATTTCTACACTGTTTTATTATGTTATCTGGACAAAGTCTAGAATGACTTATTTATATAGTCACAAATGTCAGTTCTAGTCCGATGAGGTAACAAATCCCTTTATTTTTGCTTTTCATTCCTTATATATGGGCACCTATTATATTGGATATTTTATTTTGTTATTGTAAACATTTATAAAAAGCATCTGAAGCCAGGGAGAAGGGAGAGGGATTTAAATAATTAACCAAAATAAACAAATTTAGCTAGTGCAGAAACAGTTATTTGCCTAATACTCCTGAGTATTGAAGGGGAGCCAATGAATCTGCCACTATCCATCCGGCCAGATTCCATCTTAACCCCATTGATATGTTAGTAGACGTCAGAGTATCCCACAGGGACACCAAACCCACAGGCAGATGCCTAGAAGATACGTTTCATGGCAAATGGATATTGTTATTGGTAATATGATTCCTCTGGTGACAGCCTGAGGAATCATACTACACCAGTTATGTAGCATACCAGTCCTTAGACAAGTACCTGCCTTTCCATTGGCTTCTAGGTGCAATTCAAAGTGCTGGCTTTTATGGCTAAAGACCTATATGGTTTGGGTTCCGTTTACTGAGGAAAACAAAAACTTTTTCCCTCCACAAGACATCAGATCAGTTGAGGTCAACTAAGGTGTTCAGACTAACAGTTCCTAGACTTCAGTATCAGGGGTCGATGTCAATGGACGATGTCAATGGACAATGTCAATTGTCTCTGGAATTTGCTCCACAAACTGGTCCATTAAGGCCCAAGTTTATTGGACTCTGGAGTGTATTGACAAGCCCATCCATTTGCTTGCCTAAGCTACATAAATGGTTTAGGATAATTCTCTCTTTAATAAGAAGTCAAAATGTATGTGTGGGTTATGTACATGTACTTTGAGACAATAGCGAACTAGACACCCAACTCAAGCAGAGATATAATCAATGCACCTACTTGTGGGGCAAAGCTGACTAAGTCACTTTTGTCAATCCCCATTTCTGGGGCCAAGTGGGGCCATTCCAGCCCCTGGTGTAATTTTGAGCATCCTCAAGGCTGCTTTAATTTATGCCTAGATGCCGTGGAGCTATTCTGGCAGCTAGGGACTGTCAGAGCATAAGCATGTTGCTGCTATTCTCCTTTGCCTCTAGGACTACATCATTCACTGATGCATGGGCTACAACAGCTTCATGCCACCTGAGAATCTCTCCTACACTGGGTGAATCCACCAGGTTTCAAGTTCCTTTGTGCTGCTTGAAGCAGTGCAAAGAGACCTGAAAGTGGCCAAATCTCTGGACATTAATACTAAAACAGGGGATAATATAATGGAAAATGCAAACTGATTACATATTTAACCTGCACCAACTGAAGTGCTCTGAAATGTGACAGGAATCTTCTTTGCCTGAAAGTAATTTACATCCGAAAGCTTTTGTTATGACTTCTCACAGAATCCTATAGACATTCCCACGAGCCACTCCTACTTCATCTCAGCACTGCATCCCTTCTGTATACAATCCTTATATTGACTTCATTTAAATTACAGACATGAAAGAGCTGATGGACTGGGCTATTTAATATTTGTTTGGCCTGAGAGCAAAATCTTTAAGTTGCAAGTCTTGCTTGCTGTAGGAAGGCTAGGTAAAGCATCTGTGATGAGAGGAAGCTTTCATCAACTCTTGTTACAGTGAGTCACATCTTTAACTTTTCTTTAGCACTCCTCAGCACAGACTATACTGCAGCTTATCAGTTACAGTGCTAAACAAGGGCCAAAAAAACTTGCTGAAACTGTACAGTAGTGCTTGCCTTGGGAGTTCTGGATAGGTGGCCTGTACTGACCTCTGACAGCTTTTCAGAGGTCTATGAAGCAGGCTGACCAATATTCTAAATGGGAATTTTCCTAATTAGCCCACAAGGGTGCAACACTCTCTTGGAAAGTGAAGTCCATGTCTATGGTTTCTGCAGGCCTACCTACTGAAGAGCTTTTAAATGACTAATAAAGGGACTGTTGGAAAGATGTGTGTGTTTTCTTGGATTGCACTAAATGTGACACAATAACTCATTATGGTTTTTGGGCCCACTTCACTTGGAACACCAGATATGCTTTTTCTTTCCAAGTAGGAAACCAGGTGGATTTTTTCCAAGTAAGAATTATTTAAAAATTAGACTGGTTTGAACACTAGCTTGGGAATAAAGATAGGGTTTGCTACCAATACAAGAGACACATCAGGCCAAAATCATCCTATGTATAACTCCACTGACTTCATTAGTGAAACTAGATTCGGAGGTTGCTCATACTAAAATACAATTCTCTAACTCTGCTAGCTATTGTAATGCTCATAGGGAAAAGCTATCTTCTGTGAGTTGATACAACAGAGTGGTCTTCATTATTGACTACAAGCAAAGTTTTGCCTGAATAAGGACAGAATAAAAAATTGAAAAAGAAAATATAATGAGCTGGTTCATTAATTAATTAATTTAAAACACAACAGAAAGTCTTCCTAAAAGTTAAGACACGCTATTCTGAGAAGCTTGCAAAAGTCCAAACCTCTGTGGTCTAATAAAAGTAGTAATAATAGTGTACTTTATACTTCTATACTAAATTTCATTAAAGTATCTTAAAGCTCTTGCAAACATGACTGATTCTTACAGCTTCCCTACAAGTTATTTAAGGAAGTATATTGGGTAGGTAAAGGATTTCTCATTCCACACATCACTGAAACTAAAGTCCAACCACCAGGGGGGGGGGATGTGGCAGCTATTTAACAGTACATATCAACTCTACACAGCAATTTACAACACAAAGTGAATAATAGTGTAGCCAAATGAAACTGTAGCGGAGCTCAGGAAGTCAGAATATATTTCCTGAATTGAAATTTGCCAAGGTGCCAGGGTTAACATCTCTACTCCTATAGGATCAAGATCTCAGGGCCTCTATTCTATATCACATTCAGAAGTTTACATAGCTACAGAGTACAGGATGGAAATCTTGTGAGACGACACTCTTACACAAGATTCATAGTGTTTCCTGGTTTCAGGAGAGTAAAATATAGCATGAGAATAGGCTTTTTGGACTTTCAGTGCAATATTCGTGCTCCCAGTTCCTACCAAAATTAGGAAGCAAAAAGGAGTAAAAAAGTGGAGGAAGTTAAATATTTTAAAGCTCATTAAAAAGACTGTTGCCGAGCTGAGGGGAGGAGGAAATAGTAGTCTTTTTTAAAAATATAAACTAATTCATCTAATCCTAATGCGAACATTAAAATGAGGAGTTAACTCCTAACTAACTAAATTCAGGAATGGAACAGGGAGGTACTACTATTCAGGGTTACCCACAAAGTTTGCCAGTATACACTTTAATCCTGATCTGAACTGTCCCTGCTACTCTAGTCCTCAACCTCTAGAGCAGAAATTGAAAACTGAAAAACACGCAAACAGCTAAACATTTGGAGCTTTATCTAATCTGGTTTCATTTTAATTTTTCACGTCCAAAATCTTATTTAGTTTTAATTATGTAGTTTTTAAATCAACAAATACAAATTCCTATTATATTCTGTTTTATTTCTTACTATTACTATCAACTGTGAGTGAAATCCTGGCTTCACTGAAGTCAATGGCAAAGTTCCCATTGACATCAGTGGGGCCAGGACTTCACCTACTGGCTTTCAAATACTTGAAATATATTTAATAAACTACATCTGATAGAAAAGTCTGAAAATCCAGTGATTTGTCAATCACTGATCAGATGGTAATTATTTATTATGAGTAGTAATCAATTTTTTTTGCAGATGAATGAAATAAAATAGAGTACATTTTCTAAATAAAATATAAACCTCATACAATTTTAGGGCAAAATCCAGTACACCATGTGTTTTGTGGAAGAAATAAGGTGACAGTTAATTAACATTCTGTATATTTCTTTGTCTCATGTGCTACAAAAAATGAAGTAGTTTTGAAATTGTAAAAGTAATTCCACAACAAAAACGTAAGTTTGTGTCACAAAGATACATCTTGTAATCAGAACTGAACTTGATAACAGCATTCAGAACAATTTTACAGATGTCAAAGTAATTAAGAAGTTTTAATGTTTTTGTAACAAGTTTATAAAATCCAGAGCAATCCCAATCAACCAAACGCCTTATATATCGGGTATTGCAAATGTAAAATAAGACTTCTCAATTAAAAGAATTATGGCTTTTGATGAGAGCTGAAATGCATAAGGAGCATCTATTAGTGTGTGAATAAAAATTTAAAGTATTTTTTCCATGCACTGAAGCATATATATTTGGAAAGGAGGAGTTTGATTAGGTGAAACAATTCAGAGGATTATACTGTAACATCCAGCAGCTACAGTTCTATGTACTAGGATGTATCTATTCAATTTTGGATATTTGCCACCACAAGAATTCAAATCCAAGCCACCTGGCTATAAACTCCAAGTGTAAACCTCTTGAAATTCAAACATTTAATCTTTTTCTCCTAATAAATTTAAAGTAAACACTTAAGGAATGTGAAATCTTCATCATTTTGTCTCTTTGTGTTAATCTAAAACTCCTGAGGTAATTATAAAACAGAATTCCTTACACTAAAAGTTTGAAAGTAATGTAGTCAGTAATCTTTTTGTTTGATTTCTCCCTGACTTTTCACACCCTTGTATGTTAGGCATATGTTTTGACATAACTGGGTATGAAATAGGGTCAGCCAGGGGCTAGACAAATAGGGCCATGACATTATTATTCTGCACACCAGACCTGAGGAACAACTTTGATTGTTCTCTTCTGTGGGTGGAGGGGAGGACCTAAGTGTCACATCAAAAATAATTTGTCCCAATAATGAAGTAATCAGGAAAGACTATATAGGCTCCTTTCAGCAACAACACTTAGAATGCTCAAACAGATGGGAAACTGACCCTTGATTTAACAGTAAACAATAGAAAAACAACAATTTCTCTATCACATCATTTGTACAAGTGGAAAAGGGAAAGATGTTGATGCTTGTGGCCCATGCATGGTAAAGAAAGATTATTATATATCTAAAATATGGCATCCATTTATACTACAGCCCTATACATTCAAAGAGAAGTTTACCAGAGATAGCATATAATTGTTTTTAAAAGTTGGAAAAATGTCTCTGACCAAGCTGAATAATTTTAAACTGGAGGGGATATATTGTGCATCTACCTCCCCCTTACCTATAAAGTGGAAGAATGTTTGAGCAGAAAAAAAACCAGTTGCAGTTTGTAAGGTCTTCTCTTCAAGGATCAGGGGTTGATACTCCATTCGAATGGCCTGCTCCTGGGTTAGTCATTTACACTCATGCAAAATGGTGTAAAATGCTCCAGTTTCTGAACAAGATGTAGCACTACAAAGAATCAGACGCTTATGTGTATTACAAGGAAAAGTACTTTAACATGATCAACAAGTAATCAGAAGAGAATCCCAGTTTAACGTTAAAGACAGTCCATAATCCCGAGTGTATCCTTAAAGAGTTTGCCTCTTTTTGTCTCCCAAACAGCTACTCTCTGACACCCCTCCCCCCTTCCTATAAGAATTTCTGCCAAGTACGAAAGGAACTGGAGTTTAAGACCCTGAATTCCAGCACACTTGCATGTCATTATTTTGCAAAGTAATCTAAATACAAAGTAGGTTTATTTGCCTCATTAAACTACTTAATGTCACTATTTCATTTCTAAGATTTTGGTGCACATCTCTTACAACTTCCCATACACACAAAGGAAAGAAAAAGACAAGACACTGAAAGAAAGTTACATGTTCACTCTCTTTAAATTATGAAATCTTGAAATAATTGAGTAAATTTGATTTGTCCCCCGACAGCTTTAACTTGCCTGTTTGCAGGTCACTGGAAATCACACTGATTTTGGCAACATTTCACAAGTATTACATTATTCCAGATGATGGCAAAACAGTTTATATTACATTACAATATCCTCATACTATACTCTAGAATCTAGCCCTTTTGTAACATTTTAAATTAACATACATTTTAGAAGTTAGATATGGGTAAGTCAGTTATCTATAAAAAAACAAAACAAAAAACGAGATTCCCGTAGCACTTTAAAGACTAACAAATTTCTGCAGGCATAAGCTTTCATGGGCTGCAACCCACTTCATCAGATGCATAAAACAGAAATCACAGATAAGATATATATATCCAAGGGTAAGAAACAACAATGGGGAGGGTAGGTGTTAAAGTCCATTCAGTTAGAGTAGATGAGACCTATTCACAACCACTGATTAGAAGTGAGAATGTGTGAACAGTGACAATTACTTCTTGTAGAGAGATAACTATTTCAAGTCCCTATCCAGACCCAGTCTGATTGTGTCAAGTTTGCATATGAGTTCCAGCTCTGCAGTTTCTCGCTGAAGTCTGTTTTTGAAGTTTTTCGTAGAAGTATGGCAACTTTCAATTCAGCTACAGAGTGCTCTGGGAGACTGACGTGCTCTCCTACTGGCTTATGGATGTCACCATTTTTAGGTCTGATTTGTGTCCATTTATTCTTTTGCGCAGTGACAGTCCAGTTTGGCCAGTGTTTGTCACTGAGAAACTGCAGAGCTGGAACTCATATGCAAACTTGACACAACCAGACTGGGTCTGAATAGGGGGTTGGAATGGTTATGTCAATACGAGAAGTAATTGTCACTGTTCACGCAGTCTCACCTTCTAATTAACGGTTGTGAATAGGCCTCATCTACTCTAACTGAATGGACTTTGTTAACAATTACCCTCCCCATTGTTGTTTCTTACCCTTGGATGTATTTATGTACACCTCCTATCTGTGATTACCATTTCATGCATCTGATGAAGTGGGTTGCAGCCCACAAAAACTTATGCCTGCAGAAATTCTTTAGTCTTTAGTGCTACAAGACTCTCGTTGATTTTGCTGTATACAGACCCCTCTGGAACTTTTCAGTTATCATATGCACTCCTGTTAGCTGAATTACATCCTCTTCTTAAAGCCCTGTCAATCTGTAAACTTCATCCGCCACCAATTGGTAATATCCACCTACTTGTATACAACTTACATCACCATTAACATCATCTCTGAATTTGGCCCAATGGTTTTCAAAGCTAGAGAACTTCCACCACATACCTGTCAATTTTTCAGAAGAGAAATGAGGGTGATGTAGTCAAAGGAGTGACTTGGAAAATTTTCATGCTTTGTTTTTCTTAAAGCACAGAGCTCTGCCAATCATGAAATCAAAACCAATACTACACAACTTCTGACCAATCAAAAAAAAGCAGCCAATCCAAAGTGAAGTTCAGAAACAGTTGTCACAAAATTTTGCTATCATCCTAATATGAAAAAAATACAAATTAATTTTTGTTGAACTTTTTTTCAAATTGTATGAAATTGCTCCAGTTTGACTGTTTACTTTGCCCCAGTGTATCTGTTGGAGATTTGACAGACCATTGCTGTGTCTCTGTATGCAGAATCCTGTGCTTCTGAATCATCCAGGGATTGTCCTATATGCACATATTTTTCATTGGCACAAGTTTAATTCATTCCTGTATCTTATTCAGTTTCCCAGTGGTTCCAAGCCAAAAGCTGCTAAGCATCAGTTCCATCTTTTGTACCTAAACAGGTCTTCATTGCAGCTGATATCATGACAGGATAATGCAAACCAGGTGTGCTGGGAGAGAAAAATACCTATTTTTGGCTAGATCATAACCCATTTAGGAGATCCCTTCACCCCAACATGTTAAGGAAAACCAAAAATGACAAATACACAAATTACATGCAGGATTGAGCCTTTAGAATCAAACCCTTATAGGATCTAAAAGTCCACCTCTTTTATAATGAAGGCATAAAACGTGGTTGGCCCCAGGGAGCCTGAATTGCCTTGCAATATTGCATTATTCCCTACACTACTATCATTTAAAACCTAAGTGAAACTAAGTACAGGCTTTTGCAGGATCCTGAAAAAACCACAAAATGCTGCTTAACACTTTGGATTAACTCCTTAAAAAGAATAGCTGCAAAAGTTATTGTAAAGCTTTAAAAGTTTCATTTCAGTTGAAAAGGTTTATCTGAACACTTATCCACACAGGATCTAATCTCAGAGGGAAGCCTCTATTGTATCTATGTTTAACATTGCTTCTCCTGTGACTGTTTTCCATTCCTACTACTATTAGAAGCAGTCATTTGGAAGTCATGTAATGTCAGCTGAATAACGTCATTAAATTGGGGTTTTTATACACGTCCACAGAGATTATATGCTTTCAAGTAGATTAGCCTATGTCAATAAAACACACCTTGAGTCAATTTTTTAAAATGACTAGTTTTAAAGAAAAACTGTTAATGGCAGAATTGATATACAGCTTGCACTTCTGTCAGCTACAGTTACACATAAAGTTTCCAACACAAACTAATGGAAATATACAACTAGGGGCTAACTGAAACCTATAGGCCAGATCCTCAGCGAGGGTAAACAGCCAGTTCCATTAACTTCAGTGGAGCTATGCCAGTTTATAGCATTTGAGCATCTGGCTCCCTATCACTATGAAATGTACTGTAGTTGGCTGTGCTGAAATCTCTTCAGGAGAGCCAGAACACTATACCTGGAGAAAAGAGGTTCCTGGATACATGGAGAAAGGAAGGAAAAGAGGAGAGGGATGGGCAAGAGAAGGAAATGCAAATTTAACTGCACCTCAAATGTTTTGTTTTTGTTTGTATATTTATCTATTTTATCTAGCTAGATTGTAAACTCTTCAGGGCAAAGACTTGTTTTTTTTAATTACTGGTGCAGTATTACATTTTGGGGACAACTGCAACGCGTAGTAAATAAAAGAACAATTTCAAGGAAAGTCACACTTCAGATATACCAAATTATTTGACAAGGATTTGAATTGTGACTGTTGCAAGACTGATGTATATATGTGTAATCATTTACTAGTGCATTAGCAGACACACCTGGTGCCAGATCATTACATAAAGCCCCCTTCCTTTTAATCACAGTAGTTTTCACCAATGGGAAGTTACAGTGATGGAAGTTGGATTACAGCGACAGTGATGGAACTGCAAGAGGCCATGGGGTATTAGCTATGCCCATGAAGCGCTCCAAATAACTAGCTCATTAATTTATCATTGCATACCCAACAAAGAAAGGGTTAATGAAGAGCAAATTATTTTAATAAATAGAAACTGCCGGATGTTTCTATTTTCTCCAATTATTGTGTACTATATCAGTTACTAAAGCTTCAAACAGAACAATTAAAACACATCTAAGAAGCACTGCAGAGTTCTGTTGTCCCACACAATTATCTCCACAGCAAAACTTGCAGCTAATGTGTTGCAATATGCTATTCAACACCAAACACTTCCTTTCCTATGATAGAAGATATTCCAGGAATTTAATTTGTGAACTCCCAGGTGGCTGCATTCCACATTGCACATGCCTGAAGGCAAATAAAGCCTTTCATATTTTTCACACCCCCAGGTGAATGTTCCAGATTTGTTCCAAAAAGAGCTCCCCTTCAGGTACCACATCACACAATCACAGACCTAAGAACTCATTTGGAAGCCACTATAAGATTATATTAAAAATTAAACACATCATCATTATTATTATTTAAATATTTTGTATGCATTTTGTACTCTGAATTTCAGTTTCTTCTAGATATCATAAAAGAATATGCAAAGCTTGCAATCTATTTTCATGGAAAGGACAGTCTTGTTATAAGGGACAATAATGTAACAGACTCAATTCCACTGCATATTTGGCATGTCTTTAAAGCACTTTAATAATATTTTAATACATACAACAGAAGTAATATTCAATAAATGTTTCTGAGGAAACTGACAAACAAAATTTGTTAACTTGTTTAAAAGATTATGCAACTATTAGCTTAACATAAATTTTCAGTGCTTGAAGAAACTAAACCTTGCCTACCACTGAGTGTGTCAAGAATGCTTTCAAGTATCCAGGTAGGTTTTAAGTAATTAAAAAGTACAAACTCATCTACAACTTTCCGGATTGGTACAAAAAAGCAAACATTACTGTTGATATTGAATAAAAGAGCAACTTGACCATCAGTTCAAGTGCACTACTTATTAAAGTATATAGAAATGTTTTCATGGTGGATCAAAAGGTTCCTCTCAATTCATAAAAATACATTCCAAGAACCATCAAAGATGCCATGCCTTTGATTCAAAAAGGTAGTGGAAATCAAGAACAGCACAATTGTTAAAACACATGAAGTATAGAACACCACCCTTCAAGCTGAGAAGAACCACCAAAGCTTTTAAATTTGTATTAATATGAGGAAAAAAAAAACTTAAGCTTCAGCTTTTTATACGCGTATATAAACTAAAGGTCAGATCCTTCAAAAACATATCCACAAGAATAAAGTTATTCCCATGTGTAAGTTTCAGATCCATAGCTTCGTACTCATGTATGTAAGTCATTCATGTGTATTAGATCAAGCCTTAATACTGGAGAAAATGATGAGATAAATACAAAATCAGTATTAAAAGGGCTAAGTGGCATGTCAAATACTGCACTGACATTTCATTTTGGGGGCACCAGTTGAAGACCTAATGGAGCAAAAAGAAGTTAGTTCGGCACTCTTAATCCAGTCTCTGCTGGTTACGTTACAAAGTCATCAACTAGACTTGGACCTGGTCTACACTGCCGGCAAAATTCGGCAGCAGTCGACAGGAATTATGCAATCTATGCGTAACTCCTGTTGACTTCGTAACTTCTGTTTAGTGCGTCGTCTCCACTGCGCTGTACCAATGGGAAATGTGTACCTGTCAACGCAGTGCTATGCTTTTTAGGAAGGTGGTTTTATTAGGTCAACTATTTATTAGATCTATTGAACGTGTCTTCACTGCCACTCAATCAAACTGTAACTAGTAACCTTTCCTTAAAAGATTTGCCCTACGGTGTTATGGTGTGGACATCAAGTTCTCTTTAGCCTTTGATCAGGTGGTTTTCTAGCAATTCTTCTCTTATGCCAGCAAATAAATCAGGGGTGACTCCACTGAAGTCAATAAAGTTACAGTAGAGTAAAAGTGGTATAAAAGGAGAATTAGGACCATAATGCAAAAGGCTTGTATTGAGGCTATTTTGTATCACTATGTTGGCCTGCTTGTGAGTTAAGAACTTCACTTATCTGTGCTGCATTAACTCCTTAACTGAGTAGGTAAAACCAAACAAAATGTGTTAGTTTTTTCATATATAAAAAATAGAATATGTACTTTCAGGGCCTAATTCTCTACTCCATTACATCAATTTTATGCCACTGTAACGCCATTGAAATCATGGAATTAAACAGGTATAAAAAGGATAATTAGGTACTTTAGCTAGAGAAGAACTTAAACCATGATATTCCATAACACAACTTCCTCTCTGTAAGCTATACATAATATCCTCTGAATTAACACATGACAGAAAAAGCCAACATTTAGACCTGACAGACTACTACCTGTATTTAAAACACGTCATTCACCCTCAATCTGAACACACCACACTTCTGGTAAAGCAATTTCATGGATCATAAAAAGCCAGCCTTAAATTTTATACTCCTAGACAGAGTCACCACCTGTACGTCATTGAGCCATTTTACAAGCTTTTCTGGTACTTTAGTTACTTTTACAGCTATCTAGTTTTCCACCATCCTTCTTTCCATGCAATCATTCTACTGCAAAGCATTCCTTATCTCTAATTCAGGCTTATGAAATTCTTGGGAATCAGACAAGCTTTGCCATATTGGTTGTTGTCACTTGAAGAGGAAAGGTAAGATTGATTCTCTGAGAAAGAATTATTAGCCTGAAATACTTCCAAGTTGAACACACCTAGGAACAAAACTATTCCACTGGAATAATTCAGCTTTATGGCAACCCAAAGATAGCAACTAAGGCCTGATCCACATTACAAGTTTCCACCAGTAGTGAAATGGTTTTCAGAATCCATTCTTGAAAACCATTTCATGAAAAATCCATCTCCGTGGAAAGGAAAACGTGTTTTTAAAATAATTGTTGAATATTGATTTCTAACTTAAGCCTTGCTCGTAAAATCTTGGCCCTGGTGAAGATAATAGGAGTTTGGCTATTTACTTCAGTAGGGCCAGGATTTTCACCCAACAAATGTAAAATTTTTCCCAGGAACTGATCTTAAAAACTACTTCAGGATCAGAGGAAACACAAAGGGCAAGAACCAGAATGTACAAGATAGTCCTAAAAAATCATTGACGCCAGTCTGTGGCAACCTTATGCATACTGATGAGTGTCTACTCACTCAAGCAGTCCACAGAAATGAATGGGACTACTCGCAGAACTGCCCACTAACTTTAATAAGGATTCCACAAGCTGACCTGTGGACTCTATTGACCTGAAGCAATAAATATTTTGGGTAATATTTTCAAAAGCACCTAGGTGACTTAGAAGTCTGTGTCAGATTTTCAGAATTGACTTAGGTACGTAGGCTTCTAAGTCCCATTGACTTGCAATGAGAAATATGCTCTTAAGTAACCAAGTCACTTTTGAAAATGGAATTTAGGCCTATAATTTAAAGGTATTTATGCACTGTTACACTCAACATTACAATGGATAGCTGATTTAGGAGCTTATCTCATTTTCAGATGGGATATAGGCACTACATGAGCCAAAGTCAAACTGGGCTCCTAAATCCCTAAATCTAAAGTGCCTAAGTATCCTTTTGAAAATGAGACGTAGGGCTTGTCTATACATAAACTGCTACAGCAGCACAGTGGCACCACTACAGTTGCACTCCCTACACTGATGTGGGGGGGTTCATCCATTGACACAGGTAACACCTCCCTGAAAGGCAGTGGTTAGGTTGATTTAACTACTTCACTCAGGGGTGTGAAAAATTCTAAGCAATGTAATTATACTGACCTAAATTCCTAATGTAGACCTAAATCAGCTAAGCACTGCAACTCCGAGGCTGGGTCTACACTGACAGCCGCAAATTCGCCACCATCAGATTGATTGCTCTGGATCAACTAAGCAGCCTGTGTAGATCCGCTCAGTCGATCCTGCAATTGATGCCGGAAAACCACCCCAGTAAGTGGCGCAGTGCAGTGTGGACGGCGCGCAGACCAGATGCAGCAAAGTCGACGGGAGATACACAAGTGATTTACGCCACTTGCGTATCTCCCATCAACTGCCGCTGAATCTGGGAGGTAAGTGTAGACCAGGCCTTAGTGTAACAATACCTAAACACCTTTAAAAATCTGGGCCCTAGGCTTTTACTCTTACTTTTGTCTCTTCTAAATTTTATCCAAGTACTATATAAAGGGTCTAATTCTTAACATTTGAAAATACCTATCAATTGTGATGTTATTGTCACTTGTCCTCAAGTGTGGTATCAGTAGTATATCTAGGTAAGTTCAGTTCAGACAATACAGTACCGACAGGGATATTGCTAAACCCAAAGTCCAAGTTTTAAGTGGGTAGACTGGAGGATCACTCATTCTTAATCAAATCTGAGATCAGCAGCTGCTGAGTATCCATGCACCTTCCAACCTTGCCAAAAGAAGAGGTTATTCACCTTGTGCAGTAACTGCAGTTCTTTGAGATGTGCGTTCCTATGGGTGCTCCGCTCTACGTGTGTTCATGTCTCTGTATCTCAGATCAGAGATTTTAGGTAGCAGTGTCCATTTCACGCACATGCTCCCCATCTCACACTCTACCTTGCTGCTATGTAGTGCTGTGAGGGTGAACTGCCCTCAGTTCCTTCTCTACTGCAGAGCTCCTAGATAAGAACTCCAAAGCAGAGGGGAGGAGGGCAGGTAGTGGAGCACCCACAGGGAGACACACCTCAAAGAACTGCAGTTACAAGGTGAGTAACCTCTTCTTCTTTGAGTAGTGTCCTATAGGTGCTCCACTCTAAGTGACTCTACAGCAGCACCTTTGCTGGAGGAGTGGGGCTTTGGAGTTGAGTCCAATATTGATAATGGTGCAGTCAAGCCAAATATCGCATCAGATGCTGAGTCACAAGTGACTGCATAATATTCAGCAAATGTACGAGCAGATGCTCACGTCGCTGTTCTTTATATTTCCGTGATTAGAACGTTATCGAGGACAGCTATGGAAGTAGACAGATCTTGTAGAATGAGTTCAAGCTCCTGAAGGATACTGAAGTTCATGCTTGCATTAGTAGTAGTTAATGTAGTCTGATATCCATGTAGAGAGAGTCTTTGCTTAGAGACTGGGGGTCCCTTGGATCTGTCTGCAATGGAGAGGAATAGTCTTGAAGATTTTCTGAAAGGTTTGGTCCTTTCCAAATAAAAGGCTAACATTCTCCTGACATCAAGTGTGCATAATGTTGCCTCCCTTTTATCTCAGTGCAGTTTGCAAAAGAAGGTAGGGAGGTGGGGATAATTTTATTTATGTGGAAGGCTGAAGGTATTTTTGTTGGAATTTGGGGTGGAGTCACACTGTGACCCTATTTTTGAAGAAAATCATAAAGTGGGAATACACCATTAGGACCCCTATCTCTCCCACTCTCCAAGCAGCTGTGAGGGCCACTATTAATACAATTTTCATAGAGAGGTGTAGAAGTGAGCAAGTGGCCATAGGCTCAAAGAAGGACCTTGTAAGATAGTTTAAGACAAGATTATGGTCCCATTTTGGTGTAGGATCTCTGATTTGAGGTTAGAGGGTTACTCATACCTTTAGAGAAATCTTTTTGTTGTACGAAACACAAACACAGAATAATTGTCTATCTTCTGATCTTGAGGGCTGCAAGATGTACCTTTACCGAGCTTAGAGAGACCTGATTTTTTTAAATTCTAGAGTGTAGATTAGCAAAGGAGTAAAGGAGAAGAGGTAGAAGTAACCTTTCTTGAGTCACACCACATTTGGAATCTCTTCCATTTTTGAATATACATGTGATAGGTAGTTATTTTCCTGCTATGTACAAGTACCTTGTTCAAATCCTCAAAACAGTCCCTTTCTAAGCTTTGGAACCATCAAGGAGCCACACTTTGAATTGGAGAACTTGTAGATTGGGGTGACAGATCTGTGTCACAACTTGAGAAAGAAGAGGAGGAACAGCGTGGAGAGCAGTTGGTGGACAAGCCACATGCTGAGAAAGATATGGAAACTATTACTGTCTTGGCCTGGTTGGATATGGAATTTTCTTTATCTTAGGTATCATCTTAGATATTAGTGGAATTGGTGGAAAATCATACAATGTCTGTTCCATCTGAGGAGAAAAGCATCTCTAAGAAAATGGTGACCTACTCCGGAGCAGACCTGGGAGCATTTCTTGTTCTTGGCTGTGGCAAACACGTCGATCTTTAGAGTTCCCCAATGTATGAATATGCTGTGAAGAAGAGTAGTATCTACTTTCTACTCGTGATTTTAGGAAAATTTTCTGCCGAGAATATTCGCTGTAGTGTTCTGTATGCCCAGGAGGTAGGTTTCTGAGGTGCTGATATGGTGATAAATGCACCAGTTCCATTGTTTCACTCAGCACACAGGGAAGGTGATCTTGCTCCTCCCTGGTGGTTTATGTAGAACATACATGCAAAGTTGTCTCTCATAATCTTTACATGTTGGCCTTTGATCAGTGGTTGGAAGTGTGAGCAGGCATTTCTGACTATTCTGAGCTCTAGTAAGTTGATATGTAATGTGGATTTGAGAGGGGACCATTCACCCCGAATTAGGTAGGTGTCCCTCTGGGCTCCCCATCCCTTTAGGGAATGCTTCTGTCGTCAGTATCAATGATAGGGGTGGTTGAGTGAAGGGGGCTCCATCTGCCCACCAGCCAAGAGAGTTTTTGACCAACAAACACATTGATAGAAGTTTGTTTAAATTGTGTCTGCTCGGGACATATACTGTTCTGAGTCACCCTTGAAAGCAATGCATGTGGAGTCTCACATGCTTTATGAAAAAGATGCCTGCCATCATGCGCCCCACTAGCTGAAGACAGGTTCTTGACAAGATCTGAGGACTGGCCTGAACTGTCAGGATTAAACTGGCTAAGGTGTTGAACCTGTGAGATGGGAGGAAGGCTTTGGCCTCTGTTGTATCTAGGTAGCCTCCTAGGAACTCCAGATGTTGCATTGGGTATTTAGTTGGGTATTTGTATTTCTCCTGGGTATTCAGCTTGGTATTTGTATTTAGCTGGGTATTTAGCTGTAATCCCAGTTATAGGAATAGATCTATAGTCTTTCGTGTCTCTCTCCGGGCCTCAGTGAAGGAGCATACTTTGAGTAGATAATCACTTAGATACAGAAATATCATGATGCCTTGTTTGTGAAAGTGTGCAGCTACCACAGAAAGGAATTTTGAGAACACTCAGTACAATGGTAGACCAAATGGAAGCACCTTGTATTAGAAGTGATCTTGACCCAGAAAGAATCTTAGGAACCTCCTATGGGATGGGTGGGTTGTGATAAGAAAGTAAGAGTCTTATAGGTTGAGGGCTGAGAATCAGTCCCCCTACTCTAGAGATGGGATTATTGCTGACAAGGTAACCATCTTGAAATGTTGTACTTTTACAAATCTGTTGAGTGCTCTTAGATCCAGAATGGGTGTCCAACCACCGTTCTTCTATATCAGAAGTATTTGGAATAGAAACTCTTCCCTCTGTGTTGGATGGGAACTAGTTCTATAGCACCTAGTTTTAGAAGGTGTTTTGTTTCCTCGTGTAAAAGGTGCTTGTGAGAAAGGTCTCTAAAGAGGGATGGGAAGGAAGGGTGAATGGAGGAGAAGAGGTCAAATGGATTTAATATCCTTTCGTGATGATCTCTAGTACCCATTTGTCTGTGGATATATACTCCCAGTTTTGATGAAAAGGAGTAAGGCAGTCACCAAACTGGTTGTTTTGGTTGCTGGAGCAAATGAAACTGAGGATGTTAGTTCAGAGCCTCAACCAACACATCAGAATTGTTGCTTGGATGTAGGTGGCTGTGATGTCAATGATTGTGGGCAGTTGGTCTCTTTTTATAATCTCTGCCTCTTTCTTTGAGGTTCATTGTGTCTCTGGGGAGGAGGAAAGTGAGTAGGATGGGATCTCTGTGTCATCTGGTATTTACTACGTCTCCTTTTTTGGGAAGGAATGCAAATACCCAGAGAGCGTAATGTGGCTGCAGAATCTTTTAATGAGTGAAGGGATTGGTCCATTCTTTATGCAAGCAATTTTGATCCCTCAAACAGGAAGTCTTTCACTGTGGCTTGTACTTCCTGTGGAAAGCCAGAGGGATGAAGCCAAAAAGTTCTCCTCATGACCACTGCTGTGGAGATGGAATGAGCAACTGTAACAGCAGCATCCAGAGAAGCATCCAGAATGCTGTCCTCGTGAGAGGCTCACCCTCAGCAATAATCACCTAGAATTGCTCTTTCTGTTCCAATGGCAGGGGCTCAATAAAGGCGTTCAATTTACAGTAATTGCTATGGTTGTATTTTGCCATGATGGCTTTGTACTTACTGATCCTAAGTTGTAGGGTCGCTGAAGAATAAGATTTACGTCCAAATAAATCCAGTCATTTCCATTCTTTGTCGTATGGTGTCGTTTTAGTATGGTCGTTTCTGCCACATTTGTTAATAGTGCCAAAAGAGTGTCTTTGAGGCTGGTTGAGGGAAAAAAGTGTGACTTTAGACAGCATTTTTTGTCTGCATGCTTGCATATTAAGGGTATTGTAATTGGTGTTTGCCATATAGTTTTTGCCAGATAAAGCAAAGCCTCATTGATGGGCAAGTCTGGCTGATGATATCTGCAAGATGTCAAGCAGTTTCTGTTGCGACTAACTTCTTCAAATGGGATTTGCAGCAAATCCACTATGCTCTTAAAGAGGTCTTGGAACTGCTTGAAGACATCTGCTGTACTTGGTGTGGGAGGCATAATCGCATAATAAAGATGAGGAAATGTTGGTCACTGAGTAGCCTTCTTGTCTGTTCTGCTGAATGAACAGGTTCAGGACTATTTAGAAAGATTGGACACACAAATCCATGGGGCCAGATGCAATGCATTAGAGAGGGCTGAGGGAGTTGGCTGATGTGGTTTCAGAACCATTAGCTATTATCTTTAAAAGTTTGTGGCAACTGATGGAGGTCCCTGATAATTGGAAAAAAGACAAATATAGTGCCCATCTTCAAGAAAGGAAGAAAGAGGATCTAGGGAACTACAGACCAATCAGCCTTAATCCCAGGAAAAATCATTGGGCAGGTCCTCAAGGAATCCATTTTAAGGCACTCTGAAGAGAGGAAGGTGATCAGGAACAATCAACATAGATTCACCAAGGGAAAGTCATACCTGACCAACCTGATTTCCTTTTATGAGGAGGTGGCTGGCTCTGTGGATGTGGGGAAAGCAGTGGACATGATCTAACTGGACTTTATCAAAGCTTTTAATACAGTCGCCCACAATATTCTTATCGGCAAGTTAAAGAAGTATGGGTTGGATGACTGGACTATAAAATGGATAGAAAGCTGATTAGATCATCGGGCTCAGTGGGTAGTGATCAATGGCTCCATGTCTAGCTGGCAGCCGGTAACAAGCGGAGTGCCCCAGGGGTCAGTCCTGGAGCCGGTGTTGTTCAACATCTTCATTAACGATCTGGAGGATGGAGTAGATTGTACCCTCAGGAAGTTTGCAGACGACACTAAACTATGGGGAGTGATAGATTCCCTTGAAGGTAGGGATAAGATACAGTGACCACACAAATTGGAGGATTGGGCCAAAAAAAATCTGATGAGGATCAACAAGGACAAGTGCAGAGTCCTGCACTTAGGATGGAAGAATCCCATGCACAGCTACAGACTGGGGATTGACGGGCTAGGCAGCAGTTCTGTAGAAAAGGACCTGGGAGTTACCGTGGATAAGAAGCTGGATATGAGTCAGCAGTGTGCCCTGGTTGCCAAGAAGGCTAATAGCATATTGGGCTACATTAGTAGGAGCATTGCCAGCAGATCATGGGAAGTGATTATTCCCCTCTATTCGGCATTAATGAGGCAACATTTGGAGTACTGTCTCCAGTTTTGGGCCCTCCACTGCAAAAAGGACGTGGACAAGTTGAAGAGAGTCCAGTGGAGGGCAAGAAAAATGATCAGGGGGCTGGAACACAAGACTTATGAGGAGAGGCTGAGGGAACTAGGCTTGTTTAGTTTACAAAAGAGAAGAATGAGGGGGGATTTGATAGCAGCCTTTAACTACCTGAAAGGGGGTTCCAGGGAGGATGTTGTTAATGGTGGTAGATAACAGAGCAAGGAGCAATGGTCTCAAGTTGCAGTGGGGGAGGTCTAGGTTAGATATCAGGAAAAAGTTTTTCACTAGAACTGAACAGAACAGTGAAGCACTGGAATGGGATACCTAGGGAGGTGGTGGAATCTCCGTCTTTAGAGGTTTTTAAGCTCTGGCTTGACAAAACTCTGGCTGGGATGATTTAGCTGAGGTTAGTCCTGCTTTGAGCAGCGTTTGGACTAGATGACCTCCTGAGGTCCCGTCCGACTCTAATATTCTAAGACCTCAGACCAATGGTGGTTGAGAAGAAACTTAGGGTGGTTCATCTGCATAGTGCTAAATAGCAGCAAAGTAGAGTGCGAGACAGGGAAAGCACATGTGTGGGGCAAACAGACACTACTACCTAAAAATCTATGATCTGGGGCACAGGGACACAAACACACCTAGAGTGGAGCACCCGTAGAGACACTTCTCAAAAAAAAATCTCAGTATAGTGCATCCTACCCAACTATCAGATTCTTAGGCAACTATTAGCTTAGTAACTAAGTTCTGATGTGAAAGCTACACTGTGCATGCATCAATCAATAAATATTAATACTTTGTACAGTACATATTTATGCATTTAATTACAGTAGCAGCCCAAGGCTCCAAACAGGACTGAAGCCCTATTGGGCTAGGCACTATGCAAACAAAGGAAAACAGAGCATAAACTCTTTGGGAGAGAGACTAAGAGAAAGGAGGTGGGTGGAAACCACCCACACAGATGAAAGGTGAGCTAATAGGATAGAACATAAAAAGCGAAGTGATCAGAGTGAAGGCAGGCACTTTTTATTATTTTACATGTGTTTTACTTATAAAGTGTTTTTAAAAAAAAAAAGCTGAAGGGGTTTCTGTGAGGACACAAGCAACCCAGCGGAGTGGATAAAGGAAGAGGGGAAACTCCAAGGGAGGGAGATAGAAAGCATCTCTGTAGCAAGGTGCTGTGGCCTTCCTCAGAGCCTGGGCCTGAGGAAAGGTCGCAACACCCCTGCTGGATAGAACAAGGCACTGCAGGCCAAACAACTCAGGAAAAAAGGGGCAGAGCCAGAACAGGAAGGGCCAGTATAAAAGGCTGGCCTAGCAGTTCAGTCAATGGGAAGCTGATGCAGGCAGACGTGTCTTCCCAGAGGCTGCGGTCTAGGCCTGATCCAGGCCCCGTGACTGTCTAGAGCAACCTCCCCACTAACAGGAGCCTCCATAGCCTGCCTGGATTGCCAGGCCTGAGTGATTGGGTAGCTGCTGGGTGGGAGAAACCCCTCAAGACTGGCCTTGACCTGGAGGAGCCGCCCGACATAGGGAACCCACAGGAGCAGACTGAGCCTCGTGAACTGAAGAAACCCCTGGAACCCTGTGACCTGGAGGAGCTGCCCTCTGCTGACAACCCTGAGGAGTTTCTGGACCTGCCCCCAGTTGACAATGAGAGACTTGCAGGATGCCCGCTCACTGTCTACCCCAACAACCCAGAGGGAGACACCTGGATGCAGGTACCCAGGGACTGGGTGAGAGGAAGTAGCTTTGCCACTGATAGGGCCCTGGGCTGGGACGCAGGGGAGTCGGATGGGCCTGCATCCCCCTCCCGCTTCCCTAACCAGCCCGGGAGTGATTGGCTTCCTCTGAGTGCCTAGAGGTTACCGAGCTTTACCAGCCCCACCTGCCAATAAGGGCAGGGGCTTTAAATTATTTTGCCTGCCCTGCTCGCTTGAGGGCTGGGGGATATTGACTCCTTCACCAGCTCTGCCCGGTTTAAGGGGCAGGGGCTGTAGATTACTTTGCTCGCCCTGCTTATTGGGAGGCCAGAGGCTACTGACAACTTCACCAGCCCCATCCAGCTTGAGGACTGGGGGGCTGTAAACTGCTTACCTGCCCCACCCACTTGAGGGTTGGGGGCACCAGACAGCTTGCTAGCCCTGCCTGTTGGAAGGCAGGGGTCATGGACTTCTTACCAGCCCTGCCTTACGTGAAGGACAGGGGGCTACAGACTGTCATAGAAGCCTGCCCCGCAAGGGGCTGGGGCTAAAGACTAGTAAGCCGTGAGCTTATGCCCCTAGACCAAGGCGCTGTGGCCTTCCTCAGAGCCTGGGCCCGATGAAGGGTCATTATGCCCCCAGCTGGACCATGCCACCAGCCTACAGTCTGTAAATAAAAACTCAGGTACACAGCCCTAGTATTTATGTGGCCTGCTGAAAAGATAGGCAGGGACATAAGGCAAACTTTCACAAAGTGAGCAGCAAATCTGGAGTGAGTCTGACAACACAGAAAGGTTGATGTGCTTAGCAGAGCATGATGGAGGGAAGATGCTAGGAAGGTTTTGTCATCTGAATGGAAGGTTTGTGAACTTGTCTCTGGGGCAAAGGAAATTTCAGTAGCGGGGGAGGTGGAAAGATGTTAGGTGGTAAGGACTTTGATGTTTTTCACTGTACTACTGGATGTAGGTGAGCCTTTAAGTCTACTTTTTAAGATGATGGTTAAGAACAGGCCAACAGATGAGAGAGGTCATAGATACAGGGTAGAAAGGAGGACTGGAAGATCTCCCCACAGTGTAGCTAGACACAATACATGGCTAAGTCCAACCTTGCAAAAATGACTATGAATAGTAATTTAAACATTTGTTAGCTATAATAGAAATTAGAAAATGGTATATAAAGTGTACAACCATTTAGCACTAGAGTGTCTCCAACAAGGCTACTAGAATAGCAGCATTGAGATCATCACTGAGAAAAGTTAACAAATCCTAATTCTTCAAATGAAAGGAGTAGCTCCCTAGTATTACGCTAGTAGGAAACTCCCACATTAGCACGCCATATTGTGAAATCAAGGTTCCCAACATCAGAGTTGATTTATCTATTTGCATCAAGAAGAGTAATTTAATACACCTGGATAATAAACTCATTTGATGCTGTGATGTTTCTCAGAGAAAAAACTCCTGTGCCAAAGCACAGCACTTGAGGAGAATGATCTCATCTCTAGGCCTGGGGAAACAATAATCTCCACTAGTTGCAATCCATCAGCACTCGGTGATGGGAGCTTTGGTCCCACTCTTGCCAAGAGCTTTATGTATAATTTAAATGCGTACAAGCTCTAGTCAGCCAATCTCAAATGAAAGAGAAACTGTGCCTGATGAAATATATTCTATTTTTTAAACCCTAACGTTTGTTTGTTACAAACCCAGTTTATCAGAATAGGCTCGTCCATCTTTTCCCATGTCCTCTCTTGTATGCTGCCACTGCCACACTGTTTTCAGAGAGGAAACCAGGCCATCTTTTCAAAGGTGCTATCTACTGCAATAGATCTTATAGCCTGTGGTTGCCCAAACTTAAACTTGATTGTGCAAAGCAGTAGTCAACAAAATAGGGTAGATCCTCAGCTGCTGTAAATCCTCACAGCTCCATTTGTACGCCATTGATTCACATTAGGTGAGAATCTAGCCCAGTGGTTCCCAACCTTTTTGGTTCAAGGGCCAGAGATATTTTTTTTTACTATCTTGAAGTGCCTCCTGTCTCCGCCAGCAGTCCCCCCTTTCTCCCTCCTCCCACAGCCAGAGGGAAGGAGTTCAGGGAGGAGGCTCTCCTGTTCCCCTGGCTGCAACAGGGAAACCGCATGCGTCCTGTAGCCCCGTGTACTCTACCTGGGTCCCTAGGCTGTGGCTCCCGTCTTCTGCCAGGGGGATGGGAGATCTGTGCTCCCATCCCTCTGGCTCCAGAGAGACCCCAGCACTTAGGGACCCAGGTGGAGCATTTTGCTGTGCTCCCTGTTACAGCCAGGGGTAGGGGAGCACTGATCTCCCATTCCGTTGGCTGCAGCAAGGAGCCTGCACTGGCCTTTTAACCCCACGGCAACGTGCTCTCTCTGGGTCTTTAGGCAGCAGCTCCTTTCTGCAGGAGAGTGGCAGGCCACTCTTAAAGCTCCAATGGACCACTTTTGGCCACCAGGCTACAGGTTGGGAATCACTCCAGCCCAATCACTAAGCACTGCAATAGTTTTCAGTTCACAGGCTGTCTGAAGTCCAAAGGAACATCACAGGGTAAAACTCTTAGGTCTGGATGCTCTCTCCTGCAAGCAAATGCAATAAGAAAAAGGGCAAAAGGGCCTCAAGACCAAAGCCAGTGAAAGGAGAAACAGGAGCTGTACAGCATGTTACCTTGAACCCACAGAAATCTCTCTCTCTGAAACACTCCACAAGTGGGAATCTGCACAGTGGAGATTGGCAAAGTAGGTCTTAGATGAAAGTACACTGGGAGGTGAGTCTATCCTGAGTAGGCACTATGTGCAGCATTCTCCCCTCAAAATCTGGCAGGTCTCCAGGCCTAAGTCCAGTTAATGCTGCTCAAAGCAGCATGAACTTCTATCTCCGTGACTTCTAGACCCCTCAAATGGAGGGGAGAAGGTGCAGCAGGGATAGACAGAGACGGTCAGACTCTTCAGGGAGATGTGACACTAAAGGGAGGACAAACACAAACAGCATATAGGATCACCCCAGGATCTGCAGGACCTCATTTTCCTGAACAGTCTGAGGCTCTCTAGGGTAGGCTCTTTCTCCATGAGGCAGACAACTCCTCCCCCATGCTAAAAGGGGTGAATGCAGCAGCAATTCTGCAAGGCTCTTCTCATGGAATATACAAGCCAGTTTTCCCCTCCTATGGATTTTTCCACAGGAGGGGAGTATTTAGCTCCTGTTATCATTTTTATGGCCTAACATATAGAGTAATTGAATCTAATTTTTAAACTTTGCTCTCGTTTTACATTAGATTGATAGATGAAAATGGTGAAATAAAATAAGACCCTATACAAGGAAATATTGTATGAAAACAAATTCATTTTATAAAAGAAAAGTTCAACATTATTTATAATTCATAATCAATTCCAATTTGTAATTTACGTAGATGTCTGTGCAACATTCTCCAATGGGAATGAGCATCCAACAGACTGATTTATATTAAATTCCAAGTTTAGGACTCCTAAATCACCACTCTAACAGTGCTTGCTAGTGAAAGTGCAGGGACAGCATTTCTTGCCATGGCTGAAGGAAAACAGAAAGCTGTGAGTGAAGGATTGCTTGAAGGTCATGTATTGCCAAGGCTTCAAGGTAAACACAGGTGTTGTGGAAAGAAGCACATGAGGCTATCCTATAAGGCAGCTAAAGAAACACAAGCAGTTACACTTCTGAATTTCAGTGCTGAAGTTGAAGAAAAACTAAGTGATTTTAAAAATTCATAATTTTACATTCCTCAAACCTTGATTTAGTGTACTTTTATTTTAGCAGTAGCATGTTCCTGTAGCCTTCCTGGCCATGTTTGTTGTTGGAGATGGAAGATGAGATGGACTTGAAGCATTTTCTTCCAAAGACCTCTTTTTTTATGCTGTGTAAAGTAGTCTGAAGTTATTGCCACCTCATTTACTGGCCTTTAACAAGGATTATTTTTATATATGTGAGGTTAAGCCTGCTGATTTATTTAACATGCAATTTTGCTAAATGTCAAGAGGATTTGTATTTTTATCACATTTGTATATACATTAAAATTAATCTATGCCTTGGCAACTGCAGGATTACATGAAACAAATTTTACATATTTTAACAATTTAAAATATTGCAGCTGTTAAAATATTTATTTTTGCTATTAATGTGTAATGAGTTTGATTATCAAATAATCCAGATCCTTATCTGGTGTAAATTAGTGTTACTTCATTGACTTACACCAGCCATGGAGCTGTGCCACCTTACATAAACTAACCTGGTTTTGAACCAAATCCTGTATCTCCCTCCATCTTCCTATACGCCTTATCCTACCTCTTCCTATACTCCTTCCCTACCTCCTGTGCTACAAATGTGCAAGTCATCATAAGAAGATGGCCCCATGGATAAGGGACCCAGCCTTCCCACTGAAGTCAGCAGCAAAATTCCCATTAAGCTCAATAGGTCAGGATCAAACTTTAAGCAAATGCTATACAAATGGGAGGTATTACAGTAGTACCTTGACTTACGAGTTTAATTCGTTCTGTGACTGAGCTCGTAACTTAATTTGCTCGTATGTCAAAGTAATTTTCCCCATTGAAATTAACTGAAATGCTATTAATCCGTTCCCGCCCCCCAAAAACCACCCCAATTTTTTTTACATGTTTTTAAATAAGAAAAATGTACTTTATAAACAACAAATAATGTATAAAAAATAATAATACATAATAAAAGAGAATGTAAAGAAATAAACTGGTTTTATTAAGTGTACAGTATTTATCTTGAAGGTCAGACGAAGATGCTGGCGGAGGTGGAGGAGATTGGCGGAGGAGGTTGGGGGAGTTTTTCATTTCGTGCTCTATCACTTAACTTAACTTACTCGCTACACACTTAATGCTACAATTTATTGCTAAATTTAACTTACACACTATGCTACACTTTATCGCTAAACTTAAATGCTACTTTTTTTTTTTTTTCTTTTCCCCACTTCACAATCTTCTTCTTCTTCTTCACTGACTTTTGCCTTTTTCGGCACACGTTCCTCCCTTTCCCTTGCAGGGCGTTTCAATAAAAACCTGTCCAAGGAGGTTTGTTTCTTCCTCCCTTTCAAAATGTTACGAAAATGAGTGAGGCAAGTGTCGTTACACAGCGCCAACGCACGACCTGTTGCAACTTTTTCAGGGTGTTTCTTTTCAATGAACTCGGTAATTTTCTCCCACATTCCCAAGATTCTCTTAATCTCACTTGTACGGATAACCTCCTCCTCCTCCTCTGGCTCCCCCACGTTAATTTCCTGCAAAACCTCCGTATGCTGCTGCTGCTGTAGCTCCTTTAATTCCTCCGTCATCAGTTCCTCATTGTGCTTCTCGACGAGGTCGTCAATGGCTCCTTCATTCACTTCCAGGCCCATGGACTTTCCGAGGGATACAATCTCCTCCACCACTAACATTTCCGGCTCAAACCCTTCGAAGTCCCTTTTGGACACAGCCTCAGGCCACAGCTTCTTCCACGCAGAGTTTAAGGTCCTCCTTGTGACACCCTGCCAGGCCATGTCAATAATTCTGAGGCAGGTCACGATGTTATAGTGTTCCTTTCAAAACTCTCTAAGGGTGAGGTTTGTGCTCTCCGTAACCTCAAAGCAGCACCGGAACAGGTGCTTGGTGAATAGTTTTTTGAAATTGGAAATGACCTGCTGGTCCATGGGCTGCAGGATAGGGGTGGTGTTGGGTGGAAGGTAGCGGACCTTGATAAATTTGAATTCCTCCAGGATGTCATCCTCGAGGTTTGGTGGGTGCGCGGGAGCATTGTCAAGGACGAGAAGGGCTTGCAGGGGAAGGTTATTTTCCACGAGGTACTTCTTGACGGCAGGACCAAAGACCAGGTTTACCCACTGCAGAAAGAACTCCCTGGTGACCCACGCCTTTGGGTTTGCCCTCCACATAACCTGCAGTTTTTCTTTAAGAATCTTATGAGACTTAAAGGCTCTGGGGTTTTCTGAGTGATATACGAGTAGCGGCTTGATTTTGCAGTCGCCACTCGCATTTGCGCACAGTGCAAGGGTCAACCTATCCTTCATAGGTTTGTGGCCTGGCATGCTCTTCTCCTCTTCTGTTATATACGTCCTCCTCGGCATCTTCTTCCAGAAGAGCCCTGTCTCGTCACAGTTGAAGACTTGCTGGGGGATGTATCCTTCGGTTTCTACCAGGTTGGCAAACATCGCAATGAAATCCTCAGCTGCCTTCGTATCCGAACTTGCTGCCTCACCATGCCTGACGAAGGAGTGAATGCCAGTCCTCTGTTTAAAATTATCAAACCATCCCCGACTGGCTTTGAATGACTCTTCCAATGCTTTGTCTGTTGATGTTCCCGCCGTCTGCTTCACCAAATCCCCGTAAATGTCTCGTGCCTTCTCACAGATAGCGTGACCGAGTGCATCATCTCCTGCAAGCTGCTTCTCCGTCAACCACACCAACAACAACTTCTCCATCTCTTCATGGACAGAGGTCCGGAGCTTCGAAATGATCGTAACGCCCTGGGCTGGCGTTATAGCCTTTATTGACTCCTTCTGCTTCAAAATCGTACAGATCATAGAAGTACCACGATTGTACTCCCTCGCCAAGTCAACAACACGCACACCTCGCTCATGTTTTTCGATGATTTCGTGCTTTAGATCCATGGACATCATCCTTTTCTTCTTCTCAGCACCGATCTTGGCACTCACATTCTTAGGACCCATGGTTAAAACAAGGAAATTACCCAAAATAAATGCGGAAAATAATCAAACAAGCAACGTCGATCCGACAAAGATGCAAGCACGGCGAGATAAACACGTGAACTGAACGTGCGCACGCTTCCTCCTAGTGGCAGCGGGTGGCGTAAGCTCACTCGTAACTCAAATATTGGCTCGCATCTCAAAGCAAAAAATCGACCGCGCGACGACTTGCATCTCAAAAAACTCGTAAGTTGAGTCGCTCGTATGTTAAGGTTTTACTGTATTTTAAAAAGGATTAAAGTTTGAGCCACCATATTCAGATTTAATCCAATTTCCCCACAATTGAAGTTGTTCTGATTCAGGATTTTTGGATACCATTAGGTATAAAGGGCTGATTTTGTAATATCTTTTTATTCAATTCTCACATTAGCATAAATGAGGAGTCACTCTTCTGAAATTAATGGAGTTAGGTGTAACAATAAAAGGGTGATCAAAAACAAGCTCAACTTCAATTGTGGAAAATTACTATTCTGAAATCAATTATATCAAGTAAATTTGGAGTAAAATCTTCAGAATTGAATTTTGCCCTTTGTGTTTCACATTTTAAAAAGGCATATTCAGCCCTAATTCAGTGTGTCCTGACCAATATCAGATTTCCCCAATTTAAGAGAGTTCTACATTGTTTTATGCATGATTGACATAAGAATTGGGATAGCAGAATTGGACAAATAAAAGTTAACCCTCATTATCTTTAAAAGGAGACTTGCAAATTCAAGAGCAGTGGCTTGAGCCAAAACTCAATGAAGTCAGTGAGATTTTTTTTCTCCCCCAATGGTCTTTGGATCAGGCACTGGGGTAAAATCCTGACCGCACTGAAATCAGTGGCAGACTTCAATTCGGCCAGGATTTCACCTTAGGTGTCTATGGAATACTAAATGAAAGAGAAAATTGAAATTCACTGAAAGAAAATTGCAGGTATGTATTTAAACAAAGAACTGATCTTTAAAGCAGTTTCCCCTTCCCCCCCAATGAGATTATATATAATTAGCTCGAAACACATTTTAAATGTGTGATCCAATTCTCTCTTTGTATCAAGTGCAGAGTTACAAGAAGCAGAATTTATATGTTGATTTACATTGCGCATATAGCTTTGGAGCACTTTGCTTTTATTAGGTTAAAAAAATGCAAGTCATTCCATGCACACACACAAAAATACCAATGGGATCATAGCTTTCCTCATTCACAAATGACCTGCAAATTTTCATTTTTAAAAGCAAAAACTGCTTTTTAATTAGAATTGCACACAAAAAAAGATATGAATCCATCCAAAATACTGTTGTTTTTGGCTGCCTTTAACTAAACAGTTAAACTGATTTTGACCTTTTTTGGGGGGTGGGTAGGGGGTTGTTTTAAGAAAAAAATCATTAAAGCTGGGAAATCTTATGCCAAGTTAAAGGCTCAAGCCAATTTAATAGCCAAGTTATAAACCTTTAGCAAAGGGTGTCTATAAAGCAAGGTTGACAGAATGTTAATTACAGTGGTCCTGCCAGCCATCACTAAAATATTTAGCTTTGTTAGAACTCCACCAGGGAAAGGAACCTGTGCAAAGCTACATAATTTAACCCACATGGGTTTGTATTTTCTGTTTTATTTCCATAAGAACATTTCTCAATGCCAGCATTACAGAGAAAAAGGAGGATACAGCAGTTAAGATACTATAGTGATGGATGACAAAAGGAGAGAGAGAAACTGGACCAGTTATACAGTAGATATAAATATTAGACTGATGTTTGCATTTTATGCTGTTATTTGTCTATCTATTCATCTGTCCTACCATTTAGGCTGTAAGCAATTTGAAGCAGTGACTATTTCCAATTCTATGTCTGTACGCTATCTAGCACAATGGGGTCCTAATGGGCACCAAGTCACAAGATGTTTGACTTGATATTGCATGACATTTTATTAAAAAAACTAGAAAGCTATAAAATTAACACGACATGTTAAATGGATTAAAACCTGGCTAACTGATAGGTCTCAAAATGGTAAACTAGGAATCATCATCAAATGATGTTTCTAATGGGGTTCCTAGTCTTTCATGGGGTTGCATAGGGACTGGTTCTTGGACTTATGCTATTTAACATTTTTCTTAATAACCTGGAAAAAAATATAAAATCATCCCTGATAAAGTTGGCAGATGCAAACTTGGAGGAGTGGCAAATAAAGAGCACTGATACAGAGCAATCTAAATTGCTTGGTAAACTGGGCATGTGTGCTTTAATAACTGTAAATGTATGCACCTAGGAACAAAGAACGTAGACCATATTTCCATGATGAGGGACTGTGTCCTGGAAAGCTGGGACTCTGAAAGAGATTAGTGGGTTGTGGTGGATAATGAGCTGAACAGGAGTTTCCAGTGTGATAATCTGGCCAAAAAAAATCTAACAATCTTGGGATGCCTAAACTAGGGAATCTCGAGTAGGAGTAGAGAGGTTATTGTACCTCTGTATTTGGTACTGGTGTGACAGTGGCTGGAATACTATGTCCAATGCTGGTGTCCACAATTCAAAAAGGATTTGATGAATTGGAGAGGGTTCAGTGAAAAGCCGCAAGAACGATTAAAGGATTAGAAAACCTGTCTTTATGATAACAGATTTAAGGAGCTCAATCAATTTAGCTTAACAAAGAGAAAGTTAAGGGGTGGTCTGATAACAATATAAATACCTATATGGAGAGCAAATATTTAATAACGGGCTTTTCAGTCTAGCAGAAAAAGTTACAACATGATCCATTAGCTGGAAGTTGAAGCCAGACAAATTCAGATCATGGAAGATTCATCACTGATGATTTTTAAATCAAGACTGGATGTTTTTCTAAAAGATCTACACTATGAATTAATTTAGAGAAGGTTTATGGCCTGTGTTATACAGGTCAGATTAGATTATAACAATGGTCCCTTGTGGATTTGGAATCTATAAATCTGTGAACCCTGGTGTGACCCATCCATGCCCAGGGTAGCCCACTGATAATGCCAGGGTCAGGGCAGGCTGCAAAAGGAGAGTGAATTCTCCCAGCACTGGTGGGTGACACTGCAGTCAGACTTCCCAACCAGCCACAAACAGTGCTTCTGATTCCCCCACACCGGTTATCAAGAAGCCACTGTGCAAATACACACAGCCCCCTTTACTGCATTTCAGTCTCTGGCTCCCCAAACTGACACTAGGTCCAGTAAAGAGACCAGTTGTTTAAACTCTATGCTCTTTACTAAAAGATTCCCTCTGATCCCAAGGGATCAGCCACAGTACCAGTTCACTATAAGTTTGGATCTTACCCAAAATACCATGCTGCCAGCCAATCCTTTAGTAACTAAAACTAAAGGTTTATTAATAAAAGAAAAACAAACAATAAGAGAAGTGTTAAAGGCTTAAAGCAATCAGATACATACAAATGATTTAAAAGTCCATATACATCAGGTTTCTAGAACAATTGTGGAGTTGTATAGTTCCTCTGGTATACATCCAGTACCTGGATGGGTCTAAGTCCTTCAGTTCAGTTGCAAAGTGTGTTGATCCAGAGGTGTGTCCGCAGCTGGACAGGAACAAGGACCAAGACAAAAGACAAAATGGTTTCTGTGGTTTGATCTTATATACCCTCTGTCACTGGCCATGTGGCTTGTGGAATTTTACAGGAACCAAAATGGAGTCCAGAGTCACATGGGCCAATCCTGGTAACTCTTCAGGTATGCCTTTAGTTTCTTCCTGGGCCTTTGGCTTCTGTAAAGGTCTCGATGGGCCATTAAGCGGGCTATTGTCCTGCGGCCTCTCTGTCTGGGGTGTGTCTTCTACAGCACAGTTTGAAATACAGGGATATCAAAGATCTCCATAACTTTCTTCACATATATCACACATGAACACAAATATTATCTTCTTACTCAGCACATTATAACCTTTCTAACAGCACCTGACATGGTATATCTCACATGAATTACTATGATGTTGACATACTGATGTCAAATAACACAAATGCCCCCCCCCCTCCTAATGCAGTCCGCATGACACCTGGTAGGGTCCTTTAGGTGCTACTGGGATACACAAAATACAATAATGAATGAAGAAAGATATGGAGTCAGTGAAGGGAATCAAGGAGGATGATGATGTAGTCAAAGCAGTGGAAAAAGAAAATTATTTTAGCTACAGCTTTCTGAATACATTGAAGAAAAGGGCAAGGCCAGAGAAGATTAAAATAACCCAAGTGTGAAAGAATTATGGTGTCAGTCAAAGTTCAGGCAACAGAAGTGCAGAAGAAGGAAAAGATATTAGAAGAGAAAGAGAAAGAAGAGGCTAGATGTTGATGTGCTGTGAAGGAAGGAAGGAGAGAGAGGAGTCAAAGATAACCCAAAGGTTGTGAGCTGGGAGAATAGTAGAGTTGTCAAACACAATGAGGGTAGAAGTCAGAATACATAGGTGGAAAAATGTTTGAATAGGTTTAGTGTGAGGAAGTGATGGAACATATCAGAGGATATCAGAGAGGCAGGAAAAAACCTAGACAGAGGGAGAAGGATGAGTGGACAAGAGTTAGATTTGACACCCATTAATACAGAAGTATTAACAGCAAGCATGAGTCTCGAGGGGAAAAATGAAGGGACGGAGTCCAGGGAATATACAGATGTAGAGGGAGAAAGGAGGAGGAGGATTCAGGAAGCAAAGAAACTGAAAAGTACATGGAGGAGCAATCATTATATTTAGCAAGCAATTACTTTAAAGGTAGTTTCAGAGGTGATAGGGCAGAAGAAAATCAAGGATTTGGAGAAGAAAGAAAAAAGTTACTTACCATGTACAGTTACTGTAGTTTTTCAAGATGCATTGCCCCTATGTATATTCCACTTCTGGTCATTCATGAAGTATGTGTGCAACCAGAAGTGGAATACACATAGGGACAAGGTCCCAAAGTAGTTCAGGAGCTAAAAGATAAAGAGGAGGAAGATAGGGCAACGTTCAGAGAGTAAATAGAGACGGGGAAGATTTCTTTAGGCTAGGGGAAAACCACAATATGCTGGAAGACAGACAAGAGGAGCCAGAGAAGAGCGAGTAATAGTTGAGATTGGGGAGAAGAACACTGCAGGGAGGAAAGTAAACAGGAGATGGGTTCAAAGGGAAGAGGTGAGGTGGATAGAAGTGAGAAGACTACAGGAACAGAGATATTGGAGGACATGATCAAAAGAGAAGGAGGAAAACAAAGAAAAGTACGGAATAGAAAGCTCCTTCCAGCTGCTGGGGAGAGACATCAGAGAAGAACTAGTTTTACACTGAGCAGAGACTTGAAGATGGTGATGCATTGCTGAGGGGTTATTGATTGATGAAAACCATGAAGGATGCAGAATGTGGTTCTGAGCTAAATCACATGGACTTTTTCCCCCAATCAGCCAATAAATGTTCTTATTCTGACATGTGAGGTTTCCCCTGCTGAATGCAGAAGACAACTGATGGCGGTGATAGTCAGGGTCTGCTAAGAAAGTCCATTCATCATTCTGAACTTAAGATCTGCCACCATTGTTCAGAGAGAGGAAAACAACCGTCATCCTAGATCAGGATAGAAGAATGTTTATATATGGCACAGATGAGTGAAATTGGCCTTTTGGCTAAGTTGGTTCAGGGTCATTCTGTTCAGTTCTGAGAATTTTAGTGCACTTGAAAGTCAGAGATTAATATCATTGGCTAGAATCAAGCATAATGTAGGCAGGGGTTGGGCAATATTCCCCCCATATAGTGTACGTGCCAGTACTTTCAATGCTGAAAAGGCTTTTGATATTGTCTCCAGAGAGATTTAAGATTCTGGGGATAATTTTTCCTTGATAAGTTTGGTTCTTGGCTTCTGTGATTACCAGTGTTCATGTCTCAGTCACATACACTGCCTTATTTCCATAGTTTTATAGACTGATAACAGAATCTCTAGCTGCCAGGATGAGATCAGAAGTGTCCCTGGAAGAGACTGTGTTGAGAAGAATTGAATTGAAGCTGTCTGTGTCAAACAATCTATTATATAGAGAACCTAAAATAACCCTTGCCAGTGTCTTGGCAGACAACTGGGATCTTCCCTCTGGATATCAGCTGAAGGGCAATAAATCAGTTATTGTTTTTCCTCTGATGCGTCATGAAATCTCTTCCTGACATTTTTCCTCTTCATTTTAAAGCAGTAGGGAATATTGTGTCAGATCTGCAACTGATATGCACCACCTGAGGATCTGTTCCAGTGTGTGTTATCCTTGGAATCAACACCTCTAGAAATGTCAAAAATCTTTACAACCTGAACTATCTTAAAGACAATGTTCTCTCAGAATCCTAGGCATTCTGTGGAATGCCTCATGAATTCTGATAATGCTGCAATTACTGTGGCAACGTGCATGAAACAATACCCATTCAATCATGTTTCAGGACATTGCACTACTGATTGTGGGACTCATTTTAGTATTTAAGACAATACTAATATCTGATTTTGAATTATTTCACACTGTTTCACAAATTGCAATTTGCAGCAGAAATCACTGCTGCTAGGGTAGAGAAAGGAGGGGGTCATGCCTCAGAAATTAAACCTAGTGTGTCACACACAAAAATTAACGGGATTACTCTGCAACAGCCTTCCAATAAGAATAGTGAGGGCAAAGAACCTAAGCAATTTGAGGATGGAGCTTGATACATTTATTAACAGGATTGTATGACAGCATTGGCTTCAACAGCAAGGGACTAGACTCAATAACCCAGGAAGTCCTTTCCAGTCCTGTGTTCCTATATTTTCAAATTAAGGATGTTGCATCAGATCCTGGATTTTTTAAAATAAAAATTTAAATTCTAAAACAGTATTTTAAGGGTTATATATAGACCCAAATGCAGGTGGAAACACTTATTTATCCTCTCAACCTCCCATCTCTCTCACCCAAACTTGTATAATATGAAACACAGATTTACAACCACCAGCCAATTTTAGGCTGAATCGGTTGGCTGAGGTATGAAGACTGATTCATAGCCTTCTGCAGCACAAAACACTGCAGATAACTTCTTCTAAACAGAGCCCTTTGTAATGTTACATTAGTTTGGGGAATTTGTTTTCCTCAAAGCGAGCAGCCTTCTGAAGATGGTATTTGAACTACCCATATATCGTAGCAACACAAATTTGTCAAGGACATGGTAAAATTATGCCTCTCAGAGAAATGCGGTTGGTTGAAAAACTTTTGGCACCCCAAGGAGGCACTATGTCTATGATAGAAATATGGCAAATGCTTCTGCCCAGCATACTTGCCCTGATCACAAGGAGCATTATGCTCTATCACACGTCATGTACCTGCACCCTTCCAAAGTTGGCTAGCCAACGCCACACCACACACAGCAGAGGCAGGATTATGGCCACAAACCTACCCAAAGCAGATGCAGCCCATCGAGCAGCGTGCCCAGGGCCGGATTTACACTTTATGCGCCCCTAGGCACAGCATCTTCAATGGATCCCTGCCTACAGCTGAACTTCATGTTTTCCATGCGGGGCGGGCGGAGGGGGGGGCGCAACGGGGCAGAAAGAGGCTGGCCAGGCCACTACATGTGGGGTAGGCTGGGGGAGGAAAGGGGCTGGAGGTGAGTAGCTCAGTCAGCTCCAGCTGGAGGGGGTAGGAGGAAGCCTCCGGCTTCAGGCCTGGCCAAGGGGCCAGGGCCTCCAGGGGAAAGGGAGAAGCAGGGCAGTGGGGCCCCAGGAGAGGAGGAGGAGGAACAGGGGACAGAGACAGTTCTGGTGCTTGTGCAGGGCCCCCAAATTGGTCAGGCTCCCTGTGCCTGGGCCCTGTTGGCACGTGTGGTAATCCGCCACTAATTAGGCTCTCCCCGGAACACTGGTGCTCCTTGGCTTGTGTCTACTGTGTACAATTGGAAATCCAGCCCTGAGTGTGTCTGCAGCCCTGTCTGATCCACACACTTTGTGCTCACATAGCAATTTGTACCACATTCATGGCTCCCATTGACAGTAATGATCCTAAGAGCCAGATTCTGCCTTCAGACACCATACATGTCAGGCCAAATGAAATCAACAGCAGCTTTGCCTGAGTACTACAAGAGCAGGCCTGGCGTTTAGAGTTGCATAGGCATATCTGAGGGTACGTTTTAACCCCAAATCAGATTTGTTTTCTTTGCAATAGATTGAACTTGCTAGGGTGCTCCATTCCCTTTGTAACTTCACATGCTATCTTCCTTTATTCACTCTCATCTTGGGATAAAAAGCATATATTCTCCACCTTTCTTCCAGTCACATTTCTAAAGAATGAAGTTTCTCAATTCATAGATCATGAATTACTCTGAAAAACCTATAGAATTTAACAGAGAATGAGATCCTTTCCAAAGGGTTTGGTTTTCAAAATCACCTGTACAATTCTGCAGGAGGGACAATTCCCTATTAAGTTCTATATGATTATTCAAAATTTATTGAAAGATGCATAATTTTCTACCAAATGTTATAGGACTTTCTAAGGATTATAAGTGTAACCAGACTGTTTGTCTCAAGATAGAAGAATATGGTTTTAAAGATTGCATCATCATAATTGTGCAAGGGCACATATCCTGAAAGAGGGTATTGATTTCATTTTTAAGAGAGATCTTATGCCCAAATATGATTACTGCATGCTACCATTCAAAACCAGTTCACCTGTATAACATAGTTGATCTATAATATTTTAGTGCTGACTCCACGTGCTAATAATGAGTGCAAGTAAGAGCACATACACATGTAGGCAAATGGAAGAGAACTAGGAACTTGATGTACACCAATAGGCCTGATTCTCCACTGCACCAGTGCCTACTTTGTACAGGTGGAAATGACTACACGAAGTGAAAGGCAATGAAGATTCGAACCCACATCCATGTATTTAGAGAGAGACACTCTCAGAGTCAGCAGTTAAGGAAATCAGTGAGATTAACTGGAAGGAATATTAACTTTCCAGAAATCAACAAGCCACTTAACAGACCAAAATGTGTTTTTGCACATAAATCCAAACATGACAAACAACCATTCCTGTAGAGATGACTGATCGCACATCACAAATAAAGTCAACACATTACAAAATTTAGCCTACATATCATGTCCTACGTTAAGAGCAATCAAGGTAACTCCACACAATATCAAGACTGAAACTCAGATGAACAGTACAAAAGAGATTGCTGCATCATGTGTCATGAATGTTGCTGAAACAAGATGCATATTATACACCATTTTCTGTTCATATTATGTTGTATTATTCTCCCCTACTGTCCAAATATATCTGGTATGTAATACTACGTGTTTGCCTCAGTGCCTGTCATTGAATTCAATACAATTACATTATGGATGAATTTGGCATAGCCTCTTTATAGCTCAGTGATAATATGGACGCATCAAGTTATAAAATGATTGTGAATCTGAGATTCCTGGAAGGAACATACTGAATTATTCTCTATATAAAGTTCTCTCAATGTCATAGCACTTGTAAATGCAAAATACCACCCAACCTCCTCCTAGTAGTCACTATATATTTTGGCTTGTTCATCTCATCACAGAGTTGCAAACCAAATGACAAACACTGAGGTTGACATTTTATACAAAAACACATCCAAACAATGGAATAGAATGACACAAAAGAGCATGAGGAGAAACTGTATGTGACATGCCCTTCCCTTCAATGAGTGTAAAGTCACTTCTGACTCAGGTTACGCAGGGGCTGTCAAATGTTATTTGACTACACCTACGTTTGACTGTTGAGAGATCATCATATAAATCCATATATATGACATGAGCCACAAAACAACAGATGCATAGCCTGGAGAGTTTGCTCCCAGCACTGAAATCCATTACTTGATGCACACTCAGAGTTTTCGGATATTTGCCCCATTTACTGTATCTGACAAGCATTATCCTGGACAGTCAGTCAACACATTTGTTAAGAAATTACTAATACAAATCTGCTTGTTCACGTCAGTCATGGATGTGCCTTGCAGAGGTAACACTGCCTTCTGGTTAAATCTAAGGACAAGGAGTCAGGTTTTCTGAGCTCTAGTGCTCTTAATGACTTCCTGTGAGAGTTTGGGCAAGTCACTTAGTCTCATGCATCTGAATTGTTTGTGTCTGTAAAATGGAGACAACAGCACTAATCTTAATATATATTTCTAAAAGAGTGAGACCTCAGATGAAAGACCCTATAAAGGAGAAGAGTACTAAAATGCAAAACCATTTGGCTGAGAGGTAGATTTTGAAACACCACTTTTGGCAAGATATCTTTGTCAAGTACAGTTGTGATCATCTAGTCTGACTTCCTGTGTAACACAGGCCATAAAGCTTCCCCACAATAATTCCTAGAGCATCTCTTTTAGAAAAACATCCCATCTGGATTTAAAAATTGTCATTGATAGAGAATCCTCCCTGATCCTTGGTAAATTGTTTCAATAGTTAAGTTACTCTCAATGTTAAAAATTTGCACCATATTTCCAGTCTGAAGTTGTCTAGCTTCAACTTCCAGCCATTGTATCACATTATACCTTTCTCTGCTAGATTGAAGCACCTGTAATTAAATATTTGTTGCCCTGTAACTCTCTCTTTCTTTAGCAAAATTGATTGAACTTTTTGAACTATCATTGTATGGCAGGTTTTCTAATCCTTTAATCATTCTCATGGCTTCTTCTCTAAACCCTCTCCAAAATTTATCAACATCCTTCTTGAATTGTGGACACCAGAACTGGACAGTATTCCAGCTGTGGTTGCACCAGTGCCAAATACAGAGATAAAATAACTTCCCTGTTCTTACTTGAGATTTCCCAGTTTATGTATCCAAAGATCACATTAGCTCTTTTTGCTGTAGAGTCACTTGGGGAACTCATGTTCATCTGATTATCCACCACAACCCCCACATTTTTTTCCAGAGTGGCTTCTTCCCAGAATAGAGTCCACCATCATGGAAGTATGGCCTACATACTTGTAGGAACTCTGTTCCTAGATGTATACATTCATATTTAACCATATTAAAATGCGTAGTTTATTTGTACCTAGTTTACCAAATGATCCCGATCATACTGAATCAATGACCTGTCCTCTTCATTATTTGCCACTCTCTTAATTTTTTGAGTCATCTACAACCTGTAAGTGATGATTTTTATGTTGTCTTCCAGATTATTAATAAGTGTTAAATAGCGTAGCTTCAGCAACTAATCCTTGTAGGACCGCACTGGAAATGCAACCATTCGACGACCATTCCCCATTTGCAGTTATATTTTGAGCCCTATCAGTTAGCCAGTTTTTAATTCATTTAATGTGTGCCATATTAATTTATCATCCTAGTTTTTTAAAATCAAAATGTTACACAGTAACAAGTAAATCTCTTTACAGAAGTGTAAGTGCATCAGTTCGATACATTACAAGTTTGGTTGATAACCTCATCCAAAAAAATATCAAGTTAGTTTGCCAGAATCTATTTGCCATAAGCCCATGCTGATTGGCATTAATTATATTACACTCCTTTAATTCTTTATTAATCAAGTCCCATATCATTATCATACCACTCCATTATCTTGCTCGGGATCTGTGCCAGACTGACAGGACTACAGAGACCTGCTTAGCAAAAACACACAATGAAACACTTAATATACCACGTTTGGGTAAGGAGTGCCACATATAGGCAAAACACTGTGTTTGAAAGCATGCTTGCAACTTGGGTTTATTTCAGTGGGAATTCAGAACGCTCATATAAGGGTGGATTTGACCCTATACTTTCAAGCTTCAAAGTCTTGGGATTGGAGACAGTATCTGGCCTTTAGAATTAAGAGTGTATTTCCTACCAACCATTACATATTTGAAGGGGCAGGAAGCAAGATTTAGAGCCACAAGTCCTCCTTCAAGAATGCCTTGACTCTTTTATAAGGGGAGGGAACCAGCTGATGCACCTCTTTTGATTAAAGCAGTAGCAGTGTGTCACCAGGAGAAAGGTAGTCTTGTGGGTAGGCAGGTCTCAGGCCATTTGGGGTTTTATATGTTAAAACAAACACCTTAAACTCCACCAGGACACCAAACAGGTGACCAATGCAAATATTGGAATACCAGTGTAATGCACTCACAGCAAGATGCCCCACTCAATAAGCATGTCATACCTTAAGCTCTTTTCAGTACAAATACTGATCAAAGTGTTTGGTTAAATTGTGATGCTCAATTTAGTTAATGATTCTTAGCAAATAACTAATTACAATATTTTTTTCAAAATACATAGGAAATTAACAAGAAAAAGATCTTGACTATTTTTTCTCATTTTTCAACCAACTACACAGTAGGTGAACAAATTTCAAATTTTGATGCCATTTCAAAATTCAAGTAAAAAGGGGAAAAATATCAGTGAAATTTTACTTTTTAAAAACAAAAAAAACCAACCACCACCCACTTAGAATTTCTACTTACAAGTAAAGCTGTCTTAAAACCATTCTTGTACTATGAGTTTTTAAAAAGTAAAGGCAGTTTCCTTTCCTTCCTTGAGTACACAGAAGGAATTACATTATTTGGTTGTTTTACACTGGAAGAGAAGAACATGGATAAATAACTTAGATGTGAATTCAATTAGGAGGGGTTTAACATGAATTAAGCAAGGTTGACGCATCTACAACAAAATGTACTGGCCTATGGTTTTGAAAGCTAGACCTTACTAACCTTGTTTAGATTTTCTGGGTGATATGTTCCCTTTTGTAGTAAAAATTGAGTAGAAAGGACTAAGGTCTGATACAAAACTGGTAAATGAACAGCATGCAATCCAAAAAAGATGAAGATGCACTACCATACACATGCAGCAACTTCAGGGGGAGGCCAGGTTAGTCATAATTACAAAACAAGCTTATTGATGATAGTTCCTATTTTAAAGGAAAGCATATAATACATCTGACTATATTATCATACACATTTTAAAAAGAGAAGTCATCTTAAAAAGCCATAGGTCAAGATATTCAGAGAAGACTAGTGATTTTGGGTACCAAATTTGAAACCCTAAATGCAGCATGATTTCCAGAAAGAATACACCTTTTGACAATCAAGCTCCTTCAAAAGGTTTCTCACATTGGGCATCCAAAATAGTCACTTTTGAAGATCTTGGCCAAAGTCAAGAGTGGGCCAATAGGACAATGAAAGTAGTGAAGGTACACAAACATTTAAAAATTACAAGGTATTACAGGATAACATTAAGTTGCTTTTGAAAAATAGCACATGAATAAGGTTAAGATTTTTCCAGTTATTTATAGTAAAAACAAACAAATAAGCCTATCCCTATTACTAAAATTAACTGTAACAAAATGGGACTGATGGGGGGAGCATTGAAGCCTGAGGTGGTGGAGGATGAGAGCACGAGTCCTGGTGTAGAAGGATGGGGGGTCCAGCACTCACCTCAGCGGAAACACTGCACTGGCTGGGAGCTGTGGGTCCCACCGCCATCCATGGCAGCTGGAGCTCGTGGTCCAACAGCTCAGAACTCTGGATCCTCTCCATCACCTGCGGCAGCTCAGAGGTGCAGGGCCCTGCTGGCTAACAGTTCCAGCCTGTCACCCCGGGGCTGACGCTTGTATCACAGCAAGGCAAAGCCAGCTTTTGGCTTATACTCATGGTCTCTAGGCAATTTGCATAGGAACCTGTTCCGCGTTTTGGTGCGTAATCCATGACAACGCATGTTTATTAGAAACAATATACGTTCTCTATAAACATGCAGGGGGATAAAAAAGTCACGTATAGAGAAGGAATCCTTTCAAAGGAAGGACAAAGAAATTCTTTAAGGTTTCGGTCATTCCAGTGCATCAAAAATGGTTTTGAAATCTGCAACTGAAAATGTTTCATCACTCTGACAAGTCTGTCTTTGCAAATAATAAGTCACGGCTGCATATCTGCAAACTCAATCTGTCATATTGGGCTGTAATCTGTTAGAACATCAGTGATACACACAAGCTGCCAATTTGAAACCATCTTGAATTTTAGATGCATCCTTCAACTAGAAAAATCTTTCAACAACGCAGCAATATACTTGCACAGGGAACTAACTACCCTGTTGTGTGAATTCCTTGCATTAACTCCTGTATTTTAAAAAAGTAGGTCAAATCTGCAGCCGTGGCTAAAGATGTGAATTACAGCAGGCGCCTGCTAATCTTCAAAACAGTCTTCTACATTGTGGAGCCACAAGTGTGGTTCTGTGGTTTGAGTTCTAGCTGTATAGCTTTCTATTATAAGGGTGATTTTGTCAACAAGAAAAAAAAATGTCTGTTTTAAATATATGGTATATGGGTTCTCACTATGGGCAAATTTGGGATAAGTCTGAGCCTCAGGGAAAACCATATTTTGGAGACACGCGAGTTTAAGATTCTAGGCTATGATGGCCACAGTTTTAAAAGTATTTAGACACCTAAAGACCCAGACAGATGCCTAGTGGGATTTTCAACAGTACCTGTGCATGTAACACCATTGATTTAAAGGGGAGTTAGGTGTGTCAGCACTTTTAAAATCTTACTGGACATCTGTCTGGATTGTTAGGCACCTAAATACCTTGAAACATCTGGTCTCTTGTGGCAGAAAGGGCACCAGGAACAGCAGCATAAGTTGCCTGCAATCTCTACTCACAAAGAGCTCTAGGGGGATATGGTACCACCCCAAAGGGGGCTTGGGTCAGCAGGGAATGCATGCAAGCAACTCTGTGGATATATGATTCAGCACCCCTTCTGAGCAAACTCTGCATGCAGCGCTCCTACAGCAGCCTAGCTGGAATTTAACACTACCCACCAAAGCCTGAATCGTCTATCAGCTTGACTCCCCCGCCCCTCCCCAGCATAGTCATCCATGTGAGCACAGAATTACGCAAGTTGTACCCACTGCACCCACCAAAATGAGTTAAGCACTAAGTGTTCTTTCATGTTCAGCAGTAGTCTAACATTTGCTTGAAACACTGTCTCAAACATGATCCCTAAAGCAGACTACGTGTTGGAGTATTTTTTAAGAGGATGCGGTGGTTTATTTTGGGATTTGTCATGTTTTTTCTGCCTATGAGAACTCTGAGTTTAAAATGCATTTTATGGACTCCTTACCACTTTGACTTCAGTAACACACAGACTATAGCTCCTGATCCCAAACTGAGTGACATCACTCCTTAGAATGGAGCCTCTCTAGTGCGGCACTCATTTCGTCCTAGCGGATTGCCACTGGGACAGAAACCCAGCTGACTTTATCCACTTTGTGCTCTCTCCTGCTGAGTTGTAATCTTTGCAGTGTCCTAGACCCTGCAGCGTTTTCTTTGATTAAAGATTGCGGTTCATGAGCTTACTTCAAATAATGCAGGCTGGTGATCAACGCTAGACAGGAGAGTTTCAGTTTCTGCAAACTTGATATAATCGAACTGGGTCTGAATAGGGACCTGGAATGGTTCTCTCATTACAAGCAGTAATTGTCACTGTTCACACATTCTCACCTTCTAATCAATGGTTGTGAAAGGCCTCATCTACCCTAACTGAATGGACTTTCCTGCACCTACCCTCCTCGTAGTTGTTCCTTACTCTTGGCTGTAAATATACCCCGCCATCTGATTTCCATTCCTTGCATCTGATGAAGTGGGCTGCAGCCCACAAAAGCTTATGCCTGCAAAAATTAAATTTGTTAGTCCTTAAAGCGCTACAGGACTCTCGTTTTTATACTTACTTCAACGCTAACGGATCCTAAAAAGGCTGAACGATAAAGTTCACAGATAAAAAGTTGTTTTAAACAAACTGAAACACACTTCTGTGGTTACCATAAGTTAAAGCCTACTGGTTTATTTTGTTTGGTTTCCAAAGAAACCACCTGCAGCACTGTAAATAGGAGAATATTAAAATGCTTTCAATGGAACTAAAGCACACTTAGATGCGTTCTCCAATCAAGCCCTTGCTACAGTGTTTGTTAACTGTTTGATAGTGCACTTTGTATGGCAAAACAACTCCAGAAGCTTTACATTAGAGATGGGCACAACTTTTTGGATTAGTAGTGTGAGCCCTCTGTGCCTAAGGTAAATGCCAAGATCAGGGCAGGCTATACAAGGAGAGCAGATTCTCCCAGCCCTGGTGGGTAATACTGAAGTTAGAAGCATTGTTTGTGTCTGGTTGGGAAGTTTGATTCCTCACACTGGTTATCAAGAAGCTAACACAAAAATATACACATCCCTCTTTGGGAGCCAGAGACTGAAATGCAGTAAACAGCCACTAAGTCCAGTAAAGAGAAGTCATTTAAAACCCTATACTCCTTGCCAAAAAGATCCTCCTGACCCCAAATGGTCAGCCACATTACTAGATAAATGTAAGTTTGGATCTTACCCAAAATACCACACTGCCAGCCAATACTTTAGTAACTAAAATTAAACGTTTATAATAAAAGAGAAGAAACAAACCATAAGAGAAATGTTAAATGATTAAAGCAATTGGATACATACAAATTATTTGAAAGCCCATATACATCAGGGTTTTAGTAAAATTGTGGAGTGCACATCCAGTACCTGGATGGGTCTCAGTCCTTTGATTTACAGCTTCAGTTGCAGATGAGTGGTTGATCCAGAGATAGGTGAAAACTACGGACTGAAGACAAAGTGAATGTGGGTCAATTGCCTTTTATGTCCCTTGGCCTTTGCCATGTTGCTTGTGGAAATTTACAGAAATAAGATGGAGTGGCGTCAAGGATCACACACATTAGTACGCCCTAGGTAAGTCATAAGGTATAGTCCCTGGATTTACTGTATCTTTGAGTCCCCTTAATGAACCATCAAGCAGCTAGTGCTGCAGCCATCCTGTCTTGGGTGTCACCAGAAACACAGCACAAGCTGAAATACAGATACACCAAACATATCCATAACTTCCAACAGAAATATGACACATTCACACAAACAGTATCATCATACTTAGCAAATTATAACCTAATAGTACCTGACATGGCCCATCTCATATGAATAATTATAATTCTAAAATATTTATATTAAATCCCATTACAAATGGTCCCCCTGATCCAGCCAGCATCACAAGTAGTTTATTCTCCAAAAACTGAAGTTTCAGTTGACTCAAATCCAGGGCCCAATTAACTCTTCTGTGGGCCCAGGGCTATTAGATTTTGTGGGGGCCCCCAATTCGGGACCAAAGGGAAAACTGGAGTGGAGAGGAGGGGGAAAGGGAGAACTGGAAGGAGATGTGATTTATTTATTTATTTAAGGGAAATGACATCTGGTGGGGGTGGGTTCAGGAAGGGGAGCTCAGCCCCTCAAGCCTGCCACAGCTCGATCGCAGCCCTGCTGGGAACCATGCCAGCCTGGCTGCCTGGCGATGTTTTGCAGTGTGACTCCCCAGGAAGGTGGTCACTTGCATCTGACGAAGTGGGTTGCAGCCCACAAAAGCTTATGCCTGCAGAAATTTGTTAGTCTTTAAAGTGCTACAGGACTCTCATTGTTTCTGAAGATATTAATTAAACTCACAATCCTGCAAAGCTGATGTACATGCACTGTGGCCTGGATTCAGGAAAGCACATAAGCACATGCTTAAGCACATAAATATGTCCATCCATATTCAAAAAAGTTTAGGGGTGTACAATAACTTTAAGCATATGCTTAAATCCCATTGACTTCAATGGGAGTACTCGGTGTATAAAGTTACACACATACTTACATTTTTTTCCAAGACTGTCCCAACAGACCCACCAAATAAATGCCATATACTTAGTGATTATTTCAGAGCCTGACATTTTCATTGCCTCATTGCACAATTCTTCTGGAAAGGACGCCCACAAAACAAGTTATGCAAAGTGAGTTAGTTTGCAATTAGAAAGAATCTTGTCTTTGTCTGGAGAGCCAATGCACAGGTATAAAATGACAGATTAATGACTCTCCAACTACCCCCTGAGGAGGACATTATGCTTCACTTATCAATGCCTCCCCATTGTCAGTAACTAACTGTGGTGAGAGGAAGGAGCAATTTTACTCCAATCTAAATGATTGGATCGACTCCGTGAAGACAAGTTGATTATCCCCAGGTGATAATGTTCATGTTGGCCATAATGATTGTATGCCGTGGGGCGTCAGCAGGATAAACAGCAATGGCTTACTTTTGTTAACAAGTATCGAGCACCAATTAGTTATCACAAATGCTGTTTTCTGGGTTCCTGACAAACACAAAAAGGACCTGGATGCACCCTTGCTTACATAATTGGCATGTTGGTTAGACAGAACGATCTATGAGATGTGCACATAACTTAGGAATTACATGGAGTTGATTGCTGGACTGACCAGCATTTGTTCGATCAAAAACTTTCCCTTTTTACTCAGTAAAAATGTGTAAAAAACCCCCAGCATTTTTAAACATATAAATGTTGCCTGACAAAGTCAACCACCAAATAATCCTCAAAACAGTTAACTACAGTTTTGGAAACTTTTCCAACAATCAATGATACAGTATATGCTGAACAGGTATCTGTGATGGGGTGTTTATGCCACACCAGCCCAGAAGGTTTTAATGAGGCTGAGAAGGGGCCAATTAGCCACACAGAACACAGCTGAGGGGAATTTGGTGGCCTAAATAATATCCTGAAAGACCAGCTGAACTCTGATGAGAAAGAACAGATGGGGCTAGGATAATGCTAGGAAACTGACAACAGAAAGGCTGTGGGAAGAAGTCAGCAATCACTGCCTAAGAGGAAGGAATTTGAATTGGTACACACAGAAGGGGAAGAAGCCATAAGCCACAGGGAAAGAGCAACAGGGTCTCACTGGGCTGGAACCCAGTGTAGAGAACAGGCCTTTGTTCCCCTATCAACCACTGGGAAGTGGCATAGTAGATTTGGAGATGTCAACTTGACTGCTGATCCGGGGCCCCAGAAGGGCCAAGACATGAAGACAAAGTACTCTGAGTCACAGAGAGTGAGAAAGGGATGGCAGGGTGTACAGCAAGCAGCAGTAGGGGACGTCGGACATGGAAATAACTGATTCCCAGATTGGACAGGAGAAGGCGCCCCTAGTGGTGAGTGCACCATGTGACAACATCCCTGTGTGTTGCAAGCTATAATACTGTTATGAGCTGCATTGGATATACAAAACACCATCATAAAGACAGGTTTGATTACAATGATCCTGAAATAGAAAAATCTTCTTGATGCCAAATGGTAAGCTCATGATATGATCGTAGCGGACCCATTCTCTGAGTCAAAACAGGCCAGATAAAGAGAAGCTTGCAGCATGTTCCACCACAAACTCCACCATATGCAAAATATGTGGCTTGACCACAAAGCAGATTAATTGCAGGTCCTGGTCAAAGCTGCATACTGCCCTACTCAGTCTTCTCAATCTCTCTAACAAGTGCTGAAGGTGAATTTCTCAAATCACAGATCACACTGCCAGCCACCAATGGTGGCGTGAACCCTTTTGTGAATTTCTTAATCATCTGTCTACTGTTTCTGATAAGTCACTACATCCATAAACTGCTTACATCTAGCACTTGCTGATCCACTCGCATGAGCTGAGGGCTGTGGAAGCAATGAAAAACAACTAGTCTCCTGGGCCTATGCCGTTCCAACTGAAATCTTCAAACATGGAGAAAATCTTCTCGTTGACAAGCTTTTTGAATTTTTCCTCATGTGTCTGGCTTCAAGAAATCATATTGCAGCAACTGAAAGATGCCAATATCATCACTATCTATAAGCACGAAGACTTAGAGATGCAACTGTGGCAACTATCATTTCATCTCCTTGTTCTCTATGGCTGCTAAGATTCTTGCATGTATCCTCATGAACCAGCTCCTGGTCCTAATTATCAACAAAGTTCTATTGAATCACAGTATGGCTTTTATGCACTTGCTGGAATGTATGTTGCTCTCAAAGGAGCAACTAATGTAACTCTCCACCTGTGTCCTCTGGCTACTTCCTATGGAATATGCCTGGAGCAGCAACATTGGAGCAGCAGAGGTTGCTGATGTTTCCACTACCCTGAAAACCACCAGCCAAAGCAAAGTTTGGCCTTATGTCTGTGATTACGACAGCTGTCAAGTTGCATGCTCTATTTTATCTTCAGAACACACCATTTACACACTCACATGATACAAAGATGTGTGACATTACTGCTTCCTAAGTCTGCCCTCTCTTCATAAGGGGAAAAGATAGGTAAGGGGAAACATTCTTCCTTCAGGGTATGATCCAACTCCTTGAAATCAGTAGAAAAATTCCTCTTAACCTCAACACGGTTTGATTAGGCCTTTACCGCCTATTTGTAAATATCCTTTAAAAATTTTGAACACCTTCAGGTTTGGAGTAGTAGTAAGATGGTTCTGAAAACTGTTTGCATCCCTCTACAATATTTCCCCTAAGGAAGGGACTAATTCACAACTGTGGCAGTACAGTTCGAGTTGTCGTCTTGCTTTCTCGACCTGGCCCCTTCTTTACATTCAGAATCGTTTGTGAGTACAGGAGTATAAATAGAATTGCTGTCAATTAATTGCAATCTTCCCCTTCGCATACCTCTACTTGTGGCTGCTGTGCACCTGCAGTAATAAAATACCAGGAGAGATAATGTCCTGAATTTTAATCACGTTGCCTTGTTACATGTTATACTGTTTAAAAACATTTTCTTGATTGCTGAGCTGTTTGTAAAAGGGTATTGCCAATTAAGCACAAATGGCCTGGGGAGTGATTTTACAGTTCACGCAAAAATACGAAGTATTTAGGTTACAGTGACTAAGTATAGTCAAGAAGTTTGATAGCAGCTGGTATTCTTAAGGGCATACCATAGCAATGGTACACTTTTTTTCCATCTGTTTTTGTAGCTTTTTTTTTTTTAAAAAAAAGCAAAACAGAGCAAAGCAACTTCATTTTGTGTGGCATTCTTCAGACAAATTGTAACCCAGAATGATTCGGATTTCAACAACACTTAAAATTAATCAAAGTCTAACCCTAAAGCATGCATGTTAAACAGAGGAAAGGTTTTGAATTTATTTACAAAGGTAAGGACTCCAAACACCCCACCAAATATGCTGAAGACCATTTTAAACAAACATTGGCTAAGGCTCTGTTTCATCAAAGCTCTTAAGGATATGTTCAAGTTCCATGGACTTCAATAGAATTTTAAGTACATACTTAAGTAAAAGCCCAAGCCTGAGCCTGAGCAATGAGAGAACCCTTCCACTTTTGCTTTGCCAAATCAAACCCTAAAATAAAGGTTTCCTGTGTTTATTACCACCATATGAATATTACGGGACAAATCCTTGGCTGATGTAAGTTGACTTAGCCCCGTTGAGTTCATGTGTCCCTTTCCCCCTTCAAAACGTAGTTTTCTACTAAACCTGACTTATTGTATTCAAAATTCAATCCTGAAATTAGTAGGGTTCACTTTCTTCTTGCTCCAACTCCACAGAGCAGCTCACCTCAAAAAGAACATACGACAGGTTTTCCTGAAATTTCTTCCCAACATTTGGATGATGCCATAAAAGTCAGTCATCATCTTGACAAGAAGAGCTATTTGACTAACAGTTGCTGAACCAAAAAGCTTATTTATTAGCCTGGGTGGGCAAAGAAAAGGGAAGTGGTGAGGAAGTTGTGGGAAGGAGCAAGTTATCCAAAGTAATTCACTCTGAGTTGTGGAACGGACAGAAGGCAGAAACCAAAACAAAAAACAACTGCAAGTCAAAGTGAAAAAAGAAATTGAAAACAAAAATGAATTGTCTGGGATGCTGCCCCAAGGCATAAACAAAAGCCAACCAGTCAGGAAGCATCTCAAAGAAAAAAGGCTTAGACGTTAAAGGATGATATATAACAGCAGCAAAAAAACCGTAGGCCTCAAATCAAACAAGGGAAGAAATAGTAACAGAATGGATTATGGAAGCAGGAGACGATTAAGGAGAATACAATCCCCCAAACCTCCAGAAGTGATTTAAGGTGTGACAGACAGGGAGAAAAAGTGAAGCCTTATGAGTTAATGCAGAACAGGAGCATTAGCCACAGAAAGCTAGACTGCTGGTATGTTTTCCTGATACATTATAGTTGACAGAGCACATCCAAACTGCACAACAGCCTGTTGATTTTTCCTGCAGACATACTAACCGTCCCACTTAGGGAGCTTCTATAAGTTTCCATACAGCAGCTACTGCACACATCTTGGACAACATCATGAGATGCTCACTGATGCCCAGCTATCCTTTAATGGGGAACCAAAAAGTATTAGATGTTTCAATGGTAGTTTACCCCAATCTTATTAAAAAAACAAACAAAAAAAAGTTTGTGATTTTGACCCAGAATTTGTCAAGGCAGAGAATGCATATGAACCACCTTTGTTTAATGTGGATGTACCAACTAGAGGGTCTGAACCAAAACCTGGACTTGTATATTATGGACTATCTGGTCTAGATTTGAATTTTATAGTTCCAGCAAGAGATAAAAGCTAGATACTAAAACATGTCTAAGTTTTATGATTACACATGAAAAGTTAATCTCAGTTTATAGCTGAACAAGAATAGACATTTTTATAGGTGACAGGGAAGAGGGAGAGACCTGCTATTTTTTTAATTCTGAACTGCTGGAGACCAATTATGGATTTATTCTAGGCCCTGAGAGTTTTTATATATATGTGGGCAAAAAAAGATCTTGTTTTGTCCTGGTTTTGGACAAACTATTGCTATTTTGAAAAGGAATGAGGCTTCCGATTTCTAAAAGAATGCTTCAAGTGGTGAAAAGTTCACCACAAACATACCTGTGGGTCTCTGCTATGCATATAGTAAGTACAACATTTTAACTGTAAAACTATATTAATCCTTGCTTTGAATTTCATCCAGGACTCACCTAAGGAATTTGTTCAGATGCATATAATTTGTATGGAAGTGAAAGGCCAGTTCTTCCATTGAAATAAATGGAGCTATGCAGATTTTTCACAAGCTGAGGATCTGGCCCTATTTCTTAATTTAGGATAAGATGAATCTTGATTTAGGATTAAAGCTACTGAAAATCATTAAACTAAAAGTCGTTGATTAGCTCTACTCTTGGACTGCCTTACCTAAAGTAAGATTAGTACTATTCTCGGACTACTCAGAGACTCTGATACGAGCCAATACAGTGCAGAATATATGTGCATCCAAAGTTTAGAAGATCACCAGATTCAGTCATTACTGGGATTCACGCTCTGTTACCATCCCAATTCTTAATAGTCAAAATGGCAGAGAACTTAAGTCCATCTGTGTGACAGCAAGGCATCTATCTATCCCCTGTCAAGAGACCTAGATCACTGCAATATCAACAGTAGCTCAACCTATCACTATCCTTTCTCCATAGCCAATTTGCATGCAAAAGTTTCATTGGCTGTATAACGAAGATTACATACACAGTGGATTATTTCGTCCAACTGCCATAGTTCTTCAAAACCACCCACACAGCAACACAACCAACACGCTCAATAACCCCAAACACGCAAAGCCCCACAACACACACTCCACATAAAACACATCATAAAACCTACTAACTTAAGTGGCAAGCCATGGGTCACCGCTAATCACATGATACCCAGCTCTTACCTGGTACTTTCATTAGTAGATCTCAAAGTGCTTTCCAATGAGGTAAGGAACTTACTTATAGGGTCTTTATTTAGCACATTCAGTCACTTAGCCTGAATGCAGGGATCACAATTGTGCTTCGCCCTCCACATACTCACCCCACACAAGAGCATGTCCGTTTGGTCTTAAAGACATGTGCTATCTCAGGGACCACATCTCTCCCCAACCGCTGAGAGTACATATCATCCCAGAAAGGGTGGAAGGAAAAGGTCTTCCCACCCCTCACACCATTCGCTGTGGGTTGGTACAGCCTTCATATACCCCTGAACACTGGGAAGTGCAATTGAATACTGCACCTTTATTGAAGGCTATGCCTTTAAAGGCAGCTTAACTTTAGCATACTCATGCCCCTGTATTTTTTCCTGTGTTCCTGTTATTTACAGCAGTCAAAAATATGACTGCACCTAGGAACGGACCATCTTCAGTCACTACACATATGTGCCACAATCATTATGACTAGGGAAATACTTCATTAGCTATATTACTGCTATGGTTACAAAAATACATCCCTTGTTATTGCTAACTGTTGGAAGCGCTTGGAGGTTGTACTGGGCCTAGAGTTCTAACTGAACAAGTTTTGGGCAAGATTTTTGAAACCCAAATGTTTAGGGAAAACTCCCCGCCCTGCGTTAAAGTTCTTTTTCTACCAAAAACAATGTATTCTTGAAAAGTGCAACTCTAAACATGGATTAAATAGTTTCACTGAAATTCAGAAATAAAATGAAGAGTATCGCTGATTTTACCTGAAATAAATAAATTTACAACATATTGTAAATAATTACCAGTTTATATATTCTTACTGGAAAAGCAATTACTGGATTTAAGAGGTGTGACTGGGTTGCAAAGTTCTGATCCAGCTGAATGCAAACATCTCCAGGATTCAAGTAAACTCAAATTTTGTGTTTGGTTCCCATGCGACAGTAATAAAAATTCACTTGAAACACATAGTAAAACATTTCTTTAATAAGAGTTAGATTGTGACTTCACCTCTAGCTCCAAGAAGGGGCAGCTTATAGCTGCAGCACCCCAAGAGCAAAACTGGGATCGAAACCATAACAGAATCACAGTTTATTTCATTAGCACTTTTTTTTTTTTTTTTTTTAAACATAGGATCTGGGCTACAGATTGGGAATTCTGAGCTGGTCTATGGAGTACCATGCATGTGTGTGGTAGTAGAGAAACAACATGCTACCAATAATAAAATACTGCCTCTCTAACTATCAGAGAATGGGGGTACAATTTCAGCATGGTGGGGAATTAGTCATACTTCTTCCCCCTAATTTATATTAATTTTGTTACAAAGCACAAAAGATATTGCAACTTCTCTGCTGGGCCCCCATCACTGATAAATTAAAACTTCATCTGTTTTAGAAGCACATAGTGCACCCTAAGTCATGTTCACTCAGAGCATAGAAAATTATAAAAGCAGCAGTATGTCCCAAGACTGAACACCAGAATTGCTAATCAATTGCTCTCTTTTCCTGTTACTATCACTTGTGAAGGCAAGTATGTGGGGAACATGGGGGAAGACAGACATGAAAACATGCCCTGAAGATTTCTGAATGGAGGTAGCAGGTGGTCTCAGAAACCCACATTTGCACATTTACTGTAGCCTATACAATACATGGCTTTATTTAACTGAATCTAATGACAGATTGGTATTTAGGCAAGGACTAATAGGATACAAATATGAGTTAAATATTTTTTAAATGAAAGATTAAAACAATCTATGTGCACTGAAAACATGCAGTTAGTTCTATAAAATAAAGATACATGAATGTAGAGTAAAAATTAGTGTAACTATAAAACCCAAACAAATTGAAACCTAAGGTGCTATTTTAATTATTTGTTGAACACTGAGTTAATACAGGGAAGTCCTACAGACTGTGTTATACAGGAGGTCAGACTACAGCACCATAACGGTCCCTTCCGGCCTTCTTCCCCCCAAACTCCCCCCCCCTTTTTTTTTTTAAACACTATGAATGTGTGTTGTAAGAGGGCAGATTAAGATTTGTTCACACATTTTCCAAAATGAAAACATCCATCAGCATCTTTGCATTTCCTATTAGTTGTCAGTGATGTTAAAAATCACACTATTCCACTGATTTAAAAATGGTGACATTTGCTGAAAACTAAAGATAGTATGGTAAGTGACAGTAATAACAGATGGTCAAGATGATGCATATGATACTTGGTATATTTACATTTACATGTCCCATAAATGTTGTGGTGAGTTTGTGAGCATAGAAAAAGAGTAGAGAGACTGAAGTTGATGCAGACAGCTTGCCAAGTACCTGTCTTGGAAGAAAATGTGACAAAGCTACAGTACCTCAAGTAAAAGCTCGAATTTTAGCAAGTCAGGTATGACTGTAGGACTGAGCATCTACAAAACTATTCTCTTGGACTGCAGACTTAGCCTCATATTTGTTTTGATTCAAATTATAAGCCATGCAGCCCACTCCTTTCTTATTTACAATACTGGTGATTTTCAGAGAGATTTCACAGCCACTAGTAGGTGACAGGAATTTTGCCCTTCTAATAACAGGTGCATATCCACATCTTATGTCTTCACTTGCTCAATTTTGCCCTATTTCAGTAAAACACAGCAGAAATGCTTCATGTCTACATCTTTGCACTGAAGAAAAAAAAGAGGGGGGGAGGAAATAAATAGGGAAAAAATGCTTTGAGTATGCTTAATTTGCAACTCTTGAGTCCTGACTCAGTGAGATTAGAGCCACCCCTGCAGATTTAACTCAGCACAAAGCTAGCACCAATCAGAGACAAGAACCATGCACAGTAAAACCTACAATGAGCTCAGGTTTTGAGGAATAAATAGAAAAGATCAAACTATTGGTTCCAGTTAGATCCACAGATCTCCCTGGGCATACACATAACAGGGTTTTGCATACCTGATTGACAGCAATTGCTGAAAATACATCATTCGTGTTATCCAGAAAAGATACATGGTTCCCCCTTTGAATCTTGCTAAATTTTGTCTTAATAGCATCTGTGGCAATGAGTTGCCCTCCAGGATCAGTACATTTATATCATGAGGGTGTTTATACTGAAGCCAACCACCTGCAACAATCCGGTCAATTGTCCTTGTAGCTGAAACAGCCTGGAGTTTCTCTGCTGCTGAGGCAAAAAATGACCACTGAAACCATGTAAAACGGCCATTTTGGTATCCTACACATTGGTGGCAAGTGTACAAATCACTTTAAGGACTTACCTAGAGGTCAATTAGGGTGGCACTTGATCTGCAAGGAAGCCATGTCCCTTTAGGATTTGCCTTGATGATGACAGCAGCAAGGAGTTCCACACTAAGTACATGGAGTGCTAAAAAGTTTTGGGTGTGTGTTGTGGGGTTTTTTAATATATAAATCAGTTTAGAATTTGCCACCTGTTTCACTGAATGTCCTGTTGTGCTTGTATTATGAGATAAAGAGAACAGAACCTCCTCATGTATCCTCTCTAGACCATTCATTATATACTTCTATCACATGACCTCTTAGTCACCCCCTTTCCAAGGGGAAAGGATCACAATCTTTCAAATCTCCGCACAAGAGAACAAGTAGGGGGATAGAAAAATCTCTCCATTTTTCTCTAAATCCATGTCAGTTCCTTCCTGATATGGGGTGACAAGTACTGAATACAGTATTCCATATGAGGCTGAATCCTTGATTTCTAGAATGGCATCACAACATTTTCTGCATTATTTTCCAACCTGTTCTTTAAAGAACAGTAACATTTTGGTTTGTTTTTTTAAAACCACATCTGCCAATTGAGCAGAGACCTTAGCTAAGCCATCCACAGTAATGCCCATGTCCTCTCTCCTCTTCCCTACTCCATTCCCCTCAATTGATACTGTTAATTTGGAGCCCTGCAAGGTATGTTAGTAATTCAAAATTTCCCCTTCAATATGCTTTAGCCTCGCATTTATCAACACTGAATTTCATCCTCCAGTACATTAACCAAGCCTCTCAATCTTCTCAGCAGTTGACTAATTTTGTTCCCTCGCTTTCCAGATCATTAAAAAACATTAAGCACCAGTCCAACATGGAGTCTTAAGGCACCCTGCTGTTAACCTTTTACCATGATGAAAACAGACCATTTATTTCTACTGTTTCCTGTGGGGTAAGCCAGTTTGATCCATGACAATACCTTACCCCAAGACAACTTAGATTCTTTATAGTAATCTCTTCTGAGGAACCTTTGTCAAAGCCTTTTAAAGATGTCTTAATAAATTATGTCAAAACTACCTTCCCTTTATCCTCTACTTTACTGACACAGAATCATAGATCTGTAGACTCAGAAGGCACCTTGAGAGATCACCTAGTCCACTTTCCTGCACTTATGGTAGGACCAATCATTATCTAGATCATTCCTGATTGGATATTTTTAAGAGGAAGTTAGACAAACACCTATGATGGAGATTCCATAACCTTCTGGGCAATTTATTCCACTATTTCACTACCCTGACAGTTAAGAAGTTTTCCTAATATCCAATGTAAACCACCCCTGCTGCAATTTAAGCCCATTGCTTCTCGTCTTACCCTTAGAGGTTAAGAACAACAATTTTTCTCCCTCCTCCTTAGAGCAACCTTTTATGTACCTGAAAACTAATGTCCCTGCTCAGTCTTCTCTTCTTCAGACTAAACAAACTCAGTTTTTTCAGTCTTCCCTCATAGGTCATGTTTTCTAGATCTTTAATCATTTTGTGCTGTTCTCTTGACTTCCTCCAATTTCTCCACATCTTTCCAGAAATGGGGCACCCAGAAGTAGAAACGATATTCCAGCTGAAGCCTGATCAGCGCAGAGTAGAACTGAATACCGTGTTTCTCCGAAAATAAGACAGGGTCTTATATTATTTTTTGCTCTGAAAGATGGGTTAGGGCTTATTTTCAGGGGATGTCTTATTTTTTTCCATGAACAACAAAGTGTATGGAGACCTTTACTTGTGAACCACTTGTAAACTGTAACTAGGGCTTATTTTTGGAGTAGGGCTTATATTTCAAGCATACTCCAAAAATCCTGAAAAATCATGCTAGGGCTTATTTTCAGGGTAGGTCTTATTTTCGGGGAAACAGGGTAATTACTTCTTGTGTCTTGTCCTGCTAATACATCCCAGAATGAGGTTTCCTTTTTTTGCAACATGTTCAAAGAATTCTGAGTGCGACAAGATTTCCCTTTACAGAAACTGTGCTTGTTAGATCCTATGATAGCATGATCTTTCAGGTGTTTTGTTATTCGATTTTTAATTGTTTTGAGGACTTTACCAGGTACAGATGTAAGGCATACTGGCCTGTAATTTGCTAAATCACCCTCAAGCTGTTCTTAAAATATTTATATTTACTACCCTCCCATGACCCAATATAGTACCTACTTTTAATAAGCAATTGCATGTTTTTGCTAGCAGCTCGGTTGCTTCATTCTTTATCTCCATGAGAACTCTTGGGATGGAGGGGGAAGAGAGATTCTTCAGCCGGGCTTGGTGACGTATTGCTTTGTAATTTTTATCATTTTCTTCAAACACCTCAGTTTCCATTAATGCCTGCTCTCTTCTGGTAACAAAGGTGAGGTACCTCCCCAGCATCCTCCGTAGTGAAGACCGATGCAAATAACTCATTTAGCTTCTCAGAAATGTCCTTGCATTCTTTAATTGCCTGTTCTAGCCTCTGGTGATCCCTTTCACAGGACCCTTGCTTCTGATATACTTACAGAATTCCTTGTTTTTATGCCTTTAGCTATTCTTTCCTAATTCACATTAGCCTTCTTAATTTCCCCCTTACATACTGCCTGCAGTAATTTGAGATCCAGCCTACTGGCTTCACTAGGATAAGATTTCCAAATTTTAGAGGATCTGATTGCAGTTCATGTAGGTATACCATAACTAGCTTTAATCTAGCTACTCAGGTCCTGGAGCAGCAAAATCTCAGCAGCCCACACTTCAGCACAGGCTAGCTGTTCGAGTAATTACCCAGTGTCAGGGCTGCGCTTGCAGAGCCCATGCTGAAGCAGTCTCACTGTTCTGATACCCAAACTGAGCCAGATAACAGCTAGCTCAGGCACATTTACTCAAGCTACACTCTTACCCAATGATTGCAGTCTAGATGTGGCATAAGAATTGTGTTTCCTTTTACTTCCTTGTGATACTTCAGAACAGAAGATACTGGATTCAGCAGTTGAATGGAGGCATTCCAGGATAGCACGGGAAGTCTCATCTAGGAATAATTCAGCACAGCCTGATTTAGCAGCAGCCCTGACAGCCATGGTATTGAGTCACAAGAATTACTTGGGTCAGAAGCTGTTTTCATCAGCCCATATTTTCTGCCACTGATGTTTAACTTTTCTGCCTGCATCTGTCACTGGTCGCATGAGAAACAGACTGTAGGGGGGAGTGGGTGCCAAAGAATCACTCAACCACTTTAAGCATCAGTGCTGCTCTAAAATGCATTACATCCAGCTACCTATGATCCCAAGCAACCAGAGTTTGGAGCACAGCACAACTCCAACCAGGCACCCTTTCCCACACCAAGAAACTGCTTCTGAAGGAGGTAGCGTAGAGCCAGCCATGTGGAGGATCTCCCTATATTGAGGAGTCCCCAGATAGCTGAATAAGCTAGCTTTATGGCTCCTTTACACCAGAGCAGAGCAAAAGGCCATACTGGGGATAAGGGTCCGGCCTGTTATCTGCAGTTTGAAATTTTTGTTCTCCCTTTAGAACACATCTTAAAAATAAAAAACAGCAAAATGTTTGCAAAATACAAAATTATGTATTTTCCATTTTAGAAAACACTCAAGGTTAGATTTTCATAATTAATGAGGACAGTAGATTTTCCTAGGCAAGTGGCCAAATACAAGCAGATGTCCATTGCCATATTGGCAGCACATATTAAACCTCAAAAATAATAAACACATGAAAAGTTTACTATGAATGTATTTAAGGATATCACAAGTGTGCACGCAAATATGTTAAACAATCTGTATTGAACAAGGAGGCGTAATGTCCATATAGCCCATTTCTTCCCGAAACTTTGAGTAACATAACATAATAGGAACTTGGCTACTGCATGAATGATTATAGTTTTGGGCATTGTGTATGATCTATACATTGCTAAAAGTGATACTTTTACCATTTACCAAGAATCATTGAACATTGTTTTGTGTGGTCACTAGCTCTTTGGAGTGCTGCAAAATTAGTTAAATCCTATTGTTTGTGTACTGCATGCTGTCAGTGTTCATCAAAACAAGCACAGATTTCAGTTTTCTTCAACAGATTACAACGTTTAGTGACAACTGATCGCAATGACTTCTCTGGTTTATTCCTATATCCTCTACTAGCTGTTTGGAAAGACCCATGATTATGACACTAATGTTTTAGTCACTAGATCATGACTCCCATGATACATTAATCAACCATCGCTAGAAGCAGAGAGAACATCAGAAGATTCAGAGCATCATTTAAAGCTCAGATGCTTATCTGGAACTCGACACATAGTATGGATAAGGGGACTGACAAATCTTTCCAACAAAGGGGAACAGGAAGCTTTCACTGGTGAGCAGGTGGTCCCCCAGCATTTTCTGGGACAGAGACTCAGGGATTTGGAATGTCCAAGATTCTGTTTCAAACCACTGTCTCCAAGTTCAATATAGATAACTACTTATCTTGGCCAAGCATTCAGCGGGTGGAAGTCTTTAAGACAGGAAGCCTGGACAGTGGGGAAAAAGCACTGAAGGCAATGAGTGGCCTGCCACACAGCAGCAAAGGTCTTCAGTCTGACTTCCTGACTGCCAGACCGCCTACATCTCAAAATTGCCAGCCTGATCCCCTCTCTAACCTCCCAAACCCTTCCCACAGTTAAGTGGCATCCTTTCAAAAGGAACTAAAACCTCTAGGGTCCGTTGCCTCAACTACCTTTACTCCATGTCAGTAGGATTTGTCCACACTCTCACTTATGCCGGCAAAACTTTTGTCACTCAGGGCTGTGAAAAAACACACATCTGAGCAAGGTTTTGCTGGCATAAGCACGAGTGTAGACAAGAGAGCTCTCCCGCTGACATAGCTACCACACCTCATTCAGGCGGCTTTATTACGTCAGTGGGAGAGCGTCTCCTGATGACATAATGCGGCTACACTAGCACTTATGCAGGCAAAACTTATGCTGCTCAACGGGGTGGTTTTTTCACAGCTCTGAGCGACTAAAGCTTTGCCGGCATAAGCACAAGTACAGACAAGCTATACTGATATTAAAGTATACGTATTTGAGGCAACAGACCCTAGAGTTTTAGTTCTTCTGAATGGATGCCACTTAACTGTGGCAAGGGTTTGGGAGATTAGAAAGGGGTACAGGTTGACAAATAGATGGGGATTTAACTATGGTTCTTGTCTCTTTCAGGTTTACAGAAGTATCAATCTTGCCACTAAAAAATACCAAGGACTTCAAAGAAGAGACATAGACAAACACCTGGAGTACAACTGGAATGCCATAACCAGGAGCGTCATAGCAAAGCTATAGCCGAAAGCTATTCACCTAGTTTCCGAAAAATCACAGGTTTCCCCCAGGAAGCATTAGACAAAATCTACATCGTTCTTCTTTATCCCTAGGGCATGGCCAAGCCTGAAATGTTAGACACCTTAGAACTGGACTGTTTCCTAAGATTCCCTAAGGCTATCTAGAGAAAATCGTGGCAGGAAGGGCCAGGTCAAAGCTCGGTTATCTTCATTTCCCTCCCAACCCCCAAAACGAGATCCATAGCCCAATCTCAGCATATATATATATATATATATATATATATATATATATATATGCTCAATGAGAAAAGCATCTTCTGAGTACCAGTTCTAACTCATCTCTCATACTCTGAAGCAGTGAAGAAGTACCTTATGCATGTGGAGAGGAACCTGGGACGGGGGGGTAGAGAGATGGTACGAAGCCCAGAGTAGCTATGAGTAAGTAATGAGGCATATCTGTGGCCAAGACAAGATATTCAAGAAGCATGACTTTCTGGCAAAAGGGGAGTGTCAGGCAAGTGTCTGTAGTTTGTCACAGGGGACAGCAGAGGTAGGAGGTGGCAGGGGGACAGACCAGAGTAGAGAGGGAGCCAAGGAAGCAGCTGTGGAGAGAGAAGAAGGACAGCAGTTGAGTTAATTTAGCTCCTGCACCTCACTTTGCCGTTACATGTGTTTTAAGGGTTAAAAAACAGCTTTATTTTTGGTGTTTTAAATTATAACCACCTCAGTATATGACTTACTAAATAAAAATATACTCTAGTCTATCAATGGACTGTTTCTAGCAAGATGTCTGGCAAAATGTCTAAGGTTAGAAGCAAGGACACATGCAGAGACCTCCACTTAGGATGGAAGAATCCTATGCACAGCTACAGACTGGGGACCGACAAGCTAGGCAGCAGTTCTGCAGAAGAGGACCTGGGGGTTACAGTGGCTAAGAAGCTGGATATGAGTCAGCAGTGTGCCCTGGTTCCCAAGAAGGCTAGTAGCATATTGGGCTGCATTAGTAGAAGCATTGCCAGCAGATCACGGGAAGTGATTATTCCCCTCTATTCGGCATTGGTGAGGCTCCATTTGGAGTAAAAGGTTCAGTTTTGGGTCTCCCACCACAAAAAGGATGTGGACAAGTTGAAGGGAGTCCAGCAGAGGGCAACAAAAATGATTAGGGGGCTGGAGCATAAGACTTATGAGGAGAGGCTGAGGGAACTAGGTGTGTTTAGTCTTCAAAAGAGAAGAATGAGGGGGGATTTGATAGCAGCCTTTAACTACCTGAAAGGGGGTTCCAGGGAAGATGGAGCTAGGCTCTTCTCAATGGTGGCAGACAACAGAACAAGGAGCAACAGTCTCAAGTTGCAGTGGGGGAGGTCTAAGCTGGACATTAGAAAAAAGTTTTTCACTAGGAGGGGGGGTGAAGCACTGGAATGGGTTACCTAGGGAGGTGGTGGAATCTCCTCCATCTTTAGAGGTTTTTTAGCTGTGGCTTGACGAAACTCTCGCTAGAATTATTTAGCTGAGGTTAGTCCTGCTTTGAGCAGGGGATTGGACTAGATGACCTCCTGAGGTCCCTTCCACCTCTAACGTTCTATGAATCTATGATTCTATGATCTTGTTCCATAACTGGTGATCAAAGAGTACCATTAATTAGCTCATTGAAAAAAGCTCCTCTGGGCTAACAGCAAACATGAGAAGAAGCTTTAGCCCAAAGGGTAATTTCTCTCTCGTTTTGGAAAGCTGTAAAGCCACTAAAGACGGAGGTATACAATAAGAGCTTTTTTTCAAGCATTACTGTTAGTGCAATGCTGTAACATACCTGTAATTTTCTTTTGGCATTGTGTGTATTTACAGCTAAACTTCACACCACAGAAAAATGAAGCATAATTATTTAGTTGGGAGACCAACAGGCAGAACAAACCGCCACTGACAGGACCAGATCTCTCTCTCTCTTTACAAATATGTTCTCAGCATTCTAATGCACAGATGTTGGACTCAAATCTAATTAGGCTATTAACATATTTGAATAGTTCTGGTCACACACACAATTCCAAGACAGGGGATCTCTGGTGGCAATTTCAGGACAATTTCAATTGGGAAGGCTTCTTCAGAATGGAATTTGGGGTCAAAGCCAGAAAGGGAGACACCACAGAAGACAAAACGTACTCCACCTCAGAACAGCTCCATGGTCGGGTACTCACTGGAGATGTGGGGGAGACAGTCAGATGCAAGTGCAATAACCACTGGCCTAGTCACAACAGATGTGCCAGCACCACCTAATGGTTAAGGCAGCTCAGCCACACCCTGCCTCCATTTTCTTTCTTGGACTCTTTAGAAACTCCACATCATCAAACTGTTCCAATCAAAATAAAGCCCTCAGTGTCCAAGTTTCCTTCTTCACAGCCCCTCCTGGCTGGAGTAGTCTTCGACTCCCCAGGAGTCTGCTCTCTGCTCCAGCTCTCCTCCTTGGAGCTGGAGCTGTAATTTAGGCCAGCTGTAAAGTCTCAGCCAGCTTTTCCTGCAGCTGGGCTTTTCCCCCATTCAGTGCTTTCACCCAGAGGGTAGAAGAGTTCAGTAGATAGACTCTCTCCTGCTACTGCTAGTATCTTCCTTGCTCTGAAGAAAGAGATGGTATATATACACACATACAGCCTTTTTCCTAGTGCTTGTCCCAATTGGCTGGACAGGACCCGCCCCACCCACTCAACAAGGCTCCTAGTCCCAGGTTCTCAGCCCTTAAAGAAACAGTAGCTTGGGTTTCCCTGCCATCCCAGGACCATCTTCTGATTTCCCAACACCAAGCTCTGTCTTTCTTAAGAAATCCCAAGACTTACAGGGACACACCACAGAACAAGTGTTGCCTTATCACTAGTCCTTGCTACCCAACAGAGGACAGTATCCCTATTACAGTTATTCTGTGGTAGGCGGCTCTCTTGTGGAATTTTTTTTTGTTTAAACAGAAAAGGTTTCATAAGGTCTTAGTTTCATGCTGACGTGGAAGGGGAAAAAAAATTTAAATCTCATATTTTGCAGGCTAGGTAAACCATTTTCAACTCAGTTCTATTTAAACTGTTTTGATACAATTCTAGATATTCCTTAATTTAGGTCTACATAAAATATTCTATACTGTCCGTTATAGAGATACACTGTAGAGTTAAGAATCCAAAGGAAGCAAAAAATTTAAACTAGTTACAGATGTGCTAAACTGGGGGGAAGGGTTGTGTGCACACTCGCCTTTCTAGTCAGTATTCTGCGCCATAACCCAAAATATATAAATTTCACCCTGCATGAAACTCGGGAACTGAATAAGTTAGAGGTAGAGGAGAAATCAGATCCGCAATTTAAACTGCATAGTAGTAAGAGTGATAACCCACTGCAAGGAAAACAGTACATTAAATTTAATCTAATTTTGGCTAGGTATGCAGTTTAGTGGCAATATGTGGTTTCTGTAATTCACACACTCTTAATTAGGGTGTAGAAGATTGCTGAAACCCAAGATTCGCTACCCACATTAGCCCAACGTCTCCACTGGGAAAGCGACACTGACAAATCAGATAGGTCCCAAAGCAGCTAACCTGCACCCCACCACATGCACAGACACACACCACTCCCTTTTAAAAAGCAATATTGGTATTTCCCCTGAGAGAAGGGCTTCATGTGTCTAAAAATTAGAGAGTTCGATACAACATGACCAAAAACAATTCAAATGAGCAATCAGAATTTCTACCAAGCAAAATCCCCTTACTATGGGCCCAAATGTGCCTAGTTCTGTATTGACTTTGAAGTTGAGGGCTTTCAGCAACTCTCAGGATTGGATTGTGAAAGCGAGGCAGTACAGAAATTGACAGCTGAATTCCAGAGCAGCTCAAGTGGTAAGAATGTGGGGGGGGAAGATTGGGGAGGGGGGGGGCGGGAGATTACTTTTTTTTAAAATGTGAAATAAAGAAGCAGCTATCAAAGCACCAGGGCAGTACTGAAGGAGTAAAAGGAAATATTTCATTCATTATTAGTGGACGGAGGAACATTGAGCTGGGAGGAGAAAGTTTTAGGTGTTTTGAAATTGTAAATAATTAAGGGCCTGATCCTAGATGTGTTGAGCTACCACAACTCCCATTAACTTCCGTGGCATTTCAACTCTCAAGAACATGCTTTTAGTCCTGCACACCTCTACCAATAATGGCTTAGTGCTGCTTATAGTTCATTTACCTATGTCATTAAGATGACATCCTGAAAAGATTCCACTCTGTTAGAGGATCATCTTCCATTCAATTAAAGGAATTTCTGCACATCCAGATAACAACTGATGATACTATATACAGAAGAGCCACTTCTGCAGGAAAGGCTAAAGAGACAGCAGAACTAGAGACTGTAGTAGCAACAATGGTAGCAGTCTATTCTTTTTTTCCCCCAACACACATTTAGACAGTGATGAAGCTCTTCCACTGAAACAACTAGAATTTTCACAGCCTGTTAAAAAACAAGGTTACTTACCAGTAACTATTGTTTTTCAAGATATGTTGCTCATATCCATTCCAGTATAGGTGAGTGCACACCACTGTGCACTGGTTCCTGGAAATTTTTTCCCTTTAACAGACCCCATAGGGTCGGCTCAGGTGCCCCCTGGAGTGCCGCAGTACATAAGGCACCGCCGACCCTACAGCCCCTCAGCCCCTTCTTTCTGCCAACTCCAACAGCCGGGACAGAGAGTAGGTGTGAAATGGATATGAGCATCACATCTCAAAAAACAGATACTGGTAAGTAACCATGTTTTCTCTCTCGAGTGATTGCTCATATTCATTCCAGTATAGGTATTAAAAAGCAATACCTTGGAGATGGGTAGGAGTTACCGGTGAGCTACCCTCAGCAGGGCTCTGCCAAAACCCAAACCCTCTCTCTCGCCTGCTGAACAATGGTGAAGTGGGAGGTAAAGGTGTGCACCAACGACCAGGTGGCAGCTTTACAGATTTCCTGAAGGGGCACTTTCTCCAGGAAGGCTGTCGACAAGGCCTGTGCCCTAGTAGAGTGCATTGTGAGTACTCCGGGGAGTGGTACACCCGCCTGCTCATAGCAGCACTTGATGCAGGAGATGATCCACTTGGAGACGCGCTGGGTGGAGACTGGGGATCCTTTCATCCGATCTGCCATGGCAACGAAGAGCTGCGTCTTTTTCCGGAAGGGTCTCATCCTGTTGATGTAATAGGCCAAGGCTCGCCTCCCATCCAAAGAATGCCACCTCCACTCCTCCTCCGAACTCTGTGGTTTTGAAAAAACACATGGGGAGGAAGAGCTCTTGATTATAATGGAACTGGGAGACCACCATGGACAGGAAAGCTGGGTGGGGTCTCAGCTGCACCTTATCCCTAAGGAATACCATATGGGGGGGCTCCAAGGTCAGTGCTCTAATCTCGGAAACCCTCCTAGCCAAGGTAATGGCCACCAAGAAGGCTACCTTCCATGAAAGGACAAACAGTGGGCATGAAGCCATGGGCTCAAAGGGGGGTCCCCATTAGTCTGGAGAGGACCAGGTTCAGATCCCAGGGAGGCACCGGGTTGTGGACCTGCGGGTATAGCCTCTCCACCCCCTTGAAGAACCTGATGGACATGGGGTGGGAGAACAGGGATCTCCTGTCTAGCGGCTGATGGAAGGCTGAGATGGCCACCAGGTGGACCTTCAGGGAGGCTAGGGCCAAGCCTTGAAGTTTCAGCTGTAGCAGGTACTCCAGGATGGCCTGAATAGGGGAGAGGCTCAGAAGCAACCCCTGAGACTCCACCCAGCAGGTAAACTTTCTCCACTTGGCCCGGTATACGACCTGTGTTGAAGGTTTCCTGCTGCCCAGGAGAATGTGTTGGACCTGCGCCGAACAGGCTCTCTCCCCCTCTGTCAGCCACAGAGTCTCCAGGTTGTCAGGTGCAGGGAGTCCAGGTCCGGGTACAGCAGGCAACCATGGTCCTCAAAAAGCAGGTCATACCGTCTCAGAAGCTCCACTGGCTCGGCAATCGAGAGGTCCAGGAGCATGCTGTACCAGTGTTGCCTCAGCCAAGCTAGGACCATGAGTATCATGTCCGCTTTGTTCCTCTTGATTTTCAAGAGAACTTTGGGCAAGGGTGGAATGGGGGGAAAGCATACATGAGGAGTCCCCGTCCATTTGATGAGGAACGCATCAGAAATGAAGCCCAGCTCATGACCCCAGAGAGAGCAAAACCTTGGGCACTTCTTGTTCCAGGACAACATGAACAGGTCCAGTCGGGGAACACCCTACTTGTGGAAGATGAAAGCTGCTACCTCTGGATGCAGGGACCAGTCGTAGCAGGGTAGGAAAGACCTGCTGAGATGGTCCGCCTTGTCATTCCTGACCCCTGGGAGATAAGAGGCAGATAAAACGAAAGTTGTGCCTCACTGCAAAATCCCAAAGTCCTCCCAGTTTCAGGCCCGAAGACCGTGCTCCCCCCCCCCATCCGTTGATATAGAACATGGCTGCGGTATTGTCCATCAGCACCTGCACGACTCTGCCCACTAGGAACCCGAGAAACACTCTGCAAGCCAGTCTGATTGCCCTGAGTTCCCTCACATTGATATGGGAAGGTCCTCTCCTCCTTCGACCAGAGACCCTGAATACTCAGATTGACACTGATGTGGGCCCCCCACCCTACATCCGAAGCATCGGTGATCAGGGTACCGATGGGGCCAGATGCCTGAAGGGAACTCCCTTCAACACTGCCCTGGGGTTCCTCCACCAACTCAGAGAACCCAGTAACGCAGGGGGAACTGTGACCACCCTGTTCAGTGTATGTGCCCAGCAGGCACCCCCTGAAGCCAGCCACGCCTGGAGCGGCCTGAGTTTGAGGCGCGCTAGCCTCACCACATACGTGCAGGCTGCCATGTGGCCCAACAGTTGGAGGCAATGCCTGGCTGTTGTGGTGGGGCACCTGTGCAGTTGCATGATAATCGCAGCCATAGCCTCGAACCAAGCTTGCGGGAAGAAGGCTCTGGTCCTTACCACGTCCAGGGTAGCCCCTATGAATTCTATTCATTGTACCGGGGACAGTGTGGACTTTTGCTTGTTTATGAGCAGCCTCAGCCAGTTGCGCGTGGCAGAGGTAAGGGACCACACTGTTCTGCACACGGGCCCTGGACTTGCCCCTTATTAGCCAGTCGTCCAGGTAAGGAAAGATCTGTACCCCCCACCGCCTAAGATGGGCAGCCACCACCACCATGCACTTGGTGAACACCCTGGGGGCAGACAAAAGGCCAAAGGGCAGGGCTGTGAATTGGTAGTGGGAACCAGCTACCACAAAACAGAGAAAGCACCTGTGGCTGGGAAGGATTGATACATGGAAGAATGCGTCCTTTAAATCGAGGGCAGCAAACCAATCCTCTGGATCCAGAGCTGGGATAATGGCAGCTAGGGAGACCATGTGGAACTTTGGTCACTATGAATTTGTTTAGGCAACGTAGCTCCAGTACGGGCTTTAGGCCCCCCTTTGCTTTTGGGATGAGGAAGTATGGGGCATAAAATCCTCTCCCTATTTTGTGCAGGGGAACCGATTCCACTGCCCCCAGGTCAAGGAGTTCATTCACCTCCTGTAAGAGGAGGTGCTCATGAGAGGGGTCCCTGAAGAGGGACCGGGGTGGAGGGGGAGGTTGTTTGGCGGACAGGCCTCAAACTGTATGGCGTAATCTCGGCGCACTATATCTAAAACCCAGCAGTCCAAGGTAACACTTGCCCACTCCATGAAAAAAGGGTGCAGCGTGCCCACTAAACAACGGGATGGATCCAGAATCTGGTGGTTTGCTATACGCAGCTGAAGGGCCCCAGTGCAATAGACTTTCTGCTGGAACAAGTCAAGCTTTTTATTATCCTTGTTCTTGGGCGTGCTGCTCTGGAACCCTTGTCTGTCCCACTGGTTAGCAGCCTCTGCCACCACAGTACCTGGGGCTGGGTGTGAGAAAATGAACTCAAACCCTTCCATGGGCGCACAGTACTTTTTCTTGGTGCCCTTGGAAGTTGGGGCTACCAAGGCAGGGGTCTGCCATAAGACCTTTGCCAGCTTTAATACCCTGTCATGAACTGGCAGGGCAACTCTGGAGGGACCTTTCACCCCATATAGTCTCCAAACAAGGGGTCCTCCTCCTCAGATCTAACTCTTTAGCCTCCAGGTTGAGGTTAGAGGCCATCCTGTTCAGTAGCTCCTGATGGGCCTTAAAATCTTTTAAGGGTGCCATCTGGTCCCAGAAGGCTGCCTCATCCAGGGAAGAGGAGGAGGACCGTAGGTGCCTGCTCCTTTTACGAGGCCCCGTGGAGGGTCCCTCTCCAGGGTCAGATTCCTCGTCCCCTCATGTCCCTTTTCAGTTACAGGGGGCACCAAGTGGGCACCAGATGATGGGACCAACATCATGCCTGGACCCATCTGAGCCCCCCCCCAGTCCCGATAAGGCCATTGCCATGGTCCTAGAGGCCACCCTGGAGCCAACATCAGTACCAGCTGCTGGGCATCCTGGGGGTGCTTTTGGAACTCTAGTACCCTTAACCTTCTGGGAACTCAGGTCCTTGGAGCAGCAACCTCTGCTCCTCCTCCACTTGTTGCTCCGCACCAGGGAACAGCCCCTCGATGACTTCGAGGACAGCATGGAGCACCGGTGCCGACAGGAGCGGTGCCGTGATGAGGTGCACTCCAACGAAGACAATGAGTGTCATCTCTGCACTGAGGATTTCGGTGCCGCTTGCCCTTTGGCAAATGTGACCGGTGCCAACGGGATCCATGTGGTGCCGAACTTGACTCCGGGGACTGGGATCTGCAGTGTGGTGCCGGGGACCCCACTGGTGCTGGGCTCCATGTTGGTGACCAGGACCAGTGCTGCAACAAATGGCTCGGTGCTGGGACCTTGAGCCCAAGGTTGACAAGCAGTACCGAGCGACCCTTGAACAGTGTCTTCTGGCACTGGAGGACTCTGGCGCCGGGGACCATCCCCAGTGCGGAGAGGAGGAACTCAACGAGGTGGACTCAGAGCTAGATGGGGGGCTTCTGCACTCTACCCGTGGTGAGTGTCTGGCAGGAGACTCTTCCCTGAATGGGGGTCTCGACCAGCCTCCTGGGACACCCAGGGTGGGTTTACCCCTAGACACCAGCCTCTTCTCCCTCGGCCGACGGGGGGGGGGCAGGGCAGGGGCAGAGCCATCAGGGCTCTGGCTTCCCGGGAAGCCTCTGGTGTTGACGGCACCTGCAGAGGCGCTCCCCTACTCCCAGGGGTCAGGGGAGGCTCTCTGCATGGAGACGCAGGCACCGGAGCAAGCTCGACAGGCCTTGGCTGGTGCATGTCCGCACTCAATTCCACCAGTATCGACAGTATGGGGGAGTGAGCGCGCGCCGCATGCTGCCTCTTCTTCCTCTTCGGTGCCGGAGACTTACGTTGAGTCGATGGCTCTGGTGCACTCCGCACTGAGGAAACGCTCGGTTCGGAATGTCGAGCGTGGCGGCTCAGAAGCTGGATGGAGTGCTTCCTCCATGAGGATGGCCTTCAGCCTGATGGCCTGCTCCTTTTGAGACCATGGCTTAAAAGCCTGACAAATCTTACATTTTTCCTTGAGGTGTTGTTCCCACTTAAGGCAGCGGTCATGGGGGTCACTCACAGGAAAAGCCATGCCACAGCCAATGCAAGGCTTGCAGCCAGGGGACCCAGGCATGTTGAGCCTTTAAGGGCTTTGAGCCTTTAAGGGCTCCTATCTAATCAACTAACTACCTAACACTTAACTATGAACTACAAAACTGCTTAAAATAACAAAGGGGAAGATACTTGCATTAGCAAGAGTCGTTCCAGTAGCCATGACAGGCAGAAAGATTAAACTGAGGGGCTATGGGCCGGCGGTGTTTTATGTGCCGTGGCATGAGCACAGTACTCCAGGGGGCACCTGAGCTGACTCTACAGGGTCTGCTAAGGGGAAAAAAGTTCCAGGAACCCGTGCACAGTGGTGTGCACTCCCCTATACTGGAATGAATATGAGCAATCACTTGAAGGAGAACTAAACATTGTCTGAATAAAGGAGTGGCTGATAAAAATCAAAGTGGCATAATTTTATGTACAGACAGTCTCCAATGAAGACCTTAGGGTGGGATTTTCAACAGGGCTTAAGGGAGTTAGACCAACTCCCACTGCCTCTTTTCTCATGACACTGGACAGAAATCTTCATTTTCAGTCCAACAATCATAATGGCAAAATATTTAGTTAATTACAGTACACTTGTTCCCTAATTGGACTATTTACAGATAATAAGCCACTGCACCCCTACAGAATGTACCAACTCACTCCTCTCATGGTGAGACACATCATTAAGGCCTGGTCTACACTAAAGACTTTTGTTGACCAAAGTCAGCTTTTTGTGCCAAAACAGTGGTAGTGTACACACTGCAATTCCCCTCCACACCTGCACTCAACCCAATTCCCCTGATTTTGTGACCAAATCAAACCACCTTGAGAAGAAGCACAGAGCTTTTTGCGCCAAACTTTGAGCAACAAATCATCAGTGTAGTGACCGCACTTGGTTAGGTCATTGTAAATGACCTCCAGGAAGTGTCCCACAATGCCCATCCTGACCGCTCTGGTCATCAGTGAACTCTGCTGCCCTGCAGCCATCTGCCACTCCCCCTTTAAAGTCCTGGGAAATTTTGAAATTCTGTATCCTGTTTGGTCAGTGTGGAGAGCGCACATCTCATCTTCCCAGATGACCATGGCAGCTCCACGCACCAAATGCTTTCCCACTTGGAGCACACAGGAGCTTCTGGATCTGATTGGTATTTGGGGAGAGGTGGCAGTGCAGTCCTAGCTCCACTCCAGCCAAAGAAACTATAATACCTACAGTCAAATTTCTCATTTAATGGCAGAGAAGAGCTATGAATGGGACATGCTGCAGTGCCATGTGAAAAATCAAGGAGTTGTGACAGGGATACCAAAAGGCTAGGGAGTCAAACAGTCGCTTTGGTACAGAGCCTGCCATTTCTATAATGAGCTGGAAGCCATCTTCAGTGGCAACCCCACCTCCACCGCCAAGAGACACCAGGATACCTCCGCAGACTTGGAGGCAGCGGACACCGGATTCAACCCCAATGAAGAAGTCGTGGATGAGGAGGTCGAGTTGGAAGACAGTGCAGAGCGGGGGACTGAGTCGTTTGCTGACATGGGGAGCCAGGACCTCTTCTTGACTCCAGAGGGTCCAAGCCAGTCCCAGCCCACCAGCTCCAGCATGTAGGATGCAGGAGACAGGAGCTTGGGTAAATGATTTTTTGGAGCTAATGTTGCTCAGATACATGGAGGTATAGCAGCCCTTTGCTTTGTTTCATTATACAGCTGGTAGAAGGGATAGAAAGGCACAATAGAAGCTGTATTTGCATGTGCTCCCCATTCCTCTGTTCAAGTAGACAGTGCAACAGAAAAGTGTGTTAATGCACACAGATTTCACAGGAATCCTCCAAGGAGATCTCAAGGAAACTTTCCTGGAGGTACTTGCCAATCCTCTGCTAGAGATTTGTTGGCAGAGCTGCTTTGTTTCTTTACCCATTATAGGAAACTTTCCAGCACCAATCAGCAATCATTTGTGCAGGGACCAAAGCGGCACCTAGGCAAGCAGCATAGGGACCTAGTTTGAAGCTGCTCACTTGGAGAAGATGCACCCTAGCATCTCTACTTACTCTCAAAAGGGAGATAACAGCTTCACTGCCCTGGCCTGTGGAAAAAGGTGGCACAATTTGAAATTTTGTCCCTATCTCCCTGCATCATTACCCCAAACAAGCATGCACCCAGAACCTTTTCCCTACCTTGAGAGCCCTCCACCTCCAGGGGAGAACTCACCATGCCCTGGTTGATCGTCAAGCTGTGCACTTGTCAGGGGACAGTGAAAAAAAAAAGGTGTATTTTACAATAATAATAATAATAATAATACAATGCTGTTACTGCACTCACAATAATGCTTCTGTTCATTGGTTTATTGTGCTTCTACAGACGTGCCCTTGAGGGGAAACCCCTCCACACCTGCCAAGTGCCTGATAACATGATGTTACCCGCTACCCCACTAGGCAGCGCTAATCAATGTGCAGAGATGGCTACGTTCTCAGGTCAGATGCCATAAACCAAGTCATTTTCTCCTGTTTGATGGCCCATGGCTCTGGTGTCATCAGTTAGTGGTATCATCACACAAGGTGCTTCCAGCTCGAGAGGGCATGTACCAAATGGGAGTATACTTCCTTTGAGAACAATGGAAACATACAAGAGTGTAAACAGCAAGAAATCCCAGCACAAGGCACCAAAGGGGAGAAGTTCAAATGAGGAAAGGAGCCTCTACAACATTGGTTCTCAAACTGGGAGTCACAATATGGTTATGTGGGGGTCGCGGGCTGTGAGCCTTCTGCTTCCTCCTGGCAGAGGAGCATGAGGGGAAGGGGCAAGCAGTGATACACAGATACTGGTCGCCCCACCAATATTCCTCCATGCTCCCCTAGGGGAAGCAAGAAGTAATGCCAGAGCTCCCTGCATCCATGTCATTTTCCCCACCTGGGCTGTTTTGTGAGGTGAGCATCAGGAGCTGCTTTTCTCTGCCCTCCCCTTAGAAAGAGGTTGCAGGGGCTAGGGGAGAAGAGGGCACCCACAGGGACCAGGAGGTCACACTCAGAGGCTTGCTGTATGAAAGGGGTCACCAATTCAAAAAAAAAAAAAAAGTTTGAGAACTGCTTCTCTGCAACTGCCAACACCCAAGTGTGTTTAAGAATTGCACTTAAAGAAACTGACAGCAGGAGAGCCAATCAATCACTATCACAGACATGTGCCCATGGCTTAAGTAAATACTTTGGGCATATATATCCTCAGCTAGTGTAAACTGGTGTAGCTCCATTTGCTTCAGAGCCGAGGACTTACACAAGCAGAGGATCTGGCCCAGTGTCTTTTCACAGTTAGTTATTCAAGCACAACATTCTATCCAGCCCACCAGTATCTGCCTCCTCCTCTCACTTTACGAGATTGACTCAGCTCAGCACTGTCTTCTCACAGGAGGATCAAGTCCTCAGCTGTACTTTGGAAGGAGAAATGTTGATCTGCTTCTTTGTTTTGCTAAAAAGAGTTCCAGAAGTTTGGCTCTCTTTAAAGATGTTGATTCAGGGAGAAGATGAAAGGAAAAGTCATTTTAAAAGTTTCAACACTGCTGCTTCAGCAAAGTTGTACCAAAAAGACATGGATCTCAAAAGAATGAAAGATAGGAAAGAAGAGCCAAATATTCAGAAAAGGGAAACACTTAAAAAAAGCATAGACATAAATCACCACTTCAGAAATCTAAAACAGTGAATGATAAACTGAAGAAATACATACACAAATTATTTCCTGTACTCTGGTTTCATTTGCTTGAAGATTATTAACTTGTTGCAAAAAAAAACAAAACAAAACAAAAAAAATCCCTATAAAAGGGAAATATTTTGCAACACTTATTTAAACACATTTTTATTTATTTATTCCCAAGGCTTTTACTGAAACTATTCAAAACTTAAAAAGCAGAAAAGAAAGAAACAGGAGTGAGTCATTCTCAAGCCGAGAAAGTTGATCATCACTGCCTATTCCCAGGTGCAAAAACATTTCTGTTAATGTAACTAATTCACTACTTAGAGTATAAAGCTACCCAAACACACCTGGACCTTTTCAAAAAGTATTTAATATTGTATTAAAATAAACACGTTAAGGACAGGAATACTTAGAGCCATCAGAAAACTCCTCAGCTTAGTGTGTTATTTGGGAGAATGGTTGTGTGCTATGAACTGAATGGCCCCTAACTGCTTAACATAAATTCTGAAACATTTACATTTCATTATTTGCTTTTCCACTTTCCTGTTTCAGAACTTTGTCAGATTATTTATATGCATTGTCAAAAATCTCTAGTTATCCATGCTTAGGTTTGCTAGAAGTGTACAGTGAGAGATGAAAACCCATACACATACTCATAGAAGATTAGGGTTGGAAGGAACCTCAGGTCATCTAGTCCAAGCCCCTGCTAAAAGCAGGCCCAACCCCAACTAAATCATCCCAGCCAGGAGTTTGTCAAATCAGGCCTTAAAAACCTCTAAGGATGGAGATTCCATCACCTCCCTAGATAACACATTCCAGTTCTTTACCACTCTCCTAGTGAAAAAGTTTCCTAATATCCAACCTAGATATTTTGAGTTCTATGGAAGAACACAGTATTTCTGAAGAAATCATGCTTACTATACCCATACATACACACGTGTCACTAAGAGAGTGAAAATTCCATATACTGTAGTACAGTCTATCAAAAGTTACACAAGGGCCAGAATTTACAATCCCATGAAAATACCTATATGATTGGAACAGTGGGCCCAGAGAACCCTGCAAGATGAACTTCTCAGTGTCTCTCATTAATCCTCCCTTGAGGGGATGGAGTATATGAAGGAGGCAGATGGTACAATGGGCTAGTCCTGGAGATGCTTTCCCTAGGGAAGGGGAAAAAAAAAACTCAGTCCCATCAATAATCAACTATAGCCCTGACAGCATGACTCCTGAAGAATTAAAACTTTTTGGTCACCTCTCCCTTTTTTAAAAAAAAATCTTGCTGCATCCAGTTATTGTATTAGCTGCTTTCCCTAAATTACATCTCCAGAATACACCATCTGACAGACTTGTTTGTAGTGAAAGCAAGTAATAGCACAAAGAACAGAGATTCAAATGATAGCAAGCAGAAATATTGACAACAAAGGGTTATGTAGAAAATAAAACCGTAACACATTAGTTAAGCTTGGCTTTAGTATAAGACATGTCAGAAAAAGAAAAAGCTCACTCAAAATCTTTCCAGCATATTACAGCCACACTTGTCTGTGACCGTCTATTCATGAAACAAGCACACTCTTCTTACCTCCTTGGAGGAAAGATCCAGAGTTTTCCTCTGTGCTTACAGTTATAGACCAAAAATCCAAGGGGTGGGTCACACTCCCATTCAATCCCCCAACTACCCAAGAGGGCAGTACTTTGGAGTCTCAACTTTCATTTTTTTAAAGTTAGAGTATGTCTGGCTGTTACAAGTTTGAAAAAACCTTAGACATGAACTGAGTATAACTGACATTGCTTGAGTTCGCAGAGAGGCTGGGACAATCACTCTGAATATTAAATTCCCTGTTCAATACAATGGGTGGCAACTCAAATGCCAAGGATACTTGAGCTATCAGTATTAACTATTTCACTGCTCATTGTCATATTTCCTCCCCTTTCTTACACATGTCAATCTGCACAGTGACTGCCTGTGTAGTAGTGGAGGTTAAAGGGTTCATTTTCCTGATGGAGAGCTCAGCTTCTGAAGTCTACGACTCAATTATGGAAATATTTTATTAGAAATACAATTACATGAAGAAAAATTCACAATTTTTGGAAGGACACAGCCCAGAACATGGAGGCCTTCTGAGTAGAAAGTGAACCATTGACATTGCAGATTATTTTTCTTGTAATATTGGAGGACTTGACTAAACTGATCCACATGCTAATCTTTCCATGCAGAATGGAAATTCCAAAACCCACCCACTGTTTAAGACTGAATCATTGAAATTTCAAGTTACTAACTCTTTTTGGTTGTGTTGCATGTAGGTAGAAAGAGAAACCGCCTTCAAAAGCTGAATATGTTGTACTCTCAGCATAATCAAAAGCTACATCCCTCTCTCATGTTTCTTTGAGATTCTGAAAATGCATCTATTCCTCAAACTATATTATTAGGATACAGATCTCTAACTCATACAGATTTTTTTCCTGCAACTATGGCTATTTAAAAAAGAAAAAGAAAAAAAAGAGGAAGAAGAATTTTTAGAAGTCTACTCAATCCTCCCATTTGGCTTATGCTTAGATATGTTTTTCCAAGTTCTGATTCAAGAGGCTGCAGGGAGGGAAAAAACAGGTGGAGACTAAAGGAAAATTAAACAACTTACCTAAAAAGCAATTTCATTGAGTCACAACGGCCACTGTAAGTTATTCCTAAGAAATACTGTTGTGGTTTATTCCATTTTCTTGAACATGATTTATCTACTGATGAGCAAAACTCAAAATTCAGAAAACAAACCCTTAAGTATTCTGATGTTTATCCACACACCCCCATGCAGAGTAACCTGGTGTAAAGTGGTACTGTACACACTGCTCCATTCTTTGGAATGGTGTTGTCTGCACCTCTGTGTCTCCAGCTCAATTTGTGGGCCAAAATGGAAGTAGCAGAGGCTAAGGTCCTACTATCCTTCTATTCTGTTTCAGGCAATGTACCTCAGTAGGAAAAGCGAGGAGCACTCCTCGTACACCAAGTGAGAACAGACACTCTGCCTCCTACCCATCTCATTTCTGCCTGCCTCTGTAGGAGCATCCAGCTAGCCACTGAGTCACACAGGAAGAAACTATTAGAGACACAAATGGTAGTTCAGGGCTTAACTCCTTCTGGTTTTCTGTGGCATTTAGAAACCTCTCGTACAATCACAGTAAACACTGTGCAACACGCATTCAGTGCTGGAATTATGGTAACCACACACTCTAAGAGTCAGTGGCCCCAATTTGTACTAGAAAGAAGATACAGGGATAGTCAAAGACTGGATCTCCATTATAAGTCTGCTCTAGTTCTGTTTTTCTTCCTTATGTGTTGCCACAGAAAAGCCCTTAAGAACTACATACATACACAAACTCCCCATGGCCAAAAAAAAATTTTGTTTCATTTTAAAGATGTCCCATTTAACATGTATAACTGCTTCAGGATTTAATATTTCCTGGATTTCCATCCACTGAAATATATCGAAAGAATTAGTCGGCTAACAAATGCAGGGTCCTGGTGTTTAATTCTTTCCACTCTATTTCAGTGGGACGATTTACAACATTAAAATCCAAGGCAATGTTAAAAAAAGCAACATCAGGGTTTGGTTTTTTTTAAGTTATAGAATCATAGAAGATTAGAGTTAGAAGGGACCTCAGGAGGTCATCTAGTCCAATCCCCTGCTCAAAACAGGGCTAACTTCAGCTAAATCATCCCGGCCAGGGCTTTGTCAAGCCACAACTTAAAAACCTCTAAAGATGGAGATGGGTTACCTCCCTAGGTAACCCATTCCAGTGCTTCACCATCCTCTCAATGAAAAACATTTTCCTACTACTAACCTAGTCCTCCCCCACTGCAGCTTGAGACTGTTGCTCCTTGCTCTGTCATCTACCACCATTGAGAAGAGCCTAGCTCCATCCTCCCTGGAACCCCCTTTCAGGTAGTTAAAGGCTGCTATCAAATCCCCCCTCATTCTTCTCTTTTGAAGAATGAGCACACCTAATTCCCTCAGCCTCTCCTCATAAGTCTTACGCTCCAGCCCTCTAATCATTTTTGTTGTGTGCCACTGGACTCCCTCCAACTTGTCCACATCCTTTTTGTGGTGGGGGACCCAAAACTGAACACTATACTCCAAATGGGGCCTCACCAATGCCCAATAGAGGGGAATCATCAATTCCCTTGATTTGCTGGCAATGCTCCTATTAATGCAGCCCAATCTACTATTAGCCTTCTTGGCAACCAGGCCACACTGCTGACTCATATACAGCTTCTTACCCACTATAACCCCCAGGTCCTTTTCTGCAGAATTGCTGCCTAGGTCAGCGGTCCCCAGTCTGTAGCCGTGCATGGGATTCTTCCATATGAAGTGGAGGACTCTGCACTTGTCCTTGCTGAACCTCATCAGATTTCTTTTGACTCAATCCTCCAGTTTGTCTAGGTCACTCTGTATCCTAACCCTCCCTTCCAGGTTATCTAACACTCCCCCTAGCTTAGTGTCATCTGCAAACTTCCTAAGGAGGAAATCCTCCAGATCATTAATGAAGATGTTGAACAAAACTGGCCAAGGACTGACACCTGGGGCACTCTGCTTGTGACCAGCTGCCAGCTAGACAGTCATTTATCATTACCCGCTGAGTCCAATGATCTAGTCAGCTCTCTATCCATTTTATAGTCCATTCATCCAACCCATACTACTTTAACTTGCTGATAAAAATACTGTGGGAGACTGTATCAAAAGCTATCCTAAAGTCAAGGTATATCATGTCCACCGCTTTCCCACATCCACAGAGCCAGTCACCTCTTCATAGAAGGCAATCAGGTTGGTCAGGCGTGAAGCCATGTTGACTGTTCTTGATCACCTTCCTCCCTTCTAAGTGCCTTAAAATGGATTCCTTGTTGACCTGCTCCATATTTCCAGGGATTGAGGTGAGGCTGACCGTTCTATAGTTCCCTGGAACCTCTTTCTTCCCTTTCTTGAAGATGGGCACTATATTTGCCCTTTTCCAATGAGAGACCTCTCCCAATTGCCACAAGCTTTCAAAGATACTAGCCAATGGCTCTGAAATCACATCAGCCAACTCCCTCAGCACCTTTGGATGCATTGCATCTGGCCCCATGGACTTGTGTGTGTCTAATCTGAATAAATAGTCCTGAACCTGTTCCTTCAGCACTGAGGGATGTTCACCTTCTCCCCATTCTGTGCTGCCCAGTGCAGCAGTCTGGGAGCTGATCTTGTCTGTTAAGACAGACAGAAAAGGCATTGAGTACCTTAGCTTTCTCCACATCCTTGGTCATTAGGTTGCTTCCCCCATTCTTTAAGGGGACCACATTTTCCCTAATCTTCCTCTTGTTGGTAACATACCTATAGAAACCATTCTTGTTCCATTTTTTGGGTTGCATTCTCTCTCTACGTATATATAGATATAAATAAAAATGCTGGAATATATCTAGATCTAGATATCTCCTAGCCAATCAGGAGAAAAACTACCTAGATATAGAGAAGGAAGCAGAGAGTCAAGGACCTAGTTTTGCCCTATGTGGAGAGCCATTTGTATCCCAAACTTAGTTAAACCCATTTGTTTTTGTAAAAGAAAACAGGTAGCATCTTTTGCATGTATACGAAGCATGTAAGAACATGGAGCTGGCTATAGCCCAAGGCCATGTATGTGAAAGGGAATGTGAAGAGCTTTCCCCAAATGCTGCTATTTTGCTGACTTGCTAGCTTGAGTAAAAAAATGAAGTGGAGATTTGCAATTATCCTTCGCATGTCTTGATATATCAATATCCTGCAAATTGATAGCTCGTGGGTACACTGCTGTGCCCATTCAGAATCCCAGTTGATTTCCATGGAGCACCATAGAATCATAGATTTGGGGTAGAAGGGATATCAGGAGGTCGTCTAGTCCAATCCCCTGCTCAAAGCAGGGCCAACCCCAACTAAATCATCCCAGCCAAGGCAGAGGTGCAGTAGTGTGTTCAAGTGCTAGTGACCATGAGATCATAGCTTATATCATACATCATCAATAAGCCAGATTTTGGCCCTTAAGATGCATAACCAACTATGAACTGCTGCTCATTTAGCCTGTCCAATCAGGAGAGAAACTGAGAGCATTCTAAGGTATAGAATCAAAGTCAAAAGCATACAATCAAATCATAAAATAAATATTTTTAGCCAATAAGCTTGTATTTATTTGTTTTACTTCAGGGCCATATCCTTCCCTCCATTCACTAACGTCAGTGGGAGTCAAATATACAGCTTATGGCGGTACCAAATGTAATGAGAACGCAATTGTGTGTGTCTCATACAACATCATGGAAATGAAGAATGCTTTTGTGGATTGCCAGAGATTTCTAAGTTTGGAGTTTTCAATTAACTGAAAGCAGCACCATGTGTCAGACCTGACCAACTCTTACATAATTAAGCGTTTTATATACTTTTTGTTTTGTGATTGCATCTAGAGGCCAATCAAGAACCAAGTCCCAATTGTGTTAGGCACTGCACACACACCTAAAAAGGGAACAGTCCCTGCCCCAAACAGCATATAGTAATTTATGTCTACTTCCCAACTCTGTTTTTTCAGTCAAATGACTCTGTGGTTTGCCTTTTGTGTTATGAAGTTTCTTCGATTTAATCAAGAACACACTTCATGAATTTAGAACAAACTTTTTTGTAGAACTCAAAAAAGGAAAAAAATTCAAAGTGTTTTAATTTGAACTAAAACTGCCAAATGTTATTTTTCCTCGTTTTCAAATGTGTTCAGCACTGCTCAACGAATGGCCTGATCCAAAACCTATTCAAGTCAAGGGAAAGACTCCCACTGACTTCACTGGAATTTGGATCAGATGCTAAGAACATGTGATGTTCAAGATTTATCCTTTGATCCATGAGCATTTCCAGAGATCATCCAAATCCATGTATTGCAACACTGCATACTGTATTTCCCATTTGTAATAGAAATCCAATGAATATTTTAAAAAAATCAAAATCCTGTGGGGCAAGAACTTTGAAGATACTGCAAGATCTGAATAAACTTTTGATATTCCAATCACTTTATAAAATAATCTGTACTTTCAGCATTGACAACAACAACATCTATGCACAAAAGGTAAAGTTGGGCAGTATTAACTATAAGTAGCAAAACTTTCCAGGATCAATTTTAAACTGAAGCTAACAACTGGATATTAAAACATCAAAGTAAAAACAATCCACAAAGAGGGCATCCTCAGCGATGGCTGCAATCTCTCTGTACCTATCTTTGAATTTCTCCATTATTATTAGCAGCAAAATTTAAGAGAAGGCTGTAGCACCTGCTGGATTCTATTTCAGTACTTAGTAGCTGTTCCATAGTCGCTATCAAAATATAGATAGAAGAGTCACACCTCATATTAAGGATACATTTATAAAGGATTAATAATAAGTGGCTATAGACTTGTGAAAGTATAGGTTACTTATAGCCATTTATCATTTTATCACCTACTGATGTGATAACCATCACATACCACTCATGTCTGTGATATGCTTATAACATTAATCATTTATTAACCACTTTATAAAATATAATGCACCTTTAATATTAAAAAAAGAGTGAGAGACCAACAGGAATTTAAAGCAAACAGGCAGCCATGCAGGAATCAGTAACTAATGAACTCATCACATGCCAGAAATTCAGCATGTATCATTGACTGCACATGCTGATTTATTTCAGTTTTGGCAATATTGGCACTTCAAATCATTACACTATGCTGTTTGTGCATATTATTGCTAATAACTTGGTTTTCTTAATCAAAGACAGAAAGAGGGAATATGCTGTTTGTGACAAGCTACCTGTTACAGTCACAAGCAACTAACAGAAGGTTTATTTGTATGTGCATACGAGAGAAGATTATTTACCAGCTGTAACTCTTGTTCTCTAAAGAGGTATTGCTTCATACAGAGGCTCACTTTAGGAACTGCAAGCCTTGCAACATAGCCACAGATCCACTTTTGATCAGTACCTGGCACTTGGGCTGCACAGTTTTCTTGATTCCAACACCCCAGAGTCTGATGGCATAAAAACCCACTCGCCTCAGTTCTCCTCTTATCTCTCTCTCATTAATAGCTGGGCTCAGAAACAGAAGGTAAACATGCCTCTGGGGATGCAACGCATTTGGGGAACAAGTTACTTTTGATATGCAATTCCTTTTACTCCATCATGACATTGCCTCCACACATCCTCACTACAGTGACCTCCATGTGGCGGTGGGCTGAGAAGCCCTGCTCATTAAAGAGTAATTGAAGCACTGCCTTCCTGAAGCAAGCAGCTGCTCTTGATGCCATGTTGAGAGAGTGATTTGTGCAGATGTAATCTGAACTCTACATATGAGCCCTACAGATTTCAAGCAAGACTATATTGCAGATACATGGCATTGATGAAGCTACACTTCTAGGTGAATGAGGCCTGAGGTGTTCAAACTCCGGAATATTATCTAGCTCATAAATGCAAAATCTTATCCACTTAGTCAAGATACTTTTACCATTAGTCTTTGAAGAGGGGATCATTATGGGGCAAGAGGATCCCCTTTTAAAAAAACTTTTGGCTCTGTGTTGACACTGTCATGAAAGAAAATGAGTCCGACAATCATCATTGCCTACAGATCTAAGTTGTATATACAAAACATAGCCTGACAGTCCGATTGTAATCAATGCTTCTGAAATCTGTGCTGCCAAATTCAGATTTTCATAGAAATTCTTCTGCATCTAGTAAGAAACAGACAAGTTGATTCAGAAGCATCACAATACAAAGAACTCCTGACACAGACATCTGGGTATTCTGACGTATCTTCCAGGCAAAAAGTTACTATTAAACTGCTGTTAAACACTGGTATCGGAACAGATAATGACTTTGTAGATGTTCAGTCATTGTGCCAAGTTACCACAAGAAGTTGTAATATTTACCAGCACTACATGGTTTTAGTCTGATTGTGCAAGCCCATTCAGTTAAAAGGATCAGCAAACGTGACCTACTGCTGTCAGAGAAATTCAGACATGGGAATCTTCCCATTTCTGGGGAACTCATTGAGACACATGAAAGGCTGGTTTTCATGCTATATAGAAGAGCATAATGCATACTGCCATTGTAAGTAGTTTCACAGCAGAAGTTTGCACAGGACTATTCATTGGCTTTTGAAAAAACTCAAATAGTCTGTTTCTAAATAGCTAAATTAATGCCTATGCTCTAAGGGACTGATCCAAATCCCACGGAAAAAAGTCAATGCAAGATTTTCCATAGATTTCAGTATGTTTTGGATTAGCCCCTAAAAAATGAAACTCAGCTAATACCCAGAGATACATGAGTCCATTGATCTGACTACAGCAAATCAAATGAAGTGCCAGTCACAGCACGTACTGCTTGACATATGTAAGGCTGGTGGAGGGGTGCATGCTGAACGAGTGGATCAGACCCACTAAGACCCACGCTCTTCCCTCCAAGCAGTCAGTAGAGAGAGGAAGAGAAAAGAATCACCCATTTCCCTTTTTTTTGCTTTTATTAAGTTTTGTTGTCCTGTTCCTCAAGCCAAATACTTATGTACAGCAGGGCCCGTGACATTTCTGTAGTAAGAAATGTAGCCAATACAACACAGATTCTCCCCATATTGCTGAAAATGTCATCATTTCAAATTCTTTCAGGTAGCCTGTGCAAGCATGGTTAGCCAGAATCTAGAAGTCCCCACACTACACTTCAGAATCTAATGCTAGCTCTCAAAATAACACCTTCCATACGGCTAAGCAAAATGCTAGCTGTCAGGCCACTAGTGTGAAACATGTAGGCTGAGATTGCCAAAGGGCTCTAAAGAAAGTGGGTGTCCGATTCCCATTGAAAATCAAAGTGAGAAGCCCAGCAGCAATTCACACAATACAGCAAGGAATGCTTTCTCTCCCCTCATTTCATTGCTTCCATTTCCATGCTAGCTCTTTGTACAAAGAGGTTGCCTTAAGTGAAACAGCTAGGACTATTTGTGTAGTTTTGATACATCAGGTTGTGGGGTTTTTTTGGATGAACTCATTAGAAAAATATATTTGAAATAGTGCATTCCAATTTAAAGTCCATCAAGATGTCATACGAAGTTGGTGTGTTTGTAAGAGAAATGGTAAGGTTTTTGCTTTTCCTTTACTATCCCAGTAGGAGTTTTCAAGGTAGCTGATAGACTTATCTTTATCAATAGATAAGAATTTTCAGAAAAATTCCATATACAAAACACTGGAAATAACTCTGTATAGCCAGAGAGTTTTATAGAGTTGTACTCAATATTTGTCAGGCAACAGAAGAAAGATTAGCAGGAAGTACCATGATCTAAACAGCTCTAATTTAGACCCAGCTGTCCATAGGTCCAAGAAGAACTGAGTGATCATCAGGAGATAAAGATGACCCACCCACACCTTAGGTACCAAGGACCAGAGAAGGGTGATGTAGAGCTACTGCTCTGGTTCTATACCACCCAGGGATTCCTGCAAATGAATTTTGAGTAGGGTCAGAACCATTAGATTTCCATTTGTTCTCCACAATCAGAGCATTGTAAAACAGCCAGATCAGACCAGAGAATTGGGCCCAAAGTCCCCACTGAGAAGCTTACAAACTGAAGTTTGTTCAATCTAACAGTAAAAGCACCAGAGACCATGGAGGATCTGGGTGACATTATACTAGGAGGTGGAGAGGAAAGAGAAGGGGGGCAAAATAGTTCACAAATTTCTTATATAAAAGTAAATTTTAAACATCTCTCCAAGTGCAATTTTTTTATGGTGATTAGTATTGAATGGTTTGAGGGAGAAGCAAGTTTTAAGGAAGTATTTGAATAAAGATGGGATGGCTATTTGAAGTTCAACCTGGATCTACTGAAGTTGTCGTCACTAATGATGTCACACATTGGACAAAAAGATCACTGGTACGTAAGCATGGAGCACTCCTGTTACGATGCAGCATAGAGCATGTGTCTTTGCACTAACATTAAGATCTCCCTATTAACCCTGAATTAATTCCGGCACATGCAACAAGATGACCTTAGTTCATTTGAAAAAAAAAAAAGTTATCCTATGACTAGGATAATTACAGACTTCTAGGAAACTATTGTATAACACCACAAGGTTGAGCAGATGCAATATTACGCAAGTATGTAGCACAGATGCTCTTAACCCACAGAAGTTATAAAAGCAATCTAATGATCTAGCAGCAAATATATCATATGCCACTTTTTCCTTTCAGTAAAGTAGTAAAGTTACCAAGAATAAACACCATACTGCTGAGTTATTTAACCATCATTTTGATAACAAAATTATCTATTTACATTATTTCTTGTAATACTGTACAAAGGCACTACTTTACCCTATAAGAAAGTAATCAGTGTAGGAAATGCCTTAAATAATTATATTTAATATCATAAGAAGAGGAAACCCAAACCTTTGTTGTCCAATAGCATTTTCTCTTTATATACACTGCATACTTAAGCTGTCCAGTATATTTCTTCAGTACAGTAAGATTCAAGTGTAATACCTTAAAATATTTTAACTAGGTAGTAATTAATGCAAATTTCTCTTACTTCTGAAATCTCTAATGAACATCTATATAGACATTGCAGTATTGCATAATCATGCATAAGTGGTATTTAAGTTAACTAATGCACTACATCAGGACTTGATCAAATTCCAGAGAGTGGTTGCTTCTATTTTTTTTCTTAATGCAAGTATAACAGGTCAGTAAGGGGTTAAGCTGAAGAATGACAGACTGTCCAAATGCACAGAATGAGAGGCAAAACAGAAAGAAAAAAAGCCAAGTACATGATATGATCAGGTATCCAAGTAGCCACGCTGGATACAGCCACGCTGTAATGCCCTTTTACAACTCTAAGTAACAGAGTGGCAGGGGAGGAAAAAAAAATTTATTTATATATATATATATATATATATATATAGCCATGCTTGTGGCTAAGCTTCTCCTCCTAGAGGTTCTGTTTTCCAGACTTTTCAGATTAGATCAGCTCTTCTGCCATAGGGTCCTCCTCAAAGTCTCTACAAAGTAAAAAACCACTATCGCATAAGAAAGAAAAAAAGAGTGGGTTTACTTGTCCATTGCTCCCTAGAGAGACGGCTTAGCACCATCATCCCCTTCCAGGTCTCTCCTTTGTCTGTTGGAAGGATGCTATTTATGTAGGCTTTTAACCCCCAGCATGCTTCACCCTGCCAGACTTCATGTCACAGCTACTCGAGGAACATCATTTCCTAGTAATCCAAATACACTGGATCTCAGAGAGAGACTGGCTGAGATAACTTTGTCCAGGACTATTGAAGGGAGAGGAGTTCCAGCTCACCTTACGCATAGAACTCCAGTCTTGGGCCCTAAAGAAACCACCAGTAATATGCGCTGTTTCCCCCGAACCACCTCCCTGAGACCATTTCTCTTTCAGTGACCACATCACTGTGCCACAGTTGTTCCTAGAACAGCGAAGTACTAGCCAAAGAGTGCTGTACTACTCAGACCTTACAGTGTGGGTGCACCCTGTTACCATGGGTTGTAATAGAAAGAATAAATAAAAGACTAACGCATCAATCAAGTATTATAACTCTTGCTGCAGTGACATCTCTTTCAAGGCATCTTTCTAAACTTCCTCAATCTTTTACATGAAATAGACAGTGAGGATACTAGAGATTGCACTCAAAACCAAAGTTCATTTCAACTCCCATTCAGATCCCTGGCCAGGAGTTTGAAAAATGTACAGAGAGGTTCTTCCCACAGAAGCAATCTCAGATTTTATAAAAAGGACCCCTGAAGTGTTGGGACAAGATTTTTGGACATTTAGTGTGCACTATAGCAGTCATCCAGCTAGAGGGAAAGTGTTCAATAAATATTGGCAGTTCTTCATATTAATAAAGAGTCCTTGTTTATTAACGTCATGGTCTAAATACTTGGTGAAAAACATCTGCATTGCCAAGTAAAATGGACTATATCCTGCGGATTAGTTTATATCCCACCTAAGAGTGAAACCATGGTTTTTAAAACCTGATTTTCCATTAGCATATGGAGAGTGCATATGCATTGTTCTTATAAGCTTTAATGGCAACTTATTATTTCATAGTGCCCACCAGCATGTCCAAAAACCAATTACCCATAGCATTTGAAAAATACCAATGTTCTAATAAAAGAGAAAGCTCTTGCCATCTCTATAGATTTATTAGTCTTGCCTTTTATCCTCATATGACCTTGTACGTTGACTATGTTAGTTTACTTCATGGTGATGGGCAGACCTGTAATGGACTACCTCAAATTTATAATCTAGAATTACAACAGTACACTTGCCCAAATGCAGGACCTGTTAGGTAACACCTACGGTAAAATACTTGTGCTGCAAACTAAAGGGAGAAAAGGGATATTCAGAAGAGCTTAAGAAAGTTAGGTTCCCAAATTTTCATTGAAATTCAGTAAAACCTCAGAAGACTAACTGAATTAGGCTCCCAGAAGTCCCAGCCTTAGCACTCTGGGTATGTGATTTTTTCTGCAAGAAAGGAGTTAGAGTTAACTTTTGCATGGAATTCCCACTTAATTTAAGATCAGACCCGCTTTAGTCCATGATATAATCAGGATGCAAATAGGGAAAATCTATATGGTTTAATCATTTGTTACACTAGTTTTGTAGATGGATTCACCTCACATATGTATATGTTTTAGAAATTAGGAGTTCTAAGTTATGTGTGGCCTTACAGTAAATTTACTCCAGCTTTTCCACCCTGTAATCTGCATATAAACTTAAAATATCACATGCTCTGACCTGCCCCACCCTGCACATTATAAAGACCTTAAAAAATTGTGAAGGCGACACTTTCCCTAGGTTACACTTTGGATGTTCTATGAAATGCACACACTTACTTTTGCTGGGTTCTTTCAGAAAGCCTTGAAGCCTCTGCAGCCGCTTTCCTTGCTTCAAACTCTTCCCTTTTCAGAACTTCACCGCTTCCTCGGAAGCCCAGCTCCACCAGCTGGCGAGCCATCTCCTCATTCTGAAGGAGCAAGGAAGAATCAGTTGTTTTTCAGAAAGCAATAATTTAACCAGCAACAACAAAAAACAAAAACAAACAAACAAGCAAAAAAGACGGGGGGAAAAGGGTGTTTTTACTTCTAAAATTAAGAGTTTACAAGCCAGACACAAGCTACTAATGGAGGTTATAGAAACCTCATTTCAGGTTACCATCCATCCCTTCTATCAGTGATTTTTTTTTTTAACCTGACACTTTCACTTTATTCCCTTACACGTACACCAGACTCACTATAACTACATGAAAAATGTAGCCTCTCGAAGCAGTACAAGAAATAAACTCTCCCAATGAGTAAATAAAGATTTCTAGTTAATTTCTACAGTTAAAGAGCTGCTGATGCCTCACTGAAAGCTTTGGAGAAAGGCATTCTATTTGGAGAAAACTATTTATACATCATACTCTGAGCTGTTCTTTTTATTATGATGATTCCTGCTATTAAAATATCTCTAGAGTGGTTAGTGAGGGAGCACTCTGCGAAATGGCAAGGAGTTCAGTCCTCTAAAGATACGGAAAATCTCAGGATCTTTGCAGCTCTCCAGCCACCTGGAGGGAAAAGGAGAATTCCCGGGGTGGTCTACGATCTCTGCACAGCTCACTGGACTTCACATAGCTACAAAGCACTACACTGCTGGATGCCCAAAACTTCAGTTGGGGGTTGCTTGTAAATGCATAAAGAAGAGCCAAGCTGCAGGTCTGATCATATGCAACTTGGGGAGGTGATTTACATTCAAAAAGGGGATTATGTAGTACCCAGTGCTCCTTCAGCTCCATTTCTAGTGTCCCAGGACTGAGGTGCCAATATGGAGGGGTATCCACAGAACTGATGGCTAAGGCTGAGAATGAATCATAGCTGCTGTTCTATCACTGCAGGCATGTCCTCTAATTTGGTGCATGGTGCTGCTCCCTCTTCTGCAGAGCTTTCAGCCTCAAACTCATCTATCCATAAGGTCTAGAAGGGGAAAACCTGTGCGGAAAATTAAAGTGTATATAGCCTGAACGTAGTCCTTACATAGATAAAACTTCCATGTAAGGCTATAGGTTAGACCCAAAGAGCATATACTTTTGTAAAGCACTACAGTCACCATCCCACATCTGCTGCAGTGGGAGTCCGTCTTTCCTGAAGTATGAACTTTTAAACAAAATACAAAAGTGAACTAATGCTTCCACCTAGTGGCAAGACCAAAGCAATCTATTAGCATACAGTTTCTATACTTGATTTGAGTCACAATAGGTAAGATATTTCCCTCTGTTCTATGGTGCATGGGGGGAGGAAATGAAACAAATAGGGAGTAACAGAGGAAGGAAGTAAAATATGGGGTGGAACTCCCCATCGAAGTTAGTGCTGCTTCTCATGCTAGCTTCTGAACCACTGCTCCTTACTCCCTTTGGAGGTTGGCAGGAGGTTAATGGCAGCACAGCCAGTCAGCTGACCTTCCTGCCAGCAGTAGGGAGAGCTCAGTTTCTAAGTGCACCGGAGCAGACACTCCATGTGTGTTCCAATGACCACAGGGTGGGATTTCCTGTGGATTCTTGGTTGGATGTATTGATAGACCACTGACCATTCAGTGCCACTGCTAATTCCCACTGGTGGAACTCAGTGAGTTCTATATTAGCTTTCCCTCCTTCTGCTGCTTTTTAAGTTAAAGAGGAGGAATAAACACTCAAAGCACTGGATGAGGCCTATGGATGTATTAAAAATGTGAAGGCATTTAAAAGGCTCTCAAATACTTCAGACACTAAATTTTCATAAAGCACAAGCAAAAACCCTCTATGGGAAGCCAGTAAAGAATGTTTTAATATAGCAGCAAGTCCCTTGCCAACATGTTATCACTCAAATATTGAATTTTTGCTTTCCGAAGCTCTGTAAATGTATCATCTCCATGCTCTGACATACTAAACTAAAAAGAGTCAGGCATACCATTCAGCAATTGCTGCTACGTGGGCTTTGTGTAATTCAGGCGGGGTTTCTACTGGTCAGTCTGGCCTTTTTCATGATATCATACTCCATCATCATTTCATGATATCATACCAGCATCATGGGACCAAGCCATGTACTGTACATGCTAAAGATGTGTCAGTTCTTCATGACATTAATTTGCTTGTGAGTTATATGCTTGTTCATAATCCTTTGCCTGTTTGTCTCTTATCTGTGACCACATTCCTACTGTGTTCAACTTTTAAGATATGCTCTTGCCCACCCTGAAATTACAGGCTTGATGTAGGAATTACTGGGGTGAAATTCCATGGCATGTGTTGGATAGGAGATCAAAATCACCATAATGATTCCTTCTGACCTTAAGAAAAAAATTAATCTCTGAGTGTATAGGTAAACTGCTACATCCGCAGAGCCCTGCTGAAGTCAGTTGGGCTCCAACACACACAGCAGTATGCCTACAATTTGTAGGCTGCGCGTTCTATAGAGTACCCAGAACAGTTGGACCTCAATCCTTTAGTGGGACCACAATGCAGATGCTTAATATCACCATCTCTGCCATGCTGATGAAATGCCATAATGTAGTAGAGAAAAGATAGTATCAGGAGCAGCTAAAAGCCTGCAGACTTTCCTCATCTGTCTCGTTTTATTAATTATTTGTATTATAGGGCTGGGGACCAAGTCATGGATCACGACCCCATCGTGCTAGGCACTGTACAACCACAGAACAAATTGACAATACTTGCTCCATAGAGCTTACAATAGAAATGTAAGACAACAGATGGAGACTGGTAGACCAAGATGGAGTACAAGGAAACCAGGAGACAGTTCAGGTCAGCCTAGTAGGCTGTGGGATCAGCACACCAGGGGTCTAACTGTCAGGTTTTCGAAAGGCCTTATCTTCTTTCCTCAGCCACAGAACTTGGTTCTGCCATTGTCTGCAAGCAGCAAGGCCACTTTCAGGGTTTTTTTTGTTTGTTTGTTTGTTTTTTAAAAAAAACACCACACACACACACACACCCCAATTCAGGAATTTAAGGTGCTCTAGATTAGACATTAAAGACACCGCCTATAGAGGCAAGTAGCCCAACCACCTATGAAGTGTTGATAAGTTCAGTGCCAGGCAGGAGGCAGCAGTTTGAGGGATGGGCCATATCCCTTTGAATGGGCACCTAATAAACCCTGAGAGGCAAACTGCAGAAGGAAATACCACATTTGTCCTCTCTCTCAATCATTATTGCCAGTTTTTCCAGTATCAGAAAATGCTGCCAGGTTTTACTTTGATTTCAAAAGCTAAATGAGAATCAGTAGCTCTCTACCAAAAGCAAACCTGGAAGCAATTGAGATTGGCTTAAGCCACTTACTAAGCACACAGTAAATTCTTTTTGATAAAGTCACTGAGATTTCGAGGCTTATATCCCTTTCGCCTTGTGAGAGGGTGACTTCCCCCTGTGACATGGCTTTGCATACCTGTTGCCTGCTTTCTTTCCCTCTTGCAATGATTTATTCAGATCTAGGAACAGAGAACAAGATACTTCCTTTGTGGGGTTTCAGTTGTTAACCCCTCCCCCCATCAGTCATTGGCCCATCAAATCCAACCCTCCTTCTGGCAAACAGGAGGCCAATGGCAACAAGTATCCTCTTCCAAGTTCAGGAGTCCCCAGCCCTCCTATCCAAGATGAGTTACCATGCAAAACAAATTCACACTCCTCAGATGTGGCCACAGCTTTCCTCCTGGAGCAGGGCGATGCTTCAGGCTAACTAGAGTCCTCAATCAGTTGGCCCCTTTTTAGCCTCACTCGGCCCTTTTTACTCACTCCTTTCACCTATCAGCTTGGTGAGGCAAAAAGGCTGCCTTTATCCTCCTCTGACTAGAGTTTCTGAGAGCTTGTTTCTCTAGAGCACCTCCCTGCAACTAAGCTGTGGTAACTTTTTATCAACGTTAACTGCGTAGATGGTAGTTGGCCGCTAACTGCTTACACCGTGTCCAAGATGGGCTTGTTCTCCTTAAAGGAGCCTGTCCCTGGTAGACTGAGCCCTGACTCTCTTTAAAGAGGTCAGGGTTTAATCATTCAACTACAGAAGCATTGTATGGCAACAGTTGCAAACTAAGATGAATCTGTGACAGGCCCCATTGAAAATTCCAGCCTAAATCATTCAACACATGTTCTGGACATGTTAAAATCTATTCTTATTCCCCTAAGAAGTCAGTCTGCTGCTATCTTACACATCAGAAAACTTTGCTGCAGGAGTCAGCCCCAAAGTTACCTCTCAGTTTGCAATTGCAGACATCTTATTTATTGCCATACAATTCTTATGGAGAGAGATTAGTATTAAAGAGAGCCCACACAAAAAAAAAAAAAGACTCCAACGAAAGAACTGATGTTCATATGAAAAGATTTCTTGGACTAGTTCAGCACCCTGAAGTTAGCCAGTGAATAAAATATTGTTTTGGCTAATTCTCTCTCACACTCAGCTTCACAAATAAAGATGGTGGAAAGGCCATTAAAATGCTTGTTTTCACCCCATTCCTAGTTCAAAAAGCCAGACTTGACAAGTTTAACTACTGTCCTTAGAGCTTGTCTACACACACGTTATTTGGCTTTAACTATAATGCTATAGCTAGTTGGTTCAATAACAACCCATCTCTAATTCGGATGTAATTACACTGGTATAAAAGGTGTTCTATACCAGTATAGCTTATACCCGTACAGTAAAAGAAATAAACGATACCTGTAAAAGGCACCTTTATATCAACATAAAGTGTCTCCACACTGGTAAGAGTATTTCAGTAAACCATCACAGCCCTAACCAAAATATTTATCCCAGTACAAAAAATACATTTAGACCAGACCTGATGGAACTATGCTAATGAGGGCACCTGCCTTTAAACAAAGGAATGAAGAAAACCTGCTATTTCCATGTTTTTGCCAAAAGCCATGTCTACACTACAAACTTTTGCTGACATTGCTATGCCAGCAAGAGGTGTGATGAGATAAGATTTGTAACCAACCTAGCTGTAGTGGCAAAAGCCCCTAACATACATGCAGCTTTATACTCACAAAACGACACTTTTGCTGGTATAGCTTACATTGCTCGCAGTGAGAAACAGGAGTAAGCGATCCCAACAAAATGCGCAGCCTTTATGGTATGAGCTGTGTCCAAACTAGGGCTTTTGGCCAACAGTTGTCGGTTACGTCTATGCTAGGAGCACTTTGCCAGCACAGTATACCACTATACTGGCAAAGCATGCCTGGTGTTGACCTTGCCAAAGATTCTCTTGGTCTGATGACCACCCTAAAATGATGGTGAAGTAACATGGTGCGTGTGTGTGTGTGGTGAACAAGCAGTTGGAACCATTTCATTAAAGTGTCATTCACACATTTAGACTGGCAGCCATCAAAAGACTGCAACTTTCCATCTCAACTGTACTATATCATAACATTGGGGCTACACAAATTTTACATTTAATGCTTGATAATATTTATATGAAATCACAGCCTGGCTTCCTTTATTGTTGATGGTTTCAGAAAACAACTGCCCAGAAGAACAAGAAACACAATCAGAAGTAGTATAAATAACTTCCTCATGAGGACTTTGGAAAGTTTAATAAAACTACAAAATAAAGAGCTGCATATTTGGGATTCAAAGAGGCTTTAACTCCTCCTCTGTTTCTTACTGATCTAGAAGCATTCTGACATTTTCCATGCCAACTTTAATAAACTTGCGTATCTTTTATAACAAAAAAGAAAAGTGTGCATGACTAGGACATGTACCAAATATCTAAGATACTGAGAAAGTAATTTAGGATTTTACAAAAGAGCTGCTACTGGCAATGCGATGGATTGTGTTTCAATGATTTCCTCAAATTCATAGCACTAGTGCTGACTCGGAAAGATGGTTTGTTTTCTCCATCAATAGCTACTCAAAAGGCATTACAGAAGGACCTAACTTTTAAAGGATAGTGGAGATCCAGTTAGATTTAGTACTCACTTGAAATAGAACATGAATAATCCTTACGATTAATCCTCAAAGCAAATATGCCATTAATCAATAATAAAGGCAAAAAACAGTCTAGTCAAATGGTCCCTCGTGTTCTTCCTACTTTGCATCTCAGTCAAGAATTTGATATTTCTACTGGGGATGAGCCACTGGGTGGATTTATTAATTTTGCAATACACCGATTTTTTAAAATGAGCTTCCCAGTGGAGCCTTTAACTCCCTGTTCCAGCTGAATTTACCTAATTCTTATCCTTCCATCTCACTTCTAGCACATTTTGCTACTTTTCACACTGCCTTTTGTTGGTCATTCTCCCCCCTGTCCTTTTATTTTTGGTCTTCTAGACCATTTCCTCCCTGTTCTTGATTTCTACCATGAAGTTACTTCCCTCCACCTTATGTAACTCCCCCAAACCCATATGTTCTATCCTTATTCCTGGCCATCTATGGTACTTAAATGGCCCCCATTACCATAGTATCTTAGTCTCTCAATCTTTTGATGTATTTATCCTCATTACACCTTGGCGGGGAGGAGGGAGGAGGAAAGAGTGCAGAACTGAACCAACACCTCCCAAGTCCTAGACTAGTGTCCTAACCGCTGTACCATCCTTCTCCTACTCTGCAGTGGGGCACAAAACACTCAATAGTTTGGGAGAGTAAGCACGGGAGAAAGGAGGGAAGAATGAACAAATGGATAGAGTGGGGCATTCAGTGAAAACAGGAGACAACACAGGAAAACAAACAAGGGAAATGCAAGACGACACCTAGCAAAAGGAAGGCATGCTGCTCTGACATGTAAAAAGAAGAACATTAATTTTTCAGCAAGGAAAATTGTAATGGGAAAAAAAAACAGACCAAAAAGAAAGAAAGAAAATTGGGGGGAGGGGGGTGAAATCAAGAAAAGTAACTTCAGAATAAACATGGCAGAGAATAAAAGGTAAAGAAATACATCAGGTGAGGTGATACACATGGTGGTTAGGTCTGTAAAATACATTGTTAATACAAATTATTCCCCATGTTTTATTATGGGTCTTAGGAAGACATCCAAAAACTCCAGCAATTTCAGAGAGATGCTGGAGTGATGGCAGAACAGTCCCTGATCTCTCACCACTGAAGTCAATGGGAGTTTTGCCATGAATTCCCATAGCATAAAATCAGGCCCGTATTTGTTCATTAATAGGCTTAATTTAAATTATTACTTAATATTAAGCATGTAACTATGAAGAAAAATGGTTTCACTATTAAATTATCCTAACAAGTAAATCCCCCCAGTCCACCAATTTGAAGCCCATTGTTAAATTATGTATTTGTCAAACTCCCATAGAGATACAATCTCTTTTAATTGGACCAACTTCTGTTGGTGAGAGAGACAAGCTTTCCAACTTACAGAGCTCTTCCTCAGGTCTGGCCCAGAAGAGCTTTTCGTAACCTAAAAGCTTGTCTCTCTTGCCAATAGCAGTTGGTCCAGTAGAAGATATTAACTCACCCAGCTTGTCTCCCTCATAGCCTGGCAGGGCCGCAGTTACAGCCACACTGCGGGCAAGGGAATTAATTCCCACCGGCTGATAAGGCACAGGCAGATGACTGGCGTGAACCTATTGGAAATAACTAACTCCAGATAAAACACCTGTGAAGAGGCAACCATTTCAAAGGCGCGTCACCTGGCGGCGGTAAAGTCATGTGCTGCCAAGTTTCTTCCCCTGCTACTATTCACACCAGAGACCTGGGGGTGGAAGAACTGCAGCCGCTCCGTTTACACCGCACCACCCCTGATCCGGTTTAGACTTGGCATCTCCCGCCAGGGGAGGCAGGGTGCGTCCATGCAAGTCAGTTTCGCGTCTGTTTAGTGTCAGTTACGCTGCCGGGTCCGGGGGGGGCCCTGAGCTCGGGCTGCCAACGCTGAGGGGGGGGACAGTTGCCTACCAATAATTACCCGGGGGAGGGGTGATGATGGGGGACGGGCTGTGCGGGGGACCTAGAGCAGGGCGCTGCACAGCGCCGAGGGTCGCGCGAGGCGGGTCCGTGGGGGGGGGAGCGAGGCGCCGCGCGGTGTCCGGCCGCCGCCTGCGCCCTCCCCGCCCACCTCCAGGTAGAACAGATCCTGCGTGGTGATCTGCGAGTCCAGGTAATCGTCGTAGGTGTTGAACTGGGTGATGACGTGATCCAGGGCGGCCCCCGCCTCGTCCCCCTCCAGCGCCGCCATCCGCGCCGCAGGCCCCGTCGCCCCTAGCAACCGACCAGGCCCCGGCCACGCAGAGCCGAGGCGTCCCTAGGGCCCGGCCCGGCCGCACACCCCGCCTCCTGTCTGCTCGCCGGCGTGGGCGCCCGCCCTCCTGGGGCCGGCCGGGAGCCCCGCGCAGCGGGGGCTAACGGCACATGCCTCGTATTGGCGTAGCTCTGGGCGCAGCCGTGTAAACGCGAACTGGTGCATCTACACAGCACCCACCCCGTGGGGGGGGAAACACCAGTGCTGGGGTGAGCCCACCGGGGGCGGATGGTGCAGGGCTCTAAGGGGGAGCCCCAAAATTCAGCTGAAAGTCACCCTGCACCTCAGAGTCATCAAGGGTTTGAAAAGGGCACCAGGGCGACTGCCTGGAGCAAGTACAGACAGGCCACCGCAAGCATTAACCCGCAGCCCTCGGCGTTGGCCAACAAGCCCCCCGAGGCGTCACACCCTGCCACACCACTCCAAGAGGTTTCCAACCCTTCGGAAATAAGGATTTGATTTCAGATCCACCAGCCAGCTGAGGTCAGCGCCTGGCTTGTGTCCCATGTTGGATACCTGGCTCTGAGAGAGACTCCATCATCCCACTGGGCAAGTGTCTAACACAGCAGAGGCCCAATAGCCTGAGGGCTTAGGACACTTCCCCGGGATGAAGGAAACATGGGAGAATCTCTCAAGCAAGTGTGCTAATCACCCATCTGTTGACTAATTGTGGGAGGGGTTCTCTGTCTCTGATGCACCTGTTTGTATAAATAGTTAAACATTAAATATTCAGTGGAGCAGGGTCTGGAACCTCCTCTCCCACATCTTAGCTGAGTGATCTAGCTACTGGGCCAGAGAGTGTCTTTTTTGATACAACAAATATTTAATTAATGCAGAGCAGAACAGCTCCAGCAAGCAATTAAGGGACTCCCACATCAGAAAACCCTGTAGCCCAATGCTTAGTGTACCACGTTGCAGGCGAGAAACACTAGGTTCAAATCTCCTCTGAACAAGTAGAGCAGGGTTCTTCGTATCTCCTGCATCCTTCATAAGAGCCAGAACCACTGATGTTTCTAGAAATTCCATCCTGAACCTAAGAAACCTTCATCAAAACTGCCCCTTCACAGGAAAATTTCAGGTTTGAGGAGTTTTCCCCCCAAAAAAAAAAAAAGTTTTGTCAAAAAGATTCCCCAACCAGCTCTATGCAGATGGTCAAAACTAGCATGATCATCATGGTCTCTTCTATATTTAAAATAGATGCCCCTCAGACTAACTGTCTTATTGAACAGAATTTACCTTAAAACCAGCATGATCTTACTTAAGCTTCAGTTCACCAACACCTGTAAGCTCATGCTTAACTCAAAGTATAAATCTACTGAAGCAAATGAGCTATCATGAATTTAAACTAGTATAACAGTACTTTGTCCCCCAAAGCATCTGATTCTTCAAATCCATCTCCAGGAATATGAAGGGAATCCAGGATGGTATCTCTGGCTGACTGGAAAGCTTTAAGAGCCAGCAGTAGGGTGGTTTTTGTTGTGTTTTTTTTGGGGGGGGGGGATTTCTCTTTCAGAGGTGGAGGAAGGAGGGAAGACTCCTAAAACAGTGTCAGAATCCCTTGAGGCAGCCACCTTGGCCAAGATGATAGTCACTGAGGAGTGTCTGCATTATAGTCTGATTCTTTAAATGCGAGATTTTGTTGGATGTCCAAGGTCATTACACTTTTAAATTGACAGAACTGAATGTCTGTTTTAGAAAACCAGGATTTAGATGCAGCACCAGATGTTGCTGGTAAAGCCCTGCAGACCAGCTCTGGAAAACTTAATGGGAGCAATCATCTTTAAGTGGAGGAAGCTGATGGTTGATCTGAAAAACTCTTTCAGCAGCATTAAGGATACCCAGGGGACAAGAAGAGAGTTCTCTCGTTCATCAAAATACATTTTATCAACAATGATTTTAAAAGTGTAGGTTTCCAATGAATCATTTCAATGTATTGCAGGCTCGTGGAGTTCTAGGAATGAGAGCTTTTTACTGTTGGTCATCAAATAATGATGGGAACTAGAAACAGTGCACAGCACAATACCTGAGAAAACTATAAAATATAGTAATAAAGCTTTAGATGAACAGAAAGGTTTTCATAATTTTATCAATGCATTTGAACATTCCTCTAGGAATCCCATACAACGTTCTACTAATACATGAGAACCAGATAGGGAAACCAACAAGCAAAAGATGAAGTTATCTGGTGTGGATTCATTTTCTAATCTGAGTGACATGTAAGAGACAGTTGCATATGGTAAAAGATAAAGCATGCAAGTCTGCTATGTTATTAGTAACAGGTAGTTGGGGGTTTAAAGGAATTTTACATTGGCTGTCCATTTAATAAGGGCACCAGCTACTGTGGATGCCTTTTTCTTTTAACTATTTGCTGAAGGGTCATATGAATTTTTTTTGGGGGGGAGAGGTTTTCAACTTTATATTGTCAGTCATCAAGTAATGTTCCTCACTAGGACAATTGGGAAGTAAGAATACTGCTGCAGCCTTTTGATGCAGAATCTAAATCCATTCTAACTATGAAAGGAAACTAATTGGAGAGGCAGTTTTTGTCTTTGGGTTTTTAAAAATCAAGACACTTATTAAATACATCCATCGTAAACCACCAGTAGCTCCCAGGGGGAACTTCATAGGCCCCACCTCCTTTTACACTAAGCTTTAAGTGTATGGGTAGTTAAAAAAAACAAAAAAAAACCAACCTCACATTGTATGTACTTAATTTTAGACATTTAAACATGAATATTCTTGTTATCGTTTGGTTACAAAGATGAAGATTTGCAGTGTGCCTTACATAAGTTATGTGCTCCCTTTGCAGCTCAGATTACTCTTGTAAAAAAAGAAAAAACTGGAGGTAATGCTACCTAATTTCAGACTATTGTAAGAATTCATGTTGGAGATCATTGAAAGTACAGCTAGATCATCAACCAGCTTCAATGGACCTGTGCTGATTTACACCAGCCAAGTATCTAACACAAAAGATGCTATTAAAGTGTGAAGTAGCAATAGGGAGAGGGTCACTATATGGTAAGAAGAGATGCTTCACGTGACATTGAGAAGCAATTTGTTTGACATTTTAATTCCTGATCGTTAAAGGAACAGTTCCCTACACAGTCTCTTTATGAAAAAAGGTAACATTCTTTACTATTTAGGCACTAGTATTCATCAGGTTTCAGGCATTTCTGCAAAAATAATCACTAGATAACCAAGTTTTAAAACCTCAAGAATCCCTGCCTAATGATAATATAGTTGCCATTTATTTTACCAAACATATCCTTTAAGGAACAGATGTGCTTGTCAACCAGATTAAGTCTTCCTTGAAAAGAAAAAAAGGAAAGGATATAAATAAAGAGATTCTTGCACTACTGCTTGTAGGTCTGGAAGAGCATGTTGAGTGTTACCTGACATGACCTGTACTAGGATTTTCTTCTTACCATTAACATAGAATGCTGCAAGCCTTTGCACAAAAAAGCAGCCCATGGAAGGCAGAGTACCCACGGAAAGCTAGCAAGAAAGGAATTAATAAGATCTAGAGTTCCAGCAGCCTGTCTGGTCACATTTAGGATTTCGGTCACTTTCAGATAAAACTTTTGAACGTGTGTGTTTGTTTTGGGCTGCAATTTTTAATTTGGAATTCATCCCAAGTCAGAAACGTTCCAGTCTTGACAGGAGGACAAGGAAAGGTTCACAAAGACTAAAGCTGATGAGACAGGAAGCAAGTTACTCGTGCTACAACTAAAACAACCTTTAATAAATTAGAAGCCTCTCTCAAATATGGCAGCAGAAATAGAAAGGTCTTAGGTGTTGCAATGCTGAGTGTCATGGCACCTAAGTTTTAGGCACCTAGAAAAAAAAATCACAGGAACACCACTTATCCACAAAGTGGAGGTAGGTGCCTAGGCTCCCTATACAATGGAAAATATGCCTTATGGTTCTGGATGGAAATTGAGTCTTGGTGATGGGCCATTCAAGCAAAAAAGCTTTGTCACCCCTACCCGGCTAGCCAGTTATGAAATTCATTGCTCAATTGTCTGCTGTTGCAGCAATATAGAAAAATAATGGATTAAAGACAAAATTATAAACAATCAAAACCACTTGAAGGTAAAAAGAAAGAGGGGATTGCCTAGTCTATGAATAAAGACAAGACTCTCAGTATATCAGGGTGGAGAAAGACACACTGCGTCCAGTCACCAAGGAGACATCTTGTTGAGTGGGAGTGTTTCATGAAAGACCGGATCCTGGGAAATCAGCCAGCTTTGCAACAGACTGAACTAATAAGTCTACCTAATTAAATAGGAACAGTAGCCATTAATAAGAGTAGACCCTAGTTCTCATTTTATTTTGTATTGTAACCATTTGTTTCCATCGCTCTAGTTTCTGCCGAAGCCTCTACTCTTTCTTAAACAAGCCTTCTTTTGTTTGATAAGTGCTGTGCATTATGCTGGAGTGGTGACACGGTAGAACTAAGTATACTGGGGTACAGTGCTCCTGTGGAAGCAGAGGATCAGGGATCTCAGGAGTAGCTAGTGTCTGTGGCTGGATGTCACAGGGGAACACTTCCAGTCAACTTGAACTGGGTTGTGCCTCTTGTTAACCTAACAGGCACAGATGGGAAGCCATAGCCTAAACTATAGGGCTTGAGTGGCTGAAAGGCTGGAGAGGTAAGGGAGCCAATATCTAGCTACCACAGGCAAAACACCTGCCTCCTACATGCAGGTGGTAACAAGATCATTCAGTCCTAGGTGCCCCAAGAATCATCCCAGGGCTCCCTCAATCTCTCATTGCACAGTGGATAAATAAAGAAAGAGTAATTGGAACCAGGGGACTGGAGTCTGCATTTCCCACATTCTAGTGGATGCTCTAACCTCTGGGCTATACAGGGAGGCAACAAATATGCCTGGAGGCATGATAGCTATCTAGGGAACTTTTGTTCTGAAAAAACAGGTAGCTAGAGGGTTTGGCAGGAGTTTTGAAGGTTGCAATGGAGCTAAAACTGGGCCTTAAGTTAACTTAAGTCTCGAGTTTAGTACTTTCATGGATCCCACTTAGGGCTCATGACTTTTGCCTTACATCCCTCTCACCTGTGCAAGGTGCAGTCTCAAAACTCATTTACCTCTGGTGTAGCCAGCCCACCTCATTCTCCAGCTGCATCTACACAAGTTATTAACACAGCTACCCCTCTGGAATAATCTGTATACAGCAAAAAAGCCAAACAGAGTCCTGGAGCACCCTAAAAACTAACAAATTTCTGCAGGCATAAGCTTTTGTGGGCTGCAACCCACTTCATCAGATGCATGAAGTGGAAATCACAGATAGGCAGTATATATATGCATCCAAGGGTAAGAAACAACAAGGAGGGCAAGTGCTAATAAAGTCAATTCAGTTAGATTAGATGAGGCTTATTCACAGCCGTTGTTGCTTATGCCTGCAGAAATTGGTTAGTCTTTAAGGTGCTCCAGGACTCTCGTTTTTACTAGTTATGAGTTTTCCCACTATTTAACCACCAGTACAGTTTCTTTACCCCTTGGAACGCTGAGTGAGTTGGTGTAGACAGATGGCCAGCCGCCATTGGAGTTTTAGCCACCATGTCACCCAGGCTTGCTCTTAGAGTCAGACGACAGTGATTAGAAGGTTGCTGGCTGCAGGAAGCAGCACTAGTGAAAACATTTTTAGGAAGAAATGGTCCTGTTCACACACTGCCGCGTGAAATGGGAAATCTGCAAAGTGAAATGTGACCAACACCAAGGTTTTCCCTTGTGTTTCAAGCTAGACAGGCCTGATTCTGCAATCCTTTCCCATGAGCAACACCTACTTCTGTAAATAATCCCATTGACTTCAGAGAGATACACATGAGAATAAGTAGCAAGAACAGCCTCTAAGGGTGCGTCCCAAAGTCCACAGAAAAACTATTTTAAATGGGCTTTGGATCAGGACCTAAAAAGGGAAATTTTGTCCTGGCCCTGGTACTAAGGGTGATGTAGAGACAAAGAATGGTTGGACTCCATGCAGCATAAGACAGGTCCTAGGCAGCCTGAAGGAGTAAGGAATTGCCAGGCCTCAAGACTGTCCTGGTCACCCATCCTTCTCCTCTTTACCACCTCCTTTCTCCCACCTAGTCCTGATTCACACCTAAGATAGCCACAGCTCATCTCAGTATACCACCCCTGTAGTGCAGTGAGGCAGTGCAGAGATCCCATACACTAGTGCAAGTGGGCCATAGAGCAATAGTGAATCAGCCCTCAAATGTGTATATATTTCCCTTCCTTAGGTTGTCTCATGACCTATTTCCATACACAGGGCAGTACAACAATGGTTGCTTTATTTGGAAGCAAACACTACATTAGCAAACCTATCACTGTGACAAATAGGCTGCATGATAATATTTAGAGGTAACATTCATAACATTGAATGTAATAACCCAATTCTGTTGTCGCAAGAAATGGTTTCAACATAGAATTTATTGTATCCCTTTTAAATATGAAATAGGAAAGCAGAGCTGTGAGCTTGCTTTAATACATTCAGAGTCTTAATCTCTGGAAAAAAGACACTGATTTACTGATGAAAATAGACAACATAAAGCACAATCCAGCACTTATTAAAAGCAGTTAGAGGACTACTTTTTACTTCATTGGGCCTTGGATATGGATCATAAAGTATGCTCTTTGAATGGATCTTTCCTGTCTTTACTAGACCTGTACTCATTGTAACATGAGGGAGCTGTGACATGTTGAATACTCACAACTCCCATTGAATAGGTGATGATATGAAGTTCTTAGTCTAATTTTAATCAGTGTGGTTTTTGGTTTAACCACAACTCTTACTAAAACACAAGAAGAGTCTTCACTGTGTGGTTTGCTCCAAGTGTAAGTTAAACGATTTGCATGAGCATTGCATGCATGCGGTTTTTGGTATGAATTGGCATGCAAGCTTTAGGCCCAATCCCAGGTACAGCTGTACTCACTGAAGTCACTTATGATTTGAGGGGGGTGCAGGATGGGGTCCTGGATTTGCACACTGTAACCATTACATTTTGTATTATTTTTCCTAAAATGCCTGAAAGGTGCCAAATCACAAGAGATAAGCACACAATTCTCATTGGGCACAAGCCCTGAAGGCTTTATTTAGACAAACACCAATTTCAGCCAGAGGTTACCTGCATAAAAATTGCATGAGAAGTTTAAGATTAGGGATATTGCCTTCCGAAGGAGTTAGATTTTCAGGATAGCCCTGAACCATCAACTCTAAATTGTCATGGATACCATAGAATCAGAAAGGATTGCAAGGGTCATCTAGTCTATTCCCCTGCCAAAATGTAGGATTTGTTGTGTCTAAACGGTCCAAGACACAGCCAGATGGCTATCCAGCCTCCTTTTGAAAACCTCCAGTGAAGGAGCTTCCATAGCTTCCCTAGGCAGTTTATTCCATTGTCCTACTGTTTTTACACTTAGGAAGTTTTTGCTGAGATTTAATCTAAATCTGCTATGGTGTAGTTTGACCCTAGTGTCTCTCCCCCTGCCCTCCATAGCAAGAGAACTTTTATCTATTGAAAAGTGTCAGCAGTTAGATAAAATGCCAGATTTATATTGCAAAGAGGGAGTTCATATGCTTAACTGTGTGGTTTTTTTTTTTTTTAAACATTTGTAGTACAATTCAGCTACCCAGATAGAAAAGGTAAGAGATGTGCAGTCTCTCCCTATTTCAGATTTCCTATTGTTACTCTGTCTGTTTGGACTTTTGATATTTTGTCTCTGGAAAGGGCCAGGCTGAAAGGTAGACAGAATGGAATGTAGTAAAGAAGCTTGTTAGTGTTATGAAACCACTGGGGAAAAAAACATCTATGGAGAGAGGTTCTTGTAAACTTCTTGCCATTAGCACAGTTTTTAGATTTATGAAGTAGAAAGTTTGGTGGTAAGGAAAATACAAGTCAACTGCTAGTTAATGATACACACACACACCATTCCAATAGAGTGGTCTGAAAATATACCCTGTGTAAATTTAGGTAAAATTATGCTTAGACTGGACTGGATTTTTTACAAATAGAATATTTGTCTAGAAATGATGCATGCAGGAATGCACAAAAGGATTAATTTTATACATCTACTTGAAGATAAAAAGCTCTGTAGAATTCACATCACTTCTTGTGATCTTTTCCATCTTCACGCTTCACCTTGGACCTCCAACGATGTTGATAACCGAAGGGCTAAACCCAAAGTCATGTACTTCTGTAGTTTTTACAGCAGTCGCTATTGCAGAGGGATCCAGTCCAAAACTATCATAATTAGCTGCTCAGGCACAAAATCTGGTCAGTTCTGCTTTACCAGATGCTAATAAAAATGTTCTTCTACTTGCCTGGCTAAAACCACAAGCCCTTACTTGCTTCAAAAAGGTGGTCAGATAGAGCTTTACATCTTAATGCAGTTGAGTAATGAATACACATCAGACGAAGGGACTGGACTATTTCTTGTCTTTTGAAAGAAGTATAACCAACACCCATGGCATAGAGAAGATACCCATGACACTCCCCAAGACATATTGCAGTCACTTACTATATGTACAGTCCAGCCAATGTTTTAAGAACTAAAGCCAACACTCTGATTTCAGCAGGGCCAGGATTTCACACTAGGTGACTAAGTACATATTTGTACACCAGGCAGTACAATACATATCATTAAAGGCACCTGATTTTCAGAAGTGCTGAGCATTCAGCAGTTCTCAATCACAAGTCAAGGAGCCATTTATTACTTCTGTTTTAATGTTATGCCGAATTGAAGCCCTGAGATTCAGCCACATGGGGCTAGTTGCAAGATTGGGACTTCTGGTCTTTAATCCTCCAAGGTCCTGAGCATCAGCAAGGCAGGTTGATTTCAAAACCCGGGTTTAAACACTGCAGTCAAGTCAAAGTAGCAGTTCTCTGGGCTTTATTGCTATACTTTTAGGAATTTAATTATGTGTAAGTGTAATTCTGCATGCCAGGTACCTGTTATAGATGGAGTCTAGCCAGCTAATAATGTTTTGGTTTAAAGGCAGTGTGACAGATTTACATGGCATTTCTTTATAGAGATAAGTCTACTGTCTAAATTGGAGGTTGAATGTCTGTTGTGAAAGTTCCAGAGAATAAATCTAAGTTAACAGAAAGAAAGACTGTTCTGTGTACTTGGATTGCAATTCAAAAGCTCTGTATTCAGGGACTAGAGTTGCCACCTGTCCAGATTTTCCCAGGATTTTCCATTTGCATGAGGTAAATCTGGGAAATCTATAAAGGTGCTCAGTACACATTGCCAGCTATCAGTACACATTGCCAGCTATCAGTTTTATGCTGTCAGGATCATCCTAGATGTCCTGGGGGGTTTTGGACCTCAGAGGTGGGCCTATTCCTGGCCCTACCACAGACTTCCTCTGAGACCTTGGCCAAATCTCTTAATCTGTGCCTCAGTTCCCACCAGCAAAATGGAGATAAGACAGAGTGGAAAAGAGTAGTACCATCTAACTAGACTGAACTCTTTAGGATATGAGCTGTCTCTTGCCTTGTGTATGTTCAGCACCTACCACAGCAGTGCCATGATTACAGCTGAGGCCTCTGGATTGCTAGCATAATATCTAATAACTTGTGTATTCATTTGGGTGAAACATCTAATTAACACAATAGTTTGTACTTTGGAATTTAAAGTCTACTCCCTGTGACTTTTCTTCTGTCATTTTAATTCAATAATTCCTCAAGCAGCTCAAGATACTTGATGTGCCAATCCTAAAAAAAGTTGGTTTAATAAAATTACAAGCAATACCACAACCATTTGTATAGAACCAAACTTCACATCAAGCACTGGAATATTCCCCCCCACACACACACACACACACAGAGCTTTGCAAGTTAAATATCACACACTCCTTCCCAGTCTCCAGTATTCTTTATCTGTTGATACATTTGGAGCTAGAATATAGGGAAGATTTCCCCACTTTTCCCTCAAGCAGCAACACAAGTGTCCATGAACAGTTGTCCTGACAATTCTCAGACTATTTGCTGCATAGACCAGTTAGCAAGATCACCTATGGATAATGTAACATGTACTATTTAAGGATTTCTTGGCATAACAGAATCACCATTACAACTATAAATGAACTACATTTGATAAGAAAGATATCCCTTGTATTTTAAGAAGAGGGAAACTACTGGTTCACTAAACACTTCATTGTTTGCAAGTCAATGAAAATGCTCAACTGCAAACCACTGACTAATTAGTGGGTCATACATGTAAAGAACCCCATTACTTGGCTCCTGGGGTTCTATCACCAATTCAGGCATCCTCCTGCAAACCTTCAAACAAATCTCTCTAATTCTCAGACTAGCAAAAGTTTAACCACCAAAGTAGTTTCACGTTTCCCCACAGGAATCTAGCCTATCTACATGATCCTGATTTAGGGAGGGATTAAAGAGGCTGTTTTCAAATTAATAGTGGAAGTTAGCCACTTTCTCATGATTTTCCTTGCGTTTAGACTCTCAGCCATAATAAACCAGTCTTCAATTACAGCACTTAAGATGTGGTTCTCAGAGGACCAGAAGTGAGATTAGTTCATACTCCTTTAAGGCAAGTTTTACATCAAGAATTGGGAAATAATCTAGCATTCGTAGTAAAGTCAGCACTATTCTGCTTTTCCCGGGTAAATCTGGTGAAAGTTTATTATAATCTTTCCTAATAAATCCAGAAGTAATTTAACATGAAAAAGAAATAGAAGAGTTACTTTCTTCTGGGTTTTTAGTAGGCAGTGTGTAGTATTAGTACACAGGAAACCAGAGTTGGGTTCCTACTCACGCCTCCTGAATCCAGATCTAACTTGCAGCACAGACACTTGGCAGGTTTTTCCTACATTAGACAAAGAGGTTGAGGTTTGTTCACCATAACTATTTTCCTCATGCAGGGTGGGGCACATTAACTCCATTCTGCTAGCTCAAGTCTACCTTAGTCTGTACCATTAGAGCTGCTCTGTAGGAGATGATCCCCCCGAATAACACCCAGGATCTCAAATCACAGCAATGAAGGTGTCTATATATATATATATATGCTCTGTGGTTTCCTTCTGCTACAGACTTCCATAACAGGTAGGGAGAGAGGAGAGCTACAGATGATGCCAGAGCAAAGATCCAAGTTCAACCATGGAAACATTTCTTTACACAATTAAAACATGTTTATATTAATGCTAAGCCTCTCAAATGTAAATTAATACATCAGGCAAATAGTGTCTTCAGCCTTATCCAGAGTTACTCTTTATACAAACTACAACTAGAATACTATGTATTAGGAGTACTATAGTCTTCCTTAAGATGTAGGCTAAAGCTACTATCAGACTTCAGAGTGAAACAAGATACAGTTTGTTACAATGCCATGGTACTGGTTTTTTTTTTTTTTGCAATGAACACTTTTCCAGGGTACTAATGTCAAAAAATTCTGCAAAGAGGTTTCTCATTTTGCAGAGAAGTAAACACTCAGTTATATAGTCACACAAACTATCACTATTAGTTTGGTAATTGATATTTAAATGTTACAGCAACTCAATAAGCTATCATAACACCATCAGTAGTTAAACTACAGGAACACAATACCTGCAAGTTCAAGGGAGATACAGCTCTCTGAGAAAGGTGGAAGTTCTACTCCTTACAACAGCTTTGGGTGGAGCTTTAAGTAACATCACAACATTTCTTCACTTTGAATAAACAGCTGCTGTTACATGGATGTACCAGTCAGATAAAGAAGACTAAAAGGCCCTTCACTGAGCAAAACCTTTCAGACCTTGGCAGGGGGTGGGCAGAACAATAAACATCCAGGCAGCAGCTATACATCCTAGAAACCAGCATTAGTAGCTTGATTAGGCTACTCGCTACCTATTGATAAATCTTCCTCCCTATACTGACTTTCTGGCTTGCTCTAGATCCCATTTATACAATTTCCTGTTGCCTTGAGAAGCTAAACTGCTGCAGCTGCTTCAGCCATTGCTCGCCCTTGATAACAACACCTACTTCTCAGGTGGGTGTAGTGGGGGTTGTAACTGCCCACACCTATAAACTAACGCCCCCCCCTCCACAAACAAAACCAACCCCAAACAAACAAGTATTCTCTTGTAGTACATGACGACCCTCCTGCAGACTATATATGACTATTCCTGCTTGCGCAGAGAGAAATTGAGGCAATGGAAGGAGGATGGTCTAGGGGCAAAGGCAGTGGGCTTGGTTTCAGGAGATGGAGTTAAAATCCTAGCTCTGCACAGATTTACTTTGGGCAGATCACAGGCTGAGATGGTCAAAGGCACCTCACTCTTTGATGTTAAGTGAGGAGCTTAAATACCTTTGGGATCTGGAGTTTAATTCCTGTGCCCCTCAGCTGCTGATTTGCCAACTGGGGATACCAACATTTTCCTACCTCCCCAGGATGGTCTGAAGATAAATCTGTAAATATTTTAGTTACTTAAGATGGATACTACAGTGATGGGGACCATGAGGTCCAGTCCCCCTACTCTAATCACTGTTTTCTTATTTAGCCACAGTAAAACAGCTTCAATAGGAGAGAGCAGGGGCACCTCATAGTTCTCCCTCCTACAGCTCAGTAATTAGAGCCTGCTCCTGAGAGGCAGGAGACCCCTTATTCAAATCCTTTCTCCCCGCTCTGGGGGAATTGGACTTGGATCTCTCACATCGCAAACAAGTGCTCTAGCCTCTGGTCTAAAAGCCATAGGGTGGGCAGTGGCACCACCACCTTCTCCTCCAGGGGCCAGATTTTGAACGGGGCTTGATCTGGCAGGCACGCTCAGAGGCCGTCTGCTGGATTGGGCCCTGCACAGGATTTAGGTATGCAAAATGCCTATCTTCCTCTGGTTCATGAATCACTCTGGGTCTTAGGTGGGAGACAGGCACCCAACGCCTGGTGTGGGCAGTCCTGTGCACGCCGACAGGCAGAAACGTAGGCCCCATGGGAACTTGTGCCTGAATATTTAGGCACCAAGTAAGTTTAGGGTTCAGTGGGAGTTTTGTGGATCACAGAGAAGCTAAAACTGTGGTTTAGGCACTAACTTTGTGCAGCCTAGTTGGAAAATTTGTATCTAAATGGGAATGAGGTAGTGCATAAAATTGAGCTCGTCAAATCTGGCACCCTAGCTCTACCCCCACAAAGACCCACGTGGCCCTGTCCCCCAGTACAGAGAGATGGCAGATGGAGTTGGACAAGAATGTCAGAAGTGGAATAGACAGCAGTTCGGCCTGATTCAACAACTGTGGTTCTTCACATAAAAGCTGCAGTGGTGTAGACAGTAGGACGCTTGTCAGTGAGGATCTCTAGTCTGATGAATCTGCTGTAGTTTGTCAGGCTGGAGATCCTCTTTGATGAGCCTCCCGTGGCTCATCAGACATCGGTTCCCTTCTCACGAACCACCGGTTGTTCATCATGGTGGCACTGCAGCCTGGTCTAGTTTCTCCTGCTCCAGAACATCTTTGACACAGCTCAGCTAGGCCCCAATTTTTGTCTAGAAACGGATTTTTCAGGGGTGGGGAAGCTAAGATGGTGGCAACATGAGCTTTTGGTGATCAAGGCTGAGATGTTGGGCTAGGGGCTTGAGTGTAGCCAAAGCACAAGCACCAAGGTGTCCCTGGTGCACCAATATCTTGGCACAGAGAATCTGCAGAGCTCCAATGCTGATACTGTGCCTCAGTGAGGCGTTGGACACCAACACAGGGGGAAGACCCTGAAATGCCAATGTTTTGCTGCTTGTATTCAAGCCTTTCCAGTCCTAAGTTCCAGCCCTTCCCTCACCATCAGCCTTCCCAGTACATCCCAGTCTCCTTTCTGCTCATACATTCCACAGAACTATTGCGCAAGAGGAACTATAAAGTAGCTTTAGTCCTAGCACCTGCCAGCTCTGTTAACATCTCTCCCATTGTACACTGCTATTTAAATTGAGCACTTATCTCTGTTTCCTTATTATATAAATGTGACTTAACCCATCATCTAAGGAGACATGAGATACCAGGCAGCCACATCTGTAATTTTGTTCTTTTGAAAGATCCATAAAGCTGAGGTGCCGCCTATCTGGATCACTAAGGAATCTGTGGCACTGTTTGCAAACATACATCCTGATTCCTTTTTGGGCAATTCTAGTACATTCTGCCCAATTAAATTCCCCCATTAGGTTTCCATTGGTTAAGGAATTCTTTGCATGCTACATTGCTAGATAGCATGCTGTGTTCTCTTACCATTGCCACCATGTTCCACCCTGGAGATGGCTGTATTCCTATACACAGTGTGCTTATTCTTGCATGGGTGTGCAAGGGATAGAGGAGTGTGACTTCCCCCTTTAAGCTCCCCGCCATGTTGAGCAAGGCTCCATTCTCCTGAGCTCCATCCTAGCACTTTTTGACTGTGGCCCTGCATCCAGCAGAGCTAGCCAGACATACAGGGGAAAGCCTGGGCGGGGTAGGGGGAGATTCTGTCTGCTTGAGGCATGATGCCTCCTGAAGCTCGGGGTAAGCCAGAGCTGCGCTACACCACCACCATCTATACAGACCTGCTCACTCAATGGGAAAGTGCTCATCCATCAACTGTGATGGACCTATATTGCATGAACTTATCAAGTTCTTTTTTGGACCCTCTTATGGTCTTGGCCTTCACAACATCCTCAACATAGGTGGTGTGTGTTCAGAATGTTGTTGAGACACACTTCCCTCAATGGTTGTCTCTACTGCTCTCTTGGGATCCTTTGTGCCTGAGAATTAAGGCAATGGGTATGGCCCAGGTATGGTAGGAATAGAGGGCTTTTTTCCCACCCCTTTAAGTTCCCCCCATCCACTCCACCCTCCCCATCAGATCCCATGTACAGGTAATGCAGCACGGAGGGAGAACTGACTCACCATTCTTTGCCTGGTGGATATAGTTCAGCTGTCAGAGAGCAGGGGCGCAGACTGTGTCTAATCTCATTACCCCAGCCAACTGGACTTATTAGGGTATCCATAGAGAAGAGTTTCCTTTTTTGTCTCCAGCGTTGTATTGGGAAAGTCCTTGTACAGGCCAGAGCCACCACAAATGAAGATGGTAATAGGCTGTGTAAAACAATTGCTTGAGACTGACATTGATGCAGAGGGACCCACCTGCCTCCTATGGCTTAAAGTCCATTTTTATTTGCTTCACTGTTCAGTTTGGCAGCCAGCACTCACTTGAGAGCTTTTATAAATGTCACATATTAAGCTTTCATATGTCCCCATATCCTAACATCTACCTGGCTCAGGTATGCAAATGAAGCTAAGTACTATATTGCCTAGAAGTTCATGCCTTAAACCATGAGCAAGGAAACACTGAGGAATTTAGTAAATCTGACCACTGGATCTTAACTTCATCACTGTTGATGCAAACTTCTGTTTATTCAGCATCACATAGTAATAATTACTGTCATAAAGAATATGGATCAAACTCAGCCCTGGTGCCAGACAGAGAATTCTGCTCAATTCTTGCTGAATTCTTGCTTGGCTCAATGAATTTTATCTGCCTTGGCTTCCCCCTCATAGGGCAAGATGTGTCAGATGCTGCTCATGGCATAATTCCCCCTGCCAAAGACCTTGCTGAGAGCCTTCCATCAGTCCTGAATAGAGCTAGATGAAATTTTCATGCAAAACCTTTTTTCCACTGAAGAATGAGGATCTGAGTAGACTGAAACGATACATGAATTAGGGTCAATTGCTGGGGACTGGGGAAAGGGAGAACTTCGGAAACATCAAAACGGTTTATTTCAGCATTTCCAAAGCGAACCCTTTTGACTTGTCATTTTGGACAGGCCTTTTGTTTGGGAATTTTTCCACTAATTTATATATTATTTTACAATCTAATTTTTTTTAAACCTCAAAAGCAAAAAACAAATGTTTTGACTGACACCACATGAAACTTTTGTTTTCGGACCTACACCCAAACTGCATAGGCTGTTATTCCTTGGCCTTCTGATCCATACATGGTAAGAACAACAGGAGTCCTGTAGCACTTTACAGACCAACAAATTTTATTTCTGCAGGCATAAGCTTTCATGGGCTGTAACCCACAGATGCAACGAATAGAAATCAGGTAGGGGGTATATACATACATCCAAGAGTAAGGAACAACAACAGGGAGGGTAGGTGTTAGCAAAATCCATTCAGTTAGAGTAGCTGTGGCCTATTCATAACCATTGATTAGAAGGTGAGAATGTGTGAACAGTGACAATTACTTCTCGTAATGAGATAACCATTCCAAGTCCCTATTCAGACCCAGTTTGGTAGTGTCAAGTTTGCATATTAGTTCCAGCTCTGCAGTTTCTCGCTGGCGTCTGTTTTTGAAGTTTTTTGTTGAAATATGGCAACTTTCAAGTCAGCTACAGAGTGTCCTGGGAGATTGAAGTGCTCTCCTACTGGTTTATGGATGTTACCATTTTTATGTCTGATTTGTGTCCATTGATGCCTGCAAAAATAAAATTTGTTAAGTCTTTAAATTGCTACAGGACTCTGGTTGTTTTTGCTGTATACAGACTAAAACGGCTACCCCTCTGGAACTTTTCATACACAGTAAGGGATTGGGAGGGGGTAGGTCTGATAGGCTATTCATCATCTCCCACAGCAACTAGTGCTACTCCCTCACATGGGCAGCAACAGGGGTTCCTCAGTTTAGAGTGACTCTCTCTGCTTGAGGCTACATTCACTTTAGTGCAGACAGGGCCCCTTCCATGTTAAGGAACCTCTCTGGAGATGGATTCTGGGCACAGCTGTTAGCAGGGAGAAGCCCTGGCATCCTGGCATTCCAATGGAGCCCAGCCCTCCAGGAGTGGAAATGGAGGTGGCATGAAGGCATTGGGCCTCCATATGGACAGGTTGCCTATGCCTCTAAGATTTATTCATAATACGTTTGGAAGGGTTTAGTATTCTTATTTAAACATTTTTTTAGCAATCTCATAAAGCCCCACCTGTAATCCTATGTGAGCTCCAGATTAACAGAACCATGGGAACAACAACAACAGTCAGACGTCATCCATTTAAAAGGCACTGAACTCTGTGGAATTTAAAGGCACTAGAAAGAAACCTACAATAAGGCAAAACAGTGCTAGGGAAGCACTGGTTTAATTGTACCCTGGAGAAAAAAGATGCATGGTATTGCTTCCTCAGCAGAATTTCACTTGACTGCACTGAAATCTGATAAATTCTCCACCTTCCCACAGAAGGAATAGCAAAGGGTTTAATGAGAAACATATTTGAACTGGACCTATAACTGTGAGATAACATGTTTGCTAATCTGTCTGTGGGATATAGAGAGATCCCTACTTCTGTGTGCTGGGGACAGCCAGTAGAATAAACCACATTGACTAGTGAATTAAAAATAAAATTTCTTCAAACACCTTCTGATTTTCCAGTAGAACATTTTATACGGCTCACAAAATAACAAAGCAGATGTCTTGATGATAGTGGGCCCGATCTGATAACCCTTGCTGATGGGAGTAGTCCCATTGATTTGGGACTTCTTCAGGGCCCTGTCTAACTACTATTAAAGCCACTGGAAGATTTCCATTGGTGCTGAGTCATGCCCAAGTTCCTACGGTCTGCAGAATCAGAGCCTTTATTTCAGTGGACTACAAACGTCAGTAATGTAATTCATGTGCTTAAATGTTTGCAGGATCTAGCCTAACATGAGTTCTCTAGTGCAGGGATAAAAGTTGTCCTTTATGCTATAAATAGGTTGCCTCTATAAATCAAGGTCTCTTAAAAGGAATTCAACTGTTGGCAACAATCAAATGGATTTATGAAGGGATGGAAATTTCACTGAGAGTAGAAGTGGGCAAAAGTCAATTTTCATTTGGGTTTAAAATCTGTGTTTTGTTTTGTTGCACAAGTGTTAGCCAGTTGGATCTGAGCCAAAATCTTATTAGGCCAAAGAGTTGCCAGTTTGACAGTGAAATAGCATGATTTATCTTACAGTGTGAGTTCCCTGGACTCACTGTCTTTGTGCCACAGGCCCCTCATCCCTGATTAAAGGTCTGGGGCTCTATAGTAATAGAAATAATAATTATCTCCACTGGATTACTCACATGGGTAAAGTTACGCACATGAGTGCTTGCAGGGTTGGAGCTATATTGGTAAAATTAGTGGTTCTTCTTACGGCTGGATACGGGCTATCTCTGAAAGAATTCTAAAGCGTCATTTTGTCAGGGACACAGAGATCTCTTAATTCTGGTAGCCACTATTACTAAAATGTGACACTAAAATGACTAAAGTTACAGCTGTATTTTGGATTTATTATGGGGACAATATATAGATAAAAAAGAAGAATGTTCTTTGTCATACTGGCTGGGTTATCTGCAAGGATCCTTTCCTAAATGTAATTTTTTTATTTTATATTTTTGGTGATAGAAGACAATAACATTTCATAAAAAATCCTGAATGTATTTTGTCTCTTATTATTCTACCTGTAAAGACAGTTCTGGTTATTGACATCAGACATAACCATCTACATATTGTGTGTGTAGGCCCCCTGGGTAATGAAGATTAGGAAAGTGTGGTAGTATATATGTCTTCTGCAATGTGTTCATTCAATTAGTTAATTTAGGTAGCCCTATGCTTCACTGAGCATTAATTATGTGTAATTGTGTATGGCTTGTAAACAGTAGATAAGAAGTGCAATTTGAATTTTTTAATTTTAGTTTGGCTTTAGCATTTGAAATTAATGAGCATGGGCGTGCATAACACATCTTTGTTGTTCTCCTTTAACTTTACTGTTGCTAATCAAGTCAAAATAAATGTACAACTGATTGGGTTCTTTTGTCATGATGTAAAAATGTGGAGCATGTAGTACAAAAGTAGCACGTATGCTAATTTTGCCTCACTCTTAACTGCCAATGATATTATCTCCTGTCAAACCCTTTAACATAAACATGTGTAGTGGCTAATTTAGCAACATCCAATCTTCATATTCAATAAAAAAAAGTTGTAAGATAGTGGACAGAAGAAAAGAGAAATTATACAATTATATTTTCACATTAAACACAGTTATACTTTATTATGCCTTCACCATCTCTTGTGGTATGTATAGTGTATGCATGTATGCAAAATATCTTTATTCCCATTATTAAAAATAGTGTGCTTATATTTATACTGTCTGAAATGAAATGTTTGGAAAAAAGGCCTTGAACTCATTCAAAACAATGTTGGATGGAAAGCCAAGTTTTTAATGGAAATAATGTTGTCTATGATTATTGATTTTTGGTAAAATATTTGAATGTACCATATGGCTTTGTTATTACTGATATGCAACTAAATATGTTAGTACAGTTAATATGGGAGTTTTGGTTCTACTAATGCAAGCCATTCTAAAGTCTACTAAGGCTTAATTGGAGATCAGTTTCAACTCTATTATTTTTTGTACATACACAACACCACTAGATCTGTGTTGTGTATGTACAAAATCCTTTTAGTTGCATAATTAGTTACTATAAAACAACATAAATGAATAATTTTTGAAAATTAAAAACTACACCATTCTACAATAACTGGAAAAAATACTTTCAAAGATTCAAGTAGCTATAACACTGTTTATTGCCACATTGCCATATTTAAGATCAAATAAAGCATTTTTCAGTGTGAAGTGTATATTAAGCAATTAAATAAATAAATTGCATAAATCATGAGTTAAAACATTTGCAGAACTATGTTCCATTTGGAGTGATAATGAGCCAAATGCTCAGCTGGAGTAAATCAACATAGCTCCACTGAAGTCCATGGGAACGAGGCTGATTTATGCCATTTAGGCTCTGACCCAAAAAACCTAATTCTGCTTTTAGTTACACCTGTGCACCCCATTTGGCCCACTGGTTGAATGTCAACAACAATTCACATTCTCAGATTAGGATTGATTCCTGTAGCATATAACTAGCCTTTAAATCTATATCCCTTCTGTTTCAAAAAGCAGATGCACTCACAGGAATCATTTACCTTTGGAAAAGGAGTCTCAGGAGAGGGTTTTACTTGCTGAGTATAATGATGACAGCATTTGATAATATGCCATGACATTGATGGCTGTTATCTGATACACCTATGGAATGGGTCTTGCCTTCCTTTGTTCCCTGGTAAAGCAGCTCCCTCCCTGTGGACCTATAATAGCAGGAATGCCACAGGGTCATGACAGAGGTATTTTAAACACAGACTTCGAAATGATAGTTTGATGGACAGAATAAGACTTATTCTTCCAGCTGTTCAAGAAAGAGTAGGAGTGGGATACTGGAATCAGGGTCATTTGTAAATGAAGCGTTCCCCTCCGTAAACTTGAAACACATTATCTTCCTTGAATAAAAGAAAATCATTCCCAAATAAAAAAGAGATGGTTCAACATCATGGCACAATTTACAACGTACAGATTGGTTTAGTTGTTTTTGTTTTGTTTTGTTTTGTTTTTTTTAAAGAGTTGAATTATAAGAGGAGGGGAATCAAACTTAAAAAAAAAAAAGACGGACTTGGATATACAGAGTGTGAGGTACAGTCAGAAGTAAAAAGTGCAGCAAAAAGAGAAGACGTGGGAAAAAATTCCTCATAAATTATAAGTTGCTTCTGAATAAATTTCTCATATGAAAATGATTGCAAAAAGTATCATTCTTTAAATAGTTAAAGTAAGAAAATATTTTCAATATCGAGGTACCTTTTGGTTGCTTCCAACAACAAAAATAAACAAAAGTTCATAAAATATTTTATCGACATCAAAAGTATATTCTTTGCAAAGCAAAAATTAAACTGATTCATTGTACATTGTTTCAAAAGGTACAGTATAGTGTTAATGCTTTGGAGAGCAGGAAAACGAGAATGCTATTTAAGGCAAAAAACAAAAGCCTTTATGTTAATTTTAACTGAACCATTGCTCTCCTCCCTGGGGCTAGATGAAGAATTCCAGTTCAGTTAACACTCTTGACTATCAAAAAGCAATTTGGCTGGGGTCAAACTGAAACAAATGGGTATCTCCCTGTCTGACCTCCTAATGCAGTTAAGTGCAGTAAAGGCCCTGTCTGCCATTGTAAGCCAAGGACTCACACATGCACGCAGCAGCTCCTGAGAAAAGTGTTTTCTGTCAGTCAGTTTAATGGCTATCCAAAGCGAAACTTCAGCCTGTATTTAACAGTGTTGGGGTTCTTCCGAGGCACAGACAATGAAACCTTTGGTTTTGCTGGGGTGGAGGCAGGTGACCTTTTCTTTTCAGGAACAGTGACGGTGAAAGACAGTTCTGGCTGCTCAGACTGTTTGAACCTTGGAAGGAAATGGGTGGAGATGTGCTGAGGTTTTACCCGGGGACTGCAGCCTCTTTTGGCTTTGCCCCTTTTGTTCAAAGCCACATACCATTCTCTCCCACTCTTTTCGGTCCTGTAAACTGCAGAGGCATACGTGTTATAGCTGTTTTCTTGAAACCTCTCCCTGAACTTGCAGTCTTCTGTAAATTTGGCCTAGAAAAACAAACACATAGAAGTAAAGTCTATTGTTTTAACAGGTAACAAGACCTCACCCTGTTAAGAAAGGAGGCCAACACTATCAAGAATGGGTGTGTACAAATTAGGCTCCTAAGCCCTTACAGGTGCCCAGGTGAGTGGCCTGATTTTCAGAAGTGAGGTGCACCCAACAACTCTGATTGAAGCTGCATGGGTGCTCAGCACTTTTGAAAATCAGGCCACTAACATGTCTAAATATAGGCTTAGGAGCCTAACAAATCTTGGCTGGAGGTATCTATCCTCTGCCTCATGAGTAACCTTCCCATTCTGTTTCTCCGCTATCCTCCACCAAAAGGAAAAATGCCTCCTTGTCTTCTTTGCAACAGCTCTCTCAATGAATATTAGCTTTTGCTCTTTAGTGTGTCTAATTTCCTGGCCTCACAATAATTGCTTTCTGGCTGCATCACCACTTAATAATCCAGAACGACAATTTGCATGCAGATTTTCATTGCTTCATTGCACGTGGTCTTGATCATGTTGTTTTAACTTTGGGTGTTTTGTGGGCTCTTCATTACCTTAAAAATGCATTTTAGTCAAAGCGCATTTTTCCTTACAGAGCAGTTGTATTTCTTGCACACCAATTCCCAGCAGAAAGACTTCCAGGGAATTTAGGGGCCATGAATCAGGCTCTGGACTGGCAGAATAAATCTGTACATCCCATTGAGAAACTAACCCTGTACAATCTGAGGGCTGGTCTACACTTACCTTCCGGATTCGGCGGTAGTCGACGGGAGATACGCAAGTGACGTAAAAAACTTGTGTATCTCCCATCGACTTTGCTGCGAATGTTCCAAGCGCTGTCTACACTGCGCTGTGCCACTTACAGTGGTTTTCCTCCTCCGATTTCTGGATCGACTGAGCGGGTCTACACAGACTGCTGAGTCGATCCAGAGACATCGATCTGACAGCGGCTAATTTGCCGCCGTCAGTATAGACGTAGCCTGAGATTAAGGTCCACATACTCCTCTGGATCCACATCCTGTTGAACATTGAATAGTAGCAGCATTGGGGCTGCTTCTGTACCATGCCAGATACCTTTAAACAATACCAGATACATCCCTATAAAAGGTAATTATCATTAAACAATAAAACAATGTATGGAAAATGTTACATTTCTGTGGAAATTAATATATTCTAGTGTATAATTGAAACAATACTGCACTGAATATCCAGCCTCAGAGTACCTTCTGAGCAATAAATTCCCATGTTGCTGATGTAAAGGCAGGCTTTTTTCCCTTCCAGAAAATAAACATATAAAGGGAATCATGGGAGCTTAAGAGACACTAAGGACCAAATCCTCAAAAGTATTTAGGCTCCTCACTCCCACTGAAATCAATGAGAGTTAGGGACCCAAATATCCCTGCTTCCATTGACTCCAGTGGGCTTTGGATCAGGCCCTAAACACATTATAGGATTGGACCTTTCTGAAAAGTTGTCCAACAGAGTTTCTCTCTTGGGCTTAGACCCTGCAAAGATTTATGCATGTCCTTAAACTTGCACCCTGGGAGTAGTCCCATATGGATGTATGTGGCCAGTGTGTAAAAATTAAGCATGTGTATCTTTGCAGAATCCGGGCTTACAGAGCTGGGTGGAGATTTTCAAAGCAGATGAGGGGATTCAATCACCAGCTCCCATTAAGTTGCGTAGCTAACTCCCCTAGTAAACGTTGACAATATCAATCCTAGTCTCAACAATTTTTCATGAGAAAACTGAAAAAAGTCCTTTCTTGTGTGTGTTAACAGAGTGCAGGAATAAGGCCAATCAGTTACTCAGCCATAAAAAGTGAGAAGGAGATGTTTTGCCATGGTCAAACAGCAGGGCAGCTGTGAAATGTAAGCTAAGCAAATCATAGCCTAGATGAAATCACAGGATACCATAATGCATTTTTTCCTAATGGAAGGGTGGAATACTGTGATGCACGTATAAATACAAAAAAGACAGAATAGAGCCCTAAAAAACTTAAAGGTGTGTGTCTGAAAACTATTATTTATTAATATTCTTAAGCAGCAGCCCTAAAGGAATTTGCCACTTCTGAAATCTAATGATAAGAGTGTTAATTGGTGTCCTGAGATCATCTAAAATTGCTTCTAAACGCATCAAAGTCTGACTTCAAAGAGGATTATTCAAATCTATTTATTTTAAAAGGGATGCTGAGCTTTTTAACTTAAAAGTCTGAGGCAGTGGAACACAAAAAGAAACAATGTTCTATAACCAATTGGAAAATGGTCCAATTTGCTTGATATCACATTATTAAACCCACATTTTGTTTAAGGAAGTTGAATTCTAGAATTCAAATGACAACGTCCTTGACCTGTAATGCATTTTTTTTCATAATAACTTCACTTTAATCTCCTTTAGCTCTTTGCTTGAAAGACAAAAGAATTATTTTACTTATGCATTTTTGCTTTCTCTGTCTTTCATTATCCCACTTGTCCTTGATGTGTCATTCATGAATGAATATTCCTCTTCCAGAAAAAAAACCACTGTCTAAAGCACTGAATCCTGAAACCCTTACTTACATGAGCAGTCTGTTGCCCTGCGAAGGATACAGCACAGAGATAGGAAAGGAGACAAATCCCCAAAGAGGGGTTGTCCCCTGAAGATTTTTTTGTGGAGGTAGCTCTCTTGGCATGGATCTCTCCCAATGAAGACAGTTGTGAGTTCAGTGAACTTCAAGAGAAACGAGGTGGGAAGGAACCAAAGGCCATGTATGTGTTGGTTAATCCCAGAGGACGCTAATGGTAAATTCAAGCAAAACTTTTTGGGGCTGCACCAACTGTTGCGAAGAATCACTTCTGCTCTTGCTGCACCCCTTGATGGGGATTTCTGGGTGCATCTACCAGCAAGGGAAGCCTAGCAACACGGATCCATTCCAAGGTACCTGGAGACATGGGACCTCCACAACAAAACTGAGAGGCCCAGATTATCCATTCTCATGGTAAAACCAATGGGGTGTCTCTGAGGAGAAAACTTCTGCAAGGATTCCCTTCCAAGGACTTCCTCACTTTGCATATTCCGAAGGTGGAGCTTCCCTGGCACTCCACAGAAAAGACATTGGGGCCCATGCACTCTGCTGGCAGGCCCCAGGGAGCCATCCATGCAGGAGATTAGATTGATACAGTGGCCCCCAGATCCCTACCCACAGCTGCCACTGGGACTACCACGGGTGGGGGCAAAGCCTTGGGCTATCATTCTCTCCAGGGTTTCTCCACAGGGCGGGAGTAGGGGACAATATTCTCCCATGCCCAGCATTGGCCTAACCACTCCCTCACAGTCTCTGTTCACCCAGCCCATCCAATATCCATCCTCAATCCTCCATATCCATGAATAGTCCTCCACAGGGTTGGGAAAAGGCAAGCAGAGCTATCTGAGTAATACTGGCCATACAATCTGGCCCTCTCTTTCTTTCCGGGTTCAAATCCATGTTGAAACTATAAAGGCTAATCCTGCAGTCCTAGCACAGACAAAGCAGAGACTGAAATCACTGTACTACAGGACTAAGCCCTTATTTACTTGTGCTTTTTATTCCTCTTAGAATAAAATATTATTTTATGAATTGTACTCAGAGTGTTTTGGTACTCTGAGATGTTTTCTGGGGTTGTATTGTTGTTTTTTTCTGGACATCATCTTAGTTCTGGCTGACAAGCAAGACCCAAATTTTGTTGCAGTTTTACTATTTCCTAGCAGGGGAGATCAAGGTTGGAGACATACATTACTGGGATTCTACAGCTATCTTAACTTGAGTGATTGACCCCAAGAGAGTATAAAAGGTGGCTACATTCAGTACAACAGACATGTGTTCTGAAGGTCAGAGCCATTCTTTCTTTTTTTCTCTCTACTATAAGTCTGGCCATACAGACGAGGACAAAAGAATTAAAAGTATTGATGCAATCTTGTATGAGGGCACTGAAGCAGGTCCTCTGTTTCCTGCCAGGATCTGAATCAACGAAAAGAACAAGCCCTTTGTGTTTTAGGACATTACATTTGCTCAACTGCCTTTGGAATCAATGATGACAGAACCCTTGGAACCTGATGTTGAAATACAGAAGCCTCTACCTGAATTTAATTTTCTTTTTGTGAGTTGTTGTGAATATTTGGTGGATGCTTATTATTTAATATTACACATACGTGTGCAAATTAAGATTAAAATGACTTTGTTAACTGGGAAGTTTAATAAATATATTGCAGTATGTGTCAGCATGGCTAAAAAATTGTGGGCTTGAATGCCATGCAAGGACTTCAGAAGATATTCAGCATTGACAATGCTGTACAGTGTTAAGGGCATGCTGCATAGCTAGAAGTTTTGTCCTTTGTAAGAATAATTGATCTGAATAATTAAATCTGTCCTTTGGGAACCATTCAGTTGAAAATTAAAGATCTCGTGGGCCTGGGGTCTTTTGGAATTTTATATGTCATTCCTTTGGAATTTCTTTGGGAATCCCAAGGGAACAGGGATCCCCAGGTAACATCTGGCTACCTTTTAGAAAAAAGAGTAAAGAATGATCCCAGTATCCTTGCCAGTATTCTCTTTCTCAAAAAAGGAGCTAGTATTGTTCAAGGCTGTAGGTAAGCTATTATTGCTGAGTATATAATAGTTTTCACATTGATCTATAATATGCAGTCATTTCACTACGGACATCTAACCTTGATTTTAAAACTTTTCAAATAGCTGTGGCATAAAAGATTCTAGCTATCCAGCTATCTGTATCCCCCGGCATGCCCATCTAATCTGTCTATTTGTCCAGTTCTTAGAATGACACCCACCATTGTTGCATCTGAATATCTCCCAAGAGGTGACAAGCAGGGCTAACTGAGAACTGGGAATTCTTTTCCATGAAAAGTCTCAAACAAATGTCATGCAAAATTTTTCACTGACCCTTCTGATTTTTTTTTATGTCACAGTTTAAAAAATGTTTCCATTCTGATCGAATGGTGTCAAAACAATTTTTTCTTCATTTTTTTTCATTCAGAATGAATGATCGTTTGATTTTTCAGTTTTGTGTTGTTTCAATTTTCCCTCCTTCCCTGTGGCATACCGAGGGTCCCCAGTGCACAGGGGCCAAGCCTACATTTGTGCCCCTCACCCCCCACGCAGGGCAGGAGGGGTCCTGGCACGGATCCCAGCTGCCCCAGGGTGGAGAGTATCTACCTGCAGGGGGACATGAGGTTTGGGACAGGGAGCAAATGCAGGCTTGGCTCCCACCTCTACTGCTGCAACCCCGCAGCCCAGCACTGGCTTGGACAAGGCGGCATTCCCCGCCTCCTGCGTATGGTAAAGGGCCTGCCCCGGCGACCCCTCCCCACAGGTTGACACCCGGGGGCCTGTCCTTCCCCTGTCCTCCCCCTCGGTAAGCCACTGCTTCCTCCTCTCCCTTATTTTCCCTTTCTCTCTCCCACTTTGGGAAACGTCCCCTTGATTTCAAGGGGGGCCGAGTAAGACTCATGCTGAGTGCTTTTAAAGTCCCACTCTCAGTGTACAGCATGGAAAGGATATACAAACAAATACACACTAACATACCTCCAACCTGATGATCTGTCCTCTGATAAAAACCTTGGGGCCAGATACAGCACTGAACTGTTTGCCAGTGGCCCAGTGATTTGCAATGTAACATCATGTCAACAGAGATTCGTGGTGGAGTCCACATACTTGAACTGATTTTTGAAATCTGAATCAGAGAATGATTATGACACTGAGAAGCCATTGATGGGATTGCAATTCAGCAATGCAGTGAGCTGAATGAAGTATCAAGGAGGCAGGAGGAATATGTTAGGCTTCTTAATTTTTTTGGTGCTCCTGGAAATTGCTCAATAAATAGCTCTGCTGCTGACATTCTGTCCACTTAACAAGCACAAGCTTAGCCCAGACTGCTGTCTATCTAGGTACTTATATGGCCCTCATCATAAGTGCAAATCCTCAATGGACCTATGACAATTTACACCAGCTGATGACCTGGGCTGTGATAGCTAAGCATCTTCCAAGTATTAACAAATTTATGCTCACAATACCTTTCTGAGTTAGGGAATTATTACTGCTCCCATTTTACAAATGAAGAAACTGAGGCACAACGAATTTAAGTGACTTGCCCAAATTCACACCGAAAATCTGAAGCATTCCAATCCCTTGAACACAAAACCATCCTTTTGCTCCTATGTGTCTCAGCCATGAGCTGGAACTCAAGCCTCTTTGTCCATTTAGTCCTCTTTTCTGAGATGCTAACAAGAGTGCCAACTACTGCCAATTGTGGTGACTTTTTCTTCTTTTAATATATAGTAAGTCTTGCCTCCTAAATCTGGTCTGTGACCACCAACACATTTCAGAAAGGCTTTTGAATGGAAATGACTTTTTAGATCGCTATCTAACTTGTCAGCTTTCTTGATCTGTCCTAATATCTGAAATTTAGATTCTAAGTAGTTTCCATAAATAAATTTATGAGAGTACAATGAGGATTTCATCAATAAAGAATAACAGAAACCTTGCTCAGAAGGGGCTTTACCCAAGTAGATTTTGTTACAATTTTAAAGCAGGTCAAAAGAGGAAAACCCAAGTTTCTGAAAAATGCTGAAGTTGTTGTTTTCATTTTGCAGAGTTTGTAATTCACTGGTTTTGCTTTTTTTATTATAATTATTTTTCATTATTCCCCCTTCCCAAAAGTTCCCTTTTTTCAAAAACTGAAATTTAAAAACCAGAACATTTTGCATTTTCAAAACCAGAAATTTTCAATTTTGAAAAAAGGCCATATTTAACTATAAAAACGTTCCATCTATAAAACCACAAACAACTCTATTCAACTTTATTTTACATATCATTTGGTCACTGAATATTGACATGTGTTCAGAAACTGTTCCATAGGAAATACAAATGGAAATATAGGGACAAATCCTGAATTTTAAAATGAAATTAAATAGGAGATTTGCCTGAATGAGCACTGAAGCGTTTAGGCCATAATTATTAATTTAGAACAATTCTTAACAAAGGAAAATTACCTTAGCCCCTGTAGAAAAATATTTCTGCATTTTTGCTAATGCCAGTCCCTCTTTTGAGATCAAAATCAAACCAAAGGTCAGCCATTTAATAATAATGTTTAAACATCTAACTGAGGGCTTAACAATTAGAAAGAACCCGTCTGTGCATGGAACTGATAATTGTTAGGTTTAATATGATTTCTGATTCCAGTTTCCTTAAAAATGAAACACTTTATAATTTAATTAAGTTGCTATCTAAAGAAAGAGGGCTAATTTAAAGCACTAAGCTCAGATAAGAGCAAATGGGTCCCGGAGAATTGGTTTAGAAGGACCCCAAATAATTGTAGGAATTACTTTTATCTACAGTTCTCTCAAAGTCATCAGAATGACGTTTATATCAAAGAGCTGCAGTGAGTGACAGGCACAGGATTCGCTTTGTACTGTTTAAAACTCATTAGCCCATGAAATAACTTTATCCTGCCAAGACAGGAAAGAACAACAGATGCTGTTTTTGCATTATCTGCATTATTTAGTCCAGCAATCTTTAGACATTTGGGTCAAATTTCTACAAATGTGTTGCTTTCATCTGACTGAGGAATCATGTGTCCTAACCTTTCAGTCTGACCTGTCTAATTGGTGTCCATTTATAACACTGGGGGGAGGGAGGGGTTGGTGACAATTAACCTTATGCTGGTTTGGGTTTAATTTAATTTCTGCTAATGCCAGGACATAAATCAAAATTTAAAATGGAATAATGAAGGTATAGGATGCCACTAAAAAGAACAGATTCTTAAACATAATATAACCTGTGGTTACTTGCCTGTCCTGATATTTATGCAAGAACATTATTTTCGACGTCCTCTTAATATTGAAGTTGCAATTGAAGAAAACCTATTACGTAATTGTAGGAGCATTTATCTTTCTTTTATGAAGATTCTTATTTTTTACAAAGCACCTGTGTTTTACTTAAAGTAAAAGGCTATCCCCCTTATAAAGAGGAATGATTCTATTTTGCATATTTTTCCTAGGGCATGCTGAATTTTCCTATTGCAGAATGATTAAATAAAATGAGATAATAATCATGTTTATGTCTGGTAGGTGCTAGGCAGCCTAATGACAAATAACCCAGGGCTTGATTTGTCTTTGCATGCATGCAACTGGTGTTCTCCTGCACCCCTGAAGGCAACTGTGCTCAACCAAGAGGTCACCCCACCTTGTGAGGATAAGCACTGATACCACTGTCATTTACTAGGGGAGGACAGCTTTAGATTCTGACCCCCTGGATTACCAGAACTCTTGGGTGCTCTGGCTCTACACAGACCCTGGCTGGCCTGACACTCTTGGATCACTCTTACTCATGTTAAGTAACGCCTTATTCTGTAGTCCCACGGAAATCAACACATCTCCCTGGGCAGCGAAGGACTTCTCAGTGGGAGTAAGGGTGGCGGAATAGAGGAGAAAAATGCTCCAGTGATTATGGCATTAGCTTAGGACTTCAGAGACCTGGATCCAAGTCCCTCCTTTGCCACAGATTTCCTGTGTAACCTTCAGCAAGTCATTTAGCCTCTCTGTGCCTCGGAACCCTATCTATAAAATGGGGATAATTGCACTTTCTGACCTCACAGGGGTATTGGGAGGATAAACACGTGAACGATGATGAGGTGCTCAGATACTACAGTGATGGAAACCATATAAATACCTATGGTATACTCTAATCCTTTGGAAATTGCAATGACAAGCTCTAGACAGTGTTGCACCCCGTTGCTATTCTCTGTAGAAGCCCAGTGGTGAATCAGCGCCCAGCATTCCGTTATTAATTTTTTTCTATTGCCTTTTCATTCAGTTCAGAGAACACCCTAACAAAGAGTCAGATACAAAACATACGTTTCACTTTATATCCCTATCAGGCTTAAATTAAAAAGCTCTGCGACTATGAGCCCCACATTGTTACCTCGCTAGAAACCCTTACCGGTGGGTTTGGTCTCCCTACACCAGACATGTCAGACTCATTTCAGGGAGATGGTCAAATCTGATGAGATTACAAATTTGATTGATAAAGGTACTAGTGTTGATGTCATATACATAGACTTATACAAGGCATTTGACTTGGTACACACAACATTTTGATTAAAATACAATATAAAATTAACATGGCACACATTAAATAGATTAAAAATTAGCTAACTGTTCCAGCTCAAAATGTAATTCTAAATAGAGAATCAATTGAGTGGGTGTGTTTCTAGTGGGGTCCCGCAAGGATCAGTTCTTGGCCCTATGCTATTTAACATTTTTATCAATGACCAGGAAGAACACATAAAATCATCCCTGATAAAGTTTGCAGATGACACTAAAGTTGTGGGAGTGGTAAATAATGAAGAGGACAGGTCACTACTACAAAGTGATCTGGATCATTAGGTGAGCTGGGCACAAGCAAATAATATGCATTTTAATATGGCTAAATGTAAACGTACATATTTAGGAACAAAGAACGTAGGCCATACTGGGAAGCAGGGAATCTGAAAAAAAATTGGGGATCTTGGAAGATAATCAGCTGAACATGAGTTCCCAGTGTGACACTGGGCCCAAAAAGGCTAATGCACTACTTGGATGCATAAACAGGGGAATCTCAAGAAGGAGCTGAGGAGTTATTTTACCTCTGTATTTGGCAATGGTGCAACCACTGCTGGAATACTGTGTCCAGGTCTGGTGTTCACAATTCAAGAAGGATATTGAAAAATTGGAGAGGATTCAGGGAAGAGCATGAGAATGATGAAAGAATTCAAAAACCTGCCTTATAGGGATAGTCTCATGGAGCTCAATCTATTTAGTTTAACAAAGAGAAGGTTGAGAGGTGATTTGATTACAGTATATAAGTACCTACATGGGGAACAAATAATAATGGGCTCTTCAATCTAGCAGAGAAAGATATAACGTGATCCAATGACTGGAAGCTGAAGGTAGGCAAATTCAGGCTGGAAATAAGGTGTACATTTTTAACAGTGAGAGTAATTAACCATTGGAACAATTTATGAAGGATGGGGATGGATTCCCCATCACTGACCATTTTAAAATCTAAGAATTATTTGGGGGAAGTTCTCTGGCTTCATTATACAGGAGCTCAGACTAGATGATTACAATGGTCCCTTCTGGTCTTGGAATCTAACAATTCCATTTTTAAATAATGGTCCATCGGATGGGGTAAAATTTGAGGACTCTTTTCAATCCACTATGAATCTCCTGTTGATTGCAGTGGGAGATTTGTATATACAATGCATCCTTTATGTAAAAAAATACGCTTGTAGTTATTATTGTTCTTTATTATTTGCAGTCAGTATCACTCAGTGGGAAAATCTGCTCCCTTTCAAATCATCACTACTTCTGCTCTAAGTGTCTCTTCCTTCTCTATCTTCCTCTGTATGCTTCTCCACCTCTTCTCTGACTTTGTGTCTCTCCTCCTTTCTTCCCTCTGTATTTCCCTCCATGTACTAATTCCCAATTCCCCACTCTCTACACATAGGTTACACTCCCAACCCCATTCCAGCTGCTAAAATGAGCAATGAAATGCTTAGCCTGGCATTAGGTTTCAGAGCTCACAAATCAGTGAGGTTCATGGGAAGCTAAGGGGTTCACACCTCTAAAAGTTTCAGACTGTCTGCAGATTCAGGCAGTATAATTGGTTCTGTAACACTTGGGAGATTTTCTTCACAACCTTGAGAGCTAGAAACTTGCTTTTGGTTAAAATAAAATCTTAGATTCGGCAGATTCTGGATATACTATGTGGGCCACATAAAAACATAATCTGGGTCTAATTCAGATCATGTTGTTTGTTTGACACCTCCGTGTTAAAGAAATTTCTTTTTTCAGGACTTACCCTTTAGAATATATACATTTTAGGAAGAGTTATTTCCCAACAGCATAGTAAATGTTATGATTTCTCTATACATTAGCAGACGTTCTCTGTTCCCCAATAATAGTAAAAGCAGAAAGGAAAGAGTATCCTTGGTTTAAAAAAAATCTGTAGGCATCTGAGAAAGTATACTGGAACCCACTGTATAAACAATATGTAGAAAAACAAAAGGGGAAAATATTTTTAATGAAATTAAATAGTCAAATGTTACTGTGGTTTAGCAGATAGAAATAATGCTCCCACTTTGAGTCAGAGCCTGTATTTCATTGAAATCTCAAGGCTTACATTCCTGGGGCATGATCCTGCAAAGTGCCAAATGCCCTCAATTCTCATGGATTTCACCTGATGTCCATGGGAATTAAGGCCACTCAACACATTGCAAAATGGCACTCACCAGAGACCTGATTCCATTGAAACCAATAGGAGTTTTGCCATTATATTCAGTGGAATAAGAGAGGCCACTTAATACTTATCTGGCTGTAAGAGGAATTTGGGAAGGGTGTGGAAGTAGTGGCTATGTGCACTTGCGTGCTGTGTTCTGCAACAATCACCAGACCTCAAATCAGGGGATTAATCAAAGGGATTAATGCATGCTGGCCCCAATTAAAGAAAGCCGCTAAGCATGTGTCTAAGGTCCATGGGACTTAAGGGTGCACTGAAAGTCAAGTTTAAAATGCTGAAAAGCACCACAGTGACTTAGCTTTTCTCAATAGGGATACCTTCTTGAACGGGGGACATATATAGATATTTTCTCTTTTTTATTTTCTTTTTCTTTCTCTGTGTTATTACATCTTATTATAACTGGGATGCCTCCATTCCACCATATGTCATCAGTGCAAACTGGCTCAAACGCCACGTCTGCAACTTAATTTCCATCTGTTTCAATAAGCACAAGATCAGGGCCCAATTCTGTGTCTCCTCATCTTTTTCTTAAGAAAACACATGGATAAAACTTTTTGTGTGTATATATATCCTTTCTCTAATGCGAAGACATTATTCAGCAAGGAGTGTACTGTTTTGAAGGCAGATATCTGATTGCAAAAGAAAAAATCTTTCTTTGGTAAAATGTGGTAAATATTGTACAGCTTCAAGTTTTATATTTATCTGTTATCCAATTGTATATCTGTCTGTCTGTCTTTTTACCTATATGGGGCTCCCTCCTGTATGGCACTCCTCATTGAAGTCATGGAGGTTGAGAGCGCAGAATATAGGTGCTGAGGACTTGCAGGATTGAGCCCCAGAAGAACTGCTTTCGCTACAGTGTTACATGTGAAGATGCCACAATGCCTTTAATAAACAATATATACTGGTAATTCAGTTTTTACTTACACTTGCATGGAGTTTTCCTTTTTTTGACATCGCTAAAAATTTGTTGCTGAAAACTCCTCGTATTCCTACAATCCCCTGAGACACAGCAAATATTTCCAAAATACCTAGGATGACAGAAATCCCAAAATAAATCACAATACTTTTCATATCACTGTGACAAAAATAAATTGTAGTTTCCTTTTGGAAAACCCTGATTCTGATCTTTCTTGGTTTATGCGGTGACTTCATGTTTGAATATTATTGCTTTGCTTATTGGAAATGTACATTTATTTATATATGTCTTAAGATTTCTTTTAAAACCTTAAGATATCTTTCAGATGACTGACACTTCATCTTTAGAAATGCAAAGGATGTCTTTTGTTGTGTCCTGAATCCTGCAAAAACTTATGAATGTATGTATGTATGAATGAGCGTAAACTTTAACATATGAGTAATCCATCAACATGACATCACATATAGTTAAGTATATGCATAAGTCTTCATAGGCGCAGGGCTAAATGCCCATACAAATAACCTATGTCTCTATTAAATTTTACAGACCCCTTTTCCTATGAACACAAAAAAAAACTATGTTCTATTCAAAGTAGGCTACAACACAAACCACCAAAAGCCAGGAAGTGCCACGGCCATTGCAGCAATTGTTTTTATACTGTTGGGAGACCTCTTGGCCAAAACATCTCAACAGTATCTGTTTTTCAATGATGTGCCTTATTTCAGATCTAAATTTACCTCCAGTTCACACAGATTTAGTCTCTCACTTTTATTGTTATAAAGGATTCGCACCAGAAGTACAAGGGTAGAGCTGAGCTGAATTTTGAGTGACATTCTGATTCAGATGAAATGTAGCAATTTCAGAACTGGAGAAGCATTCACAAATTCAAAATATTTTTGGCAGGGCTCACCTAGCTGTATAACATGTATTAGTGAGTCCATTCAAGATACATTATTTGGATCTGTTTATCATTTTAATACATCCAAAACTAGGGCAGATGAAATTTGGCTAAGAGAAAAAGAAGTGAAAATAAAGCATTTTAAATTTTGCCATATTTTATCTAAAATGAAACCATGCCTCCTTACTCACTGGTATATTGCACTATGGGAGTAAAATTACAGCAAATATTTTTTATGATAAAGGAATAAATTCCATGACTTTTTAAGCTGCCTATGAGCCATATTTTAACACCCTTACGTTGAGTGGCATCCTACTCAGCAAGTATTCCCACATATTTCAATGGGACATTTTGTGGAATAATTAGGGTGACCAGATATGCCGATTTCATACAGACAGTCCTGATATTCAGGGGCTACAGTCTTGCAAATGTGTGTATATATTTTTCCATCTCAGTGAAAGGAGGATGCAGGGGGAGAATTGTTTCAGGTTTGGGGTCTATACTGTACAGATGAGTCACAATCAAAATCCCAAATGTGAACATTCCCAAATTTGGCAGTATTCAAAGTTTGGATTCAAGTTGTGAGTCTTGAGCCCATATTTTATGTGTTTATGGAGCGGAAACTAGAGGTGCCGTGTTGTTGTTGCGTTAACCTTAGAAAGAAAACAGAATTTACAATCAAACAGTTCAAGCTTTGATTCATTTGTATATACCAGGTAAGAAACTCACACAGGGTCCGACCCTGCTCTTTACTGAACTTGCAGGGATCCCTGACTTGTACAGGAAAATCCCTGCCAGGGGTGGAAAGCTCAAACCTATTCCCCATCCTAGTGCATTAAAAATTGTGAGGGCTGTGGGAAGACTGCTGAAAGGGGGAGATGGCTCAATCACAGACCTGGAGTTATTAATTGTCTTTGTATGTCCTATTATGCTGCCTATCCCTGTTCATATCACTGCTTTCTTGGGAAAAAAGTGGTCAGCAATCCCATAATTCCTTAGCAGGGGGCTGTGTCCCTGGGTAACATGCACACAGAGCGGCACCAAAATTGGGCAATGTGCTCTGGGGTGCCCTACCACCGCGAGGTGGAAAGAGAACGAGTTACACAAGCACCGTCAGGGGATTCTTGTCCCAAATGAAAAAGCAGTATGCCAGCCTGGTTACAGGATGCCAAACATGTCAGTTTAGGACAAACATTGTTATAGCTGCCATGGTAATAACTACATGGACACAAATAATGCTTAAAGCCAGTTATGTCGATACCTGGTTACAAACTCAGAGTATGTTTATACTGCAATCATGAGATGTGTTTGCAGCACTTGTATACATACCTGAGAGGCTTCCACTCCAAAAAGGAGTTCTAATAGTTTGTAAGCCTACTGGGAGGCTGAGGGTCAGTCCCAGCAATTCTGGGTGAAGTTGTTAGATCAGGGATGCCCTGAAGCTTTGCAAAGAAGTAGATCCATTTCATGGTGCAAACAAATCTGAATAAGCCTGAAACACCAATCTGTACATCTCATCGGCTGCAATGGGATATAAGCATATAATGCGATATATTGAGGAAGTAAATGCGTGGTTACGCAGGTGGTGTCAGAGGGAGGGCTTTGGATTCTTCAACCATGGGATGTTGTTCCAGGAAGAAGGTTTACTAGGAAGAGATGGGATTCACCTAACGAAGAGAGGGAAGAGTATCTTCACAGACAGGCTGGCTAACCTAGTGAAGAGGGCTTTAAACTAAGTTTGATGGGGGACGGGGATCTAAGCCCGGAGTTAAGTGGGGAAGGGGGACACTAGGAGGAAGCAGAAGGAGGAGGGTGCAACAGGGGAGGCCTCCAGAATTGCACTGAGAAAGCAGGGCAATCAGCCAGTTATCTCAAGTGCCTATACACAAACGCAAGAAGCCTGGGAAACAAGCAGGAGGAATTGGAAGTCCTGGCACAGTCAAGGAACTATGATACGATTGGAATAACCAAGACTTGGTGGGGTAACTCACACAATTGGAGCACTATCATAGATGGGTATAAACTGTTCAGGAAGGGGTGAAAGGGTGAAGGAGTTGCACTGTATGTAAGAGAGCACTAGGATTACTCTGAGCTCCAGTATGAAACTGGAGATAAGCCAATTGAGAGTCTCTGGGTTAAGCTTAGAAGCAAGAACAATCAGGGTGATGTTGTGGTGGGTGTTTGTTATAGACCACCAGACCAGGAGGACAAGGTAGATGAGGCTTTCTTCAGTCATCTAGGGAAAGTTTCCAGTTCACAGGACCTGATTCTCATGGGGGACTTCAATCACCCTGACATCTGCTGGAAGAGCAATACAGCAGAGCACAAACAATCCAGGAAGATTTTGGATAATGTTGCGGACAACTTCCTGGTGCAAGTGCTGGAGCAACCAACTAGGGTCCATGCTCCTCTTGACCTGCTGCCCACAAACAGGGAAGATTTGGTAGGAGAAGTAGAAGTGGATGGCAACCTAGGCAGCAATGACCATGAGATGGTCGAGTTCAGGATCCTGACAAAAGGAAGAAAGGAGAACAGCAGGATACAGACCATGGACTTCAGAAATGCAGACCTTGACTCCCTCAGGGAGCTGATGGGCAGGATCCCCTGAGAGACTAATATGAGGGGGAAAGGAATGGCTGTATTTTAAGGAAACCTTATTGAGGGTGCAGGAACAAACCATCCCGATGTGCAGAAAGAATAGCAAATATGGTAGGTGCCCAGCTTGGTTTAATAAAGAAGTCTTTGGGGAGCTTAAACATAAAAAAGAAGCTTACAAGAAGTGGAAGCTTGGTGAGATAACTAGGGAGGATTATAAAAATACTGCTCAAACATGCAGGAATGAAATCAGGAAGGGCAAAGCACAATTGGAGTTGCAGCTAGCAAGGGACTTGAAAGGGAACAAGAAGGATTTCTACAGGTATGTTACCAACAAGAGGAAGAATAGGGAGAGTGTGGGCCCCTTTCAGAATGGGGGAGGCAACCTAGTGACAGAGGATGTGGAAAAAGCTGAGGTACTAAATGCCTTTTTAGCATCTGTCTTCACAGACAAGCTCATGTCCCAGACTACTGCACAGGGCGGCACAGAATGGGGAGTAGGTGAACATCCCTCAGTGCTGAAGGAACAGGTCCAGGACTATTTAGAAAGATTGAACACACACAAGTCCATGGGGCCAGATGCAGTGCATCTGAAGGTGCTGAGGGAGTTGGCTGATGTGATTTCAGAGCCATTGGCTATTACCTCTGAAAGCTCATGACAAATGGTGGAGGTCCCTGTTGATTGGAAAAAGAAAGAGAAGAAAGAGGATCCAGGGAGCTACAGACTCACCTACAGCCTCACCTCAATCCCTGGAAAACTCATGGAGCAGGTCCTCAAGGAATCCATTTTAAGGCACTTGGAAGGGAGGAAGGTGACCAGGAACAGTCAGCATGGATTCACCAAGGGAAAGTCATGCCTGACCAACCTGATTACCTTCTATGAAGAGGTGACTGGCTCTGTGGATGTGGGGAAAGTGGTGGATGTTATATACCTTGACTTTAGCAAAGCTTTTGATACAGTCTCCTACAGTGTTCTTATCAGCAAGTTAAAGAAATATGGGTTGGTTGGATGAATTTACTATAAAACGGATAGAGTTCTGGCTAGATCAGGGGTTGGCAACCCACGGCTCCGGAGCCGCATGCGGCTCCTCAGCCGTGGTAAGCCACGGCTCTTTTGATAGTAAAGGTTGCCGACCCCTGGGCTAGATCATCGGGCTCAACAGGTAGTGATCAATGGCTCCATGTCTAGCTGGCATCCAGTAACAAGCAGAGTGCCTCAGGGGTTGGTCCTGGGGCCCGTTTTGTTCAACATCTTCATTAATGATCTGGAGGATGGGGTAGATTGCAGATGACACTAAGCTAGGGAGAATGGGAGATACCCTGGAAGGTAGGGATAGGATACAGAGTAACCTATACAAATTGGAGGCTTGGGCCAAAAGAAGTCTGATGAGGTTCAACAAGGACAAGTGCAGAGTCCTGCACCTAGGATGGAAGAATCCCATGCACAGCTAAAGACCGGGGACCGACTGGCTAGGCAGCAGTTCTGCAGAAAAGGACCTGGGGGTTACAGTGCATAAGAAGCTGGATAGGAGTCAGCAGTGTGTTGCCAAGAAGGCTAATAGTATATTGGGCTGTATTAGTAGGAGCATTGCCAGCAAGACAAGGGAAGTGATTATTCCCCTATATTTGGTATTGGTGAGGCCTCATTTGGAGTATTGTGTCTAGTTTTGGACCCTCCACTACAAAAAGGATGTGGACAAGTTGGAGAGAGTCCAGTGGAGGACAACAAAAATTATTATGGGGCTGGAGCACAAGACATATGAGGAGAGGCTGAGGAAACTAAGCTTGTTTAGTCTGCAAAAGAGAAGAATGAAGGGGGATTTGATAACAGCCTTTAATTACCTGAAAGTGGGTTCCAGGGAGAATAGAGCGAGGGTGTTCTCAATGGTAATAGAGGACAGAACAAGGAGCAATGATCTCAAGTTGCAATGGGGGAGGTCTAGGTTTGATATTAGGAAAAAGTTTTTCACTAGGAGGGTGGTGAAGCACTGGAATGGGTTACCTAGGGAGGTGTTGGAATCTCCATCTTTAGAGGTTTTTAAGCTGCAGCTTGACAAAGCCCTGGCTTTGATGATTTAGCTAAGGTTAGTCCTGCTATGAGCAGGGGGTTGGACTAGATGACTTCCTGAGGTCCCTTCCAACTGTAATATTCTATGATTCTCTGAAGCATATCACATATGCTTAATTGCTTTGCTGAATCGTGATGGGATTCCCTATGTGCTCAGGTGCTTTGCCGAAGCAGAGCCCAAGTCATCAACTATGAGATTTCAATAGAAAAAGGATTGAGCACAGTATATCTCTCGGCATCCAAAGGCCCTAATATGGTGATATACATTGAGCCCTTCCTCACATGAGGAACTCAGCATATGTCTTCTCTGATGGCGGCAAATTCACCGTATTTAGGTTGATTATTCGGGATTGATTGAGGTGAAGACCCGCTCAATCAATCTAGAAGTCGATTTAATAAATCCACTCCTGGAAAAAGGGTAACGCTGCGCCGACAGGTAGAAGTTCGGAAGTTGATGGGAGCAAGCAACTGCCACCGAATTTCCCAGTCAGTGTAGACTACACCTCAGATACCATGGTGACAGAGTAGTTCCATGGAAGTCAATGGGAAAAAGGAAAAATAAACTTTATTTTCTTAGGGCCAGATTCTACCATCCTTAGTCAAACTAAATAGTGCAATATTCCTTGGGTGACCAGACAGCAAGTGTGAAAAATCAGGACAGGAGATGGGGGCTAATAGGTGCCTATATAAGACATGGAGGGCCTTATTCTGATCTCACTTACACTGGTGTAAATCAGGAGTGAATTCACTAAGTCAATAGTATTATTTCAGTTTCAAACTGGCATAAATATCAGAATCTGTCTCCCAAAATGCTTTGTATGGGAAGATTCTGGTAGACCAGTAAAAGGGCCAGGAACCACTTGATCGTATAATAGTGATTATCATATTTGTTGCTAACAGCAGACAAACTTGATAGGCCTTTCTGCAGGCCTGTACAGTCTTGGCATGACTAAGCCAGGAGGGAAGGGGAGCCTCTTGCTCAACCTTTGCCTGACTCTGCACCTCTCCCTGATGCTCTGGTGGATGTGCTGGGATCTGTGATTCAGCAAAAGACCAAAAAGTTTATTTATGCATGACCTCCGGGAGATGTTTGTCCCAGCCTCCAGATATGCAGATTCTGTAGGAACACATCTAATTAGTTAGTCCTCTGGTGACCTTAGGTCTAGTTTTTGAATTTTTTTTCCTCTTTCTTGATGTGTTATTGTCTACTAACAAGGATAAATGCAGGGGAGAGGCTTGGACTCTTTGGGATCTCTTCTTGGACACAGCTTCTGGATCCTCCAACGACAGCTGGAAGATCAGGCCAATCGGAAAGCAGTCACTGTTTCAACGCGAAAGCCGCCCCAGATTTTGGTAATTATTAAGAGTTGACCAGGCCTCAGATACCATGATTTACTAACCTGTTGTGGACCTGTGTAAGGGCTTGAGCCTAAGTAAAGTCTAGCTTTAAAGCAAGAACACTCTCATGTTGTGTTTGAGCCAATATATTATAGCTTTGTCATAAAAGCACTTTTGAGATATAGTGTTTCTACCGGTCCATCTATCGGCTAGACGACTGTCTCCATTTGACTTATTTCCTGACACCACCTCACACAATGTAAAGTTACCATGAGCTCTGGGTTGGCAGAACACCGGATAACAGCTTGACAATTCATTTTATATAAGAGCATCGTATCGTTCTCTGAGTCGCCTAATCAATAGTTTCAATAAGTTTAATACATGGAATTTTTTACTGTGCAAAGAGCCACTGAATGAATTGATCAGTGGCACTGTTGATTCCACTGTACTTTGTGCCAGAAAAATTCTATAAACTGCATAGGGTATAGTATTGTATATAAAAATATGTGAGGAATTTTCTAGGCTTGCCGCTTTGCCTTTCGGATTAAGAGCAAACTTTGTCCATGGAAATATTCCAATTACAATATGCTTTTAAAAATGAACAAAATCTAATCACTTTTATAAAGCCATTTTGGAAAATCATGAATGTTCCCATCTTATCCTGCAATCTTTGAACATCCATGTCTCTTTTTGATTTCAGTGGGATTTCTGGCATTCAAGAAAAATACAAGATCAGGTCTTTGAGATTTGATTGAACCCACATCAGCAAGGATGTTCTGATTTAAGGACAGAATAGTTCTATATCAAAAGCATGTTCAGATGGTTCCTGTCCCATCCTTAACCTTTTTCAGCCTAGGAATTGCAACCTGTATGATCTAGAAAGATAGCTATCTTACATAGCCAGGGCCTAATTGTAACTTCAGATATATGATGTATCTAGGTATTTCTATAGCCTCATTACTGTAACATCTGAGTACCTCACGATCATTAATCTTCACAACACCACTATGACGTGGGGAAATATTATCCCCATTTTTCAGATGGTAGATGTAGTGAATTGCTCAAGTTCACACAGGAAGTCTGTAATTATGCCAAGAACTGAACCCAGGTCTCTCAAATCCCAGTTCAGAGCTCTCTTTGACTAAAACATCTTTCCACAGATTTCAATAGGAGAGTCACAAGCATATTTCTGACTAGAATTGGGCCCTATATGTTCTTTTCTGCCCTCATGGTCACACTGCAGATCTCCTAGATTCAGGATAACTTCTGCATTAGAAGAGTAGACAACAGAACTCTTGGTTCACTTGGGTTCTTCCATTCTCCCAGCACTTCATCTCCTCAGTTTTTATGATTGGTGTGACCCCAACAAGCATAGGTAACCTAACATGAGAAGTTATTTGAATGCTGCTGTTGGAAACAAATAGTTTTTGAGCCAGCATAACAGGCCATCCGCTGCCTTCAGTCTGTTGTTTTTATTATATGGGCTGTGCCGTGGATCAGCTGCAGTGGATAGCTAAGTGAACGGAAGCGATTGCCAATCTCATAGGTGCTAATTTGTGCATGTAATCTCTGCAGATTGTAGCCAGAATGAAACACACTGGAGACAGGACCAGATCACCACCTTCCAAGATAAAACCTCAGAGAAGGAGGGTAAGAGGGGAAATAAACTCTGTGACCCTGGTTCCACCTCCCAAGTCCAGAGGAAGCAAAGACCATCTGAGACTTTGTGCCTCCATTTTGGCTCTGGGACTCAGATCCTTGCAGGTATTTAGGGTTCTACTGATTTCAATGGAAGTTAAGAGCCTACATACCCTTTAAGGACTCAGGCATGGGTCCATAGTACTGCCCCATCACCTCCTGGCAACACAGCTGTCTTGGGGCCACTATGCAGGAGCCTGCCCTGTGGCACCTGCCTTGGGGCCTCGCTTACACGGAGAAGTTTGTGAAGTAAATACAATGGCTGCCTGTATTAATTTTCTCGTTGTGTTTGTGTAGGGTGCGTAGGTTAACAAGGTGCACTTCCCCTCAAGCCTCCTGGCCCTGCCCAGCCAATGCCTAGGAATATAGGAGTTAGATCAAACCAGTGGTTCATCTAGTTAGATATTCTGTCTCTGACACTAGCCAATAGCAGACGAAACAACCCAGTAATGGACAATTATGGAATCACCTGCTCATATGGAAACCTGCTTCCTAATTCTCATCAGTCAGTGGGTGATTTATGCCTAAGGTCATATATTGTTTATTTAAAAATGCATTTAACCTATCAGAGGTAACTGTGCATGTGCTTTTAAATATCTTATCCTCTTCTGAATCCTACTAAGCTCTTAGGTCAAGATTTTCAGACATCACTAGTGATATTGTGTACCTCAATTTTTGGATGCCCAACTTGAAACATCTCAAAGGGGGCAACTGTTCCGCATTTATTGAAAATCTGACCTCTTTCAAGCGTCTCAAGTTGAGCACCCAAAAACGGAGGTACTGAGTATCGCTTGTCACTTTTGAAAATGTTGGCTTCAATGATGTGTTGTAGCAATGAACTCCATCCATTAATTATTCACAATTTTTAAAACAAATTCTTTTTATCACTTACATTTTTTACCTTTCAATTTAACTGAATGTTGCCTTGTTCTTGTTCTCAGAAAAGATAGGTAAGAGCATCTGATTTACCTTCTCTATATCACACATTATCTTGTATCACGCCACCACTTAGGCCATGATCCTAAAAGTTGCTCTATGTAAGTGACCCCTGTGTCCATGGGGAGCCCTAGGGTTCACCTATAAGGAAACCTTGCAAGACTGAATTTAGAACCCAGAAATGCTCCAACCATTCCTTCCAATGTGCATAATCTTGCCTTTGCCAACACTGTCTTTCATATGACCCATTAATTTAGATGTGTAAGGTCCTGCTGAAGTTTCTCAGAATCTTCTCAAGTCATAACATACTCAGATAATTTAGTGTCAGCTGAAAAATTTGACACTTTGCTGTCCACCCCTCTTCCAGTTCCCTAATGAATACATTAAACAACTATCAGACTTTTGTCATGTTGAGAATTGATCACTATTTCTTGTCTCTTGGCCAGTTTTTCATGCATGGCCGTACTTTTCCTCTCACCCCAGGTCTCTTTAGTTTCCTTTACTTTTTCTTATGAGGGTTTCATTCCCTTGGCCCATACCTTCCCCACTTGTAGATCTTTGTGCCCCTCCTCCCCCAGGTCACTAAGAAGGTGGGAATGTGTTTGTGAAAGTAACTTATTGCCCCTATTCCACCTGAGAAGAGTAGGATCACTGCACAGGGGCCCTCCTCTGCTCATGGATCCTGGGGGTGTTATCTGTTTCATAGTTATTTGGCAATTGGTATTGGACCTTACTTTTTGTGTGAATAACCTTATCTGTAAAATGTCTCTGAAATTCACCATCCTGTTTTCACATCTCTCCATGATGTTTCAGGAAAGCACCTTGAAACTTTCCTGATGAAGAATTCTGATGATTACCTTCAGTCACTCAAAATATCACTTTGGCCATGAATATCTCAGGTGCTCTGCTATTTTGCAACTTTTGTGATGAAGCTTCAGTTATGGCTACAGAACAAGAGAACATGTTCCAAATCTTAATGAAGCCATTGTAAAGAGGATCCTATCTAGATAAGAAGCATCGGAACAAACAAAGCTGATGTCCAGATAATACTATTTGCAGTTGGTATGTTACATCCAGTGAAGAAAATTAGAGATTCCATTTGTCTAAGCATCAGTCTAAGATGTGTTGCAGGGGCTGTAGCTGGGTTGTATATGAATGTATGGGTCAAACACTGATGCTGGTACCCCTTTTCCACCTGTGCAGGAGGAGGAGATGCAGAGCAAAAGTGGCTGATGACAGATAACAGCCTGGGGAAGCAGCTTGGTGAATCAAGAGACGGGCAGGAGGAGAAACATGTTTAGGAGGTGTAACGGGGGTGTGTGTGTGTGAGATATTTCGCCCTCGTGGGTCTTGCGCTTTGCCGGCCTGGCCGATGGTGCAGCTGGGGAAGGGTTGAGGGAGGGGCCGGGGCCCACTCTGCCCCTGAGTATTGCTACCTTCCCTTTGGGGTAGTCCGTGGTCCACTTCCTGCTTCCCCAGCCAGGTGTTCCGCCCTCCGGCGTTACGGTAGCAACAGTGAAAGCTGTAAGCCTCTGTAGGCTGCAGGCGGCAGCCTGCCAGCTCCAAGCCGCCAACTCCAACTGCAGGCTTTCGAGCTGCAAACCTCCAAAGCTGTAAACTGTAACTGTGACTCCAAACTATAACTCCAACCTCCATCCTCCACACCTCCTCTCTCCAAACTCCACAACCCACACTGCCTGCCTGCGCCTGCAGGCTTTTAAGTGTTTGGGGCGGGGCTCCTTAATTGGCCCCAGGCATCCTAATTGCCTAAACTGCCCCAGGTGGTCTAATTAGTTAAGCAGCCCCAGGTGGCCTAATTGCCTAATCAGCCCCAGGTGAATTACCCAGGGAATAGGGCTTTGTTGAGCCTGGGGCTAATATACATGCCTTCTAGTACTTTTGCATAGCCGTCCGGCCTGACCCTGTCACAGAGGGTACCAAGAAGTAGCTGGTTATCCATGTGGATGTCCACATGGAATTAATGCTGATTCTCGCAGCATTAATTTCCACTCTGTACCTGCACCTTGCGATTTAGGGCAAGTGTAGGCTGGATGGTCAATGACAGCTTGACTCCTGAAGTACTTATGTTCCCAGAAGGATAGGAAGGTTGGACAAGACAAGGGATGGATAGCTCCTCTGCTGGCTGAGTGCTTCCTTCCCCACTGATTCTGGGAATCAATGGGTTCAGATGCCCCATTGCCCCACCCATCTCCTTTGGAACTCCCAACACTGTCTCCTCAACAGGTGCATTAGCTGGAGACTCTGAGTTGAAGCAGAGATCTAACAACCTCACCCACAGGCAGAGCTGCACACCAGTGCCTGAAAAAGATGAAAGGGACAGAATCTAGTATAAGTTTGGCTTTCCTGGTCATGTGTACAACCTTGTAGGTTACAAGAATGAGCCTACAACACGGCCAGATGGAGCCCTCTGTAAGGTGCAATAACTATAAAAAACTGTGATGAGTTAAAAACAGAATATGAGATTTCAACACATTCAACACAGATTTCAAATGGTCCTTTCTTTTAGGAAGAATTACAATGAATTTGGATAGAATGTCAGACAAAGAGTTACGCTCAAGTGGACCCCTGTGCCTGATTGCATGATTAGGGCCTAAATTGTTGACTATGGGCCAGATTCTGTAAGTGCTCTGTGAGCAGAACTCCACATCCAGAGGTGATACAGAACCACACCCTATGTTCTTAATGTTCTTTTTAAAGCATCACCAACTCTTTCTGCCATTTTGATTTCCGATAATAGGACATTTGCACAATAATAGTAAGACCTGAACACTAGTCAAAGCCAATGATAGTAAGACAGGAGCTTCCGTGCTCTTCTCCAGGAGGATATGAGTCCTAGCATTTCTCATGAGATTTAGTTTTAAACTCAAGTATCTTATTGCTTCACTCAAACAATATGACACACAAAAAGGGAGAGAATGACAGTTAAAAGTAGGAAGCTATGAAAGTCAGGACAAAAAGTTAAGCATCTTTTCAGGCCTTAAGTGGCAGTATGATCTCGTGGTTTGAGCATGGGACTTAGATGAGATGTCAGGAACTTCTAAATTCTTATAGTGACTGCCACTGACTTGCTATTTAGGTGTGGGCAAGTCATTGACGTGAGATGTTAAAAGTGTTCAGTTTTCCTTTACTTCAACAGGAACAGAGTAAAGCCAGTGCAGAGTGCTTTTGAAAATCTCATGGTTGTAGAGATGCTGAGCACTCACAGTTGCCACTGACATCAACTGAAGTTGCAGCTGGTCAGCTATTAAACTTTCTACCTATTTTCTCATATCTAAACTGTGGCTAATATTTACTGCATCACACAGCTGGTTCTGAGGATTAATTAGTTGAAATGGGGTTCACTCTGAAAAGTCACTATAAAGATGGCATTGGAGGGTTCCAAGTTCATTGTCTCTTAGTTATTTCCATATCAAATGTGTGTGGTTTACAATTAAAATGATGTTTTTTCTTACTGCAAGACCTGTAGATGATTCATGGACACCAAAGATCAAACTGATTTCTTTCCCTCTTGTGCACAATCATCTGTAACAGAGGTTCTGGCAATAAAATTCTGCTCGCAGTAATACCTGCAACTATGTTGTTTTCCAGTTCTGCCTCTGGTGACATATGTGTAACCCTATTGCTTTCACTGAGGTTGCATAGATGTAACTGAATGGAACCTAGAACACAATTCTGTTCTTGATGCACTTATAAAAATAGAACACAATTCACTCTGTTTTAGCTGTATTTGCTGTCCAAGGCTAACAAGGAGTACACACTTATTTTTGTGGAGCAGTAATTAGTTATGACTCTGAATACAGGAGGAGAACAGATCTGTTGAGTAAGAAGGTAATATTTGTACATAGTCATATTACAAATAAAAAGAACAGCCTTTTTGAATACCTGATAGCCCTTTACATTTTCAAAGTACTATCTATACATGTGCTAGGTATTTACTAGGTTGTATCTTATCTAATTTTTTCATTAATGATATGGATGACGGAATAAACAGCAGGTTTATGAAAATAATAGATGAATTGGGTGAAACCATGAACACCAATAAAGACAGGAAATAATACCAAAAGACATAAAGAGATTCATCTGGGAAAAAGGTAAACTGTTAAAGCTGAGGGAAAATAAACCAAAATAGGCAATCAGTGGGAGAGAGACATAAAATGAAATCAAGAGACTGAAAAATTGAGAAAGAGTAATAGCATATTAATAGATGAAATGCTGACAATAAGATCTATTAGACTATAGGAACATCTCAGGAGAAGTGATGGAATCCCGTGTGTGTGACAGATTTTAAAACAAGACAGTGGAGTATTATTCACATATGGACAATAGGTGAAAATGTTGCATTATTACGAAATAAGTTAACTCCTATGGGTGGCGTTTTCAAAAGCACTCCACCATGCCTTAACTTTACTCCCATTCAAGTCAAGGGACGTTTCACCAGTGATTTCAATGGAAGCAGTAAGGCCAACATTGAGCTATTCTGAAAATCCTACCTGGTAGTCCTAGGTCATTTCCTTCTTTGTGGGCCAAATTCTGGGCCAGCTGACAGCTCTGTGCGCACCCCCTCACTTGGCTGGTAATGGGCTTAGTCTTGGCCTGTGAGTCTACAGCTGTGCTGCAGGACTCCCTCCAATTATGCACCCTTTTCCCCCAGGGCCTGCTCCTCCTCTTAAACTTGCATTGCCAGAGCCTTTTGCTCCCTCTGGAAGCACTGACTTACATCTAAAACTCTGGGATCTCTCTTCATAGGGAATCCTGGGCTACCAGGAGCCCAAGAGTCTCAGGGGGGAGGGGAACAGGTAGCAGAGGCAAAGAATACCTGGATGGGCCCAGAGCTGGGCGTGTGTGTGGTTGAGGGGAGGGGCGCTCCCTTTCCCCCAAGCCTGTAGGCGACCTATCAGCACGGGTCCCCCCATTCCAGCCCAGCAGTCAGAGGCGTTGTTAAATTTGGAAGAGCCTTGAACCAAAACAAAGCTGCAGTAGGTCGCTGGGGGCCGGAATGACTTTGAACCCCGGCTTCCTGCAGGGGCTGCACCTGTCCGGAGCCCAGCCACGTCAGCTTCAACTGCCCCAAACTCAGAGTGGCTCCTTGCCCAACGATCACAGGCTCTCTCCACTCTTGGGCCCCGGGCCTGATCCTTCCCCAGCTGAAACCAATGAGGGCTTAAGCGGGAGGAGGCTGGGGCTCCCATTCACTGGCTGCTCTCTGACGAAAAGCCCCAGCAGGGTCTGAGCTCTCACGTTACCAAGCAGTAATGCGGCATTGTTCACAGAGGCACCGGGCTGCCCACCCAGTCCTCTCCTTTTGCTGCACTGCCTCTGCTCTGGGTCATTGCATCCTGCTGCCCCCGCTGCTCGCAGAGTAGCTGCAATGACTAGGATTGCCCCTACCACTCTGCGACTCACTGCCCTTTGGAGGAGTAATCAAATCCGAGAGCAGAATGTCTGAATGACCAGGACATCCAGACTGTATTCCAGTTACCAAGGCAAAGTTACACTAAATCCCTAGAGTCTAGTCCAATTTATATTGATATAATCTATAGCCACATAGCCTAGAGCTAATGTAGCCATATAACCTATTGCCATAGTTTAGAGCTAATTTATATCCACATTGTCAACATCTAGCCTGATGTACAGCCATGTAGTCTATTCCAATATAGTCTATATCTAAATTATACCTGCTAAGGCTATACTAACAGATTCCAAGGCCCGAAGGGACCATTGTGATAATCTAGTCTGACCGTCTGTATAACAGACAGACTGGAGAACATTTTATGTATACACACATTGTCTATAGCTATTTATAGCCATCAAATATATATTTGATCTCATTTATACCCATGTAGTCCATACCCATAAGCTATCTCTCATTTAAATCCACATAGTGTATAAGGATATAAAGTAGATTAGATATACACTATGTGCATATAAATGAGACATAGCCTAGGGGCATAGACTATATGGATATAAATTAAATTGGATATAGATTAGATATATAAAGTATATCTGTAACAAAATAGATAGATTAGATGCGCTATGGAATTAACATTTGCACTTATAAAACATACATATACATTTCAGCTAGCAACAACCGCAGGATAAACTGTGCTGGTGGCCATATGAATAAATTCTGTCCCACAAAGGCAAATGGGCTAGGGCCCAATTCACCTCCTAGTACAGTCAAAGGAATATCTCAGTGATTTCAGGGGGAATTGGATCTGGCCTCTATGCAGCAAATCCATTATTAATGAGTAAAAAATAATTAAATGAGACACTCTACAGTGACACAAGTAATGGAGAAACATTAAGTATAGTGAAACAGAGAAATCAAAACCGCGTTACTTGTTCAAGGTTAGTTGTAGGGTCCGATCCTGTGCTTTTACTCTCAGTGTATATTAGTGAGCATGTTCTTCTGGGACAATGTACTGGGGCTCTTTGGGTATGAGAAATTAGGGTGAAATCAATTATATTGTTTTTTTAAAATAGTATTTATAGTTCTGCCTAATTTTGCAATATGACATACAAGCTTTATTGCACGCCAATAGAGTTAGGAACACTATGCCCCTGTAGTTCAAAAGAAAGTTTTTGCTTCTCTCTATTGCCTGGGCTTTTTCTGAACTTTTCTTATAACTCTTTACCGCACAGCGTAACACACTCACACACTCTACTGCGATCACCAGGTATTGCACTAGCTTCTCTCTAGCCTACTCGCATCAGAATGATCATTTCGAACGAACAACCTGGTTTACATTACCATCGCTGCTGGTATTTTTCTCATCAAACAGTGGTGTGCTTACATCTTCGTCTAATTACCATTTATTTGACACAGGTTTGTTTGGGTTTTGCTTAATCTCTATCCCGGGAGTGTAAATAAGAAAGGGACCAAGCGAGGACAGAAAAGAAAAACTCCAACTCGGGGGGGAAGACAACCTGGCATGTTTAAATTTGTTCTCTCCCCTTGCGTTGCTCAGGTCACTCTTTAACTACTTCGGGGCTAATCTTGAGGCGGACATAAAGGCGGAACATGGCCTCTATCCCCAGCTAGCCCAAACCGCTGGTAGCTACACATACGGGGAGGGAATTCCATCCGAGCCCAAGTCTCCGGGCAGGGTTTCCTTGCCCCCCCGGCTCTTTCTGTTCCCCTGGAGCAAAGCGGCCCCCACGGAGTAGAGAACACAACTTACTCAAGAGATTCGCTTCGTGGGAGCCGTTGACTTTGCCGTCCGGGTGGATCTGCAAGTGGAAGCCAATGCCTACCCTGCAGTAAAGGCTGCCCGTCCTGCGCCCCGATGGGCTCCACTGCGAACTGCTTCTCTCCGCTCCGTTTCCCTCCGCTCCCGAGGAGGAGGCGGCCTGGGAGGCAAGTGATGAAGCGGAGGAGGTGTTGCCAGCGCTCCTGGCCCGGGCAGCCTCTCCGCGCTGCGCCAGGGCGACGGCGGGGATGAGGCGGCCGAGGAAGAGGAGGCAGCAGAAGGCCAGGTTCATTCTTCCAGCGAGGAGGGCTCCCGGCGCATCTTGCGAGGGCCCCGCTCCGTCTGCCCCCGGGCCCGGGAGCGGCGCTCGCCAGGCATGGCCCCTCGCTGCGGCGAGCCAGGCAGAGCCGGGGGAAGCGCTGGCGCGCGGATATTTATAACCCGGGTGATCTCACTGCCAGATGCCTGCCCGGGCTCTGCCTCCACCCGCCGCCCGGCTGGGGAGAGGGAGCCGCGCTGCCCCCGCGGGGAAGGGGCGCAGCCCCCGGGGCTCTGGGGGCAGAGGGAGGTGCGGGTGGCCCCGCGGGCCGGCTGCGCCAGCGGCTCTTTACGCACCGCCGGGCCGATTCCTCTCCACGGGCGGAGGCTGCAAATAATTCATGACGGGGGCGGCCGAACGCGCTCCCCGGAGAGGCGGCGGCGGAAATGGGTCGCTTCCCCCGGGAGATGCGTCTCCGGCCCCTTCCACCCCCCCTTAAAGATGCCGGCTCTGATCTGCATCCAAGGGGGCTCCCGGCGAGCCGCGGGAGAGGCGGGGGCCCGCGTGGCGTGGCCAGTGCGCGGGAGGTGCTGGAGGGAGCGCGCCCACGCCGGCGATCCGCGCCCTCCCGAGCCGGCTGGGGAGCGGGGCCGTGTGCGCGCGAGGGGGAGCCTCCGTGCCCCGCATCCACCGGCAGCGCCGTGCGCTCTGCAGAGAGACACGCCCGCCCGCGTCCCACGCACGGCACAGCCTTTGGGGCCACCCCTGGGCGCGTCCCAGGGACCTCGCTGCACGATCAACGCCGCCGCGCACTGGGGTCACCCTCAGCGCACCTGGGCGCAGCGGGTGTCGCTTCACGCCACGCCCGGCTGCCATTCGCCTCGCTGCCCGGCTCGGGAGGGCTCCGCCTGGAAGCCAGTTGAAAGTTTTACGCCATTCGGCTCACCTGAGAAACTATTCGCCTGGCACCTTAGTGACAAGGCCGTGCGATTGCCCGCTGGCGTTCACATAAGCCGGGGCTGGCACTGAGATATGGCCTCATGCATTATTTAGCACGTCTTTAGAGCTTCCCACTTCAATAGCGGAAAGCGTGTAACAACATACAGATGTTCCCGACCTGCGATTCCCCTATGGGCACAGTGCTTCACATAAACCAAGCTATAAAAAGACATTACTGGGCTTGCAAAGCTGCTGTCGGGAAGGGGGGAAGAATACGTGTGCGTTCGTGTGGAGAGAGACGTGTAAACAGGCCCGATCCTGCACTCCGTCCTCAGGGACATCAGGGTGAAATAAAGCAGGATCCCAAACCCGATGAGAGTTTGGTGTCAGGAACACGGCATGATACGTGTGTTCAGGCGTGAATACTTCCCTAGGAAGCCCAGATAGGGATTACAATAAAATACAAACCGTATGGATGTGTGTCTTTGTAAGCATAGATCTCGTGCATGTACACAGACGTGTGTAGACACAACGCACATATAGATGCGTATAGATGTGGGTGGTGTGTGAATGATACGTGTGTGTATACACACCCGCGTGTGTCATATGCCTGCATACATACGTATGACACGCACACACCGCACAGCCCTCTACAAAGTTACTGCGCTAGAAGCGAGCCTGTGTTTTCCATTGCGGGCTGCTTCGGATTCGTGGGTGTCCCTTGTGAACAACAGGTGTGCGCTGAGCGCTGCGGCTTTACGCCGCTCATGCCAATAACACAGAGACCAAGCCCCTTGCAGTGTCCGTGTGCCCGGGAGGAGTGTTCTCCGCTCTGGTGTGGATAGGGAATTTGGGGGCAGTCCGTTCAGGAAAGCGTCTCTCCCCCAGGATGCTCCCGTTGGAATCAATGCCCATCGCGTGGGGAGAGGCTAGGGCCAGCTGTTTGCTCAGGCAGGGTCGTTTAGTTTCTTCTCTTCGCCCCTCCCTGTTTTTTTAAGTCGTCCAATGAGTTGATGCAACTGCATTAGTGCTAATGGGCCCGATCCGAGATCTTAACCCAGGCAAGCCTCTCGTGGAGGCGGCGGGAGTTTTGCCTGAGGCAGGACTGCAAGATCAGGTCCTCCGCATGCAAGGTTAGCGTTGTCTGTCCTGGGAGCCCCTGCACACACACAAGCAGGTGTCACAACCCGGGAGGCTGCAGCTTGGGTTACTTCCACCTACCCTCCCAACTCCCAGATCCCACATCGGGCCTGATCTTGGAGCCCATGGGATCTTTCTCTTCGATTTTAATGGGGCCCAGCGGGCCAGGGGCGCCACTGAGCAGCGACGCAGTGAAACTCCCAAGTTTTGCGAAGTCTTATTTCCCTTGGGAAGGGCAAGGGGGGACTGAAATACTTTCATCCCCACAGTTCATCTGCAACACATCAGTGCGAACTAAAGTCATGCCCTGCAGCCTCTTCTCTAACGAAGTAAACCAGCTGAATGTGCGTATGGTGCAGTCAGTGGGGAGGAAATCAGAACAATTTCTGGACGGACACTTTTAAATAAAACTGGTGCAAAGGCCAGCAGTTAGTTTTGAAAAGTCAAACCAAGCGTAGAGCGCTGGAAGGGGGTTTTCAGGGCAGTGTTAACTGTTCATAGCACAACTTTTGTGCTTATAATTGGTGCCAAAATAACTGTGAAGCCTCCAGACAGAAACAGCGTAAAATAAATGAAGTAGGTACAAAAGAAGCCAGCCAATGGCCTACACTCTGTCCACAAAATGTCATTATGTGCATATATATTCCGTACCCTACACTTTCCCTGGGCAGTCCAATGACCCAGATAATAGCCAAGTTTCCTGTTAAAACAGCAGCTCTGTATCGTTGGAAGCCCACGTATTAGATCAAAGTTAAAACCTTCGTTTCTGAATCCTCACGGCTTGAGAAGCTCAGAAACGGAGCTAACTACAAGGTCGCTTTCAGAAGAAGGCCTTTTCTCAAATAATGTCCTGGTCACACTTTGCGATTTGATTTTGAATCACGCCTGCGGCTGGATCAGACTAGGAAGATCGCTCAGTGTGTTCAGACACCCTTCTACAGAGCCCCCTGCAGACGATGTTGATCTGCAGTGGAAACAAGCGTCCACATCTCGTAGCTTGCTTGGCACGGAACAGGAAAAGCCGAGCTGCGTTCCTGCAGCAGCCTGGGAAGATCCCAGGATCCACCTGCGCGGGGACTTTCTCAAGGCCGGCGCCTGAAACATTAACCCCTTCGAAGATGATCAGCAGCCGCAGAGCCAGCGCGGAGACTGCGATTAGGAGCCACTGCGCCCATTAGAGACGAGCTATTCTTAGCCAGGCTGTTTTCCAGCCTCTTCTGCCTGCCCATCTCCAGCCCCCACAACAGCAGTTGCGATCAAATCCTCCGTGGGAGGTCACCCGCCCCACCCGGTCACCTGCTGCTTTGAGCTGGGGCAGGGCAGCCCACGTCTCGGCTGGAGAGGGATGCCACGACCCGCACCCCAGGACACACGCGTGGCCCCGATTCACCAGCACCCCCGAGTTCGCCTGGAAACGTGTCGCCGGCCTGCCCGAGCTCGGAGCCTCCGCAGTCCGGGCCGGCCCCAGGGGAACCGGAGGGAGACGCGGCGAGGCAGCCGGTCCAGCCCTGGGATCTGCCCACGGGCAGCAAGCAGTGATGGGCAAAGGGCAGCCACACGGGGGAGGGAAAGGGGGGTCAGACACAAAGCGAGGGGGAGCGAATGCACTGACTTGGGGGGAGATAAAGGCAACCGGCTTCTCCGTGCCCCGTGCCCCCCGCCGCCCCCATCGACCGCGCCGGGCTGGCCAGCGCCTTGCACCTGTCTACACGGCCGGTGTCGTGCGCGCTGCGCTCCGGGCCGGGCCGGCGGTTGCGTGGCTGGGTTTGGGTACAGCCCTGGCGGCCTTTCTGCAACCCCCTCCCGCGGAGGAGCCGGGGAGGAGCAGGCGGCGGCCGAACCGGTTCCCGGTTGGCCCTTGGGCGGCTAAGGGAGCGGGCCGGGGGGCCGTGATCCGTGCTGGGCCCGCCCTGGCATCGCACGGGGCGCAGAGCCGCGGAGCAGGGGGGTACCAACCCCCCACCTGTGTGGACACCGGCTCCGGCAAGCTGGTTCCGAGCCCAGTCCGGGCCAGCGGGCTCCCGAACCGAAGCGCCGCCTAGGCGATAGGCAGGCGGGGTACGCCCCTAAACCAGCGGGGGTTAAACCGGAGCATAGGAAACACGACGCGCTGCACGAGGCACCCCTAGGCTAGACATCGAAACGCTTTTCAAATCAGCGCTGCTCCAGTTGCCGAGCTCGGCTGCGGATCTGCACCAAGAAGGAGCGTTTCCCAGCGGGCACGGGGGCTCCTCTCCCAGGGGCTCTGCCGGCGATGTGAAATGATGTATTTTACGGGGTGTGCTCGGGCTCACCACGCCAACGGGTGGCTAGCAAATGTTTCTCATGTATGGACGCGCGCAAGCCGTTTCCCTGTTTTTTAGGCCCTTGTCCGAACTCTTTCCGTCTGTTCTCCGTTTCCCAGGCCGTGCAACACCCCATGTAACTAAACAAGAATATTCTCATTTCACGCCAGCTAACTTTAAAGCCTTCCCTTTTAATCCGAGGGGAAAGGGGTGCACAGGACGAGGGGTGAAATCCTAGCTCCTCTGAAGTCAATGGGAAATTTGCCCTGGATTCACGAAGCATGCGGGTTGCACTTTTTGTAACGATCAGATTTTAGTAACAGAAACACTGCAGGGACTCTTCTCCCTAGCGTGGACCCTCACACTTCACACCACGCCTCTGAAGAGACTAATTAAGGCCGCCGTGGTTGGCTTGTTACATCTTTTTCTCTCATGGGGCCCCTTCGACGTAAATTGAGGGGTCCTAGACCTCAGTGGGAACTGGATCCGGTCCATGATGGTCTCTAAAGTGACTTAAACCAGAGGTGCTTTGGTCCCATCGGTCCGGTTCCCTTTAAAGCCGACGGGAGCAGGATCGAGGCCCCAGCCCATTTCGCGATTATGGACAGGCCCCTGGTTTTATAACCGTGAGCCTGACACGAGTTCTGCTAGGACCAGAGGGAAGTCTCGTTGACGGTGCGGTTTCTGACGCCACACACAGAAATCTTATGTCAGGATGGCTGGGAGCAACCCGAAAGCGAGTCCTGCTCATTAAAAAAAAGCCCCTTTCTCCCCCGATCCCTCTGCTAGCTCGGCCTTTTAAAAAGACACCAATTAACCAGCGAGGAAAGAGTCGTGCTAAGCGGTCTCCACCTTTCAAACACATTTGCCGCGGGCTGATTCGTTGGCTCTAATTTCTCCGGCTTCTTTCCCCCTCTGCCCCGCACCGTGGCTTTCTGCAGGCCTTAGCTGCAGCCATCGGCGCTCGCAAAGGCGCTTTGTTTTCCACGGGGGTCCCCCTCCCTTGGCAGCGTGCGCAGGGACGCACCTGTTGTCTGCTTCTGGAGAGAAACACCTGTCGACGGGAGCGCTAAGGAGCGGCATGGGGGCTGTCAATGGCACATCTTGGGGGACTTGCCTATTGACAGCGGACAGGAGCGGACAGCTGCTCGCCGCGATTGGAGGCGGACTGGCAGCCTATTGACTTCTGACGGGGGGTGGCAATAAACGACCCCCTCGGAGCTGCCACATCTGCTCGTGGCTCCCTGAGTGTCAGCCGCACAGCTGGGCCGATCGGCGCTCGTCTCCCCGCTAACGTGCCCCGCGGATCATTGCCCTTTGGGGTTAGCTCGGCGCGCGGCAGAGGGGGCGGGGGGTGCGTGTTAGAAGATGGATATTTAGTCTAATAGCGACCCCCTTGCCCCTGGGCTAATAGCCTCGTTGGCGCAGATCGCTGTTACCGCTTTTGTCAGTAGAACATCCCGGCAACTAACCCCGAGACGTTACAGGACCCATCTGCCCTGTTCCTGAGCGCCCAGCACACTGGCGGGGCTCTGGCTTGGTCCTGGAAGAAACATGATTCCGAACATGATCAATAATCCTATGAGCTGCCTGCCCATTCGTTCGCCTGCCTCTCTCGCTACCTGCTCACCTCTTCGCCTAATCTCTGCCGCCCTCCCTATCTCCCCGTCTGTTTGTTTCTCGTCTGTCCATCCATCCGGTCTCCTTGTCTTTCGACAATCTCCCGAGCTGCAGGCCCATCTGACCTACCTACATCCTTGCCCATCTCTCCCCCCCCCACGTGTGTTTCTGCTGGAAATATAAAAGCTAACGGGCACTCCATGCACAGCACTGCACACCTAATTATCTAAAGCGATGGGGGGGCAGCTTAGAAATCACTCCAAATAGCCATGACCATTGCCAGCTGATTGCGACCGCGGCTCCTGCTCACTGGAGAACACCCGCTGCACCTTTGACTCCGCTGAAGGTCGGGCGCGCAGAGTTATGTCTTTAAAGTGCAAGAAAGGGGATCAAGTTGCACAGCCTTGGAAGCCCACCTTCCCCCTCCCGTCCTCCTGCAGCTGCTGCTGCTTTAAGGAAGGAGAGCTGCAAATCCCTCTGTAAATCCCATCTCCGGACAGCCTGCCTTTCCTCTTACCCTTAATCCCCGCCTTGCTCTGCGTAGGACTGGTAGGACATAACATATCTCAGCTGGAGGACTCTGGATGGGTGAGGACTGGGGATGGCCAGGCATTGCCATCAGCCCCAAAGGAGGGAAATGTGCCGTACAAAGTCACCCACATACTTATGGCAAGCTAAGCAGCAACTTGCAAGACTTAGGCAGTTTTACAGGGGTAGTTTAGTTTATACCCTCTAGTTACTGCTGTGGATCAAAACAGAGCAGTTTATGCAGTTACACTTTGTTCCTCAAACAAAACAAGATGGAAAGAACAGGAGCTTGTGAGCTTGCTGGTTAATCCAGATGTCTTTCTCCTGCCAAAATTGCCAGGTAGAGAACAAACTGGCAGCAGTTAAGGAAATCTGATTTGCAAATTATGTTAAGATTCTGGTCCAATTGCCTATCTACAAGGATCTGGGCCTGGAAGGTGGATCCCAAATCAGATGCAGTTATCACCTTGGTTTAGCTGTTATCTCAAAGGAGAGAGAGAGAAGGCATGCACATCAATGTAAGGATCAGATCTTACTGCCAGGCAAAACTCCCGCTGATTGGAACAGGTCAAGTGGAAACTTAGACTGCCTAAATACAGCAGGATTGGGTCCCGAAGGGAAGACAGGCTTTGAAATGCCAGACACAGGTTTGCATTATCAACTGTTTTCTCCAACCAAGTTCTCATTGCTGGGAGTATTTAAAGACATCAGGAGTCACTGGAGTGTTATCTTCTCTGACTCTAAAAGTCCCGCAACAGGTGCTGGGGCTTTCGGAGTGTATAAATCTGGAGAATTAACTTGTCCCATCCTTTCGAAACAAATTAGCTGTGTCTTGGCTTCAGGTTACCATTGCAGAATACCTTTTTATTGCCCTTACTGCTGCTGTAGCATTATGAACTATTTGGTCTTAACTACAACCAGGACTCTGTAGATCCTAAACAAAACATTGAAGAGAGGAGGAAGATATTGTATTGCACAACTATAGGCTATGGGGAAGTGAGCTTCTGGGAGAGATGACAGCCAGCAGCTGCAAAGAGAGCTTGATTCCTTTCCCATCGTAATTCACCAAGGTATAGTAGGCTGGGCAAGAGGAAAAATGGTATTTAAGTGCCAGTGTAAGGGTGGGGGGGAGGAGGCGGGAAGATATCCCTATAATTATACAACCTCTCTTTTACCTGAGAATCAAGGACCGGATCCAAATCCCAGGGAAGTCAATGGAAAGAAGCCCATTAACTTCAATGGGCTTTGGTCTGGCTCCTAAAATTTTCTAGGGACAGCCACATCCATAAATTAACAGGTGATTGCATCCACTGACACGTGGGGAAGTGTCAGGTCTTGTCTGAACACAATGGGGCCGAAGTTCTGCAGGCTCTGACAAAATGATCACCCTTGTCCTCCCGTGAATGGAGTAATAACCCTCAGACACTCACATCATGTGCTTCACCGGTGATAGCAGCCATATTTCTTCCAGATAACAAAGGCAACTGTCATGTAATGCCACAGCGCAGAATGAGATCTCAGAGTGACAACACATCCATCAGCCTGGCAGAGCACAAAACATATTCTTCCCCTTCTATAGCTGTTTGCGCCCGGTCCTTTCACATCTGCTCAAGCCATAATGGAAAGTTGCTTTCACACTAAGAAATCCTAAACTAGAACACCTCAGACACAAGCAGTTCCTTATAGTAACTAATCTCAAATTCTCCCTGATTCTTAATCAGACAACAGCTCTTCCATGCAGACCACAGTCTAGCTTTTGCTTCGGTTGTGCTGTGGTCTGTACATAAGGTCTGGCGTAGAATTTAAAGGTAAAGGGTCATGCCAGATATAATTAAGATTTGAGCTTTGATTTAAGAGACTTTGTTTATTTCTTGATTGATTGATTGAATGAATGAATGTCTTTCTTCGTCTCACACTCATCCTTTCTGGCCCAACCCAAAGCCAAGATATAACTGTGGAGTCATGCCTTTTTAATGGTGTTTGAATATTGATCAGTGAACAAACACTAATTTAAATAGTTATGTGACATTAGTGGTGTAAACTAAGTAGGAAGGAGATTAGAATCAGGCCCAGAATGCTATGTGAGAATCTTCCCTATTGAGCCAGCCTCTGAAATGTAGCAGCTTGAAAGAGATCCTTGAGTGGGAGTTCTTTGTTCATTTTCCAAGTGCAGGGGGAATTGTTTAACTCAACTTCCACAGGAGCTGAGTTAAAAATTTGCAAAGCCACAATCACTTGTAGTAACACATCTCCAAGTTATAGCACAAGAGCCAAGATGAAACATTTGAAAGGCAAGCCATCAAACGTGCACAAGAAACCAACCAACCAAAGCTGGCATCCTGTTTTCAGGATATCAACACAAAGAGCCAAATTCTGCCCTAAGACATGAATCCATAATTTCCATTGGCTTCAAATAGACTTGCATGGATGTATTTTGGGGCCAAATTCTGCACTCAAAATCCAGAGAACTGTGGATGAATGTTCTCCACACAAGAGGTCCAAACAAAATTCCCACAGATTAAGGATTTTGGTAACTAACGTTTAAGAGAAGATGTTTGTAGCAGATATGAAGCCATTCTATTGTGCAGGAAAAGGTGGTGTATCCAGCTGTTCAGTGCTCTAGAACCACTCTCAGATACACTCCAGAAGTTTTTCACCTAAACAGTGATTTCTAATGTGTGTGAAGAGAGTGTGACATGAACTGCTGAATGACTTTGGCAATCACTCTCTTTTACTTGTTGTTGATCTGTGGATCTTTTCCAATTCAGAATAAAATAACTACTCATTCTTAACTGCTCACTTGATTAGCAAGTTTACTAGAAGAGCTAGTTTTATTGAGTGTGAGGATTTTGACAGCAAGCCCAGAGGAACAACAATCTCTGAGGTTTTTCTAAAATAATCAAGAGCTGGCAGATTGGCATAGATCTTTGCATATTCTTTAAGGTAACACCATATGCATTTATAAAGCTTTCTGAGATTGCTGTATTCACAATTTACATTGCACACGCACCCTGCAGGTGTGGATTAATAATGCTTTATTAAAAGACAACAGTCCACTGACAAAATTATTATTAGGATGTACTGGAAGTCAGCCAGCTGTTTTAAGGACTCATCCGCCACCCTCTCTAAATTTACCATTTATAAAGAGATTCAGGCATGCCTGTAACTCAGCTAGTTTAAGATGTCACAAGATGCAACTCAAGTTATTAAAATGAGCCATCAAAAATAAAAAGGCTCTGAGTGACTTTTTTCCCCAGCAGTTAAATGCTACCTTGTGGTCTCCATCAGAATGGGATATTTCAGAAATGAAGTGGGAGTTATGAAAATAATTTGAATAGTTAACAAAAGCAGTAAACCACAACACACCCTGCATTTTTATTGTTCTGTCTGCACTGCACAGTTTTTAAGGACTCTAGACTAAGGAGATCAACGTTGCAACCCTTATTCATGCATGAAGCTCTACTTCAGCAATAGTTCCATTGACTCCAATGAGCACAGTGTGATTTCATGGAGTCTTCTTTTATGAGATAGGATTGCAAGATGGATGTCCCAGATTTAGGAGCTGATTCTGCAAAGATCTGAACATGTTTTTAATTATTCATTATTACTATGAATAATCCCTTTGACTTCAGATCTTTGTAGGATGGGGGCTTGTGAGATCAGAATTATGATCGCAGAAATATCAAATGCTAGTTCTTCATACTTCAGCCATGATAAATCAGAACAAGAGATCCCTTACTGATATAAGGGGGGTCTAATATTTTTATAACAAGATTACATCTTGACGTATATCCTTTCTCTGTGCCTTGCATTGAGCTGCCATATCTGATGCTTTGGTGCCAAAGATCAAAAATATCGAAAGCTGAGTGTTTAAAGTTAGACTCCCAAATCAATATTTTAAAGTGACCTGATTTTCAAAGTTGCTGATCATTGACTTCAGTGGGAGCTGTAGGATGTCAGCATCTCTGAAAAATAGGCTACTTTTATTTAGGAACCTAAATATGGATATAGGACCTTAGCTTCCATCACCCAGATTGGAAAATTTTGATTCAAGATTTTACTCTAAAACTTTATGAATAAATCCAACTGAAAATAGAAATACTGGGCCTGATTCTCAGCTGGTGTAAATCAGCCTCGCCCCACTGACATCAATCTTCATGCTCTGGAAACAAAACAAAACAAAACAAAACAGAAACAAAAAACAAAGGAAGTGGTATTAAGTCCTTCATCAAGAATTCCTTCATGGCCTATGAAAGTCTCTGCAGTTGCTAGGATGAAATTGTAATGGAACTTTGGTCCATGATTCCTCAGCTTCTGTGGGTGTGAATTGAGATTTGTCAAAGTAATTTCTTGCCAGGCCCAGGAACCCTGAGGAATGGAGGCTCTGAAATCTTACATTGATCAGAAAGGGGTCCCTTGGAGTTCTACCAAGAAGCATTCCAGCAGAATGGCTGTTCAATTCTGCTGATGATACAGTTGTCACAGAACATTATTGCAGACTTCTGCCGATAATGCAGAGGGGCTGGCTTTTCTAAAATGCAGTTTGACTGTAATTAAGAACAATATTGCAGGTGTATTTGGTATTAGCTGCAGACTGAATGCCTTCTATTATTAGTCATAAAAATAATCACCGTCATATCTCAAAATGTATTAATCCATTTGAATTTGCATAGCAAACCACACACTTTTGAATCAAATTGTACTCTTTACATGTTGGAAGAATATATTTTAAGCTTAGTGAATTGGTAAATGAGATTCATATATGTTTAATTATAATTGCTATAGAAATGCTGTATATTATTATTTTAATTATAAACTGATTTTATAGCAGTGCTACAGTATATCTGAAAACAAATGCACACAACATGATTGTTTTATCTCAGTTTTCGTGTTCATCCTGCTCGTATTTATATCAAGTACTTGACAAAGACCTCTGGTTAGTACTTCCATTTAGATCAAATACCAAAGAAGCATATTCATCCCTGCTCTCGTTTAAACCCCACTCTGTGAGTATATCAAGCCAACTGATGGAATAGATCACCAAAGGATCACTTTCCTAATGAAAATAGCCAACTTCCTGCTCTCCCTTGTTGCAGCGCACATTACGCTGTAGCTAATCCCCAGGCTGATTAGCTAATTAGAATAGAATTTCCCTGTTTCCAGATGATGGCCAGGAACATAGTGGTCCACGTGGTGCACTATAGGCCAAGTTTCCTGCCTCTCAACTAACTCTGCAAAGTGGAAGACACAAAGGCCCAGCTCATCATCTGGGGTAAATCAGTATAGTTCCATTGATGGCCACTGATATCGTAGCTGTCAATGGGACTGCACCAATTTATGCCTGCTGAGGAGCTGGCCCATATTTCTTTGCTACATGCCCCAAAGGAAAGGAAAGAAGGGGAGCAACCAGAAGGTCCGAGGACGTCTCAAAGCAGAGCATATGACATCCCACAAGGCCTCTCCTTTTCTCTGCTAGTGATGGTTTCAGATCAGTTAAGACCCACCAGTGATGGAAGACTGGGCTACCAGATCAACAAATAAGCATGAAGATCATTGTTCATCTGTCCACTCGGGCTTGATCCAGTGTCCCTATCAAAGCTAACCATCTACAGATAGGTGAAAAGAGGGGGGATAAGGATGGAGAAGTGACCCTGTCCATCTGGGTTGGAGAGCTGTCTGGGCACAAAGTGGAGAACTCTCCGTGCATTCTCTGAGAGTGGCGGAGTTAGTCATATGCAGCCCCCAAGTCTCTAGCAGGAATTCTGGCCGACTCATTCAGAATTCTTCCTGAGGATTTGAACCTCAGTGTGGTCCTCTTCACCCTTTCAGCCTGCCTGAAGGTGCTATGGCAGAATCTTCCCTGAATAAATAAATCATTGTCATTTTCAAAGCAACAGACAGTCGTGGAATGAGCATAGGATCCTGACTTCTTTGCCGGACCAGCAGAAGGGCAGGCTAGGCTCTGAGGGAGACAGAACTCACATTAAAACACTCATGACAGTAAAGGCAAGACAGTAAAATACTGGATTATGATTGATTAAGGGTGAAAATCTTCCTGTTAAGAAGAATAATTGAACTCTGAGCTTTTCCATTCAGCATCTTCTGCTATTATTTTCCCTTATAAGATCTTTTAGTCTCTCAGTTTTGTCTGCACCTGAGCTTTTCAACAACATGTATTCAGAACTTTTATTTTCTGATTGTTCTGCCCTCTGGAGTGAATGCAAAGCATTTTCTAGACAGTGTATTGCTACAGTTGTAGAGAGGCAACCTACAAAGAGACACGTATGGTAATATTTCTTCCTATCTGTTATCATACCACCATTTTGAAGGCATCTCTCAGGCAGCTTGGTTCTATAAATTATGATATTATATTCCCAGGTGCAAATTTGACTAAAAAGAGTACATTTTGCCTTACAATTGAATACAATACAACTGAAAGATCCCACAGCACATTACACTTTATTGGCCTGATCCAAATCCCGTTGAAGTCAATAAGAGTCTTTCCACTGACTCCACAAGGATTGGATTGGGCCTTTTGGACCCAGACCAGGAGAGCATCTGTATTCAGGAAGGGCGCTTAAGCATATGCCTAATTTGAAGCATGTGCTAAAGTGATTTTCTGAATAGGATCCTATCAAGAGAGAAATCATTTAAATCACTAAAATATAGACACTCCTGGAGCAGATGGTAACAACTGTTTAGCCTCACAGGGAGATACTACACAATAGTTCAGGACAATAAGTGAAAAAGAGTAATATATCCAGCTGAAACTGCAGAAGGAATTTAGATGGGCAGATTTTAGTTACCTGAATTAGAATTTATATAGAACACATGGATTAATTTCCCTGTTCTTGATAAAAATGCCATGGAATCTTCCAGGATCAGAAGTGGTTAGGGCCTTAGCTTTACATGTCATTAAGAAGATGGCACCATTACCACAATAGAATATCCCAAGAACCTCCTGAGGTATTTGCTCAGTGCTATCTCAGAGGAAAGAATGCTATTTTCTGACTCTTGAAAACCACTTTCTACAGCACTCATGGGTTTCCTTGAAGGTCATCCATCTCTGTTGTGCCATGTCCCAAACCTGCTTCAGTTAGACAACATGACCACATTTGTAGCCATGGTGAATGCATATTTTCACCTTCACAATTAAATTTTAATGAAGTACATTTTAAATTGTCATTCAGACAGTAAAACTACAATCTCTATCTGAATTCATCGACTACTCCAGTATTTCAACTTTACTTAAAATCTTTCAGATGCACATATACACTGGAAAAACACCCAGAGCCTAAATTAGTAACTAACACTTAACGGTCAACTCGATTAAATGGATTTACAAATTGTCTTTAAGAGTAGCTCCAGATACAAAGATGTCAGGCAGCTTCTGAAACCCAAATGTTAGTTTTATATTATTTAAAATGGTTAAAAAATGGGCTATGGTGGAAGCTTTTACCAAACTGAGGAGAGAATTTCAACATAGAGAGTTAATATTCATAGACTTAATAGATCTTAAGGCCAGAAGGGACCATTATGATCATCCAGTCTGACCTCCTGCATAACACAGGTCATAGAACTTCATTCTTGCAAAGGAGGGATTTATTTTTTCCTGCTCTGTAAGTACTTGTGTTGCACCTGAGCTTTTCAACATTTATTCAGCACTTTCCTTTTCTGATTGCTCTGAATCCTAGAGCAAAAGTAGGCATTTTCTAATAGGTGTATTATTACAGAGGTATAGAGTCAACACTATCCACTGTCCACGCTATCAAATATCAACTCTAGTTAACATCACCGATGCTACCTTAACTGTTCTTTAAAAAATAGAAAATACAAAATGTCACCATACAAATTATCCAGTTAATAAACAAAACAAAAAACCGCCGCTCTATTCAAACAGTGTTAGTGAAATGTTGTAGCCTTAAATTTATTTCAGCCACCATGCACTCACTGTACAATATCTGTTTATAGCAAAAACAACTGGATTCTAGTATATGTGCTTATAATGTTATAATGGGCCTCAGTTCAAATGGAAGCCAGGATACAGTAAGCTTATAACAGATGGCCTTGCAAAGAAGGTACACTGCATATTTAATTTTACTTATTCCTTTATTTTTTTATGTTCAGCTAGATTTATCTGATGATATTAACAATGTAATAGCATGCTTGTGAACATACTTATACCAATCAAAATCACAGGGGAGAAGGAAAAATGACAAAATGCCCTTTTGTTTGAGTACATGCAAAATCCATCAATGGTTAGTATTTAAAAAGTATCGCTTTGTAAGACAATGTTCAAAACCTCGCACTAACAGTTCACCAGGGAAATCAAACCATGAGTAATGAATTCCTGGGACTTCACTCAACAGGTGTTGGGGTTGGTAATTGTCTAGAATTACTGGCATATGTGACAGAGTGGAGAAAGATTTTTGGATTAAACATGGATTTTGAACTGACACAGCACAAACCCTCAGCGTTTAAAGGAGGTAAAATTGCCTCAGCATACTTGTGAAACACTGTAACACCCTTAATATTAATAAATATAAAATCAATGTTATATATCCTGATTCTGTAGATGAATAATAGCATATTGAACATTCATTTACAAGGACAGATTTCATAACATTTCAATATAGTGCTATGTCCTGCTTTAGCACCTGAGAGTTTGATCAAAGATACATATCTTGCACAAAATTGAAAACACAGCAAGTCATAAGAAGTATATGCATAAAAAAAGGCCGCCCAAACAACTCAATCCCCATTGCACAACAAAGAACCAGATAGCCAGTGAAATCCAACAAAAATACCTGTTTCAACCTGTTTCAAAGCCCAACTACCCCGTCCACCCACTCTACCACTCAGTCACCCCCAAATGCCCAAGAATATCAACAATGTCAACCCCACATTAAAAAATCATGAACTAAGCCCCCCTAAATCATAAGACTAGCTTTAAAATCATGTGATTTTTTTAATGGTTCTTGTTAATTATCTACTGATTTCTGAGCCTATGAGAGTCAATTTTTTTCTAGCTTTTCTCTGCAGCCATGAGAGCTAGGCACTCTTTTTTTAAACATGAATACTGAAGTGTTCAGGTAATCACATGACTCCAGGAGCTGGGACTTTAAGGCAAACAGCAAATATGATAAGAGTTGTGATATATTACATGAGCTAGAACAAGGGAAACAGATGTGTCCTTCAGGATGCCTCAAAGGTCAAAGGATTGCAACTATGTTGAGTCAAGACACAATGAAATCCAAAACTTAGAGGCCCGCGTTGAGAATACCCAGTCAGCCTTTGTTTTAATTCCAAGTGGCTCTAGCTTGAGTTCTTCCACTGATTGTAACTAGGACAGTGTCATACAGGGAGACAGGAGTCACAGAGGGGGAAATCAGCTTGGGCCTGATCCAATGCCCACTGAAGTTAATGGGAGTCCTTTTGGTAAAGAGCTTTCATCTGGTGGTTTTGGGCATCGTATTCCTCTGAAGGTCACAATTTTAATACTCAAGGCCATTTCACGCTATAAATGTCAACTCTAGTTAATATAAAATACATACATATGTTTTAAATATCCAGTTCCCAAGTGTCATGATTTGGTAAGGAGTATGAATGCTATGTTAGCATGCAGACTAACAAACATCTATACAAGAATTCATTAGGTTTGACTAAAGCAACTATTGTTCCAACTGTGAGCTTTGGTTTAGTTTGTTTTTAAGTTTATGATATGTAATTTTCCTCTTTCTGTTCCCCACAGCACTTGTGTCTGGTGGGACATGTGTATTGGCTGGTTGCTGTTCTGCTAAAGGAAGATTCAAAATATATATTTCTACATTATACTCTTACATTTCTGAATGCAAATACATGCAGAGGGAGCTCCTCCCCTTTGAAATAGAACAGCATATGTCTTTGGGATCTGCTCTATGTCTATGGATTAATAAACTGCAATAGTTTGTAACATCCTTGCTATTTGGCACATGAGATGATACAGGAAAGAAAGAATTGTTGAACTATTTTGTAGCCAATAACTTTAGTTTATTATTCATGTATTGTGTGTTTTATGATGTTAGGATTATAGAAGTCTAAGACTGATTACTAGTTAGAAGGGACGAGTATATATTTGGTACCTAAGTAAGTAGGGCTGAAACACAAGGCCTACAGGTCGAGACCTGTAAGGTTCCAGCTTAGCCATATAAGGCCTTACAGTTAAGAAATGATTGACATCAGTAAGTGATCGAAGAATAACCAGATGCCACAAGATTACAGGAATAGGCATGCCAAGGGGTGAGATTGCAAAAAAGGAGCCGTAAAATTAATTTTATATTGCAAAATGCTGTAGAAGAACTGAGCTCCCTACAGGAAAACTCTAGCAGGAGCCATCCTGCTACTAATGATCAATCCATGAGAAACCCATCAGACCTTAACGCTATCTAGGAGGGTGTGAGTATGACTGTAGCTATAATTTGTTCATGGATAAAGGTAGGATTTATCTAGGCTTGTATATTCATAACTTTGTTGGTAACTTTAATAAAATGGATAAAAGACATTGTTCTTGTGAATGTATGTGTGACTTCCCTTGGTCTTCATGTGTTCCTAGAAGCTCTAAATCTGAAACAAGTGGCAGAGGTAACTGTTGAAATTGAGACATTGGCCACTAGGCCCAAACCCAGAGTGGTGTAATACAACATGGCTAAAGTCCCATTAAATAAAAACAAAAGGCTACAATTGTAATAGCTAACTAGAGCTTCTGAGTGATTTTAATATATACTTTTTATTGAGAGTTTTTTTGGTAAACAAAAGGAAAGGTACAAGAATGTTGCCATGGTAAGCCTATCTGGTTTACAAAAAACAGAGACGGTTTAAGCTTTTCAGAAGAGAGGAAGGATATTGTTATTGTTAAGGCACTAGATTGGAGAGCTAGATTCATTTCTCAGCTCTGTCACAGACTGCTGGTGCAACCTTGGGAAAAGTCACTTGACCTCACTGTGCTTCATTTCCCCATCTGTAAAATGGAGAAAACTATCCTTCCTTTCCTGCAAACTGTGTCACCGTCTTGTCGATTTAGACTTTACATTCTTCAAGACAGACTCTCTCTTTCTATGCTTGTACAGTATCTAGTACAATGGGGTTTCAGTCTCAGCTGGATCCTCTAGGTGCTACTGTGATATGAATAAATGATAATAAATTTCTCCTTCAGATGCATGTGCATAATTACCATTAACATTAAGGGGAGTTACACTTTAAAATGGACAAAAATATGCACTTTAACATACAATGTACATTTTACATTGTATTTAGCCATAAAGAAGTATTTTCTGCATAGAGCAGATTGTGCAGAAGTGGGTACTGCATGAATAATGCCTGGATTGTTTGGAAATGAGTGAAGCAACTGTCAGCAAAGCCTTTCTATGCTGATGATTTGAGTGACCTCTTCATCCTCTGTTGCATATTTTTATTGCATAATCTTTTGATATTGAACAGGGGCACAGGATATTCACATGTTCAAATGTGGCTCATCCCAATCTGTCCTCCCCAGGATAATGGGGTTTCTGTTAAAGAAGATCAGTGAATGATATACTGTGATATCACAGCTGTTTTAGGACACTCAGACTGAAGTAGAATCACTAAAAAAAGTTCTAAATGGGGCTCAAGATGTTGTAGATCATTCCTATGACTAGACAGGTTCTGGCTAATGCAATGGGAAATCTGGTCAAGGACTCTCTAGCTGTATGAAAAATATAACCCATATGTTGCTACTGAGCTCAGTGACACATAAAGTGATCTATTGACTAAACCAGGGACCCTGCTCTTTTGGATCTGTCAGTCAGGGAAAAGTCCAGCTCCAAACTTCCAACACAGGGTCATCAGCTGGACATCAGTCAGCTTTGAAGCAACCTGCCCCTAAGCGAGGATGTCTAAAGGACTCCTAGACATGTCCCAGGTCATTCTCAAGAGCCCAAGTGTCATGTATTAATTGCACTCAAACAGGTGAAGCCAGAGATTGTGCTCTGGATAGGGAGCAATGTGGAATGCATAATCAGGCATTCTTCAGTCAACCAACCACAAAGAGGGGATTTCCTTAGAAGACACATAGAACAACTAGCCTTGTGGAGTTTCCATGGGCCAGCAGCTGTTGAAGCTATTTTCTGTTGAATGGAACCCTTAATGGTTGAAGACACTGGATCTGATTATCATCTTACATTGGTGTAACTAAGTAACTCCATTGATGCCAATGATGTAGACTGGTGTGAACCCATATAAGAAAGATCAGAATCAGGCCGACTGCCTGAAATACCTAGGAACAATGGGCAGGCATAAGAATGGAATTTGAGCTGTAGTTTTAATGATCTTGCTTGTATTTTTACTCTGTTTGGTTTCAGGTTAGGTCATCACTTTTTCTGCTCTAAATTCCTCTCAATAAAAATAATAAAAAGGGGGAAATTTCAAGAATCCTCTTGGTCTATTCAAGTGATTACTCGATAGCTCCTCAGAAGAGACCAGAGAGCCCTGAATCTCAGAAATCGTTCAATTAATGACTTTATTGAAATCAATACATCTCAGTAAAACATTTTGGCTTTGACACAACAGCATTTTTCAACAAAAATACATTTAATCAAATATATTCTGACCAGCGCTAGCCCCTGGTAGGAGAAAGGTAGCTTGGTGGAGTTGTGGGTAAGGCTGTGCAAATAATTGATTTTTCACTTTGCTGACTGTTCTGAAAAAATAATCATAAAAAAGTCATTTCAAGTCAACTAAAAATGAACATTTTAAAAAATTTCCAGCAAACCAAAAAGTACACATGCACGCACACACACAAATGTTTCAGACTGAACAAAATTGAAAATGAAATTGAAAGAAATTTCAAAATAAAAAGTTGGTTTGAATTGAAAAATCAAAATGTTTCATTTAGAAATTCTCAAAATGAAATGTTTTGATGTTGGGGACACTTTTTTTTGTTGGTTCTCCCACCACTACTGATGCAATTCATTGGAGTCAGCACAAATTTGCAGAACATTTTGCTTCACTAGAATCTGTATTTTTGGTTAAAAAATGTTTTGCCCACCTCTTTTGGTAGGTTTGTTTGGGAGGGAGGCTCCGAGGGTTTGAGCCCTCATTAAAAATAAACTAGACATGTTTATTCTTAAGAAAAGTAGACAGAGGGATGACTGGATAAAAGTCTTCTAATATATTAAGGGCTGTTATAAAGTGGTAGGTGATAAATTGTTCTCCATGTCCAGTGAAGGTAGGCCAAGAAGTAATGGGCTTAATCTGCAGCAAAGGAGATTTAGGTTAGACATTAGGAAAATCTTTCTAGTACTAAGGGTAGATAAGCTCTGGAGTAAGTTTCCAAGGGAGCTTGTGGAATCCCTGGCACTGGAGGCTTTTGAGAACAAGTTAGACAAACACCTGTCAGGGATGGTCCAGATTTACTTGGTCTTGCCTCCACTGAGGGGGCTGGACTTGATGACCTCTCTAGGTCACTTCCAACCCTACGTTTCTATGAGTCTATGGAGTGGTTTCTTCAATAATATGCTCCTGTCTTCTCTCCTTGGCTGGTGCTGGCTACCCTGACTTTGTTTCTGGTTCTGCACTGCTGTTCTGGTTACATTACAGAGCTTTTAGCTAGGAGCTTCTGTCTTAGGCCACATTGCCCATTCATCCTCCTGAGCTATCAGTCAACTGGGTTGAATTTGGGAGGCACTACATATTCTCAGAGCTTCCCACAGAGTGTTTATGGGAGAGGAGACTCCAAACCTGGGCAGAGGACAGGGCTGAGAGATTCCATGTGACTTACAAATCATTCCTCCGGCAAAGTGGTTCCCACACAACATATGGAGAAACCTCCTGGCTGTAGCAATCAGCCAAGAAGCAACTTTGAGGTGCTCACATACCACATCGATGAGCACAGGATGGATTGTTGGATGGATGGATTGCTCGATGGATCAAGCTTTAGTAAACTCTCTGCTACTGGTGGATCAAGGTTCAGCATCAAACTCTTAAAATATTCTTTTTCTTTCTTTCTTTCTTTCTTTCTTTCTTTCTTTCTTTCTTTCTTT
>ML675617.1:19751367-19826205 GCA_007922155.1 Mesoclemmys tuberculata | reverse complement strand
TTTCTTTCTTTCTTTCTTTCTTTCTTTCTTTCTTTCTTTCTTTCTTTCTTTCTGTATAAATTCTTCAAATCTGTTAGATTTCATTGTATAAATTACTAGACTCTTTTTAAAGTGACTTTTTTACCGGAAGAATGGCTGTATTATTTGGTCCTTTGATATGATATCTCAAAATGTATTATATCAGTCTTTAACTGTGAGCTGTTGCAGTGATAATACAGATATGCATTATGAACAAAGTTACTGTGAATGCACAATGGCTGATTTTCAAATATTAATAGCTGAGTGTTTAAAATTTAACTAGTAATATATTTTTAAAAAGCATAGTCCAGAGTACGGACAATTGATATGAATAGTAAGTTTAATCATCAAGCAAATTTTTACAGCCAGAGTAAAAAACCATATAAAAGATGGTGTTTTATTATGGAAATGCTCACAAACCTTTTACAGTAGTGAGGCTAGAGGGCACTGGCACATTGCATTTTAACCCTGATTTGTAATGACTACTCAGCACGCAAGCAAGCTGCTTATCGTCTTGTAGACAGAATTAAGTCAAGTGATCAAATTTTTAGAAAAAATGTACATTGCTTTTAATGGACAAGTCTTTGCTCCATCATGTATCTGGTATATTCACATTGACTGTAAGGTAGAATGACATAAAGTAAACATGGCATGAATGTGTTAGTGTGAATGGTTGATATGAATGTAGGTTAGAAACAAAGACGCCATAAAGCCATGTCTGGCAAATCTGTTTAATTCTACTATATTCATTATATATTCTTTATGCAGTCAAGGAATTAGGTGTTTTTATTCAAATGGAAGTTTACTAAGAAAGGTCAGAACTTGTTCCTGATGAAGCCAAAGGCAAAACCCCTATTGATTTCAGTGGTGACTGAGCCCAAAGACAAGCATCTGGTTCTCACTTGAACATACATGTCTGTTAGCAGTTTGACTGCTCCCGCTGGCTATTTGACTGCTGTTTGCTGTAAAAATAGAATTTTGCCCATACATACCATCAATGCACATTTAAAATGAACATATTTGGGTCTACCTTCAAATACTAATCAGTAATGGCTCAGTTCTCCACTGCATCTAAGGTCCATTTGACACAATTATTACTAATTAATTATTATAATTATTTGTATTGCAGATGCATCTAGGAACCCCAGGCAAGGAACAGGGCCCCATTCTATTATATAAACACAAACCAAAACCTGCTTCGCAAGTGTGGTGAATGCCATCTGGAAACCAATCATAGCTCCCTAATCCTGTGATGGCCTGGTCCCCAAGTCATTTAAAGCAGTCTAAGGGCAGCTCTAAGTTACTCCACTAGCACAAGTTCATGGAACTTATGCCAGTTGAATATCATGTTTCAGAGAGGTACAACCAAGGCAGGGGGCTTTGCTGGATTTATATCAGTGAAGTTCCTTCCAGAAGGAGAGTTCTCCACTGTGTATTTACCACTAGAATTCAGATCACAAACAAGAAACTGGCCCTAAATTGTTTTTCTTCATATTGCATATAACATGTGTTCAACATTGTGGTTAAGTAGCACACACATTATTAATATAATATACTTTATATTTATGTGTGTGTTTGGAAGTTACATTAACTGAATTTACTATGCTTTTCCCACAATTCTGTTAATCCATGTTAAATATCCCATAACACTTTGTAAAGCTGAAGTCAGCATTGGCATTAGAAAATAGAAAGCCTATCAAAGCCAAGATATGTGAATGTTGTGTCCTGGCACAGGTTGGGGTCTATCTTTATGCCCAACTAGCTTGGAATGTAATATCCAAAACAGAGATAAGATAAGAAAAGTACAGAACAAAATAACAAGTTAAGAAACTATTCCAAACTGGTGGTGGGTCAGATTTTAGTCATGTATACAAATGTTGTAACTTATGAACAAATATTATAAAAATTACTAACTGAAATGCTTATCTTTGAAGCACACCTTCTGTGTAAGGTGAACATGCTGCAAGATAAAAATTGCTTCCTGGAAGGAGGGTCTATATGTCTCCTTTTTGTATTTTTCTGCTCAATTAATTTGATTAAGTTTGGTTCTTTGTTCTCTTGAACATTTTTAATTACGAACCTCTAGTATAGTCAAACAATTGGCTTCATCTTTAATCAATAGCCAGTGAGTAATTTTAAAGGGCCTTTGAACAGTAAGGCTTAATAGAGTTTTGAACCAGAAGCAGATTTTCTGTGTATAGGAGAGTAGGTGAGATAGAGAAAGATTCCTCATACCCTTTCCTGGTAAGTAAAGACTTCAAAAATATTTGCACAAAATAAAGAGGCTTAAATGTATGCTTAGACAATGGGTAGACACCAGGTCTGAATCTGCACTTTGCAATAACCACATTTTAAATCAAATCAGAGTACACTCAACCCAGGCAATAGGCAAGGAAGACCAAGCATTTCCACTCTCTTTCCAGCCTACATACCTAGCAGTTACAATTCTGACAGCAGTAGTGGCCATAGGGCTGTGTATATGTCATGTCCAAAAAAAGAAAATAAAACTATTGGACCAAACAAGACTCAGTGCTGGACCTGAGTTGTTTTGGAAATTTTCCACAGGATAGAAAATTTTGAAATGCACGCACAATCCCAAAAACTCTCTGCTGGTTTATTACTGTCCTTTTCTTAAGGATTAGGAACTATTATTATTTGTTGTTGTGTTGGAGCAGCTAGGAAGTCCAAGTCAGGGACCAGGACCCCATTGTGGTAGGTGCAGTACAAACACAGACCAAAAAGAGAATCCCTGCTCCAAAGAGGTTACAATCTAAGTACTCTATAGTGTGTAAAGTTAAGCTTGTGTGTAATTCTTTGTGGGAATAGATAACTAAGTTATCTCTAAGGTAGACAAAGTGCTATCTAATGAATCACCCGTACCACTTGCTACAGTGCCCTGAGTTTTCCTTGAAGATCTGTTCAAAGCACTGACCAGGCTTAATTCTACTAAGCATCTGCAGTCTGACATAATCATAGCTGAAGGTGGCATGGTGTATGGCAGCAAAGTGCGTATGTTATTTAGTAAATAAAAATGCTATTTTAACCTTTAAAATGTTTTAATTTTCTTTTTAAATGTTTTTATAAGAAATGTCAATTACAACCAAATTTACTGCAGAAGACAAGAAAGAAATACTGGCTGTTTTCCACTAGGTGGCACTACATAGTTTTCTTCACAAATTGAGTAGTTTGTTGACTGGTCTGCTTTCCCATGCCACTTCTTTAGACAGAGTAGAGGCCATGGGAAATTGGAAAAGTTCCTGGTTCTTTTCTGATGTATTTTTGTTTCTGTTTTCAGTGTACAGCATTTAAGAATGAAAAGTGTATTTTCTTTTATAATGATATAATGGCATAATGATTATGTTTATTTTTATTAGATAATATTTGGTATTATTACACTGTTTAACATAATCAAAGAGCACTACACACATTCCCTATACATTCTCAGAACAGCCCTCTGGAGGTAAGTGAGGCCCCAATCATGCAATTGATTCCATGCAGGTGGATTTACGTAGATTTCACAATGTTGCCAACTCTTGGGATGTTATCCTACCTCTTGAAATATTTGGCATTTCTCCTAAAGTCCCTAGAGCTAGGTGATATGGCCCACACAGTAAATAAGTGGAAGAGAACAGACTTCAGAATCTTAACCAGACCCAGCTTCTGTCCTTATAGTTAGGGCCGTATAATGGTCACCAGCCCGCTTATTGTATCCCATTGCAAACCATCTCTATGACAGGCTGCAATTTCCATTCTCTCACAGGCAAAAGGATGCCAATCAAGATACACAATCAAGCTGGCATCCTTTTGTCTGTGAGAGATTGGAAATTACAGCCTATGATGTAGATGATTTGCAACGTCTCATGAGACTAAATAGTCCAGTCAAAAATTTGCATAATCTTTGGCTGCTATTGCAAATATATGTGTCTTGGTTGGGAGCTACTTGCTCCCTGCAAGCTCTTTTCTCTTCAAGCTGTAGGAGCCAGCTCCTGTCATGGACTCTGATGCCCTGATGGTGATGATGGTGCCACGCATTATGGTCTCTTGCCAAGGTTTCCCATTGGTCAGGGTCAATTCCTTCATATCTTGCTTCCATGTATCTTTATAGCTTGGAACGTCCTCTTGTTCTTGTTCCCTCTGGTAGCTCCCCGTTTAGTATGTCCTTAGGTATGTGTCCATCTTGCAACCTGCTCAGATGTCCCAGCCAGTCATCTTTGCTTGAGCAAGGCTGTCATACTTAGTACATTTGCCCTTTGAAGAACATCTGCATTGATAACTTTATCTTGCCATTTGATGTTGAGAATATGGCGTGAGCAGTGACATGGAAATTGTTTAACCTTTTCTCCTGATGACCATAAGTTGTCCATGTTTTCCCACTGTACATGAGAGTGCTGAGGCAGCAAGCTTGGTACACTAGCATTTTAGCCTTGATGGTAAACTTTGAGTTGTTCCTTGCTCTTTTAGTTAGTCTGCTAAGGGTGGTGGCAGCCTTTCCAATGCGAACAGTAGTTCTTCATCCAGTAAGAGGTTGGTAGTCACTATAGAACCTAAATAGCTGAACTTTTGGACTACTTCTAGCTGGTTTGCGTTTAAGGTAATTAAAGGATCTTGTGGAATCCCCAGTCCTAACACAACCATTTTCTTAATGCTGAGGGTGAGAGCAAATACCTGACAAGCATTTGAAAAGTGGTCCATGAGTTCTTGTAGTAGATCTTCATCATGAGCTATAAGGGCAGCAACATCAGTGAATAGAAGTTCCCTGATTCAGACCTTTTTTACTTTAGTCTTTGCCTTACATTGTGAGAGATTGAAGTGTTTCCCATCTGATTGGGTGTGGAGATGCACTCCATCTTTCACCTCCTTAAATGCACAGTTCAGGAGTACCAAGAAGAAGAATCCAAAGAGGTTAGGGGCAAGAACATCCCTTCTTTACTCCACTTTTCATCACAACTCTGTCTGAAGTAGACTGTCAAACTGGACATTTGCTCTCATGTTGTCATGAAATGAACATATTAGACATAACAAGGTTCATGGACATCCTGTCTTTTCTAGTATTGCAAATAGACCTGCTCTGCTGATGGCATCAGATGCTTTGGTTTGGTCCACAAAGGCAATGTACAACAGTCGGTTTTGTTCTCTGCACTTTCCTTGATGTTGGTGCAGAGAAAAGACCATATCAGGGCTGGAAGATGAACTCTCTGTATATACATGCTTAATTAGACCCTGAAGTGAGACCTCCAAACTCATATCACCTAACACAGTTTACTCAGATTAAGACCTGTAGGCCTGAGAGATCTGGCCAAGCAGCAAGCGATATCTTCCCCAGTTGTCCCTCTGCCCAGGTACCTGCCTGGGGTATATTACAGCTTGAATGGGGGAGTGGAGGCTATGATTTCCTGTTATGCTAAAAAGAGCACTCGGGATCCTTTTAAGGGGAAAAGGCAGTATGCCACATTTATTATCAAATGCTAAATTAATAATTATCTTAAACCTATGCACATACAATAACTATCTTAAACCTATGCACATACACACACAATAACTATCTTAAACCTATGCACATACACACACAAACACACACGTGCCCAAACACACCAGGAAATGTTCTGAGGTCGTATAGCTACCAGTCCTTATCGTGGCTTGAGATCGCAGCTTAGGTTCGTTGCTGGAGTTCGTGGCTCGTGGCAGCTACCTGGCCAGGGAAGCTGGGCACGAGGAGCGTGGGGTCTTTGTCGGGCGCGCACCGACGCTCTTCTTTGCTGGTTTGCAGAACAGTTTCTCTCTTCCCCAAAGCTTTGAATCTCACCCAGTCTTTTATATCTTTTTGTCTTCAGTTTAAACTTAGGAGTTCTGCTGAGTTACGTCGCTTCTCTGTCCGTTGCTTGCTGGACAATAGCAGACGTGACTTTCAGCTCGTTCCTGGTGTTTTGATTAAGTTTGCTCTTTTGTTTTCTGAGGTGGATTCTTGTTTTGCTTTTCAGGGATGTGTTCACACTTCTTCAGCCATTAGGGTGGACACCAGACTTCATCAGAACAAGCTGGCAGTTTGGGTCTGGTTCACACATACATACACCTTCCATTCACACTTGTTCAGATAACATTACCTAATCATCTAACAGTTTAGAAAGAGTTTTGTGCAAGATGGAGTACATTTGGTTAAAATGGAGTTTTACATTTACAGTATGGAATATAGCTGAGGGGAGTTCAAATATTACAAATAGATTCTATGACAATTTTATTCCTACATTATTTTACAATTTTATTCCTACATTCCAGGCTGATCTTTGAGGTCGGTGGTGCGTGGTTGATCTGACTTGAAACTACGGTCCTCCTTGGTGCTCCCAGATTTGCCTTCATTGCCAGAGCGGAATCTCTGGTGCTCTTCATCCCTCAGAATTACCCAACTCTGCCACCTTGCTCCATATAGGAAAGTTGAACAAAACAGCCCGGTTGAGCTGATGCTTTATTTCAAGGGGGAAGAGCTGGCTTGGGCTCGCAAGGCTGTGAAAGCGATTTTGTGACAAGGCGTTTGTCTCCCCTGTTTGGAGGCAATGTTCAAAGCCCAGCACACTGCCGGCATCTCCAGCCTGCCCTTTCTATTTGTCTCCCCCTCCCCTCCAGCCAGAGCTCCACAGCCAGGAGGATTCCCCATCCGCATGATTTACACACGTCTCTGGGCTGGGTGTCGCTGTTCGGCTATTTTTGGTTTTTCCGATCTCCTCTCTTTTCTGCTTCAAGCCAAACGCGCTCAAGGTCTCTTTCTCCTTAGGTAATAGGGGAGGGGAGGGAAGAATAGATTTCCACGTATTGACAAGAAATTAAAAAGGAAAGGCCATTCCAATTTCAGCAAATTGAGGCCAGCGCCTGTCACCGCTAGACCTAGGGCCAGATCCTGCTCCCAGTTACACGGGGGGATAAATATGGAGTAACGCCACTGACCTTAATAGAGTGACTTCCGATTGCCTCCCTCCGGCTTTAAGAAGCAGGATCTCCAGGAAACGTGTAAACAGTGATCATGTGGGCAGCCGAATATTATATTAAAGTCTGGACTAAACCTCACACGGCTATTCCAGACTGAGAGCGATTCAGTGTGACAGGTATTTCTTCTGTCCGGATATTTCAGGCCATCTCTATGATATTACATGTGGGCTGCCCTCCCTTTCCGCCCCCTCTGCAACTATCTGCAGCAAAACGACTGGAGCGCCCTAGGTCCAGTCCTGAAATGGAAAGGCTTCCATGCCTGCATTTCTCTCTGGCCCCGGGAGTACCACGGAAGGGCCCGGGAGCGTTTCCATCGGGGACCCGTTGCACCCAATGAACTTTCTGTGGCGCCCAGGCCAGAGGGATGGCTGCCATCCGTGGAAGCTTGCTTTGCCAGTCACACGTGGACGTTGTGCATGCCTATGTTTATGTCTCTCTCTGGCGTCTTCCTCGCCTCTGCGCTGTCAGTCCATCCCGGCCCCATCCCTGATATAAAAGCCATCGGTCCCCTGAGCTGCGCGGGCTGAATAGGCTCTAGAAGAGGGAATTTCTCCCCCAGGACAGGCGGCTAGCTGGGGACTGTCATGCGAGGTGTTCGACGGGGCGCAATCAAAAGGGAATAAACGTGGCAAGGGATGGTGGAGGACCCCCTCCAGGGCACGAAAACAAAGAAACAGCTGTACCTTGGCAGTAACCATTCCTCAGAAGGCAACATCTCGGGCTTTGAATTTTTTGTGTAAGCTTTTAATATATGTAATGGATTGGCAGTCTGAAAATTAGAGAGAGAGAGAGACTCATACTGATGAACCTTAGGGTTAATTGCTCCGCTCGGATTTGTTTTTAAAAATATTGTTTCTCAATTTCCCAGGTTCATTTTAACTTTTATCCATAGCATTGGTCGTGGGAAGTCTGACACTGAAATAGCAGCAGTCCCTTTGTCCTGTTACCCAAGGCCCTCGCTCTGCTGTCATAGACTTCTGACCTGCAAACTTCTCAAGCTACATCACACCTCTGATAGCAGATGTGCCATAACCCCCGATGCTTTAAGATCACTAAGGTCCCGGGCCATGATCCTGCCTTCACAGAAGTCAGTGGGAATTTCGCCGTTGATTTCATGAAAGCAGGATCAAGCCCCAGATTCCACTTATCTTAACCCGAGGAGTAGTCCCATTTCGGCTACAGGCGAATAAGAGGGCAGGGTTTGATCCCTAGGTCCAGAAGCTGTGAACAATGGAAATAAGCAAAAACCCTCTGCCATTTTAAAACCTGCTGGCCACTTCATCCCTTTCAACTTTCTCCTGTTGCAATCGATTAGCCGTTCTCCCTAAAGATCCACGTCATCGACTATTTGTTTTGAACCATAGTTCTGCAGAGCGCAATGGATTTTGCCCTTTTCAATAACGCTCAGAGGCTGGAAATGAGCTGAAAATACTGGCCGAGGCGGAAAAGAATGCAGTCTCCTTGCATTAGGGAAACTGACAGCATCAGCCCTGTGCTAAAAGTCCGCGGGTGCGTGAAGTCCAGGTTCTCAGCTGTCCTGCAATCCCCGGGTTCTAGCATCAGCAATCTATGTTAGGAAGCGGTCTCAGACAAACTTGGCACAAGGGACAGGAGCTACTTAAAAGAGGAGGCCTCAAATGAGCATGGGCTCGGGGCTGCTCGGAAGTAGGCTGTGTGGAGTTCTGTAGCCGTTCCCTCCAGCCCCTGTTCGGCTGAGCGTGAGAAACTGAAATTGCAGCGCTGGGCAGAGACGACTGCACACAAGGCTTTGCAGCATGGCATCAGAAAGAGGGCAGGGATGAGATCGCCTCCTCTCGCTTCCCATTAGCGAGGTGGCCGTTCTGAATGGCTCAGAACACTTGAGATAAATTCTCCGGAAGCTAGAAACAAAAACTGAAAAGCTGTGCACAGACTAGAGTGGTGTCGCCCCTATTTTATTAACCTAAGTGTTCTCCCTTACCCTCAATGACTTTTCTATTGAATACATTTTATTTTATGTCCATTTAATTTAATTCCCAGGCATCCTTTCTTGTCATTAAAGGTTTGGTTTGCATTGTTTTTCATGCCATACAACTAGTTCCCTGAAGGATCAAAGTTTGCTCATTTTTCTTTGGTACCCCAGCTCCTTGAAAGCTGCAGACTGTTGCCTATACATATATCTTTTAATGATGTCCTGGATTTGAAGTGTGGCATCCTCAGATCGCTTTAATAAATATAGGACTTGAGAGTTAAAACAGCTTAAGGGGATCTTGAACGGGGAAATGAAGAAACACGCTCATCACAATCTGGCACCAGGGCAAAAAAGGCTTTTCTTAAAGGCTGTCCCAAATGTAATAGGTAAGCAGCAGCAAATGGATAAACGCGGCTCCCCAAGGAGTTATTTGGAGATAAAGCTTGGGCCACAATTTGCTGATCTTCCTTTAGTTTTCCGCTAAATTTTCAAGAGCTTTACAGAGTAAACTCCCCAAGACGCAAACTCTCTCAGGTTAGCATTTTCTTCCTGCTTAATTGACATTAAAGCTGTGTTGGTGTTTTGCATGCAGACCTGCAAGCGTCTGGGTGCATTAGCAGGGGCGAGTTCTTACATTTCTCCGCTCTAGGTAGGAATGGACAAAAGGTTGGACCACAAACAGGGGGACGTTGCAAGTTTGAACCTGGGCGGAATGGGGGATACGTGGGTCATAGTAAGTGAAAACTACTGTCTTGAATGAATTTTTAAAGGAGGGGCAATATGGCCATTTCCAGCTGCAGGACCTTCACGTAGACCTTTTCCGGCGCCTACTTTCATTTGGACCCTGAATCATTTATTTCTGTTCATTCAATCCTTCCGTGTTGCTGTCTGATTACAGAGAGGAATTCTGTCCTGTGGAAGGAGGGACTCCCCTTATTAGGGGCTAGACAGTGCCTCAAAACAAACGCTCTACATCCCCTTTCAACAAGTAATCAGATCCCTAGACAAGCCAGGAACTGGGCTCGCTAGAAACAGCTTGCGCTAAATCAGTTTCACGCGGTAACGGAGAGGACAGCTTCCCCCACCACCGAGCTGGGCTCAGAGCTCCCTTTCTGATCCTTGGTGCGCTCCAAGGCAAGAGCGGGGCAGAGGGTTTGGGAAGCGAGTTGTGACAGCCAGAGGGAGCTCGTTTCTGGGGGGAGGAGAGGCAATAGCGAAGGGTAATGGAGGGGGTAGTGCTGGACAGAGGAGATCCACTCCTGGGGAAATCAGTCTTGGTAAAGGCACCAAGCAGGCAAATTTGTGCTGGGCGCGATAACGGCGGAGGCGGATGCAGGTTTAGGACAGAAATCATCGAAGGTCTGTCTTAGATCTGGGAACAGGAGAGGCGACTTGGAGGGTGAAATCCTGGCCTCGGCATTTCTCGCCACTGAATGCTATCGAGTCAGGTTTTCGCCCAGGCTTGTCGCAGTGCTGGGAAGAGGGAGGTTAGCGCTGATGCGCAAAGAGAATTGGCCGGAGGCTACGGTTGCTGGGCGGACGAGGGAGCTAAATACTTCCCTCCGGGAAAGGGGGGACTGCAGGCCCCGCTCTGCGATAACCCTGCTCGCGAGCAGTCCCGGGACAGGGGTTAACCCGCTCACCGAGTATGCAGGATCGAGCCCTGGCTTGACAACTCCAGGGTAAAGCGCTGCCTGCCCGCGGCACGCACACGCAGCCGGGACAGGGAGGAAGGAAAGTAGGAGATACGATAGTTAGGAGAGAGTTGCCCGTTTGCGTGTTTCCCAGTTCCTAACGGGGGGCTAGGAATAAAACCCGGGGGGTGACCGACGCCAGTTTTCTCTGGCATTTCCCTTCAATCTGCGGCTCTGAAACGCGTGCAACCATTGCAGAGCCACGCGACCCCGTCTGCTTAGAAGCGTGTGTGAGAGAAGCAAATCACACTCGGGGCTGACTTTTGCAGCAGAAAATCGCAACACCCCCCCCCCCACCACAGCAAGCTTTCTGCCGGGGCTTTCTCTGGTCGCTGTTATTTTACCCCGGCATAGATTGGAGGCAGGCATAGAAGTTGCTCCCCCTCCGGGTGTTGGGTGCGGTCAAGATTCGCTCTTGGAAACGTATCCCTTAAACCGGTGTGCGCAAACGCCCTCCCATCTCGTTCGCTCGCATAGCGAGGCTGCTGAAAGTTGCTGCGGCTGCTGTCCACACCGATGCCAGGTGCGTCCGGCCTCTGTGAAAGGCTCTGAGGAGCGTCGCTGAGTTGGTGGTGCCGAATTCACATATTAGGAAAAACGGCGCGGAGGGGAAGGAGAGCGGTGCTTCGAATCCCAAACATTCACATGCACATTGCAGACGCCGTACTTCTTGAACTCCCACTGACGTCGGTGGGTGCTTTTTTGTGAGCCAAGAATGCAGGCCGGCGTCCCTAAATAACAAAATTCAGGCCAAATTCTGCCCTCGCTCACAAAGTGCAACCCGTGCTAACCCGTCACAGCCCACGAAAGCTTGCACCTGCAGAAATTAAATCTGTTCGTCTTTAAAGTGCTACAGAACTCTCCTTGTTTTTGCCGTTCTAACATCGTTTACATTATGCCGGAGTAACGGTTCCGATTCACTTCCCCAAGGATTCTTAGCAGCTTTGGCCCCATTCTATACAGCAGCCTCTGATTCGGAGCCAGCTGATGTCGGTGGGAGTCTTTGCGCTAACTTCAGTAGGCTTTGGCTCGATTCCTTACAGCACATTTTGCCTAGAAAAAAAAATGGCAAGCAGGGCGGAAGGGAAATGGTTGTTAGTGAACATTACTTTCGCCTTTTGGGGGACAAATATCCACTTCCGTGGCATTGTATCAACCCTTGATGAGCTTTTCAGAACCGCTGGAAAATATTTTCACGGGAAACACAGCCCAGCTGACCATTTACGTGCAAAAGGCTCAAACCAAAACGCAGTTTTCAACACAAAAGAAGTCAGGCCACAGTTGCGCACAAAGGACAATGTCATGCACCAGGGGAAAAGGAGTTGGTTTTATTATGAAGTAGCACTAAAAGGAAAGAAAAAAGGCACCACTGAGCCCTTCACCTGTGTTTGTTCCATAAAGTGGTTGGATTCAATCTTAATCTAAGCAATAAAATAATCTCAATGAAATCTGTCATTGTGACGGCTGGGTTTGTCTATTTATTTCCACTTATTAGAAAAGATCTGGAAATTCCACTGGAGGGTTGAGATCTGGGTCTGGGTGAGATGCCTATAGTTCGTCCTTCACTGCTACATCGGGGATGCCGTGCACGTGAGAGTGGGCGCAGGTACAAAGACCGGGTACTTAGTCGAGGCTACCACGGACACAATTCCCTCGAAGGGGTCTCGCATTGCAAACCAGTGGATTGCATACCTGCAGCCTTTCCACTTTCTATTCCCAAATGCAAGAGGTCGCATTACTACCCATGATATCAAATGCAGAGTGACATAAGTGCATGATGACGGTGTATATTGATACATTCCTAGAACAGCATATTCACATGACATTTATTTCAGTATTCCGATTGACCCACTTGCTGAATTAGCCTTGTTTTCCGACCTGGGATCTTTCCATACATCTTTTTTTTTTTAATTTCAAACCAATAATATTGTGCTAACCAGGTTTTAAAAAACATGGGCGGTTAGTCCAGTGGTTCGTTTTAGATAGCATTGGACCGCCATCAGTACACTACATTGATGGCAATTTAATAGTCTTTCTTTTCAGAAAGTATTAAAAGCTCATCTTATATGACACAACAGTGCCGTGCCCGGGGTGTATGAACTAGCGTGCCATTCAGCATCAGTGGCTTTTTCAAAATAAGGTATTGTAAGCGAGCAAAAACCAACCAAACAAAAAAAGGATTTCCACCAGGGCTCCTAATGGCCATGACAAAGGGACGTAAACGTTGCAGTCATTCCTGCAGGGGCACACAGAGCGTGCAACAGAAATGAACCCCCCTTCAAAGATCGGGTTTATAAATGATCTGTCTCAAGCCATTTGGGAAGATGCTAATTACAGCACATCGCAGCGGAAAAGAAAGCTGCCATCTAAGGGTCTGCTAAATGGCAGCATGCTCGTCGGAATGTTTTGTCCTTTGAACATGAAACCCAACACATCAGCACAATGTTTCAAAATGATAATCAGATCTTGCTTTCCCAAGCTGTGTATTTCCTCACACCTTGGTGCAACACTGCTGTATCTCACCCCTGTTAATTATACTATGCTCAGAAACAAGGGAATTGTACTACAAAGCTTAATAGATCCTGAATTATGTTTTCTTGCCCATTATTTCTAATTGATCAAATCTGTATTTCTCCTTTCTCGTAAATGACATTAGCATTTGAACCCAGTCAATAGGTAGGTGACTCTTTCCAAATAAGTACTTATCAACACCCAAGTGCTTTGAAGAAAATAAAGTCATTTATTGTCAAAGCATCCAACATACCCAGATAAACTATAAAGTTCAATAAATCTTTTTAAGGGGAAAAAAAAAGAAAAAGAAAAAGAAACACAGCTATTCAGACTTCATTTCACTGGCACCAAATTACACTTTGTATTAAAAGGAAATACATATTTACAGATTTGATGACCTTCTGCACAGAAGTCCATAATCATTTCATGATACATGCACTTCTCCCTTGGAAACTTAAATAGATTCGAGTCTTTTTACTTTTCTTTTTTAAAAGAACACAAACTGTCATCAAATAATGCAGAAAGCATTGCATCCTCCTTCCCCCCCTTTTTTTACTTTATATCTAAAATAAAAATTTACCCTTACATATAATTATTACATCTAAACCATAAGTGCTTAATAATTTAAGTAGAAAGGTATGACAAATGCATCAATATGTTGCAATATATGACATTTTTAAAAATGTACTTTATTCTTTTTATTTTTTGGGAAAGTGAAAATGCGTGCATTCAAACGGAAGAAAGAAAACAAGTCCAACCCTTCCCCCCAGTGGTCTGCTCAGTTGCAAGGTGAACAGATGTCAGGGCCTAAGCTTTCAAAAGCGACTGATGGTTTGGAGGTGCTTCATGGTTTGTTCAAAGGGAGACCCGCTGAAGAGGCGCGATTTTCAGAAACTGCTGCGCACCCGCCTTCTGAAAATCAAGGGCCAGAGAGATCCTCGGCTGCTTATAAACGATCATAGCTTTATAGGCCAGGCGGGGATCTGGCCTCGGCATCTCAGGCGGGTTGCTCACGAAACCCCAAAACGAAGAGCTCTGGGGGAAGCTGCAAAGCCTCTTTCGCTCACCCCCAGAAGTCGGTCCCATCGACCCAGCCTGTCTCCGGCTGCACCCCCCCACCAATCGGTTTGGAAAATCTAGGCCCGCGGGCATCGAATCCATCCCTGCCGCGACTGCCCCGCAGAAGAGCCCGCGGCTCTCAGTTGTGGGAGGTCATGTGCCGGGAGAGGTGGTGGCGCTCCCGAAAGGACTCGTTGCAGATGGGGCACTTGAGCTTCTCCTCGCGGCGCCTCTTCACCAGCGGCTCCAGCGCGTACTCCTTCTTGTGGTGCGAGCGCATGTGGTACACCAGGTCCGAGGTCATGCGGAACGAGGCGTTGCACTTGGCGCACCAGTTCTGCGCCGGCAGGCACAGCGAGGTGAACGAGGGCGGCAGCAGGGTGAGGGCCGACGGCAGCGGCAGCTGCAGCGGCCCGGCTGCCACCGAGCTCTTGGGCCAGAAGGCTGTGGCGTAGAGGAAGGGGCTCTGCTTGGCCAGCCCGCCGGCCGCGCCCCCGCCGCTCAGCTCGGCCGCGCCGGGCAGCTTGGCGGCCAGCGGCTCGGCGTAGAGGCGGGCGGCGCCGTCGGGGCACGGCTCGCCCAGCTTCTGCGCCAGCCCCAGCGGCGGCGGCGCGGCGTGCGGGAAGGCGGAGCGGGCGGGCTGCGAGAAGGCGCTTTTCCGCTCCTCCGCCGCCGGCCCGCCGCCCAGCTGCGGGACCGAGCTGAACGCGCTGCCCCGCGCCGGGCTGGCCCCGTCCAGCCGCGCCGAGAGCGGGCCCCCGGGCCGGCCGCCCCGCAGCGGCTCCCCGCCGGGCGGCGAGGCGCGCTCGGCCGCCGCCTCCTCCTCGGCCTCCAGCCCGCGGGAGGCTTTCTTCACCTCCACGAAGGCGCTGCGCTTGGCCTCGCCCGTCTCCGGGCTGGGCGGCCCCAGGAGGCGGCCGCTCTCCTCCAGGCCGAAGTAGCTGCCCGCCGGCCGGTACTGCTGCTGCGGGGTGCACACCAGCTCCTCCCGGGGCGACGAGGGCAAGCGGCCGCGGCCGGCCCCGGGGCTCCGCTCCTCGCCGCCCGCCGCCGCCTCCTCGGGGCACCTGCGCTTGGCTTTGCCGCCCGGCGCGGGGGGCCGGGGAGCCCGGCTCGGGGAGGAGCCGCCGCCGCCCCGCGAGTTCTCCAGCTCGCGGGCCAGGTTGTGGAAGTCCGTGGAGGGTTTGCCGTTCTCCGGCGGGCTGGCGAAGCGGGGCTGGAGCGGCTTGCTGTACTTGTGGGCCCCGGGCCCCAGGCTGGCCTCCTGCTGCGGGCCGTCGTCCCGGCTGCCCGGCTCCTCGGCGGGGCTCGGCTCCGAGCCGGGCAGTCTCTTGGGGCAGCGGAAGCGCAGGTGGGCCGCGTGGGGGAACTCGAACTGGAAGCGCTGGCTGCACTCCAGGCAGGGGTACGGGGGCGGCCCTGCAGCGAGCAAACACAGGCGTGGACACACACACACGCGCACACGCAGCGAGCCGGGCGTGCAGCGCAAAGCCACTTGGCTAACTCCCTCCCGCCGGGCGGCTGCGGACGGGCAGAGAACGAGTCCCTCCCTCGGCCCCCCCCGGCGGGGACCGGCTTTTACCCATCACTTGGGCTGGGGGCCCTGCCGGAATGGGGGTCCCATAACGAACAACCCGCGCCGTGTCACCGGCCGCAGGAGAGGCTGACAGCTCGTGGGCCCTCCTCTAATCTCGGCTTGCTGACATGCCTGGGGAGTGATGCTCTGGACCCCTAGTTAACATCGCTGTGGTCAAGCTAATTTTCCCAGCTCAGCCCCCCACCCCGATTTCGTTGTCTGCAGGTCCCCCCACGTGAAACTCGATCACAGGCCTTCGGTGGTTTAAATAGCGCCTTGAACCCGAAGCAGGAAATAGACCCCAGCCCGGCTCTCTGGCCAAAGCGGCCGCGGGAGATCCCGAGCCCTGGCTGGCCGGGCGCGGCACCCCAAAGCAGCCCTTACCGTTCATCTTGCTGTGGGCTCTGGCGGGGCTGAGCAGCAGTAATTCCATCAGCTCTTTTCCGTACCAAACTAGTAACTCCTCGTCCTTGGCGATCCTGCGGAGGGAGCGGTAAAACAATTGTCCATTTTTTATGTAAGCCTCTAGGTTCTGTTCCTCTTTATCTCTGGCTGATTGGACCAGACGGAGCCACATTAGCCCTTCAGAGGAGCCATTTGATGCTGAAGTGTCCACCTAGGTAAGGAAGTGAATGCAAGTAATTAGAGGAGGGTCAGTATCCCCCATACCTCTCCCCCACACACCCTTCAGCGGGCTCCCGAAACCGCACACACCAGTTGTCTGAGGTGTGCGAGCCTCGAACAATAAAGGTGGCTTTTCTAGGCCATTGATTCACGCCAGCTATTTTAATTGATTTAATTGATTCTGGTAAAGGAAAAGGTGCGTGTGGCTTGTTCGCCCCCAAACTTTCTATAAGGAAAACGCCCTAAAACGGCTGTATCTCCATGAGGTTTATGTGCAGTGAATAATGCAAATACATCTTCAAGGATTCAAAATGAGAACTTCTGACTTGTGTAGGGGTGAGGGAGCGAACTGTCCAGGGAGGGCAAGATTTGCTAAAAGAGGAGCTTCGATGAAATCCATTCAAAGCTTTTTCAGAAATGGAAACATTGGTTCAGCCCATTTTAAAGGCCATCCTAAGCAGCAGCTCTGGGAAGGAAAGGCATCTGATTTTCAAAGGTTGCTGACGCCTGTGTAAATAGCAGCTGATGACGGTTAAATCCTGCAGCCTTTGCTCACAGGAGTAATCCCACTGAAGTCAACAGGGTTACTCGAGTGGGGAAGGGAGAAGAATTGGGCTCGATCTGCGTTCATCAGTCAGCACGCCAGGCGCATGAAGGCGATTCAAAAGGCAATTTGAGTGCTGGATGGAAAAAGCTTGTCTTAAGTGGAAAATGCTAGTCAGTGAAGTCCCGACCCTCCAAAAGTGCCCCCTTGTCACAGCTGCTCGTTTGCAAAAACAAAGGCCGCGGGCAGAGAATGTGGTGCGTGTAAATCGGACCCAAACAGGCCTTACCCGGAATATGTAAGGGACGGTTCTCTTGTCAGTGGATTTCAGCGCTATGAAAGCTATGCTGTCATACAGAGAAGTGTGGCTCAGTATGCAAGGGCCGAAGATAGCATTTTCCGGGATATCGCAGGTGGTGTAAACGCTGGTGAAAATGTCAGTCAAACACTGCTGGACAGCTTTGGCGTCTCCCTCCCATATACTCCTTTGAACGCCGGTGTCGTCCATCCCTGCAGGCGGAGAGAACGGGAAGGGGACGCGTTAGGTAACTTGCACTCAGGCCGCGGAGCACGGTTGTTAAAGACGGAGTGAAGAGGGTCATGGATGTCAGGGGAAATCGGGATTCAAATCGGGTTATTTGAGCGTGGCTCCTCATTAAAATAGCGGCGCAAGCAAGCCACTGTCAGCGGCACGCGATTTCAAAAATTAACCAGGTGTGCTTAAATTAATGACGGAAGGAAGCTGCCGTGAGGATTTGTGCATTAGGAAACCCTAAGACCAGAAATAGGGAAGAGGCATGGCTCTGTGTATGAGCCAGGCACGGGGGGCGGGGGGGAGAGACAAAATTCTGCATCTTGATCCTTTGAAGCTAAAACAACTTCGAGGAGTTGCACAAAAAGAAACGCAGCCCAGGAGCTTCCATCGGAGAAGGATTCTCTAGAGCTCAAGTGCTGATCCCCCCCCTTTTAAAGGGCTTGTGACAGAAGAGCATAACGAATGGATTTCAAGTGGACTGTCAATGTCAGTGATTTCATGTCAGCTAACCTTTAGCTCTAGTCTACAAGAGGGAACGTATGTCTGCTCATTATCATAATCCAGCACTTTCCCTCCGAGACTTTAATTAAAAGCAGCAAGCAGAGGTAATTATTTTTACCTCGACACGCTTATTTATGGATGAGGGCGAATCCCAGTTACCTTGTTATACAAGGGGATAGATTCAGTCGATGTGGCTTGTGAAGTGTGCAGGTACTAGGCAAGCGGAAAACTCTCTGGCTTCAGTACAATTTGGGCGACGAGTTGTGAATTCCTACTTCCCCGTACAAGACATTCTTTGTGTGAAACGTGACTGATCTATGGGGAAGTCTCTAACGGGGGGGGGGGGTTAAATCCGTCTCGGGATAGCTTTTTCAAGAAAGTACCAATCTTCTATTTACTGCTTATAAAGCCAAACTAGAGGCGAAGAGCTGCACAAATAGTTGAGATTTCTTCCTGCATTTAAAAACAGTGCAGTTGCTGTTTCAGTGGCAACAATCTATATTATTTGGGCTGGTTGGTTGGTTTTTTAAATATTCCAGGGGCAGCCTGTGCAAAACCCTTTTCAAAGGGCGTCTTTCACCCCCCATATTTTAATATATAACTCTGCCACCGTGGATTCTTAGTAACTTATTTCCTTACAAGCCAGCGATGGACGGACCAGGAAACAGCAGAGCCTGCTTATTTATTGAGAACAGGTGATTGTAGAATAGTATTGTTACTGTCGCTTATTTGTCCTCCTGTGATTTACCAGCCAATCAAACACTTCCATTCTAACACTGATTTAAAAAATAAAAACTGTACCTCTGAAAGGGTCATTTCGAAACCACCGGCCTATTTTGCCCTAATGAGAGTCACATTTGTCTCTCACACCGAGCGAAATCAACCCCCCAAACGTGCAATTCCACTGATTTATTCTACCGTGGCTAAAGACCCTCTCCCACACCCGTTTCAGAGCAGTATAAAAAGAGCATCAAATAACCCACCTCTTCCAGATTTTTTTTTAAATGTGCCTTTCCCCCTCTTCTTCTCTGTGCAGTGTCCCCTCCCTCCGTTAATTAGTCACTGTATTCATTTAGTCCATTTTAAGTCCCTTTCTCACAAGCTTCTCATTGTGGGGAAGGTCGCAGCGTCACATTGGGCAGTTAATATGCAGTACTGGGGGACCGGTCCAACACTAGCAAATAACCGCACCGCCACGGGGAGCACCGAGCGGCTCCCTCGCTTCCTCCTTGCTTCCCCCACTTCTTAACAAAAACCAGCCCGCTAACCCGCTGCCGTGTCCTCTCCTCTCTGTCTCCCTTGATCCTGTTCCCACAGCCACATGCCCTCGCCCAAAGCAAAGCCACCTCCAGTCATTGTTTGTCTCTCTACACCAGACCCAGCTCAGGGCTGAACCCCGATGTATTTCCTCTGCAAACTCCTTTCCTTTGTACCGATCTGCCTGGCGGTGTCTCTCCCCTGGCTTTTTTTACTGCTAAAAATAAGGACGAGACGGGGGAGGGCGGAGAAAGCAGAGCCCAGCTTCCCTGCCCGCATATTTACTTACCAGGAACCAGGTCAGAATATAATCCGAACCACGAGGAAACCAGAAAGTGGCCAAGGCTGAGCGGCTCGCCTTGTTCCCCTCGGGATCTATTGTATCAGTGTATTTCCATCTCCGTGGGCACGGGGCGGCTGCTGTCCTGGGTGCTCTGTGCAAAGAGGTGGAAGGAGACACAGACAGAGAGACAGACAGGGAGAGGGAGCGAGCAGGAGCGGGAGTTGTCCAGATGGACCCGATGCAGTGACTGACTGGCACACAGACGCACACTTTTTGTTTGCTGCACATAATCTGCCCAATGACGCGTGACAGACCACGTCCCCTCCCTTTAACTCTTTCGTGGGCTCCGCGCTCCCTGCCTTTCTCCCCTTCCCTCTCCCCCTCCTGCTCGCTACGAGAAGGCGCTACCGTCCCCCCCCCATCGCCGCCGTCCTTCCCTCGGGAGCCTAGAGCTAAAGTGCTGCGGATACTTTGTGTGCATCCTCTTACAGCGCTTCTTGGGGCCTAGCAATCACCCAGGAGCCCTGCATTTGAAAGGGAAAGCATTAAAACCTCTTCATCATGCGTGCCACTGTAATTATTCTGGTGCCTTTTGGGTGTGTGGGCACCAAGAATTTCTAGGCAAGGTGCAGCCTGGATCTCAGGACAAGGATGCATATTCTCCGGTGAACCTCCTGGCACCAGGAGACTGCGCCCCCATTGCCGATCTGATCCTGGGGGCGGCGGGGATCTTTGCTTTGATTAGGGGGGAGAATTTAACCCCCTACCTTAGCCAGCAAGCAGCAAACTAGGCTAGGACGCAGTTTAGCAATAGGGTGGGGGAGTGTATTCAAACCTCCAAAGGTTACTTCTTTCTTCTTTCATTCTGATTCTTATTTCACTGCTAACACCGAACTCTGTACAAAGACGATCCTGGCCCAACAGCCAGCCCTATGGATACGCACCCCGTCTTTGCTCTCCACACGGCCTTCACCTGCTTGCAAGTAGCTCGCTGCATTTACAATCCGCTCCCTAGCTTTGGAACGTGGTCCCTCCTCTCGTTTAGTCAGCAAAGATCCCTTTTTGGAGGCGGCTTTCTCTGGGTCTTTAAAGCCCTGTGTGGAATTCCACACACGGTTGCACGTCGGGATCTGAAAGGGGCGAGACACGACTTTGACTGTCGACCATGTTTTACTGTTCAGCCAACGGGTTGGGTCTTATACGGTAACCAAGAGCCTTGGAGCCGAGCGGACAGCCACTATGGCTTGCAAGTGTCTCTCCGGGTCACAGGCAATTGCATTGACTATTGCTCTTCTTCTGCCTTCCTTCTTTTCAGCCCAAAAGAAGCTCTTGCCCGGTGAGGCATTCCCTTTCTTCCGGCGTTAATGTAGTCAGGGTCCTTGCCCAGGGAGACCCTCTCTGCTGATGGAAAGAGACCATGAAAGCCACGTCCTTTTTTTTTCTAAAATAAAATATAGGACGTCTCCCCCATTTCGTCCGAGATAATTTAATGCTCTGTCGCTTCTCTGAGTCTTTCTTCTTTATCCCTGGGATAAACACGTGTCTTTCTTCTCAGTTTCAGCAGTCAGGTGCAGCAAAGCGTGTGTGTGTGTGTGTGGGGGGGGGTTTAGACAAGGCTCTGCGTACCGGGGGGAATGCAAAGTGCTGCCTGGAGGGTAGTGACAGCGGTACGGGCTGGTTTCCTCCTGGGGCTTGATCGCAGTGTGGGAAGTTGACACCCAGGGACTCCTCGGGTCAATCCCCCGGAGGAGCGCAGGGAAGCGTTCCTCGCCGGCGGAGCGGGGTGGTTCTGACGGGACAGCGCCCGGCCTTGGCGCTGGCCTCTCCCACTGGGGCCGGGAGCATCCCTGGGGAGCGGGGCTCGCGTGTGGTTGTGTCCCGCGGAGGGGAGAGCCAAGCAGGGCTGAGCCGTGGTCCACTTGCTACGATGCAGCCCTAGGGGGAAGCCCCTGGGGGAAGAAGAGAAAGAGAACGAGACGGAGCTGCTGGACGTGGACCGATTCCCCCCCCCCCCCGTCTCTGGGCCGCCTCTGGCATCCCAAATCAACATCTGAAACCCAGCCCCCTTCGGGTCCCCTTCAGCCAGTGGCTGTGGTGCGGATGGGAACGCGGGCCTAGCCCCGCTGAGCATGCAATGGACACACCTCGGGAGTCGGCTCCAGCCCTACGTTTGCACAGTCGAAATCCACTAGGCTACGAGGGTGCCGCTCCACTCGCCTGCGGTGGGTCATCTGCCCCCGCCATACAAAAGGGTGGTCGGGAAGGGGACCCACGGATCCTCCTCAAGCCCCGTCAAATAAAGCCCTTGAAAGGAGAAGGGAAACTCCGCAGAAGGGGCCGCGCCGGGGGCCAGCAAACTGGAAGAGCCGCCGCAGACCTTTCGTGCTGCGGTAGAACGAGATGGAGCTGGGCGAGCCAGCACGAGTAATGGCCACAGGTGTGAGCCCCCGGAGGGCGGGAGCGGGTTCCGCAGAGAGCCGCAAACCAGGCTCCAGGGCACCGCTTTCAAACTCCGCCAACTTCCAGTGACGTTTAGAAGCGAGGATAGCTCCTCATCCAGCTGTTAGGGACGCTTGGCCGCCCGGTGAAGCAGCCCTTCCTTTCCCTGCCTAGCCAGCCTTTTAATTCACATCACTGCGTCTCTTTTTAGAAGCGGGGACAAACCCCTACCCCTCAGCGGTCTTGCCTTTCTGAAAGCTTTGGGGGAAAGTTCCCCAAAACGTTTGCACTTCCATTTGTAAAGACAGCGTCTTTTTATATGGCCGCTATAGCTGGCACCTTCAGTTACAGAAACTAGCTGTTTGCCAGTCAGTTCCTCTCCTATCTCCATCCTTTCCAGCCAAAGAGAGCAAGAAAGATTTCACAGAGGCGAATAGAAATAGTTTGCAATCAGGGAGCTGGATAATGTTTGGCTTTCAAATTCACTTATCTTCCCCATAATTACGCTTTTTCTTGCATTGGGATTAAAGGCTGCATATAACATGCTTTCAACATTTATCTTATTAATTCAACAACAAAAAAACCTTCGCCTCCTAAACGAGAGATGGACATAACATTAAAAATATGGGAGTAAATCAAATGTAGACATTAATGCTTGCCTCAAAGATTTGTCCTGAGTTTAAATGATGTTGTTCCCTCTTTGTGATAGAAATTGTCCGCATTACCGTCATTACTTGGGGAAAGAGAAAATCTACAAGTTATTTGTATTCGCAAACATTTTAAGGGACCCCACTGTACATAATCTAGTTTGAAATTGCTTCGATATGATCAGTTACGGAAATTCCCTGGTACTATAAAGGATTGTTAAGATATTTATATGCATTCATCCCGCTTCGAATGGTACTATAAAAGTGAACCTCGTCAACAGCTTTCTCTAAGCGTCACAAAATAATAGTTTTAGACTCATAGCCCGTCCCTTTTAAAGTTTGTGTTTCCAGTTTAAACATTAAAGGAAAAGCAATGCTAAAAACAACACCAGCCTCCTCCTCTTTTTTTTTAAAGCCTCCCGTGCCTTTTGGTTTGTCATTCTTTGGTGCATTAGTCCAGAAAAATATTTTAAAAGATACACTTTTTCAATTTAAGATATTATTATTTTTCTAGGCTAAATGAACAGAAGCTTCAAGATTCCTGAGGTGGGAAGGTGGCGTCTGCTTAGTGGGCCCAATCCTGCTGCAGTTGAACTCAAATAGCAAAACTCCTCATGATTTCAGTGGAAGCAGAATTGGGCCCAATTGCATAAGTGGGAGAAATCTAATCAACCAAAATCATATCAGAGATTAAGTTCCCTCAGCACATCCTGTCCAAAGGACATTGCTTAAATGTTACTAAGGAGCAGATCAGGTGAATGCCAATCCCATTCAGTCAAACATGCTTTGGGAGAGGGTGTGTATTATTTACTGTAGTAAGTCTCTCATAAAGTCTAAATATGGACTACATAAATTGGTCTGAGAAACTATAGAACCTGCTGTGAAGACTCATAGACATAAAATTAAATAGGCCTCTAAAGTAACATGCTAGAAAGATCTCTTGTAAAAGAAATTTGGAACGCAGTATCTCAAGTTAAGCAGCATGCAAGCAAAAGTATGGAAATGTCTCTTTTACAGAAAAATTAAGCAGATCTCACCTTGGCCATTAAGATCAGTCTATTTTAAACTTTGAAATTAGCACCAAACTAATATTAATGGCAAAATATATGAGTTGCATAAAAGTAGAAATACATTTTTAGTCTACGGAACCAACTTGCTTTGCTTATAGAAGAGATATCAAATGAACAATGCTACCTTGAGTGGGGTAAAGGCAAATCAGATAGCTTGTGCCTACTAAGACAAAAATTATTCACTTTACTCAGTGGAATAATCCCTGAGAATGAAGGTAGCAGGATCTGGACTAATGTTTAATATAAATTAGTGAAATAAGAAGAATATTCTCAAAACACCATGGCAAGTACTATGCTGCGGCTCAGGTGAGAGCATTTTTAAAAAATAAATGAGCTATAATGACATTGAAAGTAGACAATCTCCGTTAAAAGAAAGTTAGGTAAAGGATCTCACCATGTATATACCCAAAACAGTGTTCAGATTGTCACAATATAAATGTTAGTTTGGGTATGAATTGTCTTCAAGTGTTCTGACTGTAGCATTGTTAAAAGCAACCCACCTGTGTATTGGTTAGGTGATCGCTGCTGGCTCTGCCAATGGCTCTGGCACTAAAGACTACATTCAGTAGAGTAACCTGTGTGCTAATCTGTTGCCAGAGAAGAAAAGCGACGTTCCATGCATTTGCTTTTAGGAAGCCTGTTAGGAATGAAACGCTCTACAAGGCCCTATGAGTAAAACCTGGTAATTAGTACAGGTCAAATCAAAAATGGTTTTAATGTTGTTCAGCTGTAAATCTAGACTCGTGACTTCAAATTTATGCTATGTATACTGTATATATATGTGTGTGCAGAGAGGACATACACGAATCCACGTGGACATGTCTGGGTCACAGTGATAATTTACATTCAGATAATTTGGTGCATTTCAGTAACAACTGTCAAGGAAATACTCTCAACTGTTCTGCTTATGTGGCTTACTCTATATCAATAGCTTTGTTCTTCCAGTTAGGTGGGCGTGAGAAAACCGTCAGTCCAGAACCCTGAAAAGCAACCCCATTCTAACTACTAGTGATGCAACCTCAGGGCAACTCGCCTTCATTTTCAGTGCATCACAGAAGTACCCGTCTAAACGGCAGGATGGAGCCAGTCCGGGTGAAGTAGCAACGGTTTCAACTCCTATTTTAATATATATCCCTATGCTTATCTGAAACAGCCATAGTTTTTCACCAAATAAAAGAAAACAAATGCTTTACCAAGGAGACGGGTATGGATAAAGAGCTGACTTCACAGCCACCAATGGTGCTGGAATAACGTTTACAATGAGGGTGCCGACAGCTTCTGAATGAAACTGTAAATCCTGCCTATGATGGAAACCACTTCAAGCCAGGGGGTGCTTCGGCAAGAGAGAACCAGTGAGAGGGCCCGATTCTGAAACCCTGCCTTCCCTGAGTCAGCATTACTCGGGCTATTGGAAATTATTGGCGCTGCTGTCAGTAAGGCTCACCCATCTGAGTAAGGATGCAGGGTCGGGCCCTGACGTTGTATGTCGGAGTGACTTCTGGCTCCACTCTGAATTCCCACCACAGCCCAGAACGCGTGCACACGGAATGCAAGTGCAGGCCTCTGTGTCACCAGCAAAACAAACCCTTCACACAGTCCTCTTTGTAAAATGGCCTGCTGTGGGGCACAGACACTGAGGTGGGTAAACAGAAGCACTAAAACTATTGTGTGCCAGGATGAAATGGTTGAATAAGAAAACATATACTTCCATTTTTAAAGGATGCCGAGCTTTTTATACTCAGCACGTTCAGCTGTAAACTACAGAAGGTTCGGCTATTTAAACTGCTGGTTCAGGTTAAATGACTGAGAACCGGTGTTTTTTTGTAGTGGACTGTAGCAACAACAATAATTAATACATATTTACACGGGCTGAGCTTGCAGTCCCCCCCACAGATTAAACTCTCACTCTTCAAGAGCACATTTCATCGCATGATCTTGTTTCAGTGCTTGAGTGGTACTATCCCCATTGTTCAAAGGGGGAAACGGAGACATGGAGACACGTGAGGTGACTTGACCAAGCTCACACAGCAAGGCAATAAGAGTGTCAGCACAGAAAAAGACCCCAGGACTATAGATGCCCAGTCTCCTGCTTTAATCATCAAATCACATTGCTCAGAAAAAAAATGCCCTTCCACGGTGGTTTTTCTCTTTTCGCCCATGGATCTGAAGAATGCAATAAAAGATGATGTTGGTGTCCAGTTGTAAAAACACCTTGTCCGCGTTTCGAGTGGAAATTAATGTTGAGGTTAGTTGGACAGGTGACTTTGAGTTCTTGAATGTGCTCTTCTGAGTCCAGTGAATGATAAGGAAAGAAATTACACTGAATTAGTTAAAAACACGCTGACAAGATTCGCCCAAAATACAAATGAACACGATCTGAAAGCCACACCCACAAATAACAGTCTTTGCTGAAGCTACAAGTGGAGACAGAGATGTACGTTTGACTCCTGCTGTTTTAGAGAGAGTCAAGAAACTCCACATTTGCATAGTCTAAATTCTAATAATGTCTACTGGGCAGAAACTGTATTTCCCAGGTGTGATGTTTGGGGGATGGCGAATGGCCAAGTGTGGGTGCTCGCCTGGTAGTTATTTTGAGTTTGTGGGCCCGTTTAAACTCGAATTAATTCAGTGCTAATTAACTCGAATTAACTAACAAACGTCTAATGATGGTGGGTCAGGGAAGGGGTAGTGCTGATTTGATGGCAAAAAAGTACATCACCATAGTCAGTTTCATGGACCTACACTAGTCAGAAAGAGCAGTCTACATTAGAATCAGCCCTCCTTCAAGGTGTACTACCAGTATCGCTTTATTGTGTGCCCTCGATCCTAATCAACCTACCGAAATATCTGAGTGTCAGAGAGATGTATGGGTATACACACACACACACACTGTGTATTATTCAGATTTGCCAATACATGGGTTAGAATCAAGATATATTAATATTGAAAAAAGTGTGTGTATATATATAAACTCTTCCCTTCGTATTGATTTCAGGCTTATGTTATTTTACTCTCAGCGGAGTTAGTTGGTAACTAGCAGTGAGAACAAAGTGCTGGCACACATATAGGGCTCTTTCCCTGTCTCTCTCTGTCTCCACAAAGCGGGGATGTACAGAACCAGCGAGGTATTTACACCGAGCCTTCCATTGTGAATTCATCCCGTCCCTCCACGGGAGATTCGGGTGTTACCCGCAGTGAAATGATTACAGTTTGTGTGTGAGGCGATGAAGGTGAAACCCCACTATCTGCAAATATTTGCAATTCAAACCCAGTTGTGAAGAACACCCATGATTCAATCGTATTCTTAGCTACAGTAGAGAAATCAAACGTATCCTTGCTATTATTGGAAGCCTCAAGCTTGCATCCACGTTTGCCTTTTTCAGCTATATAATCAGTCATGAGACTATTTTTTCACACCACTTAAAAATGTGCCATTCATAAGAAAGAGGAATGATTTTTTTACAGTAGCCAATGTCAAATAGCCAGCCCCCTATTCTGATTCCCTGAAATTCAGGTTTTTATGGGATCGGAGTAATCTCAGTTCCTAATCAATTAGTTGGCATTAGTGTCCTTAGTTCCTATTCCTGCTGATTTATTACCATTTGTCCCTTTAAAGTGCTAATTGATAGTCCCGAGCTTTTAAGGAAACAGGGAAAGTCCCACAACACATATTGTCTGAGTTGTTACTGTAATTATCCCACAGACCACTGCCCTGCTTTGCTGGGCAAGCTGTCTCTTTCCTTTAGTCAGATCACATGTTGTTCCCTATATGTGCGATTCCTTAGCCCTAGCAACTCAGTGTCTGACAGCCTGAAGCAAAGCTAAATCCGATTGGAACGGTATTCCGGGTTTTCAAGACTGGGGAAGTTCTATCTGACACATCTACCGAGTGAAACTCCGTTCTAGGAAACCAAAGCCCCCCCCATAGCTTCTAACAAGTGAAGGGTTGTATTCAACGTTCAGACCCAAGCCAGTGAAGCTCTTGATCCCGCTTGTTAATTGACATTAAATCTTTTTTTTTGGGGGGGGGAGCTGAATCGTGGGGACACAGGGTAGGATATTTAATAATAAATTCAAACGACAACTGGGCAATAAAGTGGAACTAAATGGGATTGATTTGCTAAATAATATAGCTGGGAGCAAAAGAGCAGTGACAGGATGCTGGATTGCTGAAATGAGCACATTATTATTATCAGCTAATTGTCACATGTATTAAACTTTATTCAACAGTATATCAGGCACTGGTATGGGAAATGGACTGTCTGTGTTTACAGGGAATAAATATACACGCACACATGCATAGATATATGAGTTAATACACTGTAATTAATATAAAATGAAAACATTATAAAAGGGTGTGATCTGACTTAGAGGAAGTAAAAAGAAGTTGAAATAGGTAAAAGAGAGAACTATAAGGTATTTCCCTAAGACTTTGCTCTGCCATGGTAGAGGCAGAGCAGAAAAGTAAGTCTGTGTAAAGCGAATAGGTTCCGTTCTACAGTTTGCCCACCTAAGAATTGCTCACCCTTAAATTAAAGAGTTTCCTTAGATGTAAAGTTAGCATGGGGATGAGTATGAGAAGCAAACTGGATAGATAGGCAGGCTAATCCATCCCTAGCCATAGAGATAATGATTTTTTTTCAGGTTCATTAGAATCAGATCAAATTACTGCATATGTTATGATCACCTATCCTGACCTCCTGCATAACATAGACTATAGAACTTCACCCATTTATTCCTGCATTCCTGGCTGAGCTAGGGCACATCTTTCAGACATGGGCCTTCCTTCCTCCTTCTATATTTCAGGGGGAAGGGAAAAATCAGGCACCAGGAGGCTGCCCATCCAAGGTCTCTGGATGAGTAGACTGGTTATCAGAGAGGCTTCTGATTCCCCCACTTCCTAGTGAGGGGGGAAGTGGAGTCTGATTGATAGAGGCTGCCTCAAATCTTGCTGCTTCTCTTTTCAGGGAGCTGAGAATAATAGGCCTGATGTCTCTATTTATTCCTTTTACAAAATATGCACCAATCAATCATGTCTATGCATTTTATAATGAACTAAATGAATTAAATAAAAATAATCACTGAGAAAAGTCATCTACAAATGTCTAAACCTAGAGAAAAAACTTACCTCAACCATACCTTTTACTTATGCTAGGCCAGAGGGAATATATAAGCTTTTCAGGCTTTGTTGGAACTACATAGGAAGGAAGTTCTAGATCCAAGGCCCTGCCACTTGGTTATGTCCTGCCTCCATCCATTATCTTTCAAATCTGGGGACTTCTATGGAGGGTATCTCAGATGATCTAAAATATTGTGATAATTAAGGAAATAGGTGGTATCTAAAATAACCAGGACACAAACAATACAAGGCTTTATAAAGTAAAATCAACACCAGGAAGTGAATCCAGAAACAAATTGGTCCTTTGTGCATCCTATGGAACACAGGTACAATGTGATCCTTATATCACACTCCACTAATGAAAGGGACTACGGCATTCTGCTGCAGCTGAAGTTTCTAAATGCTCTTTGAGGGAATCTCCATGGAGAAGATCTTGAAGAGTCATCTAATTTGGAGAAAGCATAGACATGGATAACTTTATGTGATCACAACCTATTGGGTACATGTAGGAAACAACTCTTCAGGCCGTTGGTGCTACCCGAGAAACACAGGAGCACTCAGAAGTTCAAAAGGACTCTGAGATTTTAGAACCACTTACCCCTATAATAGAGAAAGCAGGCCTTACATTTTCCACTTCTTCTGAATGTTATCTCTCACCCCATTTTCATCATATCCATCTTGTCTGAGTTTTGCCTCAGGCATCTCAGTCGCAACTAAATCCCTGTCTTAGTTAAGCACTGGATAAGCAAACAGGCTTCACCATCCAGCTCTTAGAAAAATGAAATGGAGAGAGCAGTCCATCAAAATCCTCATAACGCTGTCATCCAAACCCTGTCAACCTGTCCAGCAATAGTCTGATATACACTTCTTTGTCTTATGGAAGTGGGAAGCATGTCTGAGAGTGGTAGGTGTCCCACAGAAAAGTGAGGAGTGTCCTTGATGGATGCAGGAATGGGGGTGGTTTGGATTATGGACAGGGAATTGACATGACATCCCAGATGTCTTATTAAAGGAAGAGACCTCTTGGGTAGAGTTGGTATTGCACAATGGGGAATATTCTTTCATGAAGGCATGGTCATCATTTGGGGTAATGCATAAAGGTGAGGTAAGTATCTCAGGGACAAAGTACAAGACAGACACCCATAAAATGGGTGGGTACATCATAGAAGAAAGTGACTTGAAACAAAATATAACACAATTCCTCAGAGTATTTGCCAAGTATTTATTGAAATGCATCACTTGGGCCTTAAAGAAACATTAAAAGGCCATTTAAATATCTCCCAGCATATTGATGAGCACTTCATCAACATGTGTATTGAGGAATTATTTCAATGAACAAACTCTTATTGACCATTCCACACACAATTATGGAAATGTTTTAAGAAATTTCTCCAATGCTTTTCCTGAATGTGGTGCCTTGCTGAAGGACTAATTCCACTTTTCCTCACCCTTTTCTCAACTCAACTCCAAGACAAGTCCCACATTCTCATTCTTTTTATATTTCCCTTCCCCTTGTTAGCCACCATTCTGTCATATATATCAATGATATTTGGAACGATGTCCCAGATTTTCATTTGAAAAGTCACGATTCTACAGCTCACTCTCCAAAGACTCGGACTTTTGCTGTAACTCACTCCCACAAAAATAAAACAATCTCTGTCACAGCAACAAAAACCTAAGGCACCTTAGACACCTCATACAGGTTTAGTAAAGCCCTCTCTGCTCCAATTTACAGAAAACTACAGTGAAGGTTCCAAAACATGGGCACCTTCTCTTTTCCTCTGCTATTTCACCAACCCGCAAATGCACTTGCACTTTCCATTAAATGTTTTCAGTATGCTTCAGACTTAAGAAAAGTTTAGCAAGTGCTCGGTAACAATTTAGATCTTCAAAAATTTACATTCACCAAAGCATTCAAGAACTACTTGAGACATGACTGGAAAATGCATTTACCAAACATTTCTGACATGATCTTGAAATTATTAGGGAAAAATAAAAAGACTGAGATTTTCAGAAGTGACTAGTGGTTTGCGGTATCCAGTCTGAGACACCTTAAATGATTTGAATTTTCAGTAAATCCTGATAATCTGCCTTCTGAAAATCAAAAACCTTTAAGATGTGTCAAAAATGGCTACCAACATTTATGGAATCCAAAATCACTAGACTGTTTTGCAATCTGTTCCTAAAATGTTTCTCTGATAGAAATGCTAAGGACAGTTTGAGAAATGTGGGGAAAAATATCACTGTCTTGTTAACTGCTTTAAAAATGTTAAACAAGAATTTATATTTTGATATGGGGAACATCACCACAATGGCGGAGTATATGAGGTAACGAATGTGGGAGGAATTGCGGGGATAGTACCTCTAAGGCCAGAGTCTATGCTAAAGCCTGCTGTGTCTAAGAGTCCATCTGCCCTACAAATTCAATGACTTTAAGGACCCTGGTTACATTAGCTCAGTTGTTGTTAAAAGCATGTAGTATAGATGGGACCTTTACCATGTCCAAGAACCATGTCTCTTGATTGTCTTTTGCACAACTTGGGGACACTGTTAATGTCTTCAGAGCCTAGATACAAGTGATGAACATGTAGAAACAGAAAAACCATAGATAGATAGATAGAAATGAAGTCATGCTTTCACTATGTAAGTGTGTTACTATTTGTAATCAGAATACTGAAATAACTGTACTGGCCAAGAATGGGATTTTTCAAAAGCACGGGGTTTTGGCCTAACTCTGCTCTCTTGGAAGATGGTAGTACAGCTCCCACTGACTCCAATGGGAGTAGAGTGAGGCCCATGCTGAGTCCTTTTGAAAATCTTACCCATAGCGTGGATGGGTCCTAAAGCCAGGGAAGGGAGGCCACCAGCAGCCTGCCCACGCATTTCCTTGAGCAAAGTCTGGTGGCCACACTGCCTCATGTGCATTGTGTGGTTTATTATTATGCCACCAGAGGGTGAATTTATAACCGTGTGATCTTCAGAATCGCATAGACCCACATCCTAGCCTACCTAGGAGATCCCTTTGAATTCTGAACATATTCGGATCCTATGTTATGATACTGAAGCCTGTTTGCTAGCAATTAACGTTTCCACCTACCACAGCCTGAAGGGCTGAGAAAGCTGATGCAGCTGTTTCAGCAACTCAGAATTCCTGATGTTTTTCTGACATTTGCTAAACATTGGGAGAAGCAGGGGAAAGATGAGCTTGCCAGTGCTGGCTTTGCTAGAGCAAGTTGACATGAAGAGCTTGAAACTTAAAAAGATTTATTTTCTCTAGTCATAAATCTCATCCTGTTGTTCCTCTGCCCAACCAAGCATGATCAAGCCCTTTTCCATAAAGTATTCAGTATTAAAGCCACAAAGCTCACCCAATCAGTAGCCATCTGCTTCTCCCATAACTGCTGCTCTAGAAGCAGGGAAAAGCAGCCAGGAAAGAAAAGGCACCACTGTTAGGGCTTAGGGACAAATGAGGAGGCACTGAATAGCATTTGAAACCTTTGGTTTCCCTTGTATATCTGTATCTATAGAGACAGAGAAAGAAAGGAAGCATTATATTGATACAACAATTGTAAAACAAAAAAAGGAAGAGGCATCTAAAGGGCAATATAGCATGCATCAGAGGGCCCCACATAAAAGGGGTGCTAACAGATTTATAGAAACCTTTAATTGGTTTTCAATTGAAACATACAGAGGGTGAGGAAAAACTGTGAAGAGTGGCAAAATGTTCTGCATTAGTCTTCTGTATACGTGAATGATTTGATGTGGCCCAATAATTTTAACAGGATTTTTTTTTCAAAGTGGCACTTCCTGATTTAGAATGCTTTCCTTCTTGACCGTCCAACATATTCAAACTCCAGCAGAAACACCGTTCAAAACTTGATCACCAGCTGATTTAGAATGAAGGTTTTTTTAAAGGATTAATCAGGGCTCAGAGAATTCTTGCTAAGTGGCTTCATGTATTTTGCATCTCCAAATGCACAGCATTACAGCTATCTAGTGGCAATTGTCTGTCAAAAAAGGAGAGATGAACAATATGTAATTCCCTGTCACACACACTCACACACACTCATTCTCGCTGTTTTAATAATGGAACCCTGACACAATATTAATCTGATGCCACCAATTAACTGTGACAATGTTGTTTAACTCATTTCTGCCCTTCCTAGCATACAGCACATGCAACTCCATAGCTTATTGCAGAATTCTGGACATTAATTTATAAATAAGGAAGTGTTATATACTCCTTCTCATAGCACAAAAATTAGGCGTCACCAAATGACATTAATAGGCAGAAGGTTTAAAAGGAACAAAAGGAAGTATTTCTTCACACAGTGCAAAGTCAACCCATGGAACTCCTTGCCAGAGGATATTGTGAAGGCCAAGACTATAATGGGGTTCAAAAAAGAACTAGATAAATTCATGGAGGATAGGTCCCTCAACGGCAATAAATCAGGATAGACAGGGATTGCTGTTTGCCAGAGGCTGGGAATGGCTGACAGGATGGATCACTTGATGATTATCTGTTCTATTAGTTCCCTCTGCAGCACCTGGCACTGGCTACTGTTGGAAGAGAGGATACTGGGCTAGCTGAACCATTGGTTTGACCCAATATGGCTGTTCTTATGTTCATCCAGTAATTTATTATTTTGACCCTCCATTATCTTCATTGGTACCCTAATTAATAAAAATAAAAGGCAATGGTCCATTTTACTATTATGAGAGAATGGAAGACTGTTTTGAATAAATCCCTAGAAGTGGGGGGGAAAAGATTAATTTAACTACATGATGGAGAAATCTCAAGTGCGATAAACAGCCCACCCTTGGGCAAATCCCAACTCATTGGGATTACATGGAGTCATTTTTTTTCACCTACTGGGCAATCCAGAATCGCCCATGCAACCATTTAGCAAAACCCCGTGTCAAACTCAGAATTAGGTCACTTCCCTCAGAAGGCTTTGAAACCGATCGGTTAAATAATAACAAGCAGGCTATGGGCACCATGGTTAGTTAGGAGCTCCCCCTCCCCAGCACACATACACCACTCCCAGGTAATTATAGGATTAATGACCGAGTTGTTTGACTCCATAACAGAAATTTGTTTGGTTGAAATACACATCGTATTACGTTAATGGTCTCTCATCACGGTTCCCCGCTTTTTGCATATAAGCATTTCCCTAACGAGGCTAAAATCAGACTTAAAAGACCCCGTCCCATAAAATGTACTAGGTCAGCAATGGCAGTTGTTCGTGTAAGGGATTAATAGAGGCATTGTATAATGCTGCTTTTCAGAATTACTCTCGGGATTAAGAGGCAGATATGGCAAGGGGACATATTTTGTATTCACTATCCATTTTGATTAATGTTTACTGGAGGATTTGGGGTGAATACTTACTGAACTTGCTTTGCACTGGCTCTGGCACTTGGTGAAAGCCATGCAGGGGAAGAATTGTTATTTTTAGTTGAGCCCTATTAAAGAAGCAAAATAATTGGGAGTGGGAATCCAGGGAAGAGGAGAGAGAATAATCTAGTTGGTCTAATCTGCGGTGCTTTCCCCTTGAATTAACGTAGGACTTTCCAAAAGTTGCATTCCAGTTTTGGGATGGAGAATGAAGGGGGGTCACTTGAAATCGGAGCGGCTCACGGGAAGACAGTTCTTTGGGGATGCTGTGTGTGTGTTGTCCCTATCTCAGATTGCCCTCCACACCAAACCCTTGATGGCCATGCACCTCAGCTTTCCGCCCAGGGGCGAGCAGGACAATTGTCAGCAGAGGAGCTCGGCCCTCGGACTCCTGCATTTTGGCATGGAGCTGCATGCAGAACAATAACCCAGGACTAGCAGCGAGGATCCCCTGTGACCTCATCCCGCGGAGAGCACCGGCTCGTCCTCGCTGGGGTTCGCAGCAAAGGGACCGAGCCCGGCTGCAAAGGAGAGCGGTGCCGGGGGCCCCGTTGTGGCTGGAGGTCCAAGTCCCTCCCCGTCAGGAGGACAGAGCAGGGGGCGCACAGACTAGTCGATCCTTTGCTCCTCCCGGCCGCGGCAGGATTGCTGTCTGCTGGCGAGCCCGCGGAAGGCTGGAGGAGAGGGGGAGACGGAGCGTGGGAGGGAGGCGGAGGAGTGACAAGAGGCGAGGCAGCCTGGGGCAGCCAGGGACCCCCGCCTCTCTCGGGGCGCCCTGCGGGGAGGAGGAAAGCGGAGCCCCCCCGCCGCCTTCTCCTCCCGGGAGCCCCGTCCCCTCCCCAGCCCGCGGCGCAGCGAGCCGGGAGCCCGCGGGGGGACCCGGGACAGGACCCCCGGGCGCCGCCCCGCCGCTGGCCCGAGTGTCCCCCGAGCCCTGCGCTTACCTCGCGCGCCGCCGCCCGCTGCGGGGCCGGGACACGGGGCAGGGCCGGGGCCGGAGCTGCGGGAGGAGCCTCCGCGGGGCGCGGAGGGACTGGATCCGCGCTGCTGCGGGCGCCGCCGGGGCAGAGGCGGAGCGGCCCGCGGACAAAGGGGACGTGCCCAGGTCCCCTCCAGTGCGGGAGCTGCGGGGGGCCAGGGAACCGGGGCCAGCGGGGAGGTGGAGGGGCCAGCACTGGCCTGGATCACTGGCCAGCTTGGCACAGCTTTCCCCCCAAGCACAGGAGACATCCCCCCTCCAAGGCAAGGCAGAGGGAGCCGCGCCTCGCACTGCAGCGGGAAACGGAGAGGCACAAAAAGTTTGGCCCCGGTGCATTTCAGCTGCCTCCTCTCTGCCTCCGTCCGCTCTCCCCTCGACCCCCCCAGCAACAGACACCCGCACCCTGGCCCCGCAGGCGACGCGTTTGGTAGCCAAAACAGAACGCGCCGTTCCCCTGAAGGATAAATGTTCCCTGTTTCCGATGGAGGGCAGAAGAGGAAAGACCAAACAGAAAACGCTGCCAAAGGGGGGTGATTTATGTCTTGGCGCCTGATTGCAGCATACTTGGCCTCCAATGCATGTTGGAAGTTTCTTTTATGATTCCACACTCAATAATTTGGCTAATTTTCTTTTGTTTAGACTTAAAACTGAGACATACCTAATTAACGTGGGAACCTATCAATGAAACGGACAGCTACCGCGCTAAAGCACTTGAAAACCAGCTGGAGTTAGCATTGGAGGTTTAATAAAAAAAGACTTCTCAGTTGGCATATGAGTGAAATTGACACCAATGATTTAGTCACAGATATGATATATGGGCATGGGAAGGGGAACACCACTTTATTACCCTCCACTGCACAATTTTGTTTCTCCCGCAGAAATGTGAGCTAGATTTAATTTTATATTAAAGGCAGAAATCGATGCCATGGTTTTCCCAAGCCGTGCTCTATTATGTAAAAGATCTGGCATAATACTTAGTGGCACATCTGTTAGGTGTGGATGGCATTCATTAACTGAGGTTTTCTCTGAAATGATATGTCAAAGTCCTGAGAGTAATGCCCAATGCCAATCTGCTGCCAGTCCAAAGGCAAGCCCAGTTCAAGGATGGCATCTTTCCACACTGTCACCAGAAATATAGGAAACAATGGGTTTAGATGTTAGAGATGACAGTGACGCTGCATATGTGAAGCACCAACAAGAGGTATCAGAAAAGGAGATAAAGTTGAGCAGCATATGGGGGATATAAAGATCATCCATGGTTGGGGAAGGAAAGTGTTAATGTCCTTCCCAGTCACAGAACATATGTTAGTAGATAGTTTTGATGTCAGAAACAGTAACAATAATCCAGATACTGGGTCTCTGTCCCGGTGAAGTCTGTACTCCAACCATCACCACTAAATGTAAGTGCAGAAAGCCTCCCAAATTGTCCCCACTTCAGCCATATTGATATCTCATTCTCACACCTCTATTTCTATCATTGGTATCCAGCATGTTTCCCAGTGCTCACTGTTTTTGTTGTAGTTTTAAAGGTAAGGAAATCGGTAAAGGAATACAAATATTTACAGACTTCATTACAACAGAGTTGCATCCTAAATTACATTTGACTAACACAGTCATTAGATTATCCAGGTGGCTAGATTTACTGGAATCAGATTAAATAAAAGTATTTGTGTAAAAAGCTTTTTTTGTTTTGTAAGTGTCATGGCTCAGACATCTAAACATGGATTATTGTCTACTTCCTCTTTTCCTCTTCTTTCAGGGATTGACCTAAAACTCATTCATATCAATACGAGTCTTTCCATTGACTTTAGTGGGCTTTGAATCAGGCCCCTCGATCACTCACATTCCTCCTAGTTGCAGCAATTGACTCTGATATTGGGGGTCAGGTGGGTGGCTGCCTGTGTGTCCACATTCATCCTGGGGTAGAGTTTGGACAAAGATGAATACTCTTTCTTGCTTACAGGATGGTTCTTCACAGTTTGGAAATGAAACCAAGTGGTAAAGGAAGATGGCTTGCTTGTGAGCCCTCCTGGCCACTCTGTCCAAAAGATATGTGATGGCCACACCCAGCCACGTTTCACAAATCCAGCACAGAAAATAAAAAGGTGTGCTTGTGGGTTTTTTTTCCAGGGAGGGTGCATCAGGCTACATGTCCATGTAATCTAGTATCCTGTCTCCAACAGTGGCCAGTACCAGCTATTTCAGAGGAAGATGCAAGAAACTCTGCAGTCAGCAGTCATGGAATAACTTACCCATAGAGAAAGTTCCTTCCTATCCTCTATCAGTTAGTGGTTGCCTTATGCTCTGAAGCAGTGGTTCTCAATCAGGGGTACATGTACCCTTGCGTTACACAGAGGACTTCCAGGGAGTATATCAACTTATCTAGATATTTGCCTAGTTTTGCATCAGGCTACATAAAAAGCACTAGCGAAGGCAGTACAAACTAAAATTTCATACAGACAATGATTGTTTATACTGCTATATACATTATACACTGAAATGTAAATACAATATTTATATCCCAGTTGATTTATTTTATAATTATATGATAAAATGAGAAAGTAAGACATTTTTGGTAAGAGTTTGCTGTGACATTTTTATCTTTTGATGTCTGATTTTTGTAAGCAAGTAGTTTTTAAGTGGGGTAAAACATGGGGTATGCAAGACAAATCAGACTCCTGAAAGGGATAAAGTAGTCTGGAACGCTGAGAGCCACTGTTCTGAAGCAGAAAATGGTTATATTCCTTCCCTTTTTTAAAATTCCTTGCTAATTAATGTAACTCTGGATGTTCCTAGTATCTATATGTCTGGCCAATCATTTTTGGATTCCTGCTAAACTATTGACCTTTATGATATCTTGCTGTTTTCAGTGAGATCTCCAGAACCTTTGTCTGCATTCTGCAAACAGAGGCCGAGGATTGAGTGGGTATAGAGTATGAACTCTCATCTCACATCTAGTGGCTGACAGTTGTGTGGGATGGAGATGGGGTAAAATAGGCAGCTGGGGCAAAGGATGCTACTGACACATGCTTTTGCTGTGCTGTGAGTAAAGACAGTCTCCGAGGCTATTAATATAGAAACTTTTAAAATCTCTACAGCCATTAAAAATAATTAAGATATCCTACAACCAACTTTATTTAAAAAATACACTGAAAAACCTGTCCCAATGGCTATTTTGTAGTTGTAGTCAGCTGATGTGATGAGCATCATGGGACGTGGTACAGTAAGGTTGGAGCCTAGGTGACTGATACAAGGCTTCTTCCCACTGATGGTATTTGGAAATTACAGTGACATCCACTTTAAGATTCCTATACACTGACAGAACTGTGAAAAGGGGCCTTAGTGTAAGAGGGAACCCATAGAACAACAGTGTTTTGCTGTGCCAAGAAATTGTGACTTTATGGATAACCAGGAGATGGTGACTTTTCCTATCAAATGTAGGCCTAGCTATAGCTATTTATGCCTTTGTCTTCCACCTGGATCACTATATTCATCTTAATGGTGTTAGAAGTGTGAGGACATACAATCTTCTCTTGTTATGGAGATGAAGTAGCGTAGGCTTCACTGTGCTTTTTGGCTCTTTTGTTTTACTTCCACTAAATTATGTCTGCTAAACCAGGTCTAAACTTGATTCTGATTCCTTGTCATTGAAACCAGAATATGCTGTTATTTTGCTTTCTCAGTATATACTCAAGATATGGCCTTGGTAGGAGAGAATCGGTTGAGACCGAATGCTCAATCAATAGATGTGATGCTGTTGCATCAGAGGAAGCACCAAAGGAAAGAAGAGGTATTGTGCCTGCATTTACAAATACATATTTATTGAAATTTTTCCTCATTGTTCTACTCTTCCTTAATGCATACAATGTGCCAGCTGTTGCCTATATACACAAGACTACACAGTCCTTGCCTCAAAATGCTCACAATCTAGTCTGGCTTGCAGGTTTAGGAGCTTGCTAAATGTTTCACAGCTTCTGAATATAGCTACAGAGAATAACAGTGGCTTGCTGTGCCGAGAGACTTTATGGATAGCCAGGAGATGGTGACCTTTCCTATCAAATGTAGGCCTTGCTGTAGTTACAGATCCCTTTGTCATCTCCCATCTGGCTCACCATATGCATTTTACTAGGGGTAGTGGTTGTGAGGACATGCAACCTGTGCCATGCACACTCTATGGCAGCGGTTCTCAACCTGTGGGTCGCGACCCCGGCGGGGGTCGAACGACCAAAACACAGGGGTCGCCTAAAGCCATCAGAAAATACATATTTCCGATGGCTTTAGCCGCTGAGAAGTCGCGCTACCATCTGTAGCAGCGCTATTCAGCTGGAACGCACACCGTTATGGATGCGCGTTCCAAACTGAATGCCTGCGCGCATGCGCAGACGTGATTGCATCATCCGTCCGGGGCCTAAGGGGCGGGGGAAGCGGGGGGAACGCTCCACAGTCCATAGCAGCGCATTACGTGTGTCCGGCGCTTGCTGACGTCATCAGTGGGCGGACACAGCAAGCGCCGGAGGACAGAAGCCTAGGAGGCGGAGAGCCAAGAGAGCCTGCGAGACAGCCTGCTGGTGTAAAAAAGGTTAATAATGTAAAAACAGTACACACACCATACACACAATACTGTGTAAGTGTAAGGTGCTTTGTGTGTAATCATTATACTGTACACAAAGCAGCTTACACTTACACAAAGCACCATACATTTACACAGTGTGAACTACATCGGTCTTATACTATAAGAGACCACTATAAGATGTAGTCTTATGTCCAAATCATAACTGTAGCAAAATTACAGCTATGTCCGAATCATAACTGTAGCAAAATTACAGTTTTGAAGTAGCCACCAAAATTATTTTTTGGTTTGGGGTCACCGCAATATGAGGAACTGTATCGCGGGGTCATGGCATTAGAAAGGTTGAGAACCACTGCTCTATGGGCTAACTACCATTCTCGGTGCAATTCAAGGTGTTAATGACTAATTCTAATGCCCTACATGCCCTACAACACATTTATTTAAGAAACCACGTTGTTCCTTATGTCATAGAATCATAGACTATTAGAGTTGGAAGGGACCTCAGGAGGTCATCTCGTCCAGCCCCCTACTCAAAACAGGACTAACCTCAGCTAAATCATCCCAGCCTGGGCTTTGTCAAGCTGCTTAAAAGCCTCTAAAGACAGAGATTCCATCACCTCCCTAGATAATCTATTCCAGGGCTTCACCACCCTCCTAGTGAAAAACCTTTTCCTAATATCCAACCTAGACCTCCCCCACTGTAATTTGAGATCATTGCTCCTCCTTCTGTCATCTTCTACCATTGAGAACAGCCTAGCTCCATCCTCCCTGGAACCCCCTTTCAGGTAGTTAAAGGCTGCTATCAAATCCCCCCTCATTCTTCTCTTTTGCAGATTTAACAAGCGTAGTTCCCTCAGTCTCTCCTCATAAGTCTTGTGCTCCAGCCCCCTAATCATTTTTGTTGCCCTCCACTGGACTCTCTCTAACTTGTCCACTTCCTTTTTGTACAGGGGGCCCCAAAACTGGACACAATACTCCAAATGTAGCCTCACCAATGCTGAATAGAGGGGAATAATCACTTCCCTCAACTTGCTGGCAATGCTCTTACTAATGCAGCCCAACATGCTATTACCCTTCTTGGCAACCAGGGCACACTGCTGACTCATATCCAGCTTTTTATCCACTGTAACTCCTGGGGCCTTTTCTGCAGAACTGCTGCCTAGCTCATCGGTCCCCAGTCTGTAGCTGTGCATGGGATTTTTCCATCCTAAATTCAGGACTCTGCACTTCTCCTTGCTGAACCTCATCAGATTTATTTTGGCCCAATCCTCCAATTTGTCTAGGTCACTCTGTATCCTATCCCTACCTTCCAGGGTATCTACCACTCCTCCTAGCTTAGTGCCATCTGCAAACTTGATGAGGGTGCAATCTACTCCATCCTCCAGATCATTAATGAAGATGTTGAACAAAACCTGCCCCAGGACTGACCCCTGGGACACTCCGCTTGTGACCAGCTGCCAGCTAGACATGGAGCCATTGATCACTACTCGTTGAGTCCAATGATCTAGCCAGTTCTCTATCCATTTGATAGTCCATTCATCCAACCCATACTTCTTTAACTTGCTGATAAGAATACTATGGGAGACTGTATCAAAAACTTTGCTAAAGTCAAGGTATATCATATCCACTGCTTTCCTCACATCCACAGAGCCAGTCACCTCTTCATAGAAGGCAATCAGGTTGGTTAGGCATGACTTGCCCTTGGTGAATCCATATTGACTGTTCCTGGTCATTTTCTTCTCTTCCAAGTGCCTTAAAATGGATTCCTTGAGGACCTGCTCCATGAGTTTTCCGAGGATTGAGGGGAGGCTGACCGGACTGTAGTTCCCTGGATCCTCTTTCTTCCGTTTCTTGAAGATGGGCACTATGTTTGCCTTTTTCCAATTATCAGGGACCTCCCCCAATTGCCACAAGATTTCAAAGATAATAGCCAATGGCTCTGAAATCACATCAGCCAACTCTCTCAGCACCCTCGGATGCATTGCATCTGGTCTCATGGACTTGTGTATGTCCAGCTTTTCTAAATAGTCCTGGACCTGTTCCTTCAGCACTGAGGGATGTTCACCTCCTCCCCATTCTGTGCCGCCCAGTGCAGTAGTTGGGAGCTGACCTTGTCTGTGAAGACAGAGGCAAAAAAGGCATTGAGTACCTCAGCTTTCTCCACATCCTCTGTCGCTAGGTTGCCTCCCCCATTCTGTAAGGGGCCCACACTTTCCTTAATCTTCCTCTTGTTGGTAACATGCCTGTAGAAACCCTTCTTGTTCCCCTTCACGTCCCTTGCTAGCTGCAACTCCGATTGCGCTTTGGCCTTCCTGATTTCATTCCTGCATGTTTGAACAGTATTTTATACTCCTCCTACTCATCTGACCAAGCTTCCACTTCTTGTAAGCTTCTTTTTTGTGTTTAAGCTCCCCAAAGACTTCTTTATTAAACCAAGCTGGGCACCTACCATATTTGCTATTTGTTCTGCACATCAGGATGATTTGTTCCTGCACCCTCAATAAGGTTTCTTTAAAATACAGTCAGCTCTCTTGGATTCCTTTCTTGCTCATATTAGCCTCTCAGGGGATCCTGCCCATCAGCTCCCTGTGTGAGTCAAAGTCTGCTTTTCTGAAGTCCATGGTCCATATCCTGCTGTTCTCCGTTCTTCCTTTTGTCAGGATCCTGATTTCTACCATCTCATGGTCACTGCTGCCTAGGTTACAGTCATGATCTTCTTTAATGACTTGGGGGAATGTTCCTGGAATTCTGCTTTCTGAGACAGGCCATCAGTGTAGTATTTTCAATTGTAGACCCCAGTCCTTGGAGCCTGCTGTTCTGTTTGCCCTTTGAAGTTTTCTTGTTTAATCAAGATTTGCACTGAACATTATTTTGTTTCTGTTTCTACTCGGTTTTTTATGCTTGTTCTGGTTAGCTGGTTGTTCTAGATCAGGTGCGATTTTATAAATTGCAGGATACTTTATGAGTTAATTTTTAGCTCTGTATGTTTTTAATAATTATTGTGCTTCACTTAGGTATTTTTATTATAGGTGGTATAAATTCAGCAAATAAAATTAACAAAAGCAATAGGACCAATGACAGTTTAAGGACAGGAAATAAATGAAATCATAGGTAAACTGAGACTATGGGTATGTCTGCACTGGAAAAAAAAGACACCCGAGTCATCTGACATGGGCTCATGGAGATCAGGTTGTGGGGCTAAAAATTGCTCTGTAGACATTCATGCTTGGGCTGGACCGCGGGCTGTAGGACTCTTCCCCCTCAAAGCAATCCAGAGCTTAGGCTGTGGCCCGCGTCCAAATGTCTACATGGCAATCTTATAGCCCCATAGCTTCAGCCCTGCAAGGCCACGTCAGCTGACCTAGGCCAACTGCACGTGTTTAATTGCTGTGTAGACATACTCTGGTTATGGCTCCAACCCTGTAAACACTTATGCATACACTTTAAATAGGTGAGATGTCCCATTATCATCAATGGACCTACTCTTGTGCTTAAAGTTAAGCGAGTATGCAAGGCTGGGGAAGAAAGATGGATGAATTAGAAGACTAGACAAAGAAAATAGGGTGACATTTTTTGGAACAGACTTTTCACTCCTCCCTATAAGATGAACAGTGATGAAAACAAGCTTATTGCTCTCTTCTCCCTAAGGGCAACATTCCCCTCTCAGATGCTGATGGTAGCATATAGATTTGGTATTCTGCTGTCTCTACAGCCATGGAGCTCCAATAGACATTCGCTGATGGAAATGATATTATAAATGGAGCTTTGTGCTCGTAGTGAGAGCAGAAAAGCAAAGCTGAGAGCTTCTTATGAGGATCTAAAAGGTGAATTTTGACAATAATCACCTGATTCCTCTTTGGGACTGATTCTTCAACCTGAACCTAAAACTCCCATTGGGAATATTGTATAAAGACAATTTTTGGGGAAAAAAATATAAACATTTTCAATGTCAATGCCTAAAGTGAGGCACTCGCTGATCCATTGAAAATGAGGCTGGATTTTTAAAATGAAAGTGGTAGTGAGCCCAAGAGCAATGAAAGTCAGGACCATATTATTAATTACTATTATCATATTACATTTTTAAAAAGGTATTTTGACTCTTTAAGCATAAACCTGTATGTTTTGGCCAGTGATTTTAGGGAACTATTTAACTGTAAAGATTTTTTTTTTGCCATCTTTGTATATTTTTCCATTATGATGCAAATCTGATCCATTGAAGTCAAAGGGAGTTTTTCCAGTGACTTTAGTAAGAGCAGGAGCAAGTCCTATAATAGCCTTGTAACAATGTTAATTATTCTTTTCTCTTATAAGGCCTGATCCAAAGCCCTTTGAAGACAGTGGAAAGATGTCAATTGACTTCAATGGGTTAGGATCAAACCCTTACAGCAAAGTAATTGCTCTTACCCATTTCTATGTAATTTATTACTGTCTATTTGTCCATTTTACATTTTTAAAAATTTATTAAATTAATGACTATTTTTGGTAATGGCCATGGGAGGTCTTCCTTTTAACTCATCTTATTTAAAAATGTGCATCACTGGTGGAGATAATGAAAAAAGGCTTGCTGGGGTGTGATTGGGGAAAAATTGAAGGGAGAAAGCAATTTGAAATTCCTGATTTTGAAATTCATGAATTGAGATTCATGGTTCTTTAGTGCTTAATATGAACGGATGCAACATTTGTATTTGTTTTGACCCTGATTCAGGAAGGTAATATTGGCCCATGCTCAATGTTAAGCAAATGAGGACTTCCATCAAATTCAATTATCCAAAACCAATAGAACTACTTGATTCAAGCCAGTGAGGCTGCTCACACGCTTAAGTACCTTGTTGAATTGGGGTGAATCTCCCTGCTGGATTCTGTTCTTAATGAATATCTGATGTAGCTTCCATTATTGTTAATGGGAGTAACTTGTACCAATGAAGAAATAGATTTCTTAAGCTCTGATCCTACAGACATTTACACATGTGAGTGAAGTTATGCACCTGAGTTGGCCCATTGAGCTCAGTGACCATTCAGGCACATAAAGATCCTGACGTGCAGAACTATTGGCCAGATTGGGCCCTAAATTTGTGAACTATTTTGGAATGTCAGCTTTCCTTGAAAACATTTTATAGGGATTTAAGTAACTTGGGACTGTGTTTCTGAATGTTATAAAATAGGTCAAGTGATTTTAATCTATTTTGTCAATGTCGTACAGTATGTATCTTAATGATCATCTCTGGCATTTAAATACAAAGTTTCATCTGAAGATCCCAAAGCACTTTATGTACACTAATTAATTAAGTCTCATAACACTTCTGTAACATGAGTATTATTATCCTTATCTTTCACATAGTTAAACTGAAGGATTAAAGGAGTTATGAGCTATAGCAATGTTCCTAGAGTGAGGCCTCAATTCAGGACAATACTGAAGCAGGTGCTTAGCTCCCATTGACCTTGGTATATTAAGCATGTCTTTAAGATCAAGCACTTTCTTGAAAGGCATGTTCTTCTCAGTTGTGGTTTGAGTCAAAAGCAGAATTGGGAATAGTACATCCAAGGAGCCCTTTGTCCTATCCTCTTGCTATAAGCACAAGATAGCATTCCCACCTAACTCTGGGTAATAAAAAATAAATAAAAAAATTTAGTTTTGCTGTTTGATATCATAATTGGCACGTATGCTTCCTAATTCATAAAACTATAATTTTATTCCTTTTAATTTGTTTTCTTTGACTGCAGAGTATTACTTTGCTACATACTGCTTGCACAGTGTTTTGTGTGATTCTTTGTTCAAAACTGCAAAAAATCTAAATAAAGACTCTACTATTTTGCAGCCGTATAGGCATCAGCTAACATTTTCTATGGCATATGGTACTTCAGAAGCCATATGTATCACTGTTTAGTGATTCTGGCAAAGAGGCACAGAATGGTGAAATCCAACTGCCAGAATTTCTGAAAACAAATATGTAAATGCTTCAGTGCTTTTGTTATTCATAACATACCTCTAACACAGCACATACAATATGCTGTTCATTCTGTAACTAGTACAAGATCTCATTTTTGAAGATTTTTCATAATCTGTGTGTTCCCCCATTACTTTAGTGTCTTCTCCATAGTAATTCATTTTAAAAGGCAGTTTTAAAAAGAAGTTACTCAAACAGATTTTACCTATTTTGGAGGGTGGGGGGGAGGGAGGGAGAGAGAGATCTAAAATTGTTATTTGAATTGTAAGTCTTCATGTTAAGTAATTGTGGAATAAAGGGACACTGTTGCAATCAATTAAAGAACACCCATTATAATTAGAAGTAATGGAATGAAATTAAGAAAAGAACATTGTGTTACTGTGAAGAAAAATTCTGCACGAGGTCAGTTAAACTGGTGAACAGTCATCCACAAAAAATTGTCTCTTCACTCGATTCATTTAAAGCTATTAGGCTTGCAAAGCCCTTAAGACTATATTCTAGGAAACAATCACTGTAGTGGACCTGAGACCCTAAGCTGAAAAATTCCTATCAGAATCAGGAACCCCACCTAAAATCTGAATTTGCGGTTTGATTATTTCTAGAGAAACAATACAGGTGCAGTCCAGGGGTACAGTCCGAGATGGTGTCAACTCTTCTTTCAAAGAGGTGCATTGATATTGATATGGACATCATTTATGCAAAATCAGAAGCAGTCTATTTATAGATATTAGCTGTATTACACAGGTGTAATTATTTAGCACCACATTGTGTGCTATTTACTTGTATGAGTATAATTTGTAGGCAGCAGCTTACCTACGAAAATGATCCAGTCGGCCAGAGAAACTCAGTAGACCAGAATTTTCCGGGTGATATGCCCAGCATCTAAGAACTACTTTGCAGTAGGCAAAAGCATTCTTTCAAGATTGAACTCCTATGTGTTTAGATAAACAGAACTTGCAAGATTAGCTGCAGTCAGCTTCATGCTATCTGGTGGTGTCCCAGCTGCGCTCTCCTCTTCTTAGATAACCGTAGAAAAGTTACCAAATGTACTTGAGATTTTGCTCTAATTAAATATTTAAGAACTTTGCTATTTAGCTTCCAACTGCATTATTCACATATTAACTTCATAATAAATGTTCATAAATTCAGTCTGTCAGCTGCCCTTCCAACTTGGCCAACCTGGGCACTCTAATGATTGGCTGCGTCTTCTGATTCAGCTTAGGGACTCTGGCAACAAAACTATAAGTGTGTTGGAAAGGCATCCTGCTAAACATGATATTTGACCTGAAAAGAGATCTTCATAAAGCATAATCAGAATCAATAGGATTAGAATTAATTGCCTACAATTTGAGCCAATGTCTATATTTATGTCTAAACCCTCCTTCATTGGCTGTCTGTACTGAGTGGGATTTTAGTGTGTGTAGTTTGGCTGTGATAATAACAAGTCGAAACAGCAAATTCTTAGCCCTGTGCTTATGCTTCTCTGTCCTCATGTCTCCAGAATGAATGATTTCTGTCATTTCCAATCTCAGTGAATGTAGAACCACAAGTACTTCACCTTTAAAAATCAGTTCATCCTCCAGAACTCTGTCACTCATGCTGGACAAAAATATTTGCCTTTTGGCCAACCAACAACGATAGTTTTCACCAGTGTGGATAACTGGGATTACTATTTTATTTCAACCGTAATGTATAGGAATTGGGTAGTACCCTTTTAAATAGTTTGGGAACTGGCCCAGGATGGCTGTCCCCTTTAAGGGGAGATGAGTACAGCCCCACCAGTGATGCATTAGTTGCCTCCCAATTAATGCTGGGGAAGTAGGTTAGGTGATAGCCTGAAAAGCAATTAATTGGTCCTTATAAAGCCCAGGAAGAGCTCACTTGTACTGTAGAATCTTAGGGTGCAAAAAGCTTCTAGTGGTTCTTGTGCTACGGTAAGGCTCTGGAGGGGGCTGATGGAGAAAAAGGTCGCTGAGGATTACAGCCTGCTTTGGTGAGGAGCATTGTTTTATTTTGGGTTACTTCATGAGCTGTGTTTGAATACTAAATTTAGCCCTGAGGCAAGGGCCTGAAATACATTTGGGTGTAGCCTACTTGCTCCTTTCTGGGCTGGTGAGACAACCCAGGACACTTGTCTGAACATCATGAAAATGAATGAAAAGTTCCAGGGGGTAGCCGTGTTAGTCTGTATACAGCAAAAACAACGAGAGTCCTGTAGCACTTTAAAGACTAACACATTTAATTTCTGCAGGTAAAAGCTTTCATGGGCTGCAACCCACTTCATCAGATGCAAAGAATAGAAATCAGATAGGGAGTATATATATACATCCAAGGATAAGGAACAAAATGGGGAGGGTAGGTGTTAGCAAAGTCCATTCAGTTAGAGTAGCTGAGCCCTATTCACAACCATTGATTAGAAGGTGAGAATGTGTGAACAGTGACAATTACTTCTTGTAATGAGAGAACCATTCCAGGTCCCTATTCAGACCCAGTATGATTGTGTCAAGTTTGCATATATGAGTTCCAGCTCTGCAGTTTCTCTCTGAAGTCTGTTTTTAAAGTTTTTTTGTAGAAGTATAGCAACTTTCAAGTCAGCTACAGAGAGTCCTGGGAGATTGAAGTGCTCTCCCACTGGTTTATGGATGTTCCCATTTTTTATGTCCGATTTGTGTCCATTTATTCTTTTGTGTAGTGACAGTCTGGTTTGGCCAATGTACATGGCAGAGGGGCATTGCTGGCACATGATGGCATATGTTACATTAGTAGAAGTGCAGGTGAATGAGCTCCTGATGGTGTGGCTGATGTGGTTAGGACCTGTCATGGCGTCACTAGCGTCGATGTGCGGGCAGAGTTGGCAATGTGGTTTGTTGCAGGGATAGGTTGCTGGGTTAGTGTTCTTGTTGTATGGCATATGGTTGCTGGTGAGTATTTGCTTCAGGTCGGGAGCTGTCTGTAAGAAAGCTGTCTGTAAGAAAGCCTCCCACAGCTTGAGCGAGTGAGGGATCATCTGCTAGGATAGCCTGTAGATCCTTAATGATGTGTTGGAGAGATTTTAGCTGGGGGCTGTAGGTGATGGCCAGCGGTGTTCTGTTGTTTTCTTTGTTGGGTCTGTCCTATAGTAAGTGATTTCTGGGTACCCATCTGGCTCTGTCAATTTGTTTCTTCACCTCTCCAGGTGGGTATTGTAGTTTTAAGAATGTTTTATGGAGATCCTGTTGGTGTTTGTCTCTGTTTTGAGGGATCGGAGCAAATGTGGTTGTATCTTAGGGCTTGGCTGTAGACAATGGATCGTGTAATGTGTCCTGGGTGGAAGCTAGAGGCATGAAGATATGTATTGCGGTCAGCTGGTTTTCAGTATAGGGTGGTATTAATGTGACCATCCTTTACATTTTGATTATTGTGAAGACAGGTCTGAAGCCCAAAGGATCTCCGCATCTCTCTTGGACAGCAAGTCCTCTGAAACTCTTGTGGGTTTCAATAATCACCTAGATAACATCTGGAATGAGTGGACAAACACAGAGATCAACAAAGCAAAAACCTCTGTAGTGGGCCTTCTGTCTTCTTTTGAAGAAGTTAACAGAGCAGCAGTGTGTACATATGTATATCTGGAACCCAATTGTATCTGTATGGCTTCCTCATTCTTAATGTTGTGTAGAGAGAAAAGATACAACAGCAACCCTTAGTTCTGTCAGGTTCTTGTCTGACACAAAGAAAGTAGGCATAACTGAGAAGTGGAGAAATACTTTGCAAAAACCTCTGAAAAACATGTCCTTTCTACAACAGAATTCTGAAACTTAAAATTTTCAAAAACTGGAGGAATTTTTCACAAACTTTCACTAAAACTAGTCCCTATCTGCTGAAAATTTTGGAAACTTGAAGGTTTTTTTGAACATCACTAGAGCTAATGATAGCAAAACAAAACAAACAAAACCCAATGAGAGTCCTGTAGCACTTTAAAGACTAACACATTTCTGCAAGCATAAGCTTTCATGGGCTGCGACCCACTTCATCAGATGCATGAAATAGAAATCAGAGAGGGGTATATATATATACAATCAAGGGTAAGAAACAACAATGGGGAGGGTAGGTGTTAGCAAAGTCCATTCAGTTAGATGAGGCCTATTTACAACCATTGATTAGAAGGTGAGAATGTGTGAATAGTGACAATTACTTCTTGTAATGACAGAGCCATTCCAAGTCCCTATTTAGGCCCAGTTTGATTGTGTCAAGTTTGTATATGAGTAACTTGAAACCTCAGGCCACTTGTCCCTGTTGTCACACCCTCCCAGAAATGACTTGTTCAAGATAACAGGCCCTGGTCTGTCCTCCTGTAGTTGTATCACACTTTTGCAGGCACAATACCATGCATTGTAGCCTCAGTGGGGCCTGCTTAAGGTCGTTTTTCCCCCACGACTAATTCCATGTTTTTATGGCCAGACCCACTGTAACTCTTCTCTTGTATGCATTGTTGGTAGTGTTGAGAGCTGAAGTTATTGCATACCACTGCTTTGATCTGTACATAGTTCATTACTATGAGGTGCAAGAGATCTGAATTCACAGACCACTGGCTTCTTTTTTTATGGCAGTGGAAATAAGGACTCTGTTTAACTATTAAAATCTATAGAAATTACATCAGTATAATAGAGTCTTTGTTACTAATATCTCTTCCGACAAGGAAGCAGCCCTCGGAACTCAAATTCCCAAATCTCCCTGGAGCTCAGAAGGGGGAACAACAATATAGTTTGGGACAAGCTGCGGAACCCTCTCTCGTTAGTGAGCATTTACTCACACAAGTAGCCTCAGTCACATCAGAGACATTCTGCCATCACTAACAAGGAAGTGATTTGTTAGGGAACCTGTTGCTTTTTCTAGTTTATTCTAATTAGCAGGTGACAGCTTCATGGTGAGGTGCTCAAGGGACTTGGGAGTTGGGTTGGGATTAGTAAAATTGAGCATGAGGTGGAAAATACTAACAATCCACAACTCAGCATAAAGCAAACAAAAAATACCCACAAACAAACCAGCAGAGAAAGACCAAAAGCATGAGCAAAAATTAAAGGGGGAAGGGGATATGGAAGGTGGATACAGCTACCGGATAGGACATGTTGTACTAAGAGAAGAATGCCAGAGCGAGCAATCCAAGGAGTTCATTTTGAAGGAATCACTTCTTGCATGGGGGTGCACGCTGTAAAGACTCAATCCTTTATTATTCACATGACTAATCCTTGCATGAGCAGTCCCAGTGCCTTGGGGGAATGAAAACAAGGGATTATTCACAGAGCAAGGGTTGCAGGCCAACGATTATTGATTTGCACAAGTATATGTTTCACAACGGGTATAGAGGAGACTGCTTACCAGACAGTAAAAATCAGCTTGTCCCAGAGAGTTAATTGGTGTGTATTATACCAAGCAATGCTCTTCAAATAGCAGCAGGTGGTGCAAGAGCAAGTGTGAAAGTACCCACCATCATTCTTATTGGCTCAGCAGCTGTCTCAATCACAGACATGGAGGACCGTGAAAGAAGATGGTTACAACTGCTGGTGCATTTGGGTGACATTTGCACCACGATTAGAGGCTCAGCAGATAAAAACAAATACACACAGCACTTTACATAAGTGGTGTCCAAACAGGCTCCTATATTTTAGGGGAAAAGCATCACTTACTTTTGAGACACATCTCAATGAAATGTCTTATTCTCCCTGCTTACAAATGAGATCTTGTGCTTAAAAACTGATAAGTATGATCCTTTTAAACACATATGCTGTAAGGAAAAAAAAATCAGGGACATAGTCTCTCTCAAAGTATTTTTTGGAACAGAGGCAATTACCAGCTACTTCATGTTGGGGCCTATCTGATCTCAGCACCTCTACTCTTCCATCTCAAACATTGCCCCTGGCTGATTGGTACATTAATCAATGGGATTTTTATTTTATTCCCAGGAGCTATTTGTGATTCCTACTGCATGCCGTGTTTATCGGCTCTACAAAACCGAGATCAGACTCGAACCCCAATCTCTTGCATTTCTGTAGAGTCAGATAAGACACTTCAGTGAGACTCTATTCTGTTTTTACAGTTTTTTTCTCTACTTGTTTTTGTTGCAAATCCATCCCTCTTGGTCTTGTATTAAGATGCTGGGCTAGGACACAAGCCATCTAGGTTCTGTTCTTTGCTCCGCCACGGACATCGTGTGTGATCTTGGGCAAATCACATCATCTTTCCGTGCCTCAGTTCTCCACCTGTACTCCCGACCTCGCAAGGATGCTGGGAGGATAAACCTATTAACATGAGTGGGACCCTTATATACTATGGTACTGGGAACCATAAAATAACACAGAGAGAAATCCCCAGTGCTAGTTTCTTGGAAAGGGAAGGAATTAATTCCATTCCACAGCTGATGTCAGTGCTTGCCCTTTGCCAAGTGGCAGAGGCTATCCTTCCTTTTTCTGAGAAATGCTCAAAGTCTGCCTTGCCTTCAGGTCTTGACTTCCTGCTAGTGGAGATATTTGCCGAAAGGAATGGAGGAAATATTTTGAAAATTATGGCACACTTGCTGTGTTATGGGAGTGGAGAAGTAAGAAAAAAAAATCCCGTGTAGATGTTCTTTATAATGAAAGTATCCAAGCTTGGGACTTCTCTTTTCCTTCCCTGAAAACAACCATGGGAGCACCCAAGGTCTTCACGACAATGACATTTTAAACAAATATAAATGTAAAGAACTTCTGATATAATACCTGAATCCTCAAAAGCTTAGCCACTTGTGTGTGCTGCTCTGCGCGACCTTATTTGCATGGTATTTGTATTTGGGTTTGTGGGAGAATATCTATATTAGGATGATGAAATGATAGCTTATTATTTGTGTTACAGGAGCACTTAGAGCCTCCAGGTCAGATCAGAGCTGCATTGCACACAAGAGAGAGTTCTTACCCTAATGAATCTGCAATCTAAACAGAAAAGACAGAAGCAGAGAGGTGAAATGTCTGGTCTAAGGTCAGTTGCAATACTGAGATTAGGGCCCAGATCTCCCAAATGCCCATTCAGAGTCTTATCCACTAAGTCATGCTGCCTTTACAGTCTAGTTTTTAAGCAAATGGGACAAGGCATGAGGAATTTTAGCATGGCTTTTGACACAGTGCCACGTGACATTCTCATAAGCAAACTAGGGAAACGTGGGGTCTAGATGAAATTATTAGGTGGTGGGTGCACAGCTGGTTGAAAGACCCTACTCAACGAGTAGTTATCAATGTCAGACTGGGAGGCTGTATCTAGTAGGATCCTGCAGGGGTCAGTCCTGGATCTGTTACTAATCAATATTTTCATTAATGACTTGGCGAACGCAGTGGAGTATGCTTATAAAATTTTGGATGATACAAAACTGGGAGGGGCTGCAAGCACTTTGCGGGACGGGATTAGAAGTCAAAACAACCTTGAGAATTGGTCTGAAATGAACAAGATGAAATTCAATCAGCACAAATGCAACACTTGAGAAAGAAAAATCAAACGCACAACTGCAAAAGGAGGAATAACCGGCTAAGCGGTAGTACTATTGAAAAGAATCTGGGGACTATAGGGAATTGAATTGCATGTGAGTCAGCAATGTGATGCAGTTGCAAAAAAGGCTAATGTAATTCTGGGGTGTATGAAGGAGAGAGAACGTATTCAGCACTGCTGAGGCCTCGTCTGGAGTACTGTGTCCAATTCTGGGCACCAAACTTAAGGAAAGATGTGGATGAAGTAGAGAGAGTGCAGAGGAGAGCAATAAAAATGATAAAAAGATTTAAAATACCTGACCTGTGAGGAAAGGTTAAAATACTGGGCATGTTTAATCGTGAGAAAAGGAGGCTGAGGGGGGACCTGGTAATAGTGTTATGGTATGTCTACATTAGAAAGTTAAGTCGACCTGTATTAGGTCAACTTACTGCCACCACAGTAATTAACGTCAATGTTCATGTCCACATGGCCCTCCTTGCGTCAGTGGGTGCGTGTCCTCACCAGGACCGCTTCCATCAGCCTAAAGGGGGCTCCACTGGCAGTTCCCTCCCAGCTCCACATTCCCCGCCAGGAATGGGGGGAAGCTGCCTGGGGTTTCTCACCCCATCCCTCACCCAATCTATGCCAGGAGCCTGGTAGCCTTGTCAATGTCACAGCTCACAGAGCTGTAGAAGAACCACCTCTTAGAGCTTGCTAAAATGCTGTGGGGTCCTTATCCTGTGCTCCTGGGAGCTAGGTATGTGCAGTGATGGCAGATTTGGACCTCTTGCGAAAAGCTTATGAGGTCGATTTAACCTGCTAAGAGAAAACAGCTAATGCATATGCCTTTCCAATGAAACTTACTACAGTACATTATTTTTGTTGTGTTTATTCATACTGTACAGTAACAAATACATATCCTGTTATGTAGCCTTCCATTAGTTAAAAAAATAGTGAAATGTACCACTTTGAAATATAAGCTTCTAGAATTCTAGAAGGCAAAAGCAGTCATTTGCTGTCAGTACTGTACTGTAATACTATAATTCCCTAATAGGAAGTTTTAGTAATTCACAATGAGCTAACTCCCTGAAATGACGAAGAGTAATAACAGCAGAATTTGGTTCCTATCTGATGATGTAGCGCATAGGAAATGTGTAAAATGAGGGAACAGCTCATGTTTTCAAACTTGGACTTTAATTTCTTCAGTCTTATGATGGTAACTGGTGAAGTTGCATCATTTCTGGTAGCCATTAGTTGTTCCTCTTAAAAATCCAGAACTTGAACTTAAATTGTGGCTAAATTTTCATGTGTTGCTAGAATGTGCATGGTGCATCTTCTCTGTTGTTAAGCCCCTACAAGGGCTATCTCATCTCATTGTAATGGGCCCAATTCTCCACTGTTTTACATTGGGATATTTCCATTGAGTTGCAGAAGTGTAAAACTGGTGCGAGGGTGTGGAGATTTAGTCCCAATGCATTTTGCTAGATGCAAACCTGAAGTTATTTCTCTGTAATTAATAGGGAAAAAATATTCAAAAGGAGCGTTAGGCCACGTCTACACTATGGACCTATAGCAGCATAGTTATGGCATTTTAGCTATGCTAGCATAACCCTATAGTATGGACACATCTGATAGTGATAGAAGGGGTTTTTTCATTGCTGCAGAAATGCTTCCTCCCCGAGTAAGAGTAGCTAGGAAAGCATTCTTCCAGTGACATAGCTGCATCTACAATGGGGAATAGGTCAACAAAGCTACACTGCTCAAGGATGTGGATTGTTCATGCACCTGAGTGCCATAACTATGTCAACCTAAGTTTCAAGTGTAAGCCAGGTCTCCATGCTGTTTTCAAAAAGTGACTTACAGTGGGACTTTGGCTCCTAAGTCACTCAAATGGTTTTGAAAATTGTATTTGTTTATGCATATTTTTCAAAATAAGTTCTTTGTGGCATAAGAATGGCCAGACTGGGTCAGATCAATGGTCCATCTAGCCCAGTGTCCTGTCTTCCAACAGTAGCCAATGCCAGGTCCTTCAGAGGGAATGAACAGAATAAGTAATCTTCAAGTGATCCATCCCCTCTGTCATTCCCAGTTTCTGGCAAACACAGGCTAAGGACACTTCGGAGCATGGTCTTGCATCCCTGCTCATCCTGGCTAATAGCTATTGATGTGCCTATCCTCCATGAACTTATCTAGTTCTTTTTTGAACCCTGTTATAGTCTTGGCCTTCACAACATCCTCTGGCAAAGAGTTCCACAGGTTGACCGTGCATTGTGTGAAAAAATTTTTTTTAAACCTGCTGCCTATTAATTTCATTTGGTGACCCCTGGTTCTTGTGTTATGAGAAGGAGTAAATAACATTTCCTTATTAACTGTCCCCACACCATTCATGATTGTATAGACCTCTATCATATCCTCCCTTAGTCATCTCTTTTCCAAGCTGAAAAGTTCCAGACAGCTTCATGATTTTAAGAGCACTGTAATTCACACTCTTCCCAGCTTCTGCCACTCTGACTGTAATCTCTAATGCTTTTAAAATGACATCAAGGTGGTCTGCTTTGATCTGATACATTCAATAACTAAGTGTCAGATCCTGTGAGATGCTGAACACACCCTGCAAGGGGCTGAGAATGTTCAAATCTGAGAGGAGAAAAGATAGGAAGCATCGTTTTGGACATGAAAGAAATGGTGGGATTTCATGGAGAGATTTGAGTCTGCTCAGAGTGGGAGAAATCAGGAACGGTGACTTAGATTTGAAAGTGATTTCCACAATAATGGTAACAGAGACCAAAGGGGTGGATACATTCACTGATGATGGGTATATAGAGAAAAGAGAGAGAACCAAGGAAAGACCTTTCAACCAAACCAGAGAAGTGGCCCACTGAGGTAGGAGGTGAATGAGGAGAGGACAATTACAGAAGCGCCTATTAACTTCTTTTCCCGCTTTATTTATTTCTGTCATTGCATTATTTATCTGTATAAAGGATTTTAGCATACACTTTGTATTACAGACTGATGGATGTCAGATTCTAAGACCCTCCATGAAGATACAAGGATATTTTACTGATTTAGGATGGCAGAGAGACCAGCAGGGTCTCATTAGCTTCAGTCTAGTGTTTACATGTCTCCCTTGACAGGAAACAGAAAGTCTTGCATGGAAAAACATTAGAAATGGGAAGCTCAGGCTAAGATTTGTTTCTTATTGATAAAAATAAAGGGAGAACCCAAGTAAAGGGATGAGTTTTGGACATTAACCTAATACTTGTGTAGAGCTGGTGAGAATTCAGCTTGCTCACACAGACACTATACAAAATAAAATTCCACTGTATTTTGCTAGTATATATTTCCTCTAACGCACGTATTGAAAGACTTAGATGTTGATGAAAGTAAATGATTAAGTACTAGACAAAGCCAGCTAAAGTAATGATTGTGTGAGCTGCATCACATAGTTCAACAGCACAGCAAGCCTGGTTTGCAATACCCTAGCTTTTTCAATTCTTCCGTAACTATTCTCCTGTCTATGCATAGGCAGTTATGGGCAACTGGAACAATCAAACAGATTTACGCTCCCTGCAGTGCCATCCAGAGTAACCTTCCTTAGAAATAAGCACCTGTGCCTTGACTACGAAGTGAATTCAGAGAGCTAGAGAGAAAAGTATCAGACTTGGCAGCGTCAGGATTTTGGGGATTCTTCTACGTTCACAGTCCATTTTCTCTTTCTCACACTATCTCTCTGGTGACTGTATCCCTGCTAAAACTTTATCACCACACACACAGACTCACCCACACACTCCTGTCTCACTTTCTCTGCCCAGATGGATATAGCGAAATGAAGTTGGGCGCACTTGAACACTCACTCAGCGCTGTCTCAGAGAAATGAGGGTGAAAGCACAGCAATTTTTGTGATCAGGTTCACAAAAAGCTTTTCCTGTGACCGGCGACAGGGTGATGACTCTTACCTGATGACTCAGCTCTGTGTTTCACTTGCAGTCATTACGGACGACATGGCTCACAGGAGTAGGGTGTTACATATTTGATTTCTAACAGGCAATTGCCACTAGGTGTTTTCACTTCCTGTACTAAGGATGGGCAGTGTTGATGTATGATATTGAATACTTGCCACATTTCACTCCAGAGATGGCTGCATTTCAGTGGTGAATGAAGTGATTCTTGTCTATAGTCTGCATTTCAGTTTGTCTGTACAGTGATTTAGAATCCTCCACGATGAAATGTGCTATATAGAGTATACATGAGAATAGCTATCATTGTCACTGAATCACTGACGTAGTAAGGCTAAGGTAATAGAAGATGAAGAAGGCTGGCTTGGTGAGTATCTGTATTCAGTTCTTGGCTCTGTCATAGATGTCCTGTGAGACCTTGGGCAAGTCATATAATCCCGCTGTGTCTCAATTCCCTGGGGAACAGGAATACTTCTTATCTCTTGCCCTCTGTCTGTCTTGTCTATTTAGACTATAAGCTCCATGTCTTTTAGTGCGTTTTTGTATAGGGTCTTGTACAATGGCACCCCGCTCTTAATTGGGGCTCCTAAGTACTATAATTATAATAACAATGACAAAGACGCTCATATATTCTTACAGGAGAAGATTTATGCAGTAGTTCAGTTGATAAATTAGAGGCCAAGGACATTACATTTTTAAGGGGCACCACTGGAATATTATTAGACAACCTCTTTTAGTCATCAGTAGGTTTAATCACACGATACTCTATTTTCATTGCAGACTTCTGTCCTTTCTCCAAGAGGGGGTAATCTGCTTTTCTTCAATTTTTCACAGCAAGTAGCTTTAGGTCTCAAATGTGCCTCTGAATTCTTTGCACTGGTGACCATGGAACCTCAAAGGGTTATTGGGTATATTTAGGAACTGGTCTGAGTGTGAAGTAAAAGGGCCAACACTTCTGGACAAAAGAAATAACACAGGTAGAGAAATAAAATGGTTATTCAGCTGGGTGGCTTAGTGAAAGCAGGGAACAGCTTAGGTGTGTGTGCACCAAAACCGGTGTCACCTAAGCCAGCCTTGCTTACAATCAATTGAGATGTCTAAAAGCTCTCCAGGTGAATGCAGTTTTAATTACCCTATTTCTCTAATTCAGAGGATGAATCTGCCAATTTCTTATTTTGTTCAGTTTCAGCAATGGTAGTGCCAAGCACACCTGCTGAGACACATGGATCTTCTGAGAAACATGATCACCCACATTTGAAATGACTCTAGATGTCAAATTTTACTGTAGCGAGAATCTTGAAAAGAACAGAATAAAAAAAAAGCTGCTTCCACAGAGAAAGTGGCACAAACTTCTGAATGTAGTCCGTGGCCAATTGGTAGATATAAGCTGCAACTGACTGCAAATTCACCCCCATTGATTTCAGTGGGGGCACTGCATGGATGCAGGAGTCCGCCTGCATGGACCTGAGCGCAGGATTAGGTCTTATATCAGCAGATGAGTTTTCCTTCTACAATGCAGCAGTAAAATGTCACTACACATTCAATCCATGACCTGTAAAACTGGGATCAAAGATTCTGATGCATGTGAGAGATGCTGATCCTGCCGGGGGTCTCTGAGTCCCCACATAATAGGTGGCTGTGATGGGTTATTTAAACCACACACTGGGCAACACAGGGTTAATGATCTAATGTGGGTTCAGGTGTTTTATTTAAAATGAGAACAGAGATTTTGAGTGAATTTTAATACTAATAAAATATCACCTTCCTAGGTTAAGTTTAGAGGCAAGAGCATTAAGGATGATGTCATGGTGGGAGTCTGTTATAGACCACCAGACCAAGAGGTTGAAGTAGATGAGGCTTTCTTCAGATAGCTAGTGAAAGTTTCCAGATCACAGGACCTCGTTCTGATGGGGGACTTCAATCACCCTAACATCTGCTGGAAGAGCAATACAGCAGAGCACAGACAATCCAGGAAGTTTTTGGAGAGGGTTGTGGACAACTTCCTGGTGCAAGTGCTGGAGCAACCAACTAGGGGCCGTGCTCCTCTTGACCTCCTGCTCACAAACAGGGAAGATTTGGTAGGGGAAGTAGAAGTGGGTGGCCACCTAGACAGCAGTTACCATGAGATGGTCGAGTTCAGGATCCTGACAAAAGGAAGAAAGGAGAACAGCAGGATACGGACCATGGACTTCAGAAAAGCAGACTTTGACTCTCTCAGGGAGCTGACGGGCAGGATCCCCTGGGAGGCTAATATGAGGGGGAAAGGAGTCCAAGACAGCTGGCTGTATTTTAAAGAAACCTTATTGAGGGTGCAGGAACAAACCACCCCGATGTGCAGAAAGAATAGCAAATATGGCAGGTGACCAGCTTGGCTTAACAAAGAAGTTTTCGGTGAGCTTAAACACAAAAAAGAAGCTTACAAGAAGTGGAAGCTTGGATAAGAAGACTAGTGAGGATTATAAAAACACTGCTTGAGCATGCACGAGTGAAATCAGGTAGGCCAAGGCACAATTGGAGTTGCAGCTAGCAAGGGACGTGAAGGGTAACAAGAAGAGTTTCTACAGGTATGTCAGCAACAAGAAGAAGGTCAAGGAAACTGTGGGCACCTTACAGAATGGGGGAGGCAACCTAGTGACAAAGGATGTGGAGAAAGCTGATGTACTCAATGCTTTTTTTGCTTCTGTCCTCACAGACAAGGTCAGCTTTCAGACTACTACACTGAGCAGCACGCAATGGGAAGCAGGTAAACATCCCTCAGTGCTGAAGGAACAGATTCAGGACTATTTAGAAAGGCTGGACATATACAAGTCCATGGGGCCAGATGCAATGCATCTGAAGGAGCTGAGGGACTTGGCTAATGTGATTTCAGAGCCATTGGCTATTATCTTTGTAAACTCACAGTGATTGGGGGAAGTCCCTGATGACTAGAAAAAGACAAATCTTCAAAAAAGTGCCCATCTCAAAAAAGGGAAGAAGGAGGAACCAGGGAATTACAGACCAGCCAGCCTCACCTCAATCCCAGGAAACATCATGGAGCATATCCTCAACGAACTCATTTTGACGCACTTGGAAGAGAAGAAGGTGATCAGGAACAATCAGCATGGATTCACCAAGGGATGGATTCATGCCTGACCAACCTGATTGCCCTCTATGGTGAGATGACTGGCTCTGTGGATGTGGGGAAAGCATTGGATGTGATATAGCTTGACTTTAGCAAAGCTTTTGATACGGTCTCCCACAGTATTCTTGCCAGCATTATACAGAAGTATGGATTGGATGAATGGACTATAAGATGTATAGCAAGCTGGCTAGATCATCAGGCTCAACGGGTAGTGATCACTGGCTCTATGTCTAGCAGGCAGCTGGGAACAAGCAGAATGCCCCAGGGATTGGTGCTGGGGTCGGTTTTGTTCAACATCTTCATTAATGATCTGGAGGATGAGGTGGATTACACCCTCAGCAAGTTTGTGGATGACTAAACTGGGGGGGAGTGGTAGATACCCTGGAGGGTAGAGATAGGATTCAGAGCAACCTAGAGAAACTGGAGGATTGAGCCAAAAAAATCTGATGAGATTCAACAAGGACAAGTGCAGAGTCCTTCATTTAGGATAGAAGAATCCCATGCAATGCTACAGACTGGGGATTGACTGGCTAGACAGCAGTTCTGCAGAAAAGGACCTGGGGGTTACAGTGGACAAGAAGCTGGATATGAGTCAACAGTGTATCTTTATGACTAAGAAGGCTAACGGCATATTAGGCTGCATTAGTAAGAACACTGCCAGCAGATCAAGGGAACTGATTATTCCCCTCAATTTGGCATTGGTAAGGCCACAGTTGGAGTACTGTGTCCAGTTTTGGGCCCCCCGCTACAGAAAGGATGTGGACAAATTGAAGTGAGTCCAGCAGAGAGCAATAAAAATGATTAGGGGGCTTGAGCACATGACTTATGAGGAGAGGCTGAGGGAACTAGGCTTGTTTAGTCTACAAAAGAGAAGAATGAGGGGGGATTTGATAGCAGCCTTTAACTACCTGAAAGGGGGTTTCAGGGAGGATGGAGCTAGGCTGTTTTCAGTGGTGGCAGATGACAGAACTAGGAACAATGGTCTCAAGTTGCAGTGAGGGAAGGGTAGTTTGGATATTAGGAAAAGGTTTTTCACTAGGAGGATGGTGAAGCACTGGAATGGGTTACCTAGGGAGATGGTGGAATCTCCATCCTTAGAGGTTTTTGAGGTGCGGCTTGACAAAGCCCTGGCTGGGATGATTTAGTTGGTGTTGGTCCTGCTTTGAGCACGGAGTTGGACTAGATGTCCATCTGATGTCCTTTCCAACCCTAATCTTCTATGATTCTAATATAACGCCCAGTCATCTGCTTTGGGTATTACTAAACAGTTATTTTTTCTGTCCCAAACACAATATCTTATTTTTATTTCCTGAACATTTTATCCATATATGTGTATAACAGTCTTTTTTTCTGAACTACTTTCTGATTTCCAAGGCACTAATGCAAAGTATAAATGTATCACAGTGCTGCTACAGCTCATCATCTCTGTATAACGTCACCACCTTTCTTGTCTGTGTCACAATTTGCTTTACTGACCAGCTTGCACCACTAAATAAAGCAGATTGTGGAACCATGCTTGATACCTTTCAGAACCCATTGCTATAGCCACCTAGTTATATAAAGAACTGATTTGTATATGCCAGGATATTTCAGCATAGCTTACTTTATAGTATAAACTAGGTTCTTTTAAAAATGGTGACCATTTGAAGAAGGGGTCATGAAAACGTGCATGTTAGTCTATTAAAATGTGCAATAACTGTGTGCAATAAAATGTGCAACAAAAAATGTGACTAATTGTTTTGCTGGGGGCCAACACATAACTGCGCAAAATTCTGCTCATCTCATTCACACCATCATTGGAGCTGCTCACGTGAATGTGGCACAATTTGGCCCATATTGTGTATTAAATGCCTGAACATCTTCTGTTCTCTGTCTGAAATTACTGAAGAGGTATATTAGTACATTTATGACACAGTTAACTGCTGCCATATACTTTCTTATAAGTGGTGGTGTAGCAAACAATGAAAAGGAAGATAGGTTGTGGTAAGAATCACTGTACATTCTGTAAATCTAAGTCTTTTCTTTACAAAGGCACTTTAAAGTTTGATGGGGTTTGCAGCATTAGTTGCTAAGAGACTACTAGGTCCATGCTGAACAAATTTATAACACTTTGAGAATTAGGATTGTTTACACATGTAAATTAATCTGGAAGAAATAAAGTATAAATTTAAGGAGGATTAATTATTCCTGATTAATATCCTGTGAGGATACTCTTTGAAGTGGATCAAACTAATTCAGAATAAGGCACCCATTCCAGAACAAAAGCATCCACAGCAGGAGTGAATCAAGAATAGCTATTCTGGATTAACCCCCAATGTAGACAAATTCTAAATAACACTATTGGTCAGATCCAAATCCCATTAAACTCAGCACAAGTTTTTCCATTGACTTCAGTGTACGTTGGATCAGGCCCTAAAATTCTAGCCACATCTGGTAAAATCATAGCCACTGAAAACTTTCTGCTTATATTATTTTGCCAGATGGGCAGGGATTGCTGTTTGCCAGAAGATGGGAATGGGCAACAGGATGGATCACTTGATGATTACTTGTTCCGTTCATTCACTTTGAAGCACCTGGCATTGGCCAATGTCAGAAGACAGGATACTGGGCTAGATGGACCATTGGTCTGACCCAGAATGGACATTCTTATGTTCTTATTATGTTATAAAACTGAAATTTAAGTAATTAAATGTAGGTGAAATTCACGCCAGTGCAAAGGGCATGCTCAAGCCCTACACATAATGTAAATCCTATTAAGCCATATTTTGAGGGTTTAAGCGAGATTTAATTGGCATATGTGCCCTATGCTGGCCCTTTGTACAGAAGGAATTTCGCACTGTAAATGTAACTGTCACCTTGTTGCCTGGTATCTGTGTATTGTGTTTTATGTGTATTATTGTACTCTGCACTGTCAATGAAAACAGTGCTCACAAATTGCATCAGCAGCAGTTATTGTTTAGTATTATTACAAAGATTTAACTTATTTGTAGCTATTTTGTAACTGCAACTTCACGATGATTGCACACCGGAAGTAGGTTGCACAGCTGACTTCTGAAACAAAATTAAGTCATACAAAGACAGGACATTGCCACAGCTCTGGTGTAATTAGGACTCATCGTAATCCAATACAGGAAATTGGCACATCTGCTTTCCAGGCTGTTGATCCAACTGTGTTGCTGAATGTGCGCACTGGCAACGGGAGTTTTGCTGCATCTTGCTGCGTTCTGCAAAGCTGTCTTTGCATAAATATTTACATAATTTCCTCCAAACATCGGTATAAGCAGTCGTTTTTAACACTTTTCCTCCCATGTGTAGTTTTCAGTTTCCTTTCCTGATCCTGAGAAAGAGGTGTTGACTTTATATTATTACATGTCTCACTCACAGGTTAAATAAACACTGGTAAATTTTTAACCAATATAATCAAATGTAGAGCAAAGGTTCACATTTCAGGCTTTTTGATAACAGTAACATGGGCCTGATCCTCCTCCTTTTGAGATCAATGACAAAACCACTAATGAAGTCAGCGGATGCAGGATCTACTTTGTACTTGAGCACACCTCTGTTTCCTCTTTCAGGTCCCTCTTGATTTCAGAAATGTATCGCCCGTTCTAGGAAATAGATTATTCCTCTGGCTACGCAGAGTGAATGTCTTTCATTCAAGGTTTTCCAAATGGCACAGCCAATTGTTTGTCTGCTGGGGAAGTCAAAAATGGTCATCGCAACAATATTGTCACAATTTAAAAAAACTGTACAGCCGGATTCTCCTTTTACAATCTGTCCTGGGTTATGGGTGCTCCCAGGAGCAGCAGACTAGGGAAAGAATTGATATTCTTGGAGTCACAGTTCCTTCCCCGGTTTGCCCATTGGGCACAGATAAGAAGCAAATTACTTCCTGCTCTGTGCTAGCTAGCCTAGGTGTTAGCACCTTGGCTCTTTCCTTTTCCTGTCTCTGCCCATCCCGTTCCCATCTGACCAGAGCAGAGTGGAGGGTGGCAGCCCCACTGAAGCTGCTTTCCCCATGTGCTGTGCGTCATGACCTGGAATGGAGGGAGCCTGGGTAGGAAAACAAATGGGGTCTTCTACTTTCTTACGCTCCTATATGATATGGTAAGGGCAGATCATAACGTAGCCCTTGCCAATTTTGAACATTAATGGTCCCATATATCAAAATGGTAACATAGCTTCCAAGCACAATATTAGTATGCTCAGCATTTTCAAATGTGCAGGGTCTCTGTTCAGGTGATTTCAGAAACTTCTCTAGTTGCGCAAAGACATTGTTCGTATTTGCATTCTCTTGTGCAATACAGCTTGCTTTAAGCTAAGATTCCCCTGCCTCCCCCCCATTTTCAGTGCCTAGCTAAGACTGCAATACACATGGCACCACTTTAATAATTCCTGAAAGGAATGATTACTCAGGAGTTTTGACTTTGCTTAAGTACTCACCTTTGTCTAGACAGATATTTTCTGTCTGGATGATACATGCAATGCACACAAATTATTTTACAGTTTCTGTTTTACTTAACTCAACCCTCTGGATTTTTGTTTGGTAAAGAATAACCCTAGGCAACTTATACAACTGAAAAACAAAAGATTTCTATTACTAATCATCCTGTCAACTGTTACAATTTTATAACTCATATCATTTTCTTCGTTTCTGTTCTCCCATTGCAGGATATGAGACTCTGACTTGTATCATTGTTACTCATATCCTGTGATGGGAGCGGAGGGGTATTTGGTACAAGGTGCCTGCAAACAGGATTTCTTTTTGTTCCGGCTTCCAGTGGCTATCTCCAGAGGCAGCATAAAGCTGCTGGAATAGCTCTCCCATGCCCATCCCACATGCCCTGCTACATCTGTGCCCGGGGAAATGCAGGTGTGTGGTCAGAGTGCATTGTGCTCTGGCTATACATTCTTGCTAGAATGTCCCCTCAGGTACTGTTGCAGCTCAATGTGGGTTAGAGCAGTGCTTCTCAAACTAATTTGCTTGCGCCCCCCTTCTTTGTGTCTGGAGTAGTTTACGCCCCCTTCCCCGCCACACAATTACATATATCGATAAACATGGTACTCTCACTAAATATGAATAGCAGCAAGGCATTGATTGAAACAGAGCCCACGATCCATTGTAATAAAAGCAAAAGCAAAACTGCCCTGGTGATCGATGCTTTCAGTTACATATGCACACCGTGTCGTAGCAAACAGATTAAAGTGCAGATGGCAACAACTTTGTATAATGCTATGCAAGTTTAACGGAAATCCATCCAAATGCACAGCGCCATCTCAAGTCCAATGCACAGCGCCAGCTGAGGACCTGATCTATATGGCGGGATCAGCTTGCCTAGTTATTCATGGTGGTGGGTAAAATGTGCACAGTAAGTTTTTTTTCCCTAAAGCTTCTCATGCCTCCCTCAGAATACACTCCGTGCCCCGCTCCCCACTAGGGAGTCTTTCCCACCAGTTTGAGAACCTCTGGGTTACAGCAGCCCTAAGGTTCCTCTAACTTACATCAAGGGCTGAGTAGGCCCCAGAAAGTCCCAGAAATATGGGAAGAACCAAAGGTGTCAGAAGGCCCCTGTTTCTCACCATACCAAACAGGGCTCAGGACGAATGGAGAATCTGGCCCTTGTGTATATAGTTTGTTACAATGATGATTTCATTCAGAAGCCAAATTTTCTCAAAATTTTTTGGCGCTATTTAAATATCTTATAGAGAATGTGTGGTCTCACTGTTGACAGCGATCTTGGAAAACAAATTGCATTTAAGAACAACCAACCAACCTTCCAACATCGTGACCAGTTTATATTCTATAATGAAACCAGCAAAAAAAAGTCTTTTGTACTCCCTTGATTTTGGACAACAACGAAGTTAAACTCCCCTTAGTTGAGCTAGCCTGGTAGCTGTGACAAGGGGATGTCTGGCATTGTTAAATAGTGTCTGACTGAGCCGGTTACAGAGATGTGTGGACAAGAGTCTAAGGGAAGGTCCTGCTGAGGGTTGGGACACCTGAACGCACTCAGGATGCCAAAATGTAAGGGGCATCTCTAATATTAGGGGTGAATATTTCTCTCCAAGTGCTTTAGTTTTGGGGTATGTCAAGTGTAGTCTCTTTCAGGGTGCTCTTTGTCCAAAGGTCTGGCCAGTTATCACCACTCAATTCCTCTGAGCCAAAAGAAAGGTAGGTGTTTGATGTGGACCATGGAGAATCAAAATTAGGTACCAGATTGTGGTGGTGGATGGGTCCCAAAGGGCAAACGCTGTGGAGGGAATCTCTACTTGTGTTATTAAATGTTGAGCAAAGACAAAAGATATTTCAAATTGTGCTATTTGCCACTTCCTGTAAGGTAACTTTTGATGCTGATCTTGTGAGTGTTTATGCATTAATCTTATGTCTGAAAACTTTTGCTGCTGCTGTTGGGTTATTTTTTAATGCCATTTTGAAAAGCTTCATTTTAAATGCACATTGGTTTCCCTGTGCTCCTAGATCCAAACAACATCCGCTTTTCATTATTTTTATTCATTGCATGCAGTAATAAAGACCTGTTATGAGTACTTTTCACTTAGCTTATTAATTTACCATACGCAAAATGTGATTCCTTTGGACTGAAGTAAAAAGATGCCTGATCATTTCTTCCTTCATTCAGCAATTAAACTTGTGTTTAAATTCTTTAAACAGGTGCCTTACTTTAAGCATCTGAGCAATCCTATTGCCTTCTATGGAACTTACTCTTGTGCTTAAAGTTAGGCATGTGCTTAAGTGTTTTGCTGAATCAGTGTTATTCTCTATAAAGGGTACAGTGACAGCAATTACATAAAGATGTTCAAATCTGCATTGTCAAACCCCACTAGCTAACATATATACTTTTTCTAAACTAGGAAATGGAAATGTAGAATCATTAGTGAGACTGATAGTGCTGGAAGAGAGAGAAATCACTTATTCTGGTAGTTTGGCTGTCTGATCCGTGAGGAGTGGTGTCAAGATTTTAAATGACCTCATCCAGGTCCTGGGACTGTCAGGAAAAGGACAGGAGTTGGTGCATATCACTGATGATCTTCCCACTTGTAGACAAACTACTTCATCTACATCTTGACTGATTGTGGTTATTCCATTCTCCTGGCAGTAGAATGACTATGAAACACGCAAATGTACATTGCAGGGGAGAAGTGGTTCACAAGCAGAGAAGTGTGAATCAAGTCTGGATAAAACAATAATGAACCCAGATCTCCTTCACCCAGAATTAAAGAAACCACAATATTTTTGGGATCTGAAAAAGTTCAGTTTATATTATTTTTCATTTTCCTACCCCTCTGTGTTTACAGATTGTTGCTGGGGAACATAAGCAGAAATATCAAAACACAGTGAATTCTTCTAGTATTTCCAGCCTGATCTGAAACAGGAAGAACCAGATATTCTCAAAAGATATCCAGCCCTGTTTTGTGGACATACAGGGAGAAATCCTGCCCGTATTTAGGTCAATGGGAGTTTTGCCATTGATTTCGATATGACCAGGTTTTCAGCCATGTGGCTTAGATACTTGGAAAAGGTTAGGTAAACAGCCAGACTTTTGGGTGTTTATCTCAATGGACCCTCCAAACCTTTTGAGTTTCACCCTTCACTATTCAGACGTAGAAACTAGACTGGCAGTTTGGGTGGTGTCTTGCTAATCTTTATAGGCATTTGTATTTCCGTATAACCCACATCCCTGTGCAGTTCCACTCAAGATTACTAAACTGGGGTGTTGTAGGTCAAATGTCCAGACTGAAAAGTAGGGGGCGCAGCATCTGCTCGCACTATCCCTAGTTCTATTTGTCTTCCAACATCAACCACACAACTTTTTTAGACTATTAGGTTTTTATTCTTGCCTGCCTATAAGGAAGAAGGGGACGAATGACATTTTAAGATGCTTCATTAAATCACCGTATTTTCAAATTAAGTCCCTGAGTACTTAACCGTGTGAGGCCCTACCCAGAAGAGATGTGTACGTTAGAACCTCATATGCTAATTAAGATTATTTTACGGTCAGTTTCCCTTAGATTAATTTGTCATCACTGTACTGATGTCTAAATGGATTGAATTGACATGTCGAGAAACAGAGAGAACAAGTGTGTTTATTATTATTACAGTTATTTGCTTATCCTTGAAGACACAACAGACATCAGGGCTCCGTTGTGATAGGCACTTTACAGACAGTAAGAGAAAGTCCTTACCCCAAAGAGCTTACATTCTCAATAGATGAGAGGGTGGGAGAAAGGCAGCATTATTATCCCCATTTTACAGATGTGGAACCGAGGCACAAAGAGACTGAGTGACTTGTCCAAGGTCACACATGACGTCTGTTGCAGAGCTAGGTCTTGAGTTCCAATTAAGTATCTTAACCATTCTCTTTCTTCACTTTAATGTATACCTTTTTATGGCTCCTTGACTTGTAAGTTGCACAGTTTAAGAGTCCTTGATTTTTCAATAAACTGGGTGTAAGTAGCTATAAGGGAGTCTAGCACCACTTCTGAATTTGGTTCCACAAGCATATTTATTCTGACAACTGTGTGGTAAAAGCAAAATTTACTTCAATTGAATTGAATGGTATGGCATTCAAAGAGCTAAACGCATCCAACTTTGAAAGTAGGAACTTCTTTTTGAATTTCTAGGTAATTTTTGAGGAAGTCTGTGTGTGAATTATTTAATAAATTCTGGGAATTAAAAAAGTAGGTTGCTAGTCATTGTGTGGGCTGTAAATGGAACCAAAGAAATAACCCTGTGCTGTTCTTGTGTACACCGTAAACAGCTGTAGGCTTTTCTTGTGTGCATAAGTGGTCGTCTTTGCATGATCTAACCAGTTCAACAAAACTTGCTAAACTCATCTGTCTCTTCAGCAAAAACAAAAGAGTCTAAAGGAATTCACACACTTGGAACCAAGAAAACAACATGGTTATAATAAATCTTCACTTGGCAGGCAAAGTCTGTGTAAAAATATGGATAGTCAAATGCATTTGAAATAAGGTTTCCTGATAGACTGGGTGATATGACAAATATACCACAGGCCAGACAAAAATTCCTGGGGATCCAGGTTGGGTTCTGTAGTACTAATGACTGATTTTTCAGCATTATTTTGATGATAAAACTTGACACTCATTCTCTGGAACATCAAATCCTAGTTCATAATGCAGCTGGGAAGATAAAGGCCAGCCTTGCCTCAGCGTTTCTTAAATTTAATTGATTGTAAAGCAGTCATCTATACTTATCTAAAACATGTCTTAGTTTTGTTGGTTACTTGATAAAGCATAGGCTAGTCATTTCTTAATCCTTTTGAGTGTTCTTGTGTGTACATGGGAAATGGAGAATATAGTTTATTTGTTCTTTGTCTTGCTAGCTCAAAAAAATCCAACGCTACAAATTTTATGGGACGGATCCTGAGGGAGGAGACTAAAGAGGAGGAAATCTCCATTGGTTGCCCTCGCACAGTGCTATCCCCTACTGTTCAGTAGGAGGGGGGTTTATTACCTTTTGGTCCTGTGATCTATGCAGATCTACAAGATGCACACAAATCCTGAGGGATCAGCAGTAATCCACCATGCCAGGTCTGACTCGCCAGTGGTCCTTCCCCACCCTGTTCCCTGATCACATGTCTCCAGTGTGTGTATTAACATTCCTATGGAGTTGATATGGGACTGTGTGTGTTTGCATGCATTCCTCTGGTCTTCTGTGTTGCCTCATTAGCTATGCATGGAAAGTCCTTTGTGGCTCCGGAGACAGGTCAGCTTGGGGAGGGGTTGCAATTATCACTATCTTTTATTTTTAATGAACTTGGGCTATGATGGATTGTTATTGGCTTTTGGATCCACTTCTAAAGTCAGTGAGAGTTGTGCACGTTTATCAGAAGCGAGTAATGTGGTACTGAGGTTCTAGCCTATAATACTTGTGGAACCCAAACTCCTATTTAAGTGAATGGCAGTTTAGGGTACATGAGTATGACAGGACTGAGAAAATTTCATTTTATTTTACTTTATGGATAGTTGAAGCTATTTTTCATTATCCGATTTTTAATTCCTATCTGATACAGGCATTTCACCCTGTACTGCTGTATTTGTACTCAAACCAAAACAAAGAGATTTAAATATATATTTAATAATATGGGTACATCTTTTTCTCCCATGGTAATAGGGCTAATTTTGAGATTGACCTCAGGCATATAATGGCACACAAGGAATGGCGAAATAACCTGAAAGCCTGAAGTTGCTCTTTTCATAAGAAATAGTATTTGTTAAAGTGTCCGTAGTTCAAAATTTCTGTTTTCCTTGATGCAGTCTTATTTGTTTGATCTCACAAGAGTGGAGTTGTGTTGTGATCCCCAACAGGAACAGAGTTTAAAATTCCCTGTGAAGTCCCACTGTTTTGACTGTCAGTTCAGTGGGGGAAACCATTGTGTTAGAAGTGCCAAGGAAATGATGGATGCTAAAGATATCACCTTTGCTGCCTGATGGTCAGTGTGACTGCTGCATGGTTCTTTTTGTGTTTTACCATGTATGAACAAGAAGGATCTTAATTAAAAGACCAGAGATTCAATGAAGATACAAAAATCATTTGATAATACAGTATATTTATCTCAAAAATCTCTCAATGACATTTATCTAAAGGCTCATACTGTCGGGATTCTCAGTGTTTATACATATAGCACAACGGAGGTCCCATTGCGAAAGCTTGCGGTAAGTAGCCTTTTGTAATAGTCACATCATTTTAATGTGATGAGATTTTCCTTTGAACATTTTTCACGGTACAAACAACATGCAAATGTTGAACCAAAGATGCATGATGTTTCGCAGACTAGGATGAACGTCTGTTTACCTTAAGGGTGGCACCATGGTACAGCAGGTAGGACATTGGCCTGGTTGTGGGGAGATTTGGGATGAGATTGTATGTAGTGTGTATTGCAGGACAGCGCACACAGGATCAGTCCAGGTGGAGGCAGGGCAAAAGTGGTTTAAACCACATTTTTGACTTTGGCATTCTGGGTTGATCTGGGGCTGAAACAGCTTTAAATTCCAGCAACCCTCTCTATGCTGTCTGTGGACAGCTCTGCAACCTGGAATAGCCACAGCAGGGCCTGCACGGGGGCCAGCATAATCTGTGCTAAGAGCATTCCTTCCCAGCCAGCTATGGGGTTTCTCTAGCCCTTGGATGGCAAGGCCATAGCAGAGGGAAGAGTCCCTATATTGAGTCTATTCCTGGCTCTGCCACTGATTTACTGTGACATCTTGGGTCACTTCACTGCACTGTGCTTTACTTCTCCATCTGTAAAATGAGACTAACAATACCTCTCTCTTTGTAAAGTGCTTTGAGACCTACAGATGAAAAGGGCAATATAAGAGCTAACTCCTACTAAGTAGGTTAAAATCTGCCGTCATTTAGACCTCCGTAGTCCCATGGAAAGCCATGGTGTCACATAGCTTTAAATGAAGCCAGAATTTCTGCCAATGGTACTTAATCAAAGAGTATCTTCTGCGTTTTAACGGGTGGAAAGTATAAAACACCAGTGGGGAAAGTTACACATGAAGTTCGATTGCAATGGGGAAATTAGGTGTGATTACTAATCCTGGATGAGAAATTGTAGCCTAGAGACATATGAAAGCCTCCTGAAAACCCAACGGAACAAATAACATGGAAGTGGAAACAAAATGGTCAGGCTTAGAAATCAAAGTATCAAATATTTTTAGTGTAAAAAGGTTTTAGGATCCTGAGAACAAATGGAGCTTTTAGATTGCCAGTCATGTCATATCTATGCTTCCAGTAAATACAAATGTTCCATACAAATTCAATTTCATAATAGCCATAAGGAACTACGGCCTACTGCCCATCAACAACAGAGATTTATTCACAAATAACTTATTTGACAATAGATGGGAACAAAATGAGTGTGGTACATTGCTCGCAAATAACATCTGACATTTTATTGCAGGCCACTCATTTCGGAGCAGCTGTCAGGTGGTTAAAGTAATTCCAACATATAGAACTATTGAGGTGTGCTATATTCCTCTACAGCTGCACTGTTTGATAGTTCTTATTGACTGAATATTCTTGTATGTGGAATTTAAACTGAAGACAGGATTGTGGTTAGTTTATTAAACAGTTATAGCAAATGGGATATTAAAAGTCAGTATTATAGTGGCCACGCTTTGTTGGGAAACCATAATTTAATATACTTCAGGAGGGAATGCTCACTTTGGGCCTCATCCAAGGACAATGGGTTTGGGATCAGCCCCTTTACGCCTACACCAGGGCTAGATGTGAAGTAATAAACCAGTATGACTTCATTGAAGTCAGCAGCTTTGCATCTGCATGCACCATAGCTGAATGGCCTAATGCCTGCATTAAAACAATTCACAGTTAAAATGCTTTTAAAATGAACTTGGAGATGCACTAAGGCAGTGGTGTTCCTGAGAAAACAGAGGCTGTAATTTTGACCTCTAGTGCTCATAAGGCACTGTGGCTGAATCTCACAGAAATGAAACAAAGAAATAATGGTTAGACTAATTTATTTTCAATTTTTGCAATAACTTTGATTTACACAATACTACTTGTGGTTTGGTATTGTCATATGCACAGAATTTTCCATTCAGTTACTCTTAGTAACTCACATGTAATGTATGCATGCTAGCCTTCAGATAATATTTTAGGACAATTAGTCATATTTGAAATTCTGTAAAACTTTGAAACCGCAGATGGAAAAATCTAAAAGATAACATTCTTGTGGTATAAAATGACACTTCTTACAATAAATCATGTTCACTGGAAATCCTTCAGCTTATGGTCCAAACCCAATGTTTGTTCCACTTTTAGCCATGCAAGGTCCATCTGCTGTGTCTTATCACATTTTGGTGGTTACAGTTTGCAGAGTACCAAGGAAACAGGTTCGATCTATTCTAGCTAACTTGTAGCTGAAATAACAAAGTCATTAAAAATTGCCTATAGTAAATTCACAAACATGACATGGGAATTGTTGGGACAACAGTGGAGAGTGTGTGTGCGCATGTCCTAAGTTTACAAAAGTGACTAGTGATTTAGAGAGTCAAGTGATTACTTTTTGGTTGAATCCTGATTTCAGGAAGTGCCGAGCAGCCGCCCTTGTTAAGATGTCTTAATTTGGGCACCAAACATGGAGACACCAATCCATGAAAAGCTGGAATTTCAGTCTTGCACTAGTTAAATCTGATCAGTTGGCAGGTAGCGTACATCTGTGCTACATTATTCTCAGTCCTGAGTCGTCTTGTTGAATTGGCTGTGATCCTGTGCTGCCATGACATCATCCCTTCAATGAATGTAAAGGACAATGGTCTCTGGGACCAAATTTCTACCTTTCTAAAAAGCAACGCTATTTTAAAATGCCTGAAAAATTAAGGTTTTCTTTTAATTAGAGGTTTCATAGTTGGCATGCGTTTAAAATATTCCTAAAATATAATTAGTATTGCCATCTCTTGCAATTTTATCATGGGTCTCATGGAAGTCTCATGATGTTTTCTCCTGTGGTCAGTGTCATATGTGAGAATCTTACCTTTCATTTTTGAAGAATAAGTTCCTAGCCTCGTGGTTACAGAGAAGAACTTGAAAATGTGAATCTTACAGGCTCAGAAGCCAAAAAGAAAATGAGTTTTTAAAAATATCTTCCATATTGTTTCATATCTGGGGTTGGCAATACCCTACACCTCCTCTCAAACTGTTTTAACTGTATGTTAGGTGTCCAGACTTTTAGATAAATGATCTTTATGATCAGCCCAGAAATAAAAATAAATCAATCAATCTCCAACTGTTGCACTGGTGTTAGAAATGTTGACAGCATGAAACTGAAGCGCACCGAGAGGGGAGAGAAACCCGGATTGTTTCAGTACAGCGCCACTTACAAACTGCAGTTCCCGCTGCAGCAGAGCTCTGCCTTGAGCAGCGAGCCCTGCAAGGTGCTGTACCTGGCCTAGCAAAGCACTTGAGCGCTCGCTTAGACATGGACACAGCTCGAAAGCCTCGCTTAACTCTGAACGGCGTCTAAATGCTCTGCTGGGCCAGGGCCTAACGGGACGGAGCCCTTCGGCAAAGCTGCTCTCGGGGGCGGGGAGAAAGGGCCGTCTTTGCCGGGTGCCTGCTTCGCTTGAGGCATGGTTTAAGACCACCGCGCCCCACGCACACAGCCGCCCGCGGGCACGCTGCGGCTGGCGGCCGCGGTTCAGCCCGGCCCGGGGCAGGCGCCGGGCACGGCCGCGCTGCTCCGTGTTCTTCTTTTCACTGGGGCCGCCGGCGCCTGCGGGCCCAGCCCGGGTCGCTCCCTGGGGCGGGGGAGGGAGGGTCCCACCCCTTTGGAGGAGCCGCCGCCGCGCCCCCGGGCCGGGGCCGGGCTTGGTTCCCCTCCCCTTCCTCCCTCCCGCCCTCCCTCCGCCCGTCCTGGCGGGGAGCGGGGCCCGCGGGAGAGGCGGCGAGCGCGGCGACCGGGGCGCACGGGCCGGGCCGGGGCACGGTGCGGAGGGGCCGCGGAGGAGGCGGGGGCGGCCGCGCGGGGCACAGCGGGACCCTCCGGCCCAGGGGCGCCGCGGCCGGGCTGCGGGCAGAGCGGAGCCGCGCGGG
>ML675617.1:19692651-19750967 GCA_007922155.1 Mesoclemmys tuberculata | reverse complement strand
GTCTGTCTGCAGGGGTGCGGCTGGGGGCGTGCGGGTCTCTCTGGGGGGTGTAGTCGGGGTGCGTGGGGGGGTAGTCGGGGTGTGGGGGGTCTGTCTCTCTTGAGGTATAGTTGGGGTGTGTGTGGGGGTCTGTATGGGGGTGTAGTTGGGGTGCGTGGGGGGGTAGTCGGGGTGTGGGGGGTCTGTCTCTCTTGAGGTGTAGTTGGGGTGTATGGGGGTCTGTATGGGGGTGTAGTTGGGGGGTGTGGGGGTGTAGTTGGGGTGTGGGGGGTCTGTCTCTCGAGATGTAGTTGGGGTGTAGTTGGGGTGTGTGGGGGGGTGTAGTGGGGGGTGTAAGTGGGGTGTGTGGGGGTGTAGTTGGGGTGTGGGGGGTCTGTCTCTCTTGAGATGTAGTTGGGGTGTATGGGGGGTCTGTTTCTGGCTTTGGGGGTGTAGTTGAGGTGTATGTGTGTCTCTGCATGGGGGTGTAGTTGGGGTGGGGGTGTCTCTCTCTCTACGTGTGTAAGTTGGGGTGTGTGTATGTGTCTCTCTCTCTGTATGGGGCTGAAATTGGGATGTGTGTATCTCGGTATTGGGGTGTTGTTGGGGTGTGTGTCTCGGTATGGGGGTGTTGTTGGGGTGGAGGTGTCTGTCTCTCCCTAGGTGTGTAGTTGGAGTGTGTGTATGTGTGTCTTTGTATGGGGGTGTTGGGGTGGGGGTGTTTGTCTCTGTCGGTATGGGGGTGTAGTTGGGGTGTGTGTATGTGTGTCTGTATGGGGGTGTAGTTGGGGTGGAGGTGTCTGTCTCTCTCTCTAGGTGTGTAGTTGGAGTGTGTATATGTGTGTGTGTCTGTCTGTATGGAGGTGTAGTTGGGGTGTGTGTGTAGAGGTTGAATTTGTGCCTGCCTCTGTATAGGTGGGATGTTGGGGTTGTCTCTGTGTGTCGGAGTGTGAGCAGGGTTTGTGGGTTTATCCATATGGGGATTGTGTTGGCAAGGTTTGTGTCCCTGGGTTATCGTAGGTGAGATGTGTGCGTGGATTTGGAGTGTGTCTGTGTGTGTGGATGAACGGGGGTGTGGTGAGGTTACATTCAATATTTGGGTGTCAGTGGGTTATAGCAAAATGTGGTGAATAAACAGCAGCAGAGGGGTTATGGGTTTGGTTCTCTTGAGATGACTGCAGGGTGTATGGGGAAGTGGCTATGAGTGGTTAATTAATTCAATTTGGCGTTGTCTTCGGAGGTTTGAATTTTCCTGTGCTGGAAGGTGGTGACGATATCTGCCTTGTGACCCTCTGTAAAAGAGAGGAGGATTCCTTTTTGCCAAGGGCAGTGTGAGCTCTCACTGGAAAATGGCTATCCGTAGAGCTGCTCAGAGAATATGTGCCATAGAAAATTCTGAAATTTGTGCTCAGACCGAACTAGAACAAAAAGTCCAAATTTCCCACAGAATAAACTTTCTGAAAAATTTTGATTCAGGGCCTTTGAAATGTTTCATTTTGATAAAGTCAACCTTTTTTATTTCGATAATGTCAAAACATTACAATATCATAAAGTACAACGTACAAATGTAATATTAAATTAATATTTTAATACCATATGAAAGTATCTGAATTTGAAGATCATGGTTTGAAGGTAAACACAAAGCAACCAGAAGTTATTCAAGTAGAGAAAGTGGAAGAAGACCTGTTGATTGAAGTTTAAGGAGAGAAGCTGAATCAGAAGAAAGAATTTGTGTATTTGGGGAGCACGATTTGTGCCATTGGAGAGAGATCTGGAGAATTGAAAAGAATCTGGTGTACATGGGCAACAGTGAAAAAGACAGCAGGAATACTGTGGGACCAACAATTAAGTAACAAACTAAAAGGAAAAGTGTGTGCTGCATGTGTTTGGTTTGGAAATGGTGGGCCTTAGGGAAATGGAAGATAAGATAATACAGGTAGTAGGAAATAATGTACTGAGGAGAATGGCAGGCAAGTGGAGGGTAGATAGTGTGCATGGAAGAAATGAAGGAGAGGATGAACTTGGGATTCTCAGTGAGAGAGAGGCTGGAGAGTGCATGTTTGAGGTGAGCTGGACAGGTGCTAAGAATGGAGAACGATGACCAACAAAGTAAGCATGGGAGGATGAAGACAGCAAGAAAAGACGTGGAAGACCAAGGATGGGATGGAAAGACTCTGTCAAGAAAAGTTTGAGGAGAAAAGGACTGCAACTCCAAATTCTATGAACTTGTGCCATGGACGATTGGAAGGAATGGTAAAGGATTGTGAGCACTTCTGACTTTGTGTAACCGAAAAAAAGGAGTTGAGAAGTGAAGTAATAACAGTATAAAAGAAATGGATTAAAACAATAAAGTCAAAATGAAACATTTTTACCTTAATGAAACATCTCAGTATTGTAAGTTTTCTGGGGCCTGGGCAGTCTTTTTGTTCTGTGTTTGTCCAGTGTCTAGCACAATGGATCTGGTTCATTACTAGGGCCCCAGGCATTATAGTAACTTAAATAATGATTATCAAAACAAAATGAGAAAATCGAAGTGAATTATTTAAACTTTTCCCATTGAAAATGTTACTGAAACTCACATTTCCACAAAACATTTTGATCTTTGACTAACTGCGTTTTCCAACTGACATCTGTACTGTAAACAATTTTTTTAACCACCAGTAGTTATCTGTTTCTCCTGTCATGCCCTTTCTGGGAGGATAAAGTTTGTTCACAGTATGCCACATGCAAAGTTGTAAGGTAGAGAGGTGAGATGCAGGCTCTCATTTGCGAGACAGAATGTTTCTGTTTTAATTGGTGGACTTGGGAATCACAGCAGAACTGTCATGTACAGCTTCCCTGTGTTATGCTGTATGCTGAATGTATTAGGCTATGCAGTAGGTTGACAGATTGTCATAGGAAGATGTGGCAGAACCATCAGTTCAGTTTCCCTGAACTAAGACGCACTAATCTGTTTTTTGTTTTCCTTTCAGATCTGGGAGTGTAGCACAGAACTGGTTTGAAATCTATGATTTTGTAAAACAACTCACAGAAAGATTTGTGAGGTATGTTTTCCTTTCGTAGCTTCTGCTTTTAATTGATACCGGGGTGTGTTACAAAACAAATCCTTCTGTAAAGTTATGAGCTGTAAACCTTTCATAAGCATATAAACCATTTGAATCCTAATGTCCAGATAAACCAGACAATAAACTTTCACTTTATCTGGCCAAGTTTGGAACTTAGTAAAATGTTATAATATCTTTATCAAGCATCTTTAAATATTGGATTCTTAATATGTTCTTAAATCTGATTTGATTCTTTGTTTTTAAGCTTTGTTTCCCCCATAAACAACATCAGTTGTTTCTGATGTATTATTTCTTTGCATCTGTTATTTAGTGTTACCCTAAATTTAGAGGTCACGATAAAGATATCAGGAAATTTAAAGTGAATATGTAAGTAAGGGAAAGCCTTTGCTTCTCCAATTCCAGGCATGCGTGTAAAGTTTGTGCCTGCATTGTGCACCTGCAACAAACTTTATTTATAAATAACATTTCTTCACCACTGACAAATATTGCTGTTACAAATTGGCTTGCTGTGTTTTTTAAACTAGGAATTAGTGTAATGAAATACTCCCTTCCCTCCCCCCCCTTTAAAAGGAAGATAACCCACAGATACAGGAGGTTATGGGAGTTAATTTTTTCCTGTGGAAAAGACATACAGTAGGCAGTTGTAAGCTTGGCCAGTTAATGAAGAGGACATGAATAAGGGTTGCGTAATTAAATATTGCTTCCATCTATCTTGCTAAGGTCAAATTTTATGTAAAAGACACGCTGGTGACAAAGTTTAAAGTCATTTTGTAAGTTAAAAGAAAAAAAGAGAGAGAACCTGAAGAGGCTTTGGCAGTTCTTCCTTTCAGTTAGTGGTGAAACATAAGTTTCCCTCTATACAAAAGAGTGTGTTTGTGCATTACAAAGCCATTAGTACATCCGTTTCTGCATCCAAGTGACGCTTCCTTTGGCAACAGCTGGATTAGAAAGTGGTCTGGCTGCATCAGTTGAAGAACATAGAATATATGGGTCTGATTTTCTAAATGATTTACACTTATATTAAGAGTCTTTTACACTGCCTGAATAGTAACTTCCTTATTATAACTCACAGTTTGCTCCCCTCCTTTTTTTTTAAATTAAAAAAAAAATTAGCTGTCAAAAGACCAACAGAGAATTGTTTAGTAGTTGTCTAAGGCTGTTCAGTTCAGCACAGGGTGAAAACAGGTTTCATTGTAAAAATCAGATGATACCAGTGCGAGCTGTAGATCTGTTCTCCATTTTGATTGGTTGATAGGATGGCGGTCTGCAGCAATCATATCACACACTTATTTCCTGTGTTACAGGCCTATGATTGGCATGTAGGTACGTATATTGAGTATAAAAATGTGCATGCATGCCTTAAAAGTTTGAAGCCTCAGTATATTGCAATATGCAAACTGCAGTTCTGTGCAAGAATTTTAGAGGTTAAATACCTCAGGTTAACTTGTGTTTATCTACAGGCTATCATAAGCATATCATAGCAAGAAAGATGACAATAATTTTGCTTCTGCATTTTGCAGAACACCAGTGCAAATAAGGTATGAGCACAAGAAGTAAACAGCCCATTAATTCCTTTTGTTCCTGCACATTCTTGATTTGTAGTTTGAAACTGTATGCTTTGGAAATATGATGAAAATAATGCTAATAAAGAAAGGCAAAAAGATGATGGATGAACATAATGTACAAGGCTTTCTCTTCATTTGTCTAAAATGTTTGTGTTTTTCTTTTCTTTAAAAGCCCCAGGATGAGATTATCCTTTATAGTGTTTTCCACCCAAGCACAGACCATTATGCCATTAACTGGAGACAGGTTAGTTCATTATTCCTTTTCTTTAGGGCTTTTACTAGATCAGATAATGTTAGCAAAATGATTGATGCTTTCAAGTGGTAGTCACTATGGAAACCTCAGAATCATAAGGCAACAGTGTGTGTCTGTGTTTATTTTATGAATATCCCAATGGATGGTCCAGTAAGTGGGAATGAGAATGGGAGTCAACTGACCTAGGGTTTTTGTCTCAACTATCTTTATGTGTGATCACAGGCAAGTCATTTCACAACTGTGAGCCTCAGTTTTTTCGTCTGCGAAATGGATATAATAATGCTTGCTCATCTTTGTAAATTGAATTCCATGGATGCAAAATCTCTATGTAAAATGTTGCATTCAAGACACACCCTGTTACATTAAATTCATATCTCCAATAAATGTTACATTTGATATGGAAAAGTTACATAAAGCCAGGAATTTTTTTAATAAACGTTCTGAAAAAAAATTATTGATTTCAAAAGAGGCGTTAGAAGGTGTGCTGTTATCTGGGACCACCCTCAGTCAGTGGAGGCCTGATGTACCTTGTAGTTGCTGAGAGAGTTGAGTTTTTTTTGCTGCACCGCTTGTTTTTTGATTTGCATAGCAATGCTGGCAGAAGAAGAAACTGTTGCTCTGTCTTCAAAGTCAGAAGAAAAAAATTTATTACCTCCGGGGAAGTCAGGGAAGGTTGGATGGAAAACTGGGAATGAAAAAATAGTAAATAGAAGAGAAAAACACACTATTGCAAAGTGAACTAGTAGAAAAAGTCACGTCAGAAACAACAGGAAATCTACATTACAGTACATTGCTTCCTGCAGAGAGTCATTGCAGTGTTTTCCGGGGTCACCACTCTATTTTCTTCTCATGTCAAACTACTGAAAATTAGTATTTTTCCCACATGTACCTTTTGAACCATATCAGAACAACACGAAAAGCCCCAAAACAGAACAGTTAAGTAATTTTGAGAAAATGTTTCTGGGTAGCTCATTTCAAATCGTGTAAGAAACAATTATCTTGGGTTATGAACACTTTGTGAAGTAATTAAAGAAGCCATATAAACTGCTAGTGAGGGACTGAAGTGAGGCATTTCTCTCTCTCTGTCTCCTAGCACCTGAGTCAACATGCTGTTTAACACTAAGGCATGTTTTATCATATTCAGTTTGTTTATTGGTTTTTATAAGAAATAAGCAAGTGAAGAAAACAACATTATTAACAGAGGCATAGGCCAAGATTTTCAGAACTGGGTGCCTCAACTTGTTCTTCTAAGTCCATGCTTTTGCAGCTGGAAAAATGCCTGACTTTCAAAATTGCTAAGCACCCAACAGCTCTCATTGACTTGGTCTGTGAGCAGATGCGCAGAAGGGTGAGATGATAGATCACAACTCTAAATGACTTCAGAGAGTACAGGATAAGGCACTCTAGGCTTGCTGCAGTGCCTGTTGAAGTCACTGGGAGTCTTTTTCTCCTGATTTCAATAGGAGCTGTGTTCTTTTCAGTGTCATATTCCTTCCTGAACACTAAGTGTTATGATTGAGAAAGTTTGCACTTTTTTGAATTACTAGGCAGAATTTTGGCATCCCTTCACATAAGCTCAAGTGCTGTTTCATTGAGTTGGTGTAGTATGTTCTAAGTCGCATGAAGGAATTAGATTAGATTATATTTTTCTATGAAAATCCGTTCTAGAAAGGAGAGTTCTGGAGAGGCACATCTCAATATTACTGAGTTTCTCTTCCTTTCCTTTCTGTCATAAAATATTTCCTGAGGCATCAGTGCGTGCAAGTACTGGGAAAAAAATTACCCTTTTGTGATTCACTGGGAGTTGCGAAAGATGATGAGGAAGGTGGGTAGTAATAGAGAGATTTTTAATGCAGATAGGTTTTGAACAACTTTGATTCTAAATATCAGGAAGAGCTCAGCTTCTTTGGCTCCAACAGAAAATGAGGGGCTCAGCACATTGCAGTATGAGGGACTTAGTGAAAATAATACCATTTTGTGATGCAGTATCTTTGATTTGTTATGAGTTCTGTTTTGTTATTTGCTAATTCATAAATCTCAATAAATCGCAATGAATTTCCAGTCATTAGTTCAAGTCAGTGAAGCTTTATTGTATTTTAATGAGTAGAATGCTAAACATTTACAAACTAAAGTTCATACTGATTTTTTACAACGTGTTTCAGTGGTACTGACATATGGTATGACCACACCGTAGAAGTAAAAACCTAAGGCTAAAGTGAATTTTGTGTTGCTGAGAGGTGACATATTGATAGTCCTGGAGACTAAAGGCTTCTGTAGGCACAAAACTATAATTTTATCAAAAATGGGTGGCTAAGAAAAGTAGGAGTATTTTTGCACATGATATAGGCAGCACAATAGACTGTATTCTCCTGTGGCTGGCTGTATGTTGGCAGATATAATTGTAGTTGAGGTTTCTGTATCCTGGCTTCTGACAGTTATACTTAGTGTTTGACTCAGACCTATGGCCATATGTGTGGTGTGATCCTGCTGTGCTCACTTAGGCAGAACTCCATATGAAGTTACTAAGTACTTTGCATGGGTGAGGTCCACGAGATCAGGCACACCGTCTTTATGGATCCTTTCATGGCATGTGCCTCACTTTAGCTGTTCAGTCCAGAGTGGGCCTCTCTTTGTATCCTGTTGCACTTGCACATCGTGAATACACACAAGCTTCAACCAGTTTAATGTTCAGTTCATGAGTACACTCATTTATATGAGCATGGAAGATCTGCCAGAATGTAGCCAGTCAGAGGAGTATACAGATTGTGTTGAGTCGCACATGTAACATTCAGAAGATGCTAATTTTCCAGTTTCCCACTTTGTTCATATTGGGGATTACAAGTGAGCCCCAAATGTTGTAGTAGATATACATAGATCACTTCACTTAAAATTTGCAGTTACCTCTGCAAGGGAATTTTGTGGGGAGTTTGCCTTTGTTATCGGAGCCAAGATGTGTAAAAAGCACATCTTCCTTCCACCCTTAATAAGTATGTGTATGCTTCCTAATATACCTGTTGGATTATAGCAATTTTGTGGCCCAGCTGCATTTTGTTGGAGAGGATGCTGGTAATTCTTCATACTCATTTTTGGGTGATATACGTGTTCATATTGGGAATCAGAATGTACTCCCAAAGGTCTGTTGATGGCCAGGATGCCCTCTAGCTACCCTGAATAATAATGCGAGATGCCAGTAGGTAAAGAGTGGGATGGTAAATAAATATGAAATTGGAACTGGCCTAAAAGAGTTGAGTCTTAATTCAAAAAGCTCCATAGAGTTTTATAAACCTAAGTTTTCATAAATTAGATTATCCCTCTGTCAAATTCAACTTGCATGACCTGATGCTTATGGAGCAGAGAATTCCAGCCATCACTGACTTCAGCAGCATTAATTTACAAGGGCTAAGTCCTTTGCTAGCAAAAACTGGCATTCAGCAGTTTCTTCAGTGTATTTCTTTAGATGTGCTCTCATTTATTATCAAGCAACCTTTTGTTCCACCTCTTTGTATATGTCAGAAAGATATTTGTTCACACTAATGCAAAAGAAACTTTCCTCTTTGCATGTTTATGCTTGGATGTATGATGTCAGTGGTGTAATAGAGGAACTTGTTACAAATCCATTACATTTTGATCCTCCAAGAGTGCCTTGGGTCTTCCAGATTTTGCCTTTGCCTCATCATTTAGTGACATGCCAACAACCAAGGATATAAACGCCACAGTTCTTAAGGTATCAAAAGGAGCAGCATTAGGTATTTGGAAAGTTAGCCAGTGCTATGTAATCAATGTGTTTCTTTTTATGTAACTTACTCTTGTAGGGGCCTGATCCAGTGCCTGTTGAAGTTGATGGAATTATTTAATATCCATTGACTTTAATGGATGTTGGATCAGGCCATGTATCCTGACAGAGTGTACCATCTATGGCCTCGTCTTCATTAGGAAGACATAAAAAATATTCCCCCCATCGCTAATAAGTTAGCCACAACCAGAGCCCTAACATAGATAGGCCACTGGTTTCTGATAGCATTTTCAGCACCATATGAAGGCAGGGTTACATGACACAGTGTCAAAAACAATGTCAGTAGCTGTTGGGTTGTTGGTGCTAGGGTTTCTAGTGTTGTCTGCACCAGTTCAACTGATAAATGCCATCTAATAATTCAGTCTACATGAAGAGTTGCATAGCTACGCTAGACCAGCTGAAGAGGAATAGCTTAGGTGGTGCTCAGCCAATATCAGATGTTGTAGTTTGTCTCACTCTGAGGCTCACTGCTTTGTAATATTGCTTCATTAGACAGTCTAGGCCGAATTATGAATTGAGTCATACACCATGCAGTCCCAGTGAGGGCAATGCAATCAGTGCAGAGTTTGGCTCCCCTATGAACAATATTTGTATGTAGTTTTTTAAGTCCTATGTAGGACCTGGTACAGCTGCCCTTACTCATGTTAAGTAGCACCTTACTCGAGAATAGACCCTTTGAAATAAATAGCTGTACTCCTGAGTGGGTATTATTCACCATGAGAAAGAGGAGCAGAACTGGGACCCTAGGGAGGAAAGACATGGGGTGAATGGCAGACTTCCCAATGAATTCAGTTGGGCCAGGATTTCACCTTTGCTCCTTGACCTAAAGGGTTTACAATCTAGGTTAGACAGGATACGACGGAAGACTTGTAAGGATGGTGTTATTTGTTTTATGCTGCTTGGAATCATAGAATGTTAGAGTTGGAAGGGACCTCAGGAGGTCATGTAGTCCAAACCCCTGTTCAAAGCAGGGCTATCCTCAGCTAAATCATCCCAGCCAGGGCTTTGTCAAGCCTCAGCTTAAAAACCTCTAAGGATGGAGATGCCACCACCTCCCTAGGTAACCCATTCCAGTGCTTCACCACCCTCCTAGTGAAAAACTTTTTCCTAATATCCAACCTAGACCTCCCACACTGCAACTTGCGACCGTTGCTTCTTGTTCTGTCATCTGCCACCACTCAGAACAGCCTAGTTCCATCCTCCCTGGAATCCCCTTTCAGGTAGTCAAAGGCTGCTATCAAATCCCCCCTCCTTCTCTTCTGTAGAAACAGGCCTAGGTCTTTCAGCCTCTTCTTGTAAGTCTTCTGCTCCAGCCCCCTAATCATTTTTGTTGCCCTCCACTGGACTCACTCCAACTTGTCCACATCCTTTTTGTAATGGGGGGCCCAAAACTGGATACAATACTCCAAATGCAGCCTCATCAATGCTGAATAGAGGGGAATAATCACTTCCCACGATCTGCTGGCAATACTCCTACTAATGCAACCCAATATGCTATTACCCTTCTTGACAACTAGGGCACACTGCTGACTCATATCCAGCTTCTTATCCACTGTACCCCCCAGATCCTTTTCTGAAGAACTGCTGCCTAACCCGTCAGTCCCCAGTCTGTAACTGTGCATGAGATTCTTCTGTCTTAAGTGGAGGACTCTGCACTTGTCCTTGCTGAACCTCATCAGATTTCTTTTGGCCCAATCCTCCAATTTGTTTAGGTCCTTCTGTATCCTATCCCTCCCTTTCAGGGTACCTACCACTTCCCCCTGGCTTAATGTCATCTACAAACTTGCTGAGGGTGCAATCTGCCCCATCCTCCAGATCATTAATGAAGATGTTGAACAAAACTGGACCCAGGCCCGACTCCTCGGGCGCTCTGCTTGTTACCGGCTGCCAGCTAGACATGGAGCCATTGATCATGCTGATTGATCCCTATGATCTAGCCAGTTTTCTATCCATTTTAAAGTCCATTCATCCAACCCATGCTTCTTTAACTTGCTGATAAGGACACTGTGGGAGACTATATCAAAAGCTTTGCTAAAGTCAAGGTACATCACGTCCACCACTGTTGCCACATCCACAGAGCCAGTCACCTCTTCATAGAAAGCTTATGGAGGAATTATCTAAGTAATTATGAAGCTAAGAGGAAAGAACAGACAGAGTAGCTATTATAGATTAAATATGCCTTTTCTAAAAGACAGAGGTGTGATGTAGCACATATGTTGAATTGAGAAGAGATGTTATATTTGTAATCATTCAGCCCAAACACAGACAGGCTGCAAGTTACAGACTAGTGAACGGATTGATTTCCGCCCCCCCGCTCCCTCCACCTTTTGTCTGACTTAAATCATAAGCGAGGCCTGCAGAGCTCTATAATTCATTATTATGATTGTTATTTATTTGTACTTCACAAGGGCCTAAAGACCCCAAACAGCAATCATAGCCCCATTATGGTAGGCGCTGTACAAACACACAGAAAGACACTCCCTGCCCTGAAGAATTGACAGTCTGGGGGGCTACAGCAACAAGTACAGAACTGGGAGACATGCAGAGTTCTGGCTAGTTGTGGGAGTTGGCAGGGGGTGGGTGGGTAGCATGAATCCCTTCTTGCAGTGCTTGCTTTGGTACTGAAAGATAGATGGTGACTCCTTGCTGCTACCAGAGTTACAATTTTTGTTGTCAAAGATTTCACCAGAACCAACTGCAAAAAGAGGCCTGAAGGTGCCAGAGTGCCCTGTGAGGCCTGGTCATGAGACATACTGAATAAATAAAACTGAGCTGATTGTACGAGAGCTATTTTTGCAATATGAAATCTGTTTCAGAAACTGGAACTTCAGTTGCTGTTTGTTTCTTGGCAAGCAGACTCTTATTGCCTGTGGACATGCTGCCACTCATTTCTGGCAAGCACTAAGTATGTGGTTGATAATCTGCATTCATACATAATCAGTTTCAAGTTGTTTCTATAGATGCTGACTGTAAAATATTTGGATCAAACAGATTGTATTACCTTACGTAACTTGTTCTCGTCCATCTATTTAACACAGAATCTCTTCCTTTGCAGTTGCAACTGTCAATATGGATATCAGTTGCTGAATGCAAATTGAAAGTTACATCTACATATTGTACTTCTGGAGTAAAGCTTCTAAATATAGAGAAATCTAATCAGTGGAACAAATTACTTGTGCATGGCATTCAGGCCGGGTGGCGTTCTAATTCTTTTTTACTTTGTTTGCCGTAAGGAAGGCTTTCATGCCGTCTGGAAATACTTTCCTAGACGTTCCCTTGCCCTCCCTCATTGTCATCTGTATTTGTGATGTTCTTTGCATCTCCTTACTAGGGCAAATGCCTGTTGACTTCCTTGGAAGTTTGCCCAAGTGAAAATAGAATCTGAGTCTGGCCCTCTTAACGTAATCCTTTTATTTTTCCTACTACTGGTTGTATTAAAAATATTTCCTTCTTTACTTCTACCTATTTGGTTCTATGGCCTGATTGCCATTGTATCTGAGCACTTCAGTCATTGGTGGATTTATCCTTTTGGTTCTCCAGTAAAACAGAGAAACAATGTTGTCCCCATTTTACAAATGAGGAACTGCATAGCCATAAAGGTTGAATGACTTGCCAGAGATCACACATGAAGTCTGTGGCAAAGCTAGGAATTGAACCCAGCTCTCTTTAGTCCAGGTCCATTGCTTTAACCACAAGAACATCCTAAAAATGCTGCAAAAAACCCCAGATTGTTTTTTAAGAAAAGGGACTTAAAAATTAATTGATCGTAATGCTGTTTTAGCAGCTTCCAGCTCCTAAATTGCCTCCTGTCAGTATTTATGAAGGTATATCATTCCATTTTGCTGCTTGTAGAAATCAAGTTGTGGATCTTGGTGGATTTCTTTTCTAATTTGTGTGTGCCTGGATGCTAAGTAAACACAGGCCAGCAAGCTAAGTAAACTTTAAAAAGTATGACATAATTTCCACTGGACTGTTAGAGTTGGTGCATGGACATTTGTTTGCGGTATAAGTTCCATCTGAAACATTCCACTTGGATCTGACTCTGAGTCACCAAAGCATAGTGTAATTTAAGCACACCATATCTTTTACCCCAGCACAGCTTTCATTGTGATTTTAAATTTGTCACTACATAGTGTTTGAGCTGAAATGTGTTTTTTTTTTTTTTGCATGTTTTAGTTTCAGGGTCACACTGAAGCCCTTTTATACGATGTGACACAGAGAACCTCAAACCCTGTTGGTTTTGCTGATTGTCAATTTGATTTGTAGCATCATTTATTGATTGAACAACCTTTTGTCTTGTTTTCTACTTCTAAGAAACGTAATCATGAAAGGCCTTCAAGATTTACGTGGTGTAAAGCCAGCCGGTGATACGTACATGCACGAAGGATTAAAACTAGTAAGTTTTAATACTCTTGTTATAACTGAAATGTCTGTTCTTCTATGACTTGAATGCCCTGTTGAAGTAACAACAAAACAATATGCATTTAAAACAACGTGTGCATTTTTTTGTTAGTTGATCTTACATCCAGTAGTCTAAGGGTCAAATCCCAAGGTACTTAGATCAAGCAAAGATTATCCTGCTGGAGAAAAAAACTCTGGAGGGGTTTGGAAATCCCATGAGGTTTGCCTTGTGGAGTTGTTTTCTTTTTTTTCGTATTGTTCCCTAGAGGCAGGAGGTGGAATTTTGTTTTCCCATATGGAATGAATAACTAACACAGTAAACAGTTAAATAAATGAGTATAGTAAGTAACCATAAACAACTTAACAGTATTGCTATTATTATTATTGTAGAATATTAATATAGCATCTACAAGTTTCATGTTTGTTTACAAACATAGACACAGGCCAAATGTTCCATAGGACTAGTGATTTTAATTCTCTTAATTTGCCAACTCTGCTAATTTTATTGTGCGTCTCACAGTATTTGATGTTAGCTTAAAGACCCTGGTCCTGGAGATGAGAGAAACTGTGAGAATCTCACTTTTCATTAAAAAGAAGTAGTAAGTTTCTAGCCATCATGGTTGTAGAGAAATGTTCGACACTGTGACCTGAGTGCATCCAGGGTATGAAAACTTAGAAGGCAAATAAAAAGAATCCCAAATGTGTGTTGTTTTTTTTTTTTAAGCCCTCATGATTTTTAATCTGATCTCATTAAATTTTGGGGCCTGACTAATGACTTTTGAGAGTTTGGCATTGGCAATATTGAAAATGAGACACTTTAAAGGGACATGGTCTTTAGAAATTGCAGAATATCTACCTCTGAAAACCATATCCCTTTAAGTGTGTGTCATGTGCGGATCCAAACCCTGGGGGTCTTAAAGTCACTAGTAACTGTGGAAAATGTGGGTCATGCTCCTTGGCCTAAACAATTGTAATCCAAGGCCCTGATCCAACTCCTGGTTAAGTTAATGAAAGGATGATGGGAAGAGGGAGGTGGTTTGCTTGAAGAGGTAAGTTTTAGGGATGGATTTGATTATTCAGTGTTTGGATTATTCCAAGTTTCTGCATTCATTTAATAGAATCATCTTGGTTACAAGTTTGGGTATGACTGTAAACTGGATAATTATTGTTCATTTTCAGGCAAATCAACAAATTAAGGATTCAGGCTCAAAATTCTCCAGTATAGTAATTGCTTTGACAGATGGTAAATTGGATGGTCAGATCCCCTTGTATGCAGAAAAAGAGGTGAGTATGAACCTGCAGCTGCCTGTTACATTCTGCTGTGTTTGTGTGTAGCCTGGTGTGTAAATAGCATATTTCTTTCTCCATTCTGTTTTGGAACAGGCAAAAACGGCCAGAAGTTTAGGGGCTAGAGTTTACTGTGTTGGAGTCCTTGATTTTAAACAAGAACAGGTAAATGCATTGTTTTAGTTGTTACTACTTAATGTCTTATTACGAGTTTTTATAAACCAGCCTTCACTATGGTAGATGAGTGTACTTTACTTACACTGGAACAGTGCAATATCTTCTCCAGCATATTTAGACATTTGCTTTTTAATAGACATAAAAAGGATGAGTGGATGCCACCGTTTTATTACAGAAAAGATATCAGAAATTAATTTCGTTTATTGATGGCCACCTATATCAGATCATTTAGGTAAACTTTCCATTAAAATGTTAACTAGCTTTGACCACTGGTTGCACAAGTACAGTGGCTATAGATAAGCTTTGAGTTGATGGGACAACAGTCTTTGTATTGGAAAACAAAAGATGGACTATTGTCTTTTTTCATCAGCTGAACATTTTTCTGTAGGTCCTGTGCTCATATAAGCTGTGTTCTGATCATTAGCAGAGTTAGCACTATAGAGCAGATGGAAATGGAATAGGAAGACTTGGACTTTAAATGAAAAAGTGTACAGAAGGAACCTTATACAAAGGGCATGTGGAAAGGCTTCTTAAAGTAAGACTAAGCAAACAGGGAAGCAGAAAAGTTTGTGCCACCTATCTCTTTCTCAGTTTTAGTGCTGATTTTTAATTCCACTGCAAGAAGAGAAGTAAAATGACTGTCTGAAACTGTCAGAATTTAGAAGCTAAGGGATCCCCTTACTTTGGTTTTGTTTGAATTTGAGTGGTTACCAACAGTGGGATTAGCTGCATATTATGTTGCAGCAATTACTCCTATTCAGAAAAATCATAACTGAAAAATCTCTTTTGGTTGTGGGCCACAGTGAGTGTCCATGAGATCCAGGATTTTCATTCTTTTGCTAAATGATAGATTTTTATTTTTATACCTATGTTTAGATTTTGTGGATGAAAAATATTGTGCAACATGTTTGGTTTGCTAAATTATTTTTTTGTTTTCCGAAGCTTGAAAAAATTGCTGACACAAAAGAGCAAGTCTTCCCTGTCACTGGAGGATTCCAGGCGCTTAAAGGAATAATTAATTCTGTGAGTATCATTGAACACATATTTTCAGAAGTTTAGATGGATTTTTGAAGCAATTTCTTGGTTTCCGTTGTGCCCTTGGTTTTTGCCAGGAAGGCCACTGTATTGTAGTTAGTGAGGTTTAGTTGAAGGGCCTGATCATGCAAGGAGCTGAGCGCCTCCTGAGAGCCCTCAACTTCCATTGACTTCATTAAACAGAATTCGGTCCTAAATCCATAGTTCCCAATCACTGGTACATGCAGTACATTTACCCTTTGACTTTCCATCCCTTGCTGTTGCTTGCCATCCACTGAATTGGATGTGGTGTGACTCAGTATGGAGTTAGCAAAATGCAAGTTTAAGTGAGGTTTCCTAATTCAAGGGAATGAGGTGGAAACTTTTACAGTTAACGGCTTGTTCTGATGATTCAAAAAAGCTTGAGAACAATTGGTTTTAAAACATTTAATAAGCTAATTATGACACGAATCAGAAATTAATCAGAAAAAGAATATGGAAGTATTCTGGAAGCCTCACTTTGGCTTCTGCTTTTACCTACCTTTTCTCCCTGTAAAAATAGCCTTTTGGTTTGGTTTGTTACTTGTGTCTTTGTGCATTTTACCAAAGGGTCCTGTTAATGAGTATGGATGAATGAACTGATTATAGTGATTTTATTTGAAAGGGATATGAAGGGATGAAACCAAGAGAAGCAGTTCATGATTTGATGTGGTCCGGTGTCTAGGCTATATTTTAGTTTGTTCGGAGAAGTAGACATCTTCAGTTGTATGGACCCTAATATATTTGTTTGATTTTAGAGTAAATTCCGTGTATTTAGGATATTTGTCAGAACAGCAGTGCCTTAAAATATTACATTTATTATCGTTATTAATTAGCTGTGTTGCAGAGTGCATAGCAGCCCCAGTCATGGACCAGGACCCCAATGGGCGTTGTACAAGCCCAAAACAAAAAGACAGTCCTTGCCCCAAAGAGTTTACAATCTAAGTAGAAAGCAAAAGACAACAGATGGATACAGACAGACAGAGGAACAGAAGGAAACTGTGAGACTATTGGTTAGCACGATAGGCAGTGTTCTCAAACCGGTTTAAGCTCCATATGCTGTTCAATACAGCTTTTATGCACAAAGGAAAATAGTGCAAGCTGAATGTCAAATTAAAGGTTATAAATATACTGGTGAATGAAACTCTCTTCCCAAGACAGACCCCATTGCTGTTTGTCTCTCCCTCCCCCATTTTTTTTAAACAAAGGACACTACTTATAACTAAGCTATGAAATCATGATCTTGTCACTACTTTTCCACTGAATAATGTGTTTTTCCATAGAAGTTACTGGTATAGATGAAACTACTTTTTTCTTCTCTTTGCTTATGATATATTGTTTCAGAAGATTCTTTGTGCAGTCTAAAGAGGTACAGTAATCTGTTCAGGCTCTTACTTCATCTTCCTTAAGAGATAGTAAATCCATGTGGCAAACACTAGGGGGAATGCCTGTTTGTCATTATTTCTGAAGACTTTAAGAGCCAGTTCCTCTGCTGATGTAAATTGGCATAGCACCTTTAAGTCAATGGAGCTAAACTGACTTTACACCAGCTGAATTGTTTAATGCCCTTGGAAACCCCATGATCTAAACATTTATAAAGTTTTTCAACGATATATGGCCAGGTTCAACCTCATGAGTAGAGTGACCAGCAGTTTGTACCTCCTTTGTGCTAGCAAAGCCTGCTGTTCCCCAGGATTCACCTTTGTTAGAGGCGGGTGGTGATTCCACCATGCTCCTCCATCAGATTTTGAAGGGAAGGGGAAGTATAGTTTCTCTTAGGGTTTCCTTAGGAACCCAGGTTATGGAAGGTACGATTAGAATGAGTAGGGTAGGATGCATCCCACAGCTATTCTGGCCACATCGTTTCGCTGGTCAATGACACCCATTTTTGAGGCTGCATTTGCTGTCTGTCTCAACCTCGGCTGAGATGGCTGAGAAAAGGGTTTGCGTGCCTTCATTACTCCACCCAAAGAACTTTCAGCTGCCGTGGACCCTGTGCCCTAGCAGAAACTGATGTAAATGGGTGAATTTTACCCTTAGTTTTTCAGAGTGGGATTTCAAAAGCATCTAAGGAGTTCAGCACCAAACTCCCATTGAAATTCAGCTCCCTCTGGTGCTTGTGCAAATCCCACCCTTACAACTGTTATATAAGGAATGCATCATCCCAACGATACTGTGTGGGACTGACTTTTTAAGGAAGATCTATTCTAGATCTTAAACACTTTTTGTCTTTTTCTTATAAGCTGTAACTGAGCTCTTGAATTATGTAGATTTTATTTAGCAGTTTGCATTTCAAACAAATGGTTCAGGGTTTAGCTAATTGCTTATATCTTTCTATGAAAAGGCTTGTCTTGCAGCTATTTAGGTTGTCTGGAAACACAAGAAAGGACTCATTTCATTTCTGTTTGTTTGCATAAACAGAACATTATTTGGTTGTTGATTTGATGGTTTCCAAAAGCTTCCCATTGTTGGAGCCTTTCCTTGCTGTAGGAGCTGCCGAAGCCTTTCTCCATCACTGGGAAAGACTCTGGCAGCAGGGAAATGCTCTGGTAGAGAGAGGCAGGGGGAAGGGAAAGATTGTGGGCAGCTGATAGGGTCTTTCTCTTCTGCCTCCCCACTGCCAGAGCCTTTCACTGATGGATGTAGCCACCCACTGCAGTGTGGATGCCACCTGCTTTTCACAGGGGTGTGTAGTTACGCATACCAGCCACGCTGCTGCCAGTGGTGTGCAGTGTAGACATAACCTTAGGAAAATTCTAGCTCACATCCTAAAGTTCTTTCTTAATTTTTACTTGCTCCAATTCCCAGTGAAGTCAGTAAGGATTTACCCATTAATGTGTAGTGCCACATTTCTTTCGAACGATATCACCATATACTGTATTTGAACAATTGATTTTATTTATGCATGCTTCTGTGCGGTGATAACTCACATGAAGTTCTATAAGCTTTTCTGGCGTTGTTAATATCCAGCTTTACAAAGTATTAAATGAATAGAGTTGTCAGAGTAAATAAATCTAAGCAGAAAGTCTAGTAGCTTAAAAGAAAAATGCTGAAGGCAAGTTGGTTACCCTATCAGGAATGGTTTACTGATTTAGTTTGGCTGATAATCATGCGGAAGTATGGCTTCATGAGCAAGCAGAGCAAATACAGAGGCAATGTGAGATTTAAGAGTTTAGGAGTGCACAGTTGCTTTTACACTGTGATATTTTGGTGCCATATGAGGAGCTCAAATCTTTCCTAATATGGCCTGGGTTTGATTATGAGATTTCTTCTCTATTAAAGCACCATTCAGGAATGGCCATTTAGAATGTGATAACCACATCAGTGTTATAGGGGCCAGTGTTGCAAGTTGTCCATCCTGAACCCCCGTGTTCTTCAATGGGAGTTACAGGACTTTTCAAAGAGATGGCCATCACATGGGAAGATCCATGTCCTGATTCAGGAAGCATTTAACTTAGAACACTTCAGTTCTTTAGCATGTGCTTGAGAAGTAGTCTGGGTCCTTAAAAAAAATAAACCCTAGCTGAGATTTTCAGTTTCCAAGGGGATCCCGGCACCCAGTTTCCATTAAAATGAATAGGAATTGAGTATCCAAATCCCTTAGATGTAACTTCAAAAAATCCCAACCACAAGTATAAATGTTCTCCATGAATTTGCATAAGAATCAAGCTTGTTCTAAAAAAGCAGTGTTGGAAACGTTCCTATTTATCACATCTGGAAATTTTACAGCTTTAGCTCTATGTTCTTCATGTTTTCGGGTGATTCTGAAATACATGTTGTTGTGGAAGCAGCCTACTGAGGAGAAGAAGCAGGCTCTAGTGATTAAGGCACAGAGCTGGGAGCCAGATGCGGCCTCCATTTTAATCTCTTTCCCTTTCCCCCTCCATCCTCTCAAAAATAGTGTTGCTAGAGAAGATCTCGTGCTGGAGCTCCACAGGGTTGGAGTTCGGCAGGTTTATGGGGTGGGCCGGGGAACAGGCACTCACTGAGATGTCCTCCCTGGTTTAGCCTCTGTTACTCCAGTAGCTATCCAGCTGTAAATCAAATCTATTTGAAAATGGAATTCATTTTGCTGGGACTATCTTCCCTGCGGCTGTTGTAATCATTGGGGACTCCACTCCACTGCCGTATTGCTCTTTCAGAGGGGTTAGGAGGCAAGGATCTCAGAGGAGAACCAGCAAGGAGGCAGTAGTCGGGCATCTTGGCCTTCATGGGAGTGGGTCTCTCTCTGCTTGTGGTTCGTTGGGGTCCATGTGATTGGAAAGCTGCACCCCAAACCTTAAATCAATCCAACCTTGTCTGTAGCTTGCAGAGAGGTTCACGTTTTGAGTTTTGCCTGCTTTTGTGGAATGTTCCATTACATACACTGTGCACAGTTCAGCATGTGGTCTGGAGATCTACATTGCTGGAATAAACCTGGTTCTGAAAACAAAAGAAATGAAAGGGTCCTAATTTTGTCTTCACACGTACTTGGAGAACTCCCACTGATTTAGGTGCAGTGAGTGGAAGTTACGTAGCTGTTTCTGAGGGCAGAATTGGAACAGCCTACAGCTTTAAAAGTAACCTTCATTTTAAAATCTGGATTGCTCTTTAGTAACTTAAAGTATGTGACCAACTATAAAAAGACATCACATAGCTTTCATAGTATGAGTTGACGGTGCATAATATGGGAAGTGAGAGAATATTTTGTTTAAAATAACCCAAAGCACTTATCAGATAAGGATACGACAGGAAATTGATACTTAACAGACACTTAAAGGGAAATAGTCAGCTAAATCTATCTGAAAAATGTTTACCTTCTGTTATAACAGGTTATATCTAAGATTATTATAATAGAAGGAGATTAGAGAGAAAAATATTTGTCTCTGTTGTTTTAATGGATTAATTTGTGTATTATCAATTTTACTGTTTCCCCTGTAGCGTAAGTTCAGGGCTTTCATACTAGGAAGAAGGGACAGAAAAACAATTTTAAAAATACTAAAACATGATCGTCAAACCATATAAATTGTAAATTGTATTTTATAAATACAAACAACTTTTAATTGAGACTTCTCAGACTGAATAGATTTCAAGTGGATTGTGTCCATTTAGCATGGAGGGGAAGACCCACCCCCCTTAAAAGAAAATTGTAGCTTTCTCAGAAAACACAAAATGTAGGCTGGAAATTCAAAGTTAAGATTATAATTATATAAGAAATCCAAAGTTAAAGGCACCTAGCACCTGGAGAGGCATTATGCCATGGGGCAGAGTCTGTCTACATACTGCTCTAGTGAAGCTGTACCTTGAATATTGCATTCAGTTCTCTACACCTCATTACTGAAATGATATTGGCAAATTGGAAGAAGTTCATCAAAGAGCAACAAACAAGAGAGGCCTGGAGGGATTGATGTATGAGGTGTTACTAATAGAGTGAAATAATGTGGGCCAGATTCTCATATTCTTACCCTCATTGCGTAGTATTTCGCTCTGTGAGTAGTCTCTCTGAGATTAGGGCTGTTTGCTGGCTAGTACCGTGCTCTATATGTGTAACAGTATCAGCCTCCAATCCTGTATGCATGTCTTGACTAAGTGATGACTTGGGGAAGATGGGGCATGATAACAGCTTACAACATCTGAACGTGCAAAGTCCAGTTTGGAGAGGAATTATTTAGGATGCTAAGAGGCATACTTAGGAATCATAGAATTAAATTAAGGGACCACCTACCCAGGGGGAATAACTTTTTTTTGGATAAAGTCCTCTGTCACCTTAAAGACTAGCAAATTTATTTGGGCATAAGTTTTTGTGGGCAGAAACCCACTTCATCAGATGTGTGAATAAAGTACCATTAGTGCTCTGTTTTTGTTTTTCATCAATAACTGGTAAAAGGCATGAGAATAGATCTTGTGCCTGGACTAGTAACATTTCCTTGCAATTTTCAAGGCTTATATATACAGATACACACAATGCTGTATTTAAAGTGTCTTTATTATAATTTCAAAGGTATTAATGGTCCCAGAGGCAGAGATCTCGTTTGCCAACTTTCTCATTGGAGCAAAATTTTATAGGCAAGTTATAATCCTTTGAAAAACTGGATTCAAATGGACATGCTGACAGACCCTTAGGTAAAGTGGTGTTAGCAGGCACTGCTATAAAAGCTTACAGCTTAAGTGTAGAAGCTTTTTCCGGTAAAACTCTCATGTGTTATGGGCATGTAGCCTGTTCTAACTACAAAAATCAGTCAATAAACCCTGCTCTATAATTCCCTTTCCCTTGAATAGCAAAAGGACAGCTAATGAGTGCTTTTTCTTTCAGTCAAACTTTTCCTCATCTTCTATCAATAAATGGTTGCGTAACAATGCATTTTTACCAGTGGTTCTCAAAGTGTGGGTTGGGACCCCAAAGTGGGTCAGGACCCCATTTTACTGGAGTTGCCAGAGCTGGTGTTAGACTTGCTAGGTCCTGGAACTGAAGCCCTTGGGTTTCACCTTTGGCCCCTTCTGCCCCCTGTGTTCTGGGGCAGCGTGGCTTGGATTTTGGCTTTGATCTCCTCTCCCCTTCCCGAGGCCACTGGACTTGGACTCTGGCTCAGGCTTGAGTACCCCGCCCGGGGCCATGTAGTAATTTTTCTCATCGGGGGGGTGGGGAGGTTCTGGTGCAGTGGAGTTTGAGACCCTCTGAAAAGTTGTAACATAGATTAATGAGATCCTGGCCTATTTTTCTGAACAAAAAGAGCTGCATAAATATTGCTTATGCAGACAAATTATATAACGCTTCTGAATATGTGCCTTGAACACTTCTTACCTTGCAGATACCCACAGTGGCTTTACAATAGTATTAAAGAAGAACCTACAAGTCCCAGTCAAGATCAGGACCCCCTAGGGCGGAATGATTTAAATAAAGTTTCCTACTGATACTTCACATATTTCTTAAACAATGGTGCAAATCTGATCACTAAAACATGTTAATTTGCAACTCAGTACAGCATTTTACAACATCTGGGAGGATATACTGTGTGCAGCTTTTTAGATAACTTGATTTTTATTAATTTAGGAAATTGTACATAATACTCATTATCTGTGTCAAGCTGCAGATGCAGCAGCAGTACATTAGGGATGGTAAGAACTAAATCACACACACACAATAGCACTTACATTTTATTAAACTAAATCTTGAATGTTACATAAATATTTCACATTTGCAATTGTAGTAGTCTCCTGAGTTGTTCGCTGACGGCTGTCCTTAAATTCTCTCTCTTTTTTTTTTTTTTTTTTAATTTTCAAATTTTATTAACTCTAACAGACAAGGCATCACAACACTAAATGTACACTGCCCTTAAAACTCCTCCAACTAGCTCTCATCTTCCCCACTCCCACTGTCATTTTTATTCATAGACTGATACAGAAATATGAGTTTTTCTGCTTTTTCAACTCCCAGTCGATTTCTTAGCTTTGAGTGAATATCTCTCTGCCTGCAGAGGAAGCTACTGCTGTGAAAAGTTGACTTAGCGACTGAAGGAACTCTGCTTCAAGATACCTGGCTAATGATTTCTATCAATTCAGGGGAGTGATTTTTTTTCAAAATATCATCAGTAAACATGTTCTGTTTAAATGGTTCCACTCCAGCCCTGAATTTTATTATGACTGGCATAACTGAGGGGTGATTTTGAGATGCCTATGCCATGAGAGCATCATCCTCTTCAGAAGTTAGGCATCTACCTTTATATCTGGGGTCGAGAATGTTCGCAGGAAAATGAGGTGGAGTTAGTGCTTCATCCATTCGCTTCTTTATTGCCTGCAGTTAAACTTTCTGGTGAGGTATTTCTTTCTTCCATGTCTCTTGAAGTGCCTTCCAAAGTTAGACAGCATCAGCAATGCAGCAACAATTTCTCTGAAGTTTGTTGAAGGCTATGGATATAGGCGTCATTATACTGAGCATATCCTCTACATTCCTCTTTAATCCAATGTTCGATACTTTGGATGAGATGCTTCTATCTGTTTTGTCACGGTTTTCTTTACAAAGTTTTATGAGAACAGGCCAGTTCTTAATAATTGTTCAAAGCAATCAACCAACAGAATTCCATCGAACATCTTGAAGGAGAATTAGTTTGGATCCTCTTGCTCTCTTTAGTGAAGCTGAAGCAAAATGGTTGTTATGGAAATATTTTGCGATTTCCACAACATTTTCTTTTATTCCTGGAGAAGATGTACTCAACTCTTTGGCTAAAAGATGCATCAAATGAGCACTGTAGCCATGTCATTAAGGAATACCCTTCAATTTCTTCTTCTCAGTATCTTCTCATCTTTGCCATGTTTGCCGCATTGTCTGTGACAAAACTGTGCACGTGACAGTTGAATTTTTGTTCACAATTTATTACAGCTTTCATTGCCACTTCTTTTAAATACTTCGTTATGTGGGCATTTCTTAATGTATCTATTGTTTCTGAAAGATATGCAACACCATCTCCTGTTGTCAGACAGGCACATATTACTGGATCATGGTGTACATTGCTTCACCCATCAAGGCTTAAACTGGCAAATTTCCCCTCAGTGTTCCTTGCACACTGGTCAAGTTCTTTCTCACACACTATATCTATCAACCTTCCACCAATGTTTGCTGTACTAGGTGGCGAGTAGCCTGGTCGTAAGGACTCAACCATGTCAATGAAGTGCTTATTGTTAACAATGCAAAAGGGAGAATTTGTGGCATAAGTGAATTGAGCAATCTTTTCATTTATGGTGTCTTGTTGGTATTTGCTGCTCCTTACTACAAATCCATCCATGGTGGTGGTTTTACTGATGACTGAAATCTTTTGCTTGCTACTGATGCTTTGTTGTCCGAAATACGTTTATTTGCAGCACTGTTGGTAAAGGTACCAACGGATGCGCCTGAAGTTGTTGCAGACAGACAGTCACAGTCTCTTATGCTTAAATGGGATCCTGAAACAAAATTCAAAAATGACTTTGAATAGTCGTTCTTCTGAGTGCTTCTCACTTTATTACTCAGTTAATCATTTACATTCTTTTCAGCAAGGATGCAGATCCGATTCCAAATTACCAAAAAAGCTAAGACTGACTGCACGTAGTGCAATTTTGGAGTAAGCCCCATAGGACTCACTGGCACTTCTGTTTTTTGAGAAAACAAGTATAGGCTGGGGTCCCCTTGAGAAAGCTGAGTTATGCTGAAGTAAAATAGGGAATAGACTTATGGCATCACCATTATGGTCTGTGGCTATGATGTTTCAAAATAAGGGGCATATATTACGTAATATAAAATAAGAAAATGACACCCAGTGGCAACTGGCAGCTCTAGATTTCTCTTACTGCAGCTTTCTGTACCGTATACTTGGGTGATAGATTCTAAACCTAGTTAACGAATTAAACAAACCATAAGGATTAGCTAAAATAATCTTTTTTTTTTTCCCTAGCAACATCCAACATATCAAACAGCTTGGGAATTTACTTGTTAAATCATACTTACACTAAAAAGCGTGGAGAGAGACTTGAAGAATGATGCATTGCAAAGTGAATTATTTAAGTTACTAACCAGTTGATCCACATTGTTCTTCAGACATATCCACATCTTTATCCACATCATTTTCTCCCAATAAGCAGTGTTCATGATGATGTTTCATTCTTGCAACTAGGCCCTGCGTCTCCTCCTTGCACTGCTTGACACATTTTCCTTTTTTATCCAGGGAAGGAATTTCTTCAGATTAGAGCCATTAATTCATTTTTATGAGACTGTAAGTGTAGGTTTAGCATATTTGTGATGAGATTTAATTGTAACTGTTATTTTTTAAACGAGAGAGAAGTTTAGTATTGATGAGGCACAGTGAGGGGGGATTAGTTGCTTGAAGTTAGACATCATCAATGGCAGAGTTGGAAATTAAACTCTAGTCTCCTGACTCGCCGTTCTTAAGTCTTGTGTACCCTGGAGACATTTACCATTCTAAGAACAATTCTAACCCCTAGAGCACTTGTAAAACACCTCATGTTCATGGACAACTAATTCCAAGAACTGTTTTGACCAGACTCGCTTTCAGTAGGTCTGAGAACTGTTTCAGTCTAAACCCTTTCAATCTGAATAGTTTTTGTGCCAAGGTGATTGATTGTGCATTAGTGAATTTCCACTGTTGTCCCCCAATCACCTTTCGAATTCTCCCAGAATCAGCTGATTTTGAGGGGGGATGTGCTATCATCTATGGGGTGGGTAGTCTGTGAATATTTCAGATGAAATGGTTTAGCATAGTGTAGGTGGAAACACAAGGCAAACCTGCAGTAGTTTTAAACTGAATCAGTATGGCTAGTGTGACTGCACAGAATCATTTATATTTAAACCGTTTCTGTCCAACGGGTTCAATTATAATGATATATATTCAGTTCTGTAGTACAGACAAAGTGATTAGAGACTAGGTTGTTTAGAGGTAGATAGATGTTACTTGTGATCTAAGCCATATCACCCCAATACAGGTGAAAAGCTAGTGCCCTTATTCACTGTTCCATCTAGCTCCTGACTCCAAAATTCATTTAAATAATTACCCTGCTTTTCCTACCTGCCATAGTTGCAGAGAAGTGGAAAGCACGAGTTTTGAAAGAGGTCAATGAAGTGCATGCCGCTAAGGGTAGCCTTGATGCTTCAATAGCCCTGAAACGTTTTTCAAGAGCAAAATCAACTTAAAGAAACAGCTGATTACCAATTACAAATCTTCTTAATTGGAACATTTCCTGTAGGAGGAAAATATGCTTGGTTTATGTGCTGGGAAGCCAGGAAGCAAGCAATTAAATGTTTAAACTTTAAGGGGGGAGGTTGAAGAGAGGAAAGCAACAAGTTGTCGTTTAAAAAAATTACTCCGATTAGATCAGTCTCTGCCTTAATCCACATGGACGGTCTAATACTCTAGCTGCTCGTGGTGCAAGATTTAGAAATAACATTGTGCTATGTTTTTCCATGTGATTGAGACTATGAATAGATAGTTTGGGGAATTATTGCATGTAGTTGTTAAAGAGACTCAATGGCGTGGAATGGAATGTTTTCTGCTCTACCCTTCAGTATTGTACAGCCCTTAATTTGACATTTTCTGACATATTACAAATCATAGAATGTTCTCATGTAGAACAGAGAACTTGATAAGCCAGCAACATAACTGACAAGGTTCCAATTTTTTTTGTGTATGCCTGTGTGTGTCTGATGATTTGGATTAGACTTGTCAGATATCCCTAAACTGTTATCAGTTACTTTACATAACTGATACTGTAAACTGTTTTAACAAAATGAAGCATTCAGAAGTCCAACTGAAGTATAGTCAGTGTTTCCTTAGTGATGAGTTGTTTTTTAAAGTTAGTCTTTCCTTAACAAAGTTTTGTAAGTTTCCTTCTGTTATTGAAGCTAATAGTTTGTCATTGGCCTTTGTAATAAGTAATGTTTCAGGAGTAAGGTTGGTTTTTTAATTTGGGGAAAAAGACTAATGCCATTAAAATATCCATCCCTTACGACCTACAGTTTCATATTCTATATCAACTCTACTCAGTGATTGCAAATGAGGCATTGCTTAGAATAATTAGAATAACCTCATTAATATTATGGTATTACATCACTGTTTGTTTTATGCAGTCCATATGTCCCATGTATTTTTATTTTTTTCATTTAGGTGTGGGAGAGGATGGCAGCCTGCATCATCCGTCCTTGCCCTTCCCCATCTTTTTTACTTCCTCTTGGTTTACACGCTATACTAACGCAACCTCAGGAAATAGCTCTAATTGTATTCGGTATGTGGTGTCCTTTGAGAGTACAGATGTTTGGCAGAAGATAAAAAGTAGGTCCCACAGTGTTTGTGACTTTTGCACAGCTTTACTTGAGTGCAATGTCAAAATGGTGTTTCACCATGAATACACTTGATACATTTCAAATTAATTTGGATGGAGTGTTTAACATTTAGTGTAGTGTGGTCATGTTGCCTGATTGCTTTCCTCACCATATTTGCACAGTAGGTAATAAGTGGCAAAGACACATCCTTGGGCGAAAATAGGAGATGCTTGGCCTTGTTTTAGCACTATGCTGACATTTGAGCATTGACTATCCCACAGAAGTTATACAGAATTTCGTCTTGCACTGGCTACAGTGATTTGTTTGGCTCGCACGTTTTTAAAAAGGATTTTTTACTAGAGCTAAATTCAGAGTGTTAGGTTCTTGGCTCTGCAGAATGCTACACTGAAGAACCAGACTTTGCCTGGGATTCAGATCTTTTGTTTTCAGGTGGTTTAACAATTATTTGGAGTGGGGAGAGCTCAGCTTGTCCTGGCACAAGATCTGCTGTAAAACTTAAGGCACATGCTTACACTTACAGGTTCTACATGTGAATGTGTATGGTGGACCACAGTAAATGAGGTCATGTAGTCCACTGAACTCATTTACTCTTCCGATCTACAATGAATTTTTATCTTGGAAGCCAAATCTGGCCAGGATGGGAGAGGGTGTAACTCCTGTTAACTCCTGTTAAAGTCAAGTAAGCTAAGAAATTTAGAATTAAATGTTTATCTTCCTTTGGAGAAGTAAGGATACATTTAGAGTAGCACCCACCTATACCAGGGGTGAATTCAGCACTAAGGCCCTGATATTGTGAAGACATATGCACTTGCTTAGCTTTACACATCGTGAGTAGTCCCACAGAAGTCAATATGTAAAAACCTGTAAGTCTCTGTAGGTTCAGGGCCAAAGTCTTCATAGGTGAAAGGCTAGCATATTAACCCATTGTCATATGTTGCATCTCCTCCCCTTTCTGTTTAATTCTCTTCACCTTGACAGTGGTGAAAATATTAATCTTGACAGTGGTGAAAATATTATTTAAATTAAGCTGAAAAAAGTCTGCCTGTGGGGCCTCTTGTGAAAATCACATGGAGATGTGGATTAAACATAGTCTCTCAGTTCAACCAGTCAATGAGAATGAGGCTGAATCATTGCAGAGCCTGGATTAAGTGCAAACTTGTAAACTTGGTTCTAACATGACCAGTGAGGCTGTTCAGACTCTGTGAGAGAAAACAGTGCAGCTGGAAATGAATTTAGCCCACACTAATGTTGTCTGGTTGGAGGAAAGCTCAGAGGATTTGAATTTAATAGCCTGGTGTATCAGAACGGGATAAGATGCTGAGAGATTTGCAGCCGTTAAAAACTACATTGTTGGATTGCGGGGCAGGCTCTTGCTACAGTGTGGCAGCTTTGTGCTGCACTGCCAGAAAAATCAGGCAGGTCACTGAACCAATGTAACCTGCTGTAGGAGGGTCACCCCCCAAGTAGTAGGGATCCTCCTGTGTTATAGAATCAGCACAATGATTTCTGTGCCAATCTACTCTTCTGATGCCAGTGTACGGACATGGGTGGAGGAAAGGAGGTGTGCTAAGGCTTGTCTGTGTCCTGCCGCCCTCCGCCTGTCATTTTATTCTGTTGGGAGCTGATGTAGCTTAAAGCAGCCTTCAGGGTGCTTTGACTTGTGCCCGGCATCCAGTGATTGAAGGATCAATAGAATGTGAAGGTTCATTTTTGTGCCACCTTTGCACCACTCCCCCTGCCTTGTGCTGTTTTCGGCTTGTCTGTAACCATGGATCCTGGCCCCTTTCCCGCCCGATGTTTTGTTCTCGGTTATATATGTTGTTTTTCTCTGTAATAAGAATGTGATGTACCCTGAAACATGTTATCACTCAGTCAGTCAACAGATATCTCATTGGATGGATGAGCACTTTGTACAATGTGGACTCAGGATGGAAAGCTAAGAAGATTCCAGTTTAAATTCTAAATTTCTTTGCTTTTGTGCATATGCCATTCTATGGACATGACCAAAACACTTCTCATAATTTAATTTGGTTTGTATTTTGTCATAGTTCATGACTCTCCTTTCACTACTGACCCCCTAATACTCAGCTGTATTTTGCTCATGGTTCATGTTCGTAGCATTCCCTACAGAAAATAATAAACTCTGCTTTAGTGGGTTGAAATTTTCTTATATTGGTCACGCTTGGGAATAACGGAAACTGGCACTTATTGTATTTCTTGTGCTTTTTTGTTTGGGCTCAGAATTGTGCATATTTAGGTTAATTGTAACGATTGGTAACTTTTTCTTTAGAAAATTGTTTATAAGCATACACCAGGAATAAATTGTACTTAAGATGCATTAGTTTATGTTGTTATGCACATTTTGCCTACCAAGTTGTTGACTTCCTCTGAAAACAGTAATGGCCAATCTCCCTTGGGAACTACTTCCATTTTCCAATGAAAAATAATGAAGACAAGTAGAGGTGTATATTAGAAATAAATCTGTGGTGAATAACACCCACCCACCCACCAAGGAATCTTGCAAAGCTTGCATGGTTCAAAATATTGATGTGCTAAGTGGGACTAAAATCTCTGAGTGCTTCCTCCAATAATCCATGGCACACTTATCTCTTAATTTAGGGAAACAAATCTCTTGTATACTCATCCCATTTATTGTTTTTGTAACATTAAATAGACTTGAAAATTGATATGGTTGCTCTGAAAAGAATCCAGCTGTGCTTGATGACCTGCCCAGAATCATGAACTCAGTGTGCAATTTTATGGGAGGAATAGATGCCAAGAGAGTTATGATTTATGGTGCTAACTGCTGCCAAAACTTTTGAACTGCAGACTGGGGCTAAGCAAAATCAAATGATTTCATGAAATGAATTGATACTTAGCATATTTTGTTAATTGTCAATGTACAGTAATGTTGATCACAAATTGTTGCTAGTGTACTGTTTTCTTAAAGCCACCTGAACATCAGATGTATTGAAATAGTGACAGGAGAAGATCTTTTTAGTGGTGTATGCGTAATACCACGCAGTACAGTAACATTTATGTAGCATCTTTCATAAGAATTGTACCCAAAATGCTTCACAATTTTACTGTAAACTGTGTATAATTGCTCTGTTACATGTATAACAGCAGCAGAGGGAGAGAACAATAACAGGCATTAGCAAAGGGGAAAATAGTTGTGTTTAGCTGGGTTTTGAAAAGAGAGAGGTCTCAGTTCTCATCTCACACCAATATACCTCCATTGGTGTCAGTGAAGTTATTCCTGATTTACACTGGTGTCAGAGCAGAATCAGGACCAGAGAGTTGATGCGGTTAAATGATAGTGCAAGCTTGTTGCAGACAACAGAGGGTCCAGAGGAGAAGATTCTTGCACAAGCATGGCAAGAGTGTGTGACAAGACAGAAATGAGGCAAGGGGAGCACAAACAGGTGGCTGAGAGGGGAGTTCCTAAAGACTGGAGGCAGTGGTGATCTCTAGTTTACTCCGTGGCTTTGGCTTCCTATTCATAATTTATTATAAGTTCAGCTTCTGTTTTTATGCAAATGCTAATGTGATTATTGGTGTAGGTGTTTTTTCCCCCCAACTGAAATATTTTTAACCAAACATGGTATTGTTTTTAATTTACTCAGCTTTATTCTTCTGTGGGTTCAGTGTACAAGGTCGAGAACTGACAATGATTCTGTAAAATGCCTCTAATTGAATTAAAAGCTCTCTGAATGTAGAATGTAACAGCTATGCTGCTTTATAAAGTGCACAGTGAAGTATACATAAAGTTGCAAAACAGGAAGCATTAGAGCAGAAAGTGTATAGAGCTATATACACTGCAGTCATCCAGTCTTACTATTGTACCTATAAGCAGCTTATTCAGAAGCTAGTTCAATAGAAGGGAATTGCCCCCAAATTAAAGGACTGACATAGCTGTTGGGCTTTTTTCAGATGCTTTAAATAATGTCTAGCTGTGAACTTACACTTTAGTTTCAGATGTCCCCAAAGGAGCTGAACAACTCCTGCACATAAACCCTTCTAGGACCTAGCTGCAGCTTAAATTACTTGAGAACGAGATGTGATAAACTACAGACTGTGGAACTTTCTCAGAAAATAGAATATGAACTTTCGGGAACAGGAAAAAATGCTTAAAAAGAGAGAGAAAACTTTAATAAAAATTAGAATTCTCCCATCAACCCATTTTATGCCTCTCGGGGAGGTGGATTACCTACACCGATGGGAGAACCCTTCACTGAAACACTACAGCTACGCCGCTGCAGCATTTTAAATGTAGACAGACTGTTAGTATAGATTCCACAGCTGATTAATAAATTACTCTTGTGGACAACAAAGGCTCATTTAGCAACATTCAATCCAGATGTAATGTCATTAAATCAGTGGAATTAAACTAGAGATACATTTTGTGCTTATGTGCCCATGGGTTATCGTGCATATCTTTGCTTTGATAAACTGTATGTTTATTAGTAATGAATGCTTAGCCCCTCATTACTAATAAACACTGCTGATTGTGAAAACTATTTGTAGACTATTCCTTCACTTAATGGCCATATGTGACTTCATAAAAGCACCAAAGGTTTTGCTGCCTTGAAGTGACACTTGGAATCTGCTGTGTGTCCTTGACACTGAACATGTGATGTATTAATGCTGTTTACTTTTAAAGTCGCAGTTATAACATGCTATTCTTTAAAATTAATTAAGGACAAGGAATCTGCTCTTCTATCCCACTTGCTCAGCCTACTAAATTGTGTGTTTTGGAGAAAGGTGGGAAATGTTCTTACTATTCTTAGCTTCCTGGTTTCTGCCGGATGTGCCTGTCCGGTTCTCTGATACACAACCTCTCTTTCATTTTTTGGGTCTTTTGCTCACATGAATAGCTCCAGTTGCTGATCGAGCTGGTGCTTATTCAGCAGCAGAGTGACATTGATGTGATTCTTTGCTCTGCCCTAGAACTCTTCATAGCAATGTGAAACTGACCACATCTTTGTTACTCTCACTCTCCTTCTGTTTGTGTGAGGTCTGAGGGGGAGCAGCAGAACCCTGTTATAGTTGCAGATTCAGGAAGAATTCCATGCATTGGCTGACATTGAAAGGTTATCGTCCAGCCATAGAGGTTAGAAATGTAATGGTTTTCAATAATGAAGGCTTAATTTTGCAAAAGTAGATGGCTTAGGCTGCCCACTTGTCATTGTACATTTATTAGTCACTGCTGGCAAATTGGTGATTGAATTTTTAAAACGCTGACAATCTGAAGCACACCAACAGGTTGCATGTTAATTGGTCCATGTATATCCTGCTGGTGTGCACTAAAGGCTCTCTAGTGCACTTTACTGTAGTGCTCTTTGGAACATGTTAAAGAACACCAGCAGGGTCTACATGGGCAACATATTGGTGCGCTTTAGAAATCTCACACTCGTAGAGCGTATTCATCCCTCCAGGCTGACAAGCCCCAAGGCTGCTTAAAGTGGGGGTAAATTACATTTACCCTTACTTTAAAACCCCTTTACATTTACAGAGTGGTGTGACACAAGTAAATGAGGATCAGGCCCTTTAAGTATAATTGTCTTGTTGCCATGCAAAATCAGATTGCTGATCAGACGTGGTGATGTATTTCCTGTCCTCATACAGACAATGCATGTTACATCACCATCGGTGGTGTTATTTATATGGAGGCAGAACCCAAAAACTTCAGTCAGTGTCAAAGGCCCCCAGTGTGCTACGTAGTCTGTGTGAACACACACAGCGTGGCATGATCCCTGTACTCATGAGAAAGACGAAAACAGAAAAAGGGGTGCCGTATACAAGCACATGCCCAGTTTTGCGGCTTGATCCACAGGGTTGGGCATTTGAGTCTGTGGAAAGCTTCAGTGGAATTACTTGGGTCTTTGCTTGACAACTGTGGTCTTGCCCACGTGGATCCAGGATGGGGCCAGAGTGAGCAGAATGGCGATGGGTGCAGGTCTTGTTAGCTCCATTTCTTTTTCATTTCTTAGAACTGCACATGAGGTAAAAGAAAATGTTGCATTATGTGCAGGGAAAAACGAAGAAGTTAGTTTCTTGAGGACTAGAAAGCCCCTAATATCCCCAAACTTAAGCTTATCTATAAAGTTTGTGGCATAAACTCCCAGGTCTGATATTTATAGCCCCTGCCATATCTTCCACATCGAGCAGATGGGAGCTCGTGAATTCGGGCTGGGGTACATGAGCTGTGTGTGCCTCTATGGAGTATCCTGGAGGTTTTCCATTGCTATGAGAGGGGACAGGGCTGGAGGGAATGGGGCTAAAGGGAATAGTCAGTGTCTACTTGATACTACTCTCTTGTCTATGAGAAAATGTCAGGGAAGCCCCTGGAAGCAAGATCTTTATGTGTTGGAGAGAATAGGGCTCTATATTTGGCATGAGACTCCAGAAATAGAATAGATGACATCAGCACCTTGAATCTCTCTCCCTTGCATGTGATTATATCAGGGAAGTTTACAGTTGTTGGGATTTATTGTATGTCAGCAGAGTACTTAACTGTCCAATTCAAGGATGGCCTTGTATAGTAATTATTTCAGCTTTACTTGTGTGCAGTGAGTTTGTACATAATGAATTTGCAGTGCAAAATCGTTCTTCTTTATAGGCCTGAGCCAGGAAAGAATGGAATTCAAAGTAACAGATTGCCTTTTAACACTATCATCACAATTTTGCTGACCTATTGCACTTTATGTTGTGCCCCAGTTTTCCACAAGTGTGTTTAAAATAGATTTTTCAAAAAGGGGATGCAACTGTAATTTTATTCATTTGCATGTTATACTTTTTCAGTTAAATTGCAGCAATAGGCAAAAATGCAGAAGAACAGTTCAAGTCATGCAATATGGGGCAAATCCTGCCCATCCTTCTTGGTCCAAGAGAATCTCAGATGTAGCAAAACCATCCTGGTTCAGCTGCGGGAGGAATTTTCAAAAGCACTCTTTGTTGGCCTGACTATGTAGTCCTTGAAGTCTATGGGAAAACTCCCATAGATTTGAATGGGAGTAAAGTAGGCCAGCGCTGAGTGCATTGGAAAATCATGCCCTATGTGTGGTGGGAGGAGGATTCGGACAGACTGCTCAAGGCTTGTGTCGGGATTCGCTGTGTAGGGATGTGCAGGAGTGTTTAGTTGTGGGACAAGGGAAGGCCAGTAAAGGTGTGGAAGAGAGCTCTGCCAGTGCATCTATCGTTTGTAGATTCTCTGTCCATTGATACCCCATATAGCTGGGGCAACTACAGGCTCTGGGCTTCAATGAGAGCCCTACAGGGACCTCTGCAGCCTGATGTCTGTGGGAAGATTTATTTTTTAGGGGGCTGAGGCAAAGCCAATTGAAATCAATGGGAGTCATTGTGGTTTGGATCGGGTCCCTAATGCATACCTAACAATGGATGGGGCACCAAGGAGACAAATTATGAAACATAGTTTGGATCAAAGACTGACAGTATTTAGCTCTCTCTTAAAAAAAAAAAAAGCAAAGGTATGAGCATTTTAGTGAATGGATTTTGTTGACTTGTGTGGAATAACATTTAAGAAGGAAGAAGAGGAGAGTTAAACAGAAAAAAATGGGAGTCAGAGAGAGAAGGGAGGAAAGAAAGGATATGAAGTTCCCGTACATCCTTTTAAGGGCAAAAATATTTCTCTCTCTCTCTCTCATGAGTGTGACAGAATTATTGTAGCTTGCCTATTTTTAAAAACATTTTCTTTTTTGCGTTATTATGACAAGGTCCAATTGCCTTATTCTTGCGTGCAGCCCTGTGAAGTCAATGGTGCTGCTCATGTTCTTGGGTATAACTAGCAGGGTTTGACCCATTACATGGATGGTACTTCTGACTTCCCCTCTGTGAAAGATGGAGAATCTGGCCCTGTGTGTAAATATTGCTGTGAAAGAAGGTCCAGTTTTCTGGTAAAATGGGACAATTGAAGCAGGAAGGGAAAACCTTATTTTTGAGCAAAAGCAATAGACTGATGTATCTGGTTCCAGCAAGGTCTCATATGCTTCTAATATCAAATGATTACAGGGTGGTTATTTTTCTTCTGCTCCTCAGGGATATGCCTGTGCGTTGGTTGTTGCATCATAGAAGGAATTTCAGGGAGGGTAAGGTAGATTTCTGTAATGCTGTCACTTTGTAGTAGTGCCATTTGGGACTAAAGATTTTTGAAGATTGGGAAAGGTCTAGTTTGAATGTCAGAAGGGATAGCAAGGTTAAGTACTTGACATTGCAAGTCAAAGTGAGCCATGCAGGTTTTATCTTTTAGTAAACCAGTTGGCTTTCATATTGTAAGCGAAGAAATTGTTGAGGAATCATGCATGCCCAGACCTTTGTCTTTGCCAAGAACTTTTGAAGATCTTGTGAAAGAGTTGGGGCTTTCTCAAGCCAAGTGAAAAAAGAGACTAGTTATGGAAATTTTGTGTCCAGGCAACTGTTTATTTTTAATTACAGTAATTAAAAAAAAAAAAATCTTTTCACACTTCCAGTATTGTCCCAGCAGGACACCTACTGTTGGAATTGTGAAATCACTGGTGCCAAGGAGATGAATTTAGCTTGAACTCTTTATTAACACTCATTTTTTGTGCCTCAGATCTGATAAATCTGTCTAAGCCATATCTTATCTCTATCTGCTTTTGTGCTTTTTGTTTTTAAGAAAGAAAAGGAAATTGGCACATCAAATATGTTGTAATTGTCCCTGCTTAGTGCTGGATTTAGAGAAGCAGCAACAGAAACCACCAGAAACAGGGTGCAGTAATAAAAACAAAACATAAATTGAGCCCTCACATGGGCCCTCACATGGTGGCAGAGAGGAAAGGGTACACATTACTGGGTACCGGAGGCCCTGGGCGGCCTGGCCCAGGCTGCAACCCCCATTACCATGAAGAAAAATTTTTTCATGGCTTATGAGATTGTATGTATGGGATGAGGGATCATGGTGTGTGTGTGGGAGGAGGCCCGTGTTACAAGTTTGTACTTGGCCTGAAAAAGTTATGCTTGGGCCCTGAAAGGAGGTGCGAGAAAGGGCATTATTCTGCCTTAAACATGCCATGTACACACATACAAACAGAATATTGGCAAATTGATGTGGACTGGGATTTTCAGAAGTGCAATTTGTTGGCCTAATTCCTGTGAAATTTCCTGAGAGAATCAATCCCATTGACTCTAGTGGGAGCAGATTTAGGCCATTACTCAGCGCTTGTGAAAATCCCACCTTTAGTATCCAAGGCTCTGATCCTGCAAACTGTTACACATATGCTTAATTTTAAGCAAGTAAACAGTCCAATTGACTGAAATGGGCCTACTCGTGTGAGTAAGTGTCCTTATAAGAAAAAGCAGTGCTTTTACTGTGAATTTTTAACTGAAGGAATACCAAGTTTTATTCTCTCCACATTTTACTTCTACATAGAATTAGTTTAGTAACAAGAGGAATTGTAAAGTGCTTACAAAAGAGCAGCATTTCTTCGTTCACACTAGAGCAGGTCTTTGAATCAATGAGCAGAATATTCTAATCTGTTCTTTATTAGAGACAAAGGACCATGTCCTCAGTGGGTAAAAAATCAGTGAAACTGCTGACTTCAGTGGAGCTACCTCCACTTACACCAGCTGAGACCATCTGTCTCAAGGTATCCATTGCTTTTAATCATCAGGCCAGGTACCTGAGATATTGACCAGGAGATGTAGATCTGCCTTTCTGTTAATAACCAACTATTCAGCAATCTACCAAGAGATTGTGGGGTTTAAATAGTGCATTTGTGGAAAGGCAAAAGAGATTTAAAGTGTTAAACTGAAGATGAAATACCTAATTTCTTGAAGCCTGGAAACTTCCTTTAATGTGTGCAGTGACAGAAATGACCCTAAGTAATAAGACATTGTACTGTGCATATAATTAAACTGAATGATTCACTCCAGAATAATATTCAAATACACAATAGCTATGTATGCTGAACAAAATACTACTGGGTTTCTATGTAGAAAGTGGCACAGTTAAAACTTTAAAAAGTCAAGAAATACTCCTGTGGTTAATGTTCTTACAGTTGTAATAGTTTACTGTATTGCTCCTATATTGTAGTTTTCGTTCCTGTTTTTGTTCACTAATGTCTAACTTAGTATATTTCTGTTGTTACAAAAGGTATTTTGTAATATACCACAGACTAGTAGTAGTAGACGACAATGTAGTGGAATTAACATTGCTCTAACATTGTAGTTAACATCGCTGTAAGAATCTCCACTGGCATTTATGTTACATAAACACTAAAGTTGCACAGTTATTTTTTGTTACTTATTTTTAAAATTTAATTTCCTCAGATTTTTTTAAAAAGAAAAAGGGAAAAATGCCCATACTTAATAATATTCACATTTAAATGGTCTCCACCTTTTCAAGTGAAGTGAATAGAATATTCACCACCTGGGTGAAGTGAATAGAGTGGGTGGGAGGCAGAATGTGCCCAAAAGTCACGGAGATGAATAGGGTTGGGAGAGTTCATAAGCTTACTGTTGCTATTGTGGAACCAAACGGGTGTTTAATTTGATGGCTCTGTAATGGAACAAGAAAAAGTGCTACAACCACTTTACACTGTGTCACCACTGCAAAGCCTTAAAGCCAGTGCAGCCAGCATAGAAGGATCACTGGTGATGAGACTCTTCTGATGGTGTAGAGCCTGCAATGTGGTTCTTGTGCCACTCTGCCTGCCTGCAGCTAGTTTACTGGGTGTGGCTAGGGCTTTGGTGTGCTCTGACAATCCTTGGCTGTTGTAACAGGTCTCTTAGGACCACTGGCAGCTGGCATAAACGAGAGCAGCTTTTTGGCTGCTGCAATGAATGTTAATCATTGAACAAAACTGGGAGGTCTTCCTTGCCAAATTTATGGTTACACAACTGTGAAACCCAATTAAAATGTGTATCGGATTTAAAATGATGAGATTAATGGCTACACATTGAGACAATTGCTACGTAGTATGGCCGAGCAAAGAGGGCACCAGACGGGAATTCAGGAGGGCTGGATTCAATTCTTAGTCAGCTAGAACTTGGGCAGGTTACTTAATCTACCTTGTGTTCCTGTTGCTCCTCTGGTAAATGGGGAAACAGTGATGTTGTGAGGATAAAATCCATCATTGATTGTGAGGTGCTTAGATACTATAGTAACGAGAGCCAAGTGTGTAGATAGATTTATCTCCTGCAGCATATGAACATGTTGGGGGATCAAATATTTCATCCACCTTCTCTGACTGTAATCCTGCTGAGCCTGGCAGAACCAGCTTGTACTCCTGACTGATTTACTCCTGCTGTTTCCACTTAATCTACTGTTGGAGATGGTAGTGCCCCACGAATTATGAAGAGCTGGCTGGCAATAGGCGGCAAGTCTCAGCCTGTTTTGAAGAGAATCGCCTTGCTAAAGAGGCTGAGAAACAGCGGAGGAGGAAGGAAAGTGTACAGAGTCTCAGCCAGCTGTTGTGCTCCCTCCAAATGACCACTTGTCACATGTGGAAAACCTGTAGAGCACGAATTGGACTCCTCAGCCATCTTAAGTCTCATCACTGACTTTCCCCCTGTCATTCCCCCATCATCTTCTTATTGAGGGATAGCCTATGCCAATTCCACCGTTGGGTGGTCAAAAGAAATTGGGTGTTGAGGAGACTGTGTCTGAATGACATCAACCTGACTGTATGCAGTGTATGTTTAGCTTTGTTGGTCCCAGAATATTAGAGAGACAAGGTGGATGAGGTAATATCGTTTATTGGACCAACTTCTTGTCGCTCTTACCAATGGAAGTTGATCCAATAAAAGATACCACCAAATCCACTTGACTTGGCAGTCGTGTTGTATGTTGTCACAAAAACTCCCCTTTAAACTTGGACCCAGGCCAGAGCTGGATGAATGTTTCAGTTAAACATAGGGTTAAAGACTCAATACCTGCAGATACTTTTGTGATCTTTTGACTGCCTGTGGATGTATGGGTACAGTACCTACTCATGATCTGGCTGGGGCTTTGTCTCATGAAAGGGAACTAAGGGCTGGTCTACACTGAAAAGTTTAATTGGCCTAGCTATGTCTCTCAGGGGTGTGAGACCTTGCCCTCTGTAGTGACAGCACTGGGTTGATGGAAGAATTCTTCCATCCACCTAGCTACCACCTCTCCGGGAGGTGGATTACCTTCAGCAAAGGGAAAGCCCCTCCTGTCGCTATAGAAAGGGTCTACACTGAAGTGCTACAGTGGCCCAGCTGCAGGCTGTGGCATTTTAAGAGTAGACATAGTTTAGGCAATAGTGAGTTTACATGGCTGGACTGCAAAGCACTTCCAGAACCATTTCTTTTGCAGGAAATGTATCTGTGACTGTGATAGATATTGCAATAGTGTCTTGTGCTCCTTGACATGTGAGACCAGTGGTTGACACCACCGTGAAGTGGATTTTTCAAGCTCTTGGCAAATGGTCAAGAATGGTAGTTTGTGATGCTGTTTTTGTGTGTGTCAAAAGAAAGAAAATAGTTTGTCCTTCCTGAGATAAAATCCGGTGTGTGGCAAATAGCCAGGAAGATGGTTTATGTGTGTCATTTTCACAAACAGGCAAAACGTACTATTGATCTCTCATGATCCACAGCCTTTGAGTGATTATATTGGCGCTCAGTCGACATAGGGAGTAAAAATGTTGCAAATTTGCCTGTGTGGCTGTTGTCCACTGATAACTTTTTCTTCTGTATAGATGAATTTTTTTTTTAGCATCCTTACTTGGGTGATTTTTTTGTCATCCTTTCAGGCATGTGGGAAAATCTGTGTCCATACCTCTCAACCTCTAAGCCTGTCTATTTGTGACAAAAACAATCAGAATGTGTGACAATGACCAGTGTGCATGATACCTGTGTTTTGTTGCATGCCATGTCATGCCAGAATTGTCAGAAAATCCTGGTTTTTAAATTAGAAAACCGGTTTTAAGGATACTTTTTTCACTGTGTGAATTAAATAAACATTAAAAAAAAAAAAAGCGCACTGGAAAAATCAGATTCCATTATGTAGAACTAGAATGACCTGTTCGTGGGTCACCAGAAGTGTTTGAATCCATAAGCTTTCCATGCCAGCACTGACCTGAGTTAAAGGAGAACTGTTACCGGGTTGTGCACCAGCCACAAGTATTTTGACAGTGATTTACACAAGTTTTGCTAGACATCAGTAGAATGTTGGAGATTGGGCATTTTGGGTATCTTGGGTTCTGATCCTGGCTCTGGGAGGGGAATGTTATCTAATGGTTAGCACATTAGTTGCAGTCAGGATAACCAAACAGATTTAACACGCTCATGCTACAAGGCAGTGTGGCTCAGTGGGGTAAGACTTGGGTCTGCTGTAGTAGAGACCTGAGTTCTGGCTTTGCTTCAGTGATCTTGTTTAGCTTTGTCAGTCAACTTATTTGTAAAATTTCTATCCTAGAAGCCAATTAAGCATGAAATGTTAGTCAATAAAAAAGCACTTTGAGATGCACAGACATATAAACAGCAATCAGTAGAGGTGAGATAAAAAACTTTGGTCTTTTGGCTCCCAGCTAAGAGCACCTTCCCTTAGATTTAAGAGTATTCATTCTCTCCCTCACCCCTGGAAGAATATTGGTTGATTTGTTGGTGTAACAGACCTGGCTGCCTAGGTCAGCTGAGATGCAGAATGTCCCACAAAATCCAGTACATTTGAGAGCCTTGGGCATTCCTGCTCTGCTCCATATGACGAGTAATGCCCAAACTTGGTAAATGTGCTTTGACACTGACCCAAAACCCATTGAAAGACTCGCATTGACTTCGCTGGGTTTGGGATCAGGCACTTTGGGATTATACATTAGGATGAGGCTCCATGGGAAATTAATTTAGGAAGCTACACAGAAATTTCAGGGCCAAAACGAGACATTAATATTTTTTTCTGAATAGAGTCCAAACCCATAGGAAATAGTACATACTAAATAGGTGTGTAAGAATTTGCAAGATCAGGCCATTATTTTTTATTGCAGAAATTTCCATTGTGTCCTCACAGATCACATACATGTGAAATCTACATTTAAAAAAAATACATGCATGTGATGGGGGACACACTGCTCCTGTCCTCTTTGCTTCACATAGACAGACGTTCTCTTGTGTACATCCCACCATGCAGGTTATTTACAGAGTTGCACTTCATCACATTCTCATACTAATACAGTCACATTATATGCAATGTCCTCCAGCCTCCCTACCCCATCTTCAAAGGTGGGGAAAGAAAAGATGTCTCTTTCTAATGAGCTCGCTTTTGTCAGGGCCTACCAGACTCTCTCTCTTCTGCTTCTTCCTCCTTACCTCCTGCACTTTCTTCCTGTGCTCTTTGATCCAGTTTCCTTGTTAACAGGATAATTAGCTCATTAGCTCCCCAATCACAATCTGATATGGTAATCAGGAGCTACTCTACTTAATCAGGCCGTCCTCCCTGTGGCCTAAGTGGTTTAAACAGTGACCAGAGTGCTGGTGCAGCTGCTGATTTCCAGCACTCTGTCCCAATGCATTTGTGAAAAGCGTGCGTTGTTCATTCTCGTCTCAGTGTGTGGTGTGATCTCAGCTGCTGATGTTGTATTTAGAAATCTTATTCCTTCTTTTGATATTCTCTCCTCTCCTCCGACCCCCAATAGATACTGAAGCAGTCATGCACGGAGATTTTATATTTGGAGCCATCAAGTGTCTGCGTGGGAGGTAAGTTATTAGTAATGGAAAATAATACACAAATAATTATTACAGTACTGTTTTCCTCTTCATGTAAAATGTATAGCTAAAACTTCACTAGGCAGAAAAGGAATTAAGGAAGGATTGGGTGCTTCCTACCCCTGCCGCCCTTTCCTACCTTTAAGGGGGTTCTCTAACTCCTCCTCTTGTAGCTAGAATAAATGCAGTTTTGAGAGATGAACAGAGAGCTCCTACTCTCAATCCTGTGTCTGGCAGCTCTACATTGGCCAGTGAATAAGAAACTATGCATTGTTGTTGTTGTCATAATTAATAATTATGTGTATTGAGATATCATCTAGGAGTCCAGTCATGGACTAGATATTGTACAAGGCACTGTACCACATTACACATTCCCCTAAACCACCATGCTGGTCTCAAAGCCGTGCATGTTACTACCCAATCTTCCACTTTAAAGGTGTACTCAGGTTTTCATATCAAATGAAATGGGTCAGGTTACATTTCAAATCACAGAAATATTTTACAGTAAACAAATATTATGATTTTGTAATGAGAGTGTTATTTTTTCAGAGGTTAAAAAGTAGTTTTGTGACTATTTGTTTATCTGATATTCACTATGTATGGTGAAGGAAGTTGAATAAGAGATGGGCTTACAAATTTTGTGAAACCTTGCAATTAGTCAAAGGAAATATGAATTACAGTAAATCAGTTTCCTTCACTAAGGGACTAGCAGACTCTGTCATAAAAACTACGCTGTTGCTCTTGTATTCAGGATAATGATATTTCACATGTAACTCTGTGTAAAGCTGCTATGATCATTTTGATTTTTAAAAATCCTGGTAAGTGTAATCACATACATTCATCATAACTGTTATCATTCCATAGACATATGGACCTTCAACTTTTTTCCACATGATTCTGAAAACAGTGATTTGCTGATTTGTATTACTAGAAGAAAATACCTCATATTAAAATGCTAGAGAATAATTACGCATAATTTCAGACCAGACTTGAAAAGCAGTGCAAGTGTTAATTTTCCCTCAGTTTGACCTATTTCTAAATTCTTTTTTCTTCGCCTCTTTATGATTTCATAATCCACACATGCTTTGAATTCATGCAAAATAAGGTCATTGCAAAATCTTTTTATTGTTTTGTTAAAAAAAAATTACAACAGCTAATGGATTATTCGAATCAGAGCAATGGTTTAAATCAGTAGAGACTGTTTATTCACTGAAAGATAACTTCATGATCACCACCCAGTTTTCAGAACAAATTTAAGCCAGCCAATATCTGATGCTCTCAACAGGACTGATCTAAAATGCACTGAAGTCGACAGAAGTCTTTCCACTTACTTCAAAGAGTTTCGTATCAAGCTCATATTCCTTATATTTAGGCCTCAATAAGAACTTTGTAAGCTTGCAGTGCTTTACATTATATCTCATTGACTGAGACCCATGAAGTTGACCATTCTATAGCAGAGCAAGAGGATATGGCCTAGCTAAGTAGTTGTGAGGTGGACTTATGCATTTCAAAGTCCTTTAAGCATGGAAATGAAGCCACGCTCTCACCAAAGACTGTCTCTCTTTAGGAAAAGTGTAAAGCATGTTGGGGTGCGGTAGCCAGGTGGCATGAGTAGGTTTGCAGTGTTGCTGCCTAGACTGTCCTTTTTTGTGGCTAGTTGATTTGAGAGTAAACTGGTATAAACCTGGCCCCTGCTAAAGGCTGATAATTTTATTTTTTCAGAGGAATTTCATGTTGTTCTCAGAGGAAGTGGCTTCACACTGGGCAGAACACAAGATACTGTTACTTGCACCTACCATGTAAATGGCACAACCATTAGTAAGTATCACAGTCTAATGCATCCAGGATAAATCACCACAAGCTTCTGTCATATAAATTTATTTGTACTGTTGTGACTTTTCACGCACACTTCTCTATTTTACTCAAATCTAAAGGGGGGAGGGATGAAGTGAAACAATAAAAGAGGGAACTGGGATAGCTCAGAGGATTGGTAATGAGATATAAGTGCTTTTGCCTCTGTCAGTGATTTGAATCCAGTCCATGTTGGTATTAACTGTACACTCTTGTTAATGTTTGGCCATCCAGCAGCCTGTGTGAAAAGAGCTGGTGGTGTCCTAATGGGCAGGTGTCCACACAGGAAAAACATCACCAAAACTTGCACTAATTGGCAAATCTTTATTGGGTGACTCAGCAGAGAGGCCAAGGAATGAGCCCACATTCTCAGCCCAAATGGTGGTCGTTCCAGGTCACACCTGAGTTACAGGGCTGGCTTGTGGTGTGTCTGTCCATGTGTCTCCTGTTTGAGGGTATAGAAGCAAATCCAGTTCCATATAAAAACAATGTACATCCCTGCCTGGCAGAGGAACTGTTGGGATTCTGCTCGAGGAGGTGGCTAAGCTTCATGGATCATGCAGGAAGTGCGTGTCCCTTGTGGCACAAGGTCTGGCATAAAAGTATTAGCTTTATTATTATAACCACTAGTATAAAAGTGCTTATTCCACTTCAGGAAGCAGACTAAGCTGTACCAGAGTAAGGCACCTTTATACTGATGTAACAGTGTTCACACTAGGGGCTTTTACTGCTATAACTATTTTGATTATAAAAAAAAATCACACTCCAATTAAAATAATTATACTGGTAAAACTTAAGTGTAAAGCCCCCCCCCCCCCCAAAAAAAAGGCAACGAGAGAAGAAAAAGGTTTTTGCAAAATGTATTAGTGCATGAAAGTTTTAATGGATTATATGTCAGGATAGACACACATGGGTTATATAACAACTGTTTCACTGTTGATGATAACAGAGGTAGTATTAGTATTGTAGAACAAATATTATGCCCATGTGAGCGTACATAATAAGATTAACAGAATGGTATGATGATTATTTTAACATTGTTATAATTCATGTAAAGAATAACTGACATAAGTGACTTGTTGGAGCTCCGCTGCAACATTCTCAATAATTATACCAAATAATTAGATCTCTGCAGGAAAGTTCTGCTCAGCAATTTGAAAATGAACTCCATGCAGCCAGAGGGTGTGGATAGCAGTGGCTTAATGCACTAGTTTTACCTCTGGGATCTGTGTTTAAAAGATGATTGCAAATAACAGCAGCTTTCTGTGTGCCCTTTTCAGTTCCAAGGGAATAGTTTTGTACATTACAATTTTTGTTTTTATTAGTATTCATAACTGGCCAGATCCTACAGTGTTTAGTTCTTTCTTAGGCAAAACTTCAGTTGACTTCAGGGGATGTGGTGACTGAGTGAAGGACTGCAGGAGTTGGTCCATAGTCATGAAAGCTCTCAAAAAGTGAGAGAGTGCAGATTTTATCTCACACAGCTCTTAGAAACTTCACTTAAACAGATATCACAAAGGAAAGAGAATGTAAATTTTCAGGAAAACACTCAGAGCCTGATTCTTTGTTACCCTGCATCTGGTGTGGTCATTTGCACCCATGCAAAGGGAATGTAAAAGGCTACTATTTTGATTCAGTAGTGTTTTACTCCCACTTTGTACTGGTACAAATGACTATGCGTTGGGCCCTCCTAGTAACATTTGATATTTTTGGTGTTCAGGAACCAAAACGAATTGCTAATATATTTTGACTTAAGAAGTAAAAATCCTTAAAAAATAAACTGTGATTGCAAAATGAGTTGAGTAGGCACATAGAATAAAACACAAGGATTTTGAGTAGTTTCTAAGTAATTGGAGGGTTTCTAATTTATACACAATTTAAAATGCACTCATTTTCCTCAGATTCCTATCTTACTGTACACAAATGTGTTTCTATCACATTTGCTCCACTCTTCAGGATATGAGGTTCTGAGGTTGTGTTTGTTAAAGACATCACAGAACAGTTTATAAGAGTAAATATGCTAGCCCAGGTGGTCTGGCTAAAGTCACATTGGATAATTACATTCTGCCTCAATAAATTGTCCTTCAGTTTCAACTGAATATGACATTCTGACTTCCTGCCATAAACTTGTGCTCATTTGCTCTGACTGTATAAATAAGTTGCTGTAATCTATATTAGAAGTGGATACAATTCAAAAGAGGGTAGAGTAATCCTTGCACATGTTGGTACAGTGTTCTGGTAAAACTCAGTTATCTGTATGGCTTGGGAAACATTTGAAACATTTAGATCAATGTAGTGTCAGATGAACAAAACTTGCTTATTTATTCTTTATACACGTTTCAGATTTGGGAGAAATATGTGAAGTTTTCAGAAATGTGGCTAATTGGGATGTAGATGTTGATGTTTACATGTACACAGGCTGTCTAGTGGTTACGACTCCTTGGTTCGGTTCCCGGCTCTGTCACTGACTCATTCTGTGACCACTGGCAATGGACTTAGCCTCTGTGTACCTATTGAAAATGGCAATAATAATGCAGACTCTCCTCGCAGGAATGCTGAGAGGCTTATTTAATGTTTGTACAGTGCTTTGAGATCGTCTCATAGAAGTTAATAAAGTGCTGTTGTAAGTAGAGAACTGTAGTATGCGAGTAAGGAGATATTTCAGTGTTTCCTGCAAACCGCAGAGAGTTCGCCGTTTCCCATATTTTGGCCAATTTGCCATGAAGACTAATAGTTTTAGCATAATGCTGCCAACATGCTGTACCAGAAGTGCTACTGCTGCATGGCATCAGATGCTATGAGCTCTTCTAGAATTATGGACCAGTAACGTTAGGGGCCTGATTCTCTAACGCACTGCAGCTTGCAGGTCATTTACAATAGTGCAGAGTGGGTGCAAACCACTGCTAAAACAGAACGACAGAATAAAACGATACACCCCGTCTTTCCTGGTGTCAATGACAACTCAAGGCACAGGAGTGCTTGGTGTAGTGTGCTCTGTGATGCTGCCACGTTGTCAGGGGCAAGATAGTTTTATATTGGGGTGCAAGCAGAAGAGAATGACAAAACCCTAACAGGGCTGAAGATTGAGAAGGGGCTTTGAGCATGTGCAGCGAGAAAAGGAGGAAGACAGCCCCACCAATGGTACAGTGTGGGTTTCCTCCTCCTAGTAAAATCCCACTACTCATAAGCCTAATGAAAGGGGATGAGACTAGACACTAAAGTAAGTACTGATCAGTAGTACTTCTACCACTAGTAGTCGTGGTAGACTTGAGCCCTGTGGGTAGGACACAATCCCTCGCTTCCACCTGGGGTTTCCCTGTAGGACTGGCTTTGGGGCAAACAATCATTTTGTAGGTTTTTTTTGGTTTTTGATGTTAGGTTCGGCAGGTTTATTTTTTTAACATTTGTAAAGAATAATTAACAAATGCCAAAAATAACAGTGGAATAATAATGATAAAAGATATAAAATGTAACCTTCAGACAAAAAACATGGCCATGTGCTAATCCCACCTTGCAGCTAGCCCCAGGTCTGGGCTGACCAGTTGGTGCAAATTGTGCCATCTCCCATGACCTAGTAGAGGCCAGTGTATATGGGGATGGGTGGGACAATGGCCCTCCTCCTTGACCCTTCTCACGCCTTTTGGGATGCGTGGAAGGACTGCATATGTTCCCTGCTGCTGTGCTGGGGCTTCATGTGTCCTCCCACTTCCCTTTCACACCTGCAGACCAGCAGGGCATAGCCTGGCCCTATGGGAGTAAATCCCGAGCTATAGATAAAAATGCATACTTTGTAAAGCAGCCAAGCTTTGGAAACAGCTTTGGGATCCTTCAGAATGAGAAATGCTGCAGAATTGTAAATTCTCTTGTTATGTTGTTGTTACAATGGTCGTTGGCTAGCATGGATAGAAATTAGGAGTACAGGTCTGCTTACAAGAACCTTTCCTTCATCTTCTAATTACCAGGGACTGTGAATAGTCTCAAAAATACTTTATCTCAAAAGCTCCACTCCAAGAAGGTAATTGGACTGCACTAACACTCACACTTAACTTTAAGCAATTAATGGCACGCGCTTAAAGTTAAGCATGGGCATAATTGTTGTCCTGTGGATTTAAATACAAGTGCTTTCCTGAGTCGGGGAATACCTTACAACTCTTACAAGTCAGGGCAGCTTTGGATCAAACCAATTTCCAAAATTCTTTGAAGGAAACTAGGTTGCATCATGTTCAGACCTGTCCGCTTCCCATCTGACTACAGTGCATTATGTTGAGCTCATGTGATGCTTTCTTTTTCAGATGAAAAACCAGTAAGAGTGGAATCCAATTTTATGCTCTGTCCAGCACCCGTCCTACACAAAAGTGGCCAGTAAGTACTTTGTGAAAACATTGTTCTGGATCTTGTTTGAACTATATCCATTGATGCTGAATTTAATTGTGTGGGGTTTTAGCTTAAGGCAGTTCTCTTTTTTTTCCTAGCGTTATTTCCCTGGTGTATTTGCCAAGTTTGGAATGGGCTTTAAATAGTCATCTGTGTCCAAACCGATTTGGACAGTGCCTTAAAAATGAATATTCAGCCAGTTTATTAAATCTGGGAAAGGTCTGATGTATCATAAGTTTTATGCAGATTAGCAGCTGTTTAGTAGGACATAAGATGCTTTCTTCTGGATAATCTTTGGGCTCATTGTTAAACCTCTTACATTATTGCTGACACTTACAAGCTATTATTAAAATTATGTGTCAAGATATGTACCACTGTTCAACATGTAATGATAAAAGGAGGCACTAATTTAACAACTGCAGCAGTCTCTTAACAACATCATGGCTAAACTAGCCTTATTCTAGATGTCACTGGCTGTACATTATTTCTACAGCCTTGAGATCGCCACCTCTCAAATTCAGACATGCCCTAGGCTTTTAAGATCATTTCAGCTTAAATTTCATTTCTTGTGCTTGGGTTTCCTGTGTCATGCTACCATGCTCATCAGAAAACAGAGCTCTATGGAGATAATAATTAGCTGTCAGATCTTTACACTGTAAGAGTGGGAAGACTCTCAGACCATTAACTCTTTGAGGAGAACAACTACTGCAGTAGGCATGAGGAGTTTGGGAGGAGCTTTCTGTTACGAGGCCAGGAAGCAGCACAGCAGTTTACTGCCTTTAGAGGCTTCATAGGGTCTTAAGCATATGCTTAAATGTTTCCCTGAATCAGGATGTGTAAGGTGCTAGCTTATCCACAGCCTGTGAAGGATCTACTATCACACTCAGAATCCCTTTTTTAGCACAGTTTTACTTTGCAAGCACGAAAACACCCTGGGTTACAGTTCCCAGGGGATTTTTGCCTTTCCCAGTCCCTCCTCTTTCAGGACCTTTTGTAGAATTCTTCTGCGCTCTTTTAACTAAGCGCTGACCACCAGGTCTTTTCCTTAAAGACCTTTGTTTTCTGCAATGGTCCAGCTTTCCATTGCCTCCCTTACCTGTATATTGAATGGTGGCTTGGAGGAGAAAAATTGCAAATTAATAGATTAAAATACTTCTAGGTGATGAACTCTGGTGGAGGAGTGAGAGGGAGTGTGCATTATTTTATAATAATGGAGATATGTTCAGAACTAGATTTGAGGGAGAGGGGCTGAGCTGCTAATCCAGTTATGTCCTGATAACGTTTGCTTTTTCATTACTGTATATGGAGTTGATTTGTGCTATCCAAGAGGTCAGTTTGTTAGAGTTGTTCTGCTACCATATGGTGCCAGTGTAATTTCCATTGATTTCAGCGGAGTTATGCTGGCGTAGAACTGGAGTAATGCAGCAGGCCCTGACTATGCAGCCGTAGCAAAACGGCTCAGACAGATTTTTACCTCAGCTAAGATGAATTGACAACACATAGAGCTAGGAGAAGACCAATTTTATCATCTGGAAGGCATAAATTAACCAAGTTAAAATTACATCCCCTCCTCACTCAATCTGGGTTACACTGGCTTCAAACTGGAGTAATGCAGTGGTAACTCAGGGCCACAATGTAGCCTAAACACAGGAAATCCTGAACTTGTGACTAATCACCACCATACATAGTCCTAGCCAGAGACTATGCCAAACAAACATGAAATGCACAGAATATTTATTGATCTATATTAAAACACAGTGTAAAGTGTTTGAGCAGGGTGTATTTTTGTTGTTCAGAGAAGTACTTGTTGGTCTCTAAAATGTCACAGCAGAAGACAACATGCAATACTGTAATTGCAGTGCAAACAAAGTACCTAATTACAGGGCAGTTCTTTTGTGCAGTGTTCAGAGGAAATACAAGCTATACAGTAGATTAAAATACATACAGATTCTACATAATACCACTTTGGAAAAGTTATCTAGATATAACATGTACTTCCAAAACACTGCATGGATGAAAAAATCACAGATTTTGGCCTAAAGTTAAGAAATACATGGTAAATCAGACTGACAGCTATGAAAGAAATGTATATATTTGAACTCTTGACTTTCCGTTGGCACAGCTCAGACTGTTATGGGATACCTCCAAGTAATTTCTCATGTAGTGGATCTAATATTAGTTGCTAATGTAGCAGCAATCTGCATGCTGTCTTCTGGAGCTCTTTTTAATGGAATTAGAAATGTTACATAGATTAAGTACAACAAAATATCAGACTAAGTTAATTATGTAATTTATAAAGCAGTGAGTTGTTTCCTATGTGGATGGGGGAATTCATACATCTGGTAGTCTTTTCAGCTATTTGAGAAGTGCACAATTTTTAACTTTTGTAGCCTGATGAATTTGAAAACTTTTAAAAGTACAGCAGCATGGAGATTGAGAGATGTCATAATTCCTAAAACAAATTGGTGTGGTTTTACTGGATTAATGCCATAACATATTTCTGTTCTCTCTATATCTGGCTGCTGGCTCTCGTTTGTTAGATACCCACAAAATACTGCCTGTAGATTTATAGCATGGCATTTCTTACAAAGTGGTACATTTTTAGATACCAGCATGAAACAAGCTGATGTGGCAGTGTAGGCTGATGTGGCAGTGTAGTCATGCAGCTTGCTGTGTATAAAATACCTCTTCATCGCAATGCTGATGGTATGCAGAAAGACGGGTACCCAAATTAATTTTTTTTGTAGGCTTGCTAAGAGAAGAAATCACTTGGGGTTTTTATATCTGTAAATTCTAAGCATTGTGTTATGCGTAACTAAGAGCTCAGGGTGAAAGTCACACTGTGCAGAAGGCATGAGACCTGTGCACCACTTAAGTCTCACTTAAACCATCAACACAGGGCTAAATTGGGACTTAATTTCACTGAGCATGAAATTCACCACTGAGCAGAGGTCAGCAGAATAGCTATGAGTTTTACAGGAGTGTTTCTATTTGATGATTCTTGTTTCTTTTTAATTGAAAAGTGAAGTGAATTGAAAACAAAAATTGATCAATGACTCAAATCAGTTATAGAATCTACATTTAGGGTCAAGCTTGTCCTGGTGTAAACTAGAGGAGTTGCACCATTCAACCCAGATTCACCAAAGCTGGCACAAGGAGGTGTACATTGCTATTTGCCCTCCCTTGAATTTTCTGTTCATAAGGGACAGTTTTAATTCCTGATGAGTACTCCATAAGAGCCTGTCAAGTGGAGTTCACTGAACACGCTCGGTCCCCTCTATGCTTCCCTCTCAGCCATCCTTATCCATGTTTGGCACTGTGCTGGTCCCTAGTGGGCCTCCTGGTAGACATGGAGGCTTCATTCACTTTATGACACAGAATTTTTGCTTTCCCCTTGCAGATTTGTGGCTCTCAGGGACGCGTGCTTGGGTTTATGTCAGCTGCCGCTCATATAAGCTCTGGCTGCTTTTGACCAAATGTCTGACCTTTAGAGTTTTTTTTAAAAAAATGACAACCAAAAATTACATTTTGAAATAAAATATTTGAAAACCATCTCTTCTTTTTTTAACTGCCAAAACCTGAACTTAGTTCTCACTGATTCTCCTAGAGCTGCAGAAGATCATAAGCAGCTAAATGCAGAGCAGCAGAGATTTCCCTTTCCTTCCTTGTAGATATTTCTGATGTCATCAATCCTTGCAGAGAAAGCACAGAGTCCTTGACTCAACATCTAGAAGGCTTGTGTAGGAGAACTGATGTCTGTTTCCAAATAAACTATTGTTATTAATGTCCCTTTTATTCTACTCCTTTAATACGCAGTTTTTCAACTATATTTTTAGTTTTATCCAGCACAAAGGCTTCCCACTCTTTGAAGTCCGTGGCATCATTCCCATTGACTTCAATGGGACCAGAAACAGGACTGTATTCTTCTACCTTTTTAGCATCTTAAGCAGTTTTTGAATTGGTCTAAACTCAGTTTCTGCATTTCAGCTGATGTGTATACAGAGTAGATGGCAATAATGTGATCAAATAACTTCTAAATTGAAGCAGTGCTTCCAGACAGTACCATTTTTTATTGAAATTAAACAATCTGAATAAATATCTGTAGACATAAAAGTTCAATTTCCTGGTTTACATGAGTTGTATATATTCTGGTTTCTCACTGAAAGATTACAGAAATAGATTTTAGATGTATGAGCTCTCAAGGCTGAAATCCTGCTTGGGAGTCTCATGCAGGCGTTGCTGTAAATAGAGCAAGCAGGATTTGGCCTGTGCAATCACATCCAAGCTTTTGTTTAAACGGAAGTAATTGACAAGTTGTAGAGTAATCATTGCAATCAAAATAGTCTGCCAAAGAAGGGCTTCCCATAATGCAGCTGCAACGTTATTGGCATGCTTCCAGAACGGATATTATATTTTACATAGACTGCATTTAAACTGACGCAAAGTGTTTGTACTTAGCTCACTCTATCAAGAGAAGTAAGAATTTAGGTCCCAACTCAGCAAGATACTTAAGCATGTGCCTAAATTTAAACACATTCAGTAGTCCTATTGAAGGCATGATGTTGCTCACACGCTTAAAATTGGGCATGTGCTTAAGTACCTTGCTGAATATGTGAGAGAGAGAAAGAGACAGAATGTGTGTAGTAGTGACAAAAATAAAAGGGATTTCTGAAAGGCCTGGTCTTATTTAAAAATCTCATTAATGATCTTGAATAGGAGCTTATTAATGTAATTCTCAAATGACTTTTTTTTGTATATTAAGACAGAAAAATAATAGAGTGGCACTTAAAGACTTTAGAAACAGTAGTAAAAATAAGAAAACAAAATTCAACTTGGGAAATGCAAGCTAATGTGCCTGGGATGAGATAACATACTGTTCAGATGTTCAGTTGGCTGGAGAAACCTAAAAAGCAGTAATATTGAAGAGACTTAGAATAATGGAGGATGGCAAATTATATCTGAATTACAGGGCAACCATAAATGTCAATGCCATTTTGAGCTGCATGCCCAGAGATGCATCATATTATGGAGAATTGAAATAGTAATTCCTTTTCATACAGGCCTACACCTGGAGATAGTGTATTCAGTTGTGGGAGCTTCATTATTAGAAAGCTACTGTCAGACTAGATGTATTTCAGGAAAGAGGAAAGGGATTCACCTGTGAAGACAAGGATGTAACTAGCAGTAACGGGATAAAATTAAGAAAGAAAGGTTTACGATGAATATAAGCACAAATTTGCTGGCAATCAGAGCTATAAGACTGTCATTGCTGAAGGGAAGTGGTGGAAGCTCCATATCTTGGGACAAAACACTAGTAAATGTACAGAAGGGAAAAAACTTGAGTTTTCAGGGATATACTTTGGCTGATGTACTAGATGATTTCCATCTTTAAATTATTTGGGCCAGGTTCTGCCACCTGAGTTTCCTTTACTCAGCATATTCCCATTGATTTCAATGGGATTTCTTGTGCAGTTAAGGTACTGTTCAGCATAAGTAAAAGTGGCAGAATAGGTCCTCCTCGCTTTTATGAACAAAGCGGAGCACCAAAAAGTAATAGAATATTCAGAAGTAGACGGAGTTATCTGAGTGTGGGGCAGCCTTAGTACTCTTGCTCCCCTGGGCTCATAGAGATTTAGGGTAGGCCTACACTGCAGAGTGAAGTCGATTTACTTTAAATCGACTTTCCACCTGCTGAATTGTAGAAGGCGCAGGAGTGTGATCGCACCACACTCCTTGTATCGGGCTCTTATGTCCCCACTCGCCACGCTTGGGTCAACATTCAAAGCAGTGCACCGTGGGTAGCTATCTCACAGTGCAACTAGCCCACAGAAGCTTTTGGGAAGCTTGTCATCCTCCCATGATGCAGCGTGCTTTCTCACCCTCCCTTGTCCCAAACAAACTGCAAATGCTTTTTCGTGCCGTTTTTCTATGCCGCATGCATGCTGTTGCTGAAGCGGCATGGAGTGCACTCAACTCTGCACTATCGTTGTGAGCATCACAAATACCTCACAGCTTATCCTGCAGTATTTTGAAAGGTCAGACAGGAGCCGCAGCACGGAAAATAGCAATGTTATGGAGGCCGCCCTGCAACAAGCTGTAGAGCAAAACAATTCCCGTTTGCTCTAGGCTATCACGCATCATCTTCAGTCACTGGAGCACTGGTTCTGGTCCCTGAAAACAAGCACAGATTGGTTGGATCGCATTGTTATGAAGGTGTGGGCTGCAGAACTTTCATATGTGAAAGGCAACTTTCTTTTAACTTTGTGTGGAGCTGTCCCCAACCCTGAAATGCGTGAAAACTCACTTGAGACCAGCTCTGACAGTGGAGAAGCGAGTGGCCATCACTCTGTGGAAGCTGGCAACCCCAGAGTGTTACAGGTCAGTTGGAATCAGTTCGGGGTTGGTAAATCCACTGTTGGAGCTGCTGTGGTGCAAGTGTGCAGGGCCATTAATAGACTTCTGCTGAGAAGGGTAGTGACTTTGGGAAATGTGCAGGACATAGTGGACGGGTTTGCCACAGTGGGGCTCCCAAACTGTTGGGAGGCAGTAGATGGAACACACATCCCTATCATAGCACCTTGCCACAGAGTACATAAACCATAAAGGATATTTCTCAATGGTGTTGCAGGCCCTTGTGGATCACAAGGGACATTTCACCGACATCATGTGGGATGGTCTGGAAAGGTGCATGACACATGCATCTTTAGGAACTCTGTTCTGTTCAATAAGATGCAGGCGGGCCCTTTCTTCCCTGACCAAAAAATAAATATTGGGGATGTTGAAATGCCAATACTAATCCTGGGGGATCCTGCCTACCTCTTGCTTCCTTGGCTAATGAAGACCTACAGTGGGCACCTGGACAGGGAGAGGGAGTGTTTCAATAACAGGCTCAGCAAGTGCAGAATGGTGTGGAATGTGCATTTGGGCATTTAAAGGCCAGATGGAGATGTCTGCTCACTAGGTTTGACATTAATGAAAAGAATGCCCATCAGTTGTATCTATGTGAGCCATAATTTGTGTGAAACAAAGGGTGAAAAGTTTCCCCAGGGTTGGGCTGTGGAGGCTGGTGGGCTGGCCACAAATTTTGAGTTGCCAGTTTCCAGTGCTATGCTCAGAGCCCACCATGGAGCACTTTGCCTACGGGAAGCATTGAAAAATTGGTTCTGCAATGAACCGCAGTAATATGTGTCTCTGCTGTGCCTTTCTCTTACCCATTCCCCACCCTTGCACCAGTGGCCCCCTCCCTTCTTTCCCCGCCCAAACTACGAATGAATAAAGACAGATGTTTTTTAAAGCTGCAAATTTTTATTTGTGACCTGTTTCAGTGGGGGGAAAGGAGGATAAGTTAACTTTGTAAAGCTGTTGGGAGTGGGGAACGATGACAAAGCGGTAGGCAGTGGAGCATTTTGGAGGGGCTGCAGAGGGAGTCTGTCCTGCTTCTGCTCTTCCTGGAGCTCTACCAGATACTTCAGCATGTCGGACTGATCCCTCATAATATGCAACAACTCCTGTTGCATATCACATTCCTGCTCCTGTGCTGATCTTCTGTGTTCCATGTCCATGTCTAGGACATCCTCCAGTATCTGAGCTCTGTGTCAGCAGCCGTGGAGGCGTTCATTAGTTTGCTGAACATGTCATCCCCACGTTTCTTTTTTCTGCTTCCTAATCTGGGAAAGTCTTTCAGCAGGAGTTCTGAAAAGGGAGCTGAGGGCCAAAGTGTCGACTGTATGTCAAGCAAAGACAAGGTTGCCATTGTTAGCTGACCAAAGTAGTAAAAGAAATGTTACAGTGTAAAAAGAATTCCCCTTCTTGTTCACAAGGCAAAGCCACACCCGCATTCCAATCTGTACATAGCGGACACGTTGGAGTGGTGTTCCAGACATGGTAAGCAAGGGACCCTTGCATCAGTTATGGAGAGGCTTCATTAGCACTAATATCTACAATCCACACTTGAGCAAGGAGAGAGATCACCAGGCTCCCCTATAACATACCAAGGACTGGTTTGGGAGGAGGTGGGCAAAAAAGATTAGAGAATGTTGCAGGTGAAGTGTAGCAACAGAAAACATAGGGCAACCAGTGTCCCGACTCATAACGTCCATATCAACAATACCAGTACCAGGAATTGTCTTGGGGGGTGCCCAGGGACACCAGCCACGGCAGAGGAATAACACGGAGTGACTCTATTGGTTGGGTATTTTAAACTTGCGCCATCTTCCCTAGGTGACCATGGGTGATATCAGTCTCCTGAGGGTAACACAGGTGGAAAGGGAAGATTTGCTGCAAGCATCGGGGTACAGGCCTGGCCTTTATGCTGCTATGCTGTGTTCCGTGATGATGCCTGCTCATGTAATAGCAGAGTGGCAGGGTAAAATCTCCTTCCCTGCTGGAAGAGATAAGGCTGCCCTCCCCGGAAACCTTCTGCAAAAGATTACAGATTACCTACATGAGAGTTTCTTTGAAGTATCCACAGAGGATTCTCAGCGCATACCTCTGCACATAAATAGTCTGTTCCAGGAGTAACCCTCCACTGAAATATGCCAAAACCTAGGAAGCCCATCCCGTCAAGAATACAAACTACTTCTAAGAAGCTGGCCTGGGGACATAACTGCAAAAATTAGATTTGCCACACACACTCACCATATGTGCCTTCCTCGGCTGTCCTGTGTGTGGCAGGGCTGCTCTGGGGTAACGAACAGGTCCCAGCTCTCAGGGAGAATGGATACCCCACTCTCCTGCACCCTGCTCTCCTCATCCTTATCCTTCTTGTCCACAGAGTCCTTCTCATTGGTTCTGGACTGGGATTCTGGAGAGGTATCAATGCTGCGTGGTGGCCCAGTGTGGGGTCACCGCTGAGAATCACATGCAGCTCATTGTAAAAGCGGCATGTTTTGGGCGACAAGCCAGAATGGCTGGTAGCTTCCCTAGCTTTCTGATAAGCCTGCTTCAGCTCTTTGACCTTAACGCGGCACTGCTGCGTCTCCATGTTGTGCCCCTTCTCCAACATGCTGTGAGATGTCTTCTTGTGTATATCTAAATTTCTTTTGCTGCCTCAGAGCTGAGCCAGAACAGACTCTTTGCCCCACAGACTGATGAGATCCAAGACCTCTGGTCGACTCCATGCTGGAGCGTGTTTGGGTTGTGCAGTCCCCATGAGCAGTTCAGCTACAAAGTTCTCTCCATGCTGTCGAAAACAGAAATGGTCATTCAGAATTTCCTTGGGCTTGAGGAGAGGAGCTATTTCCTGTTTACGTGGTTACATTATAGCAAAGTGTGAATGTCCAGATCATTCACAACAGAGCATTATGGGATACCTCCCAGAGGCCAATGGCATCAATTTATGTTGCACTCTGCCTACACTGACGCAAATGTGACCCATGGAATTCAACTTCAGTGCTACACCATTTGCGGAGTTGGTTTTATTAGGTTGACTTTTAACAATGGTTTAGATCGGCGGAACTTTCTTGCCAGTGGAGACGCAAGCTTTAGGGGGTTGACGTAAGTGGCATTACATCGACCTCCATTGCCAATGTAGACCAGGCTTCTGTCACAATGCAAAGATAATGTGCTCTGACTGTGCTACGCCTACTGCATGTTGTGGTTGTAATGACCTTACTTGTTCTGTCTTCAAGTGATGTTGGCTTCATATTTACAGTATGTCACTTACTGTCCAAAATGAATTGCTGAGGTGGTCTAAGACAAAGGGTGAAGAAAATCCAATTTAGATGTTGTTTTGGTGGGGTAGAAAGGTAAAAGTTCTACTGTAGGTATACCCAAAATTATACTTCCGTTTCAGTTTTGGAACATCTTTCTTACATTCCAGTCCTTAGTCCACAAAATACATACACATATATGCATAGAATACTAGAGTTGGAAGGGACCTCGGGAGGTCATCTAGTCCAACCCCCTGCTCAAAGCAGGACTAACATAAGCTAAATCATCCCAGCCAGGGCTTTGTCAAGCCTCATCTTAAAAACCTCAGTAATATCCCAAGCAGATGACTGTGGGCATTATA
>ML675617.1:19663612-19692641 GCA_007922155.1 Mesoclemmys tuberculata | reverse complement strand
CAGGACCAACCCCAACTAAATCATCCCAGCCAGGGCTTTGTCAAGCCGCATCTCAAAAACCTCTAAGGATGGAGATTCCACCACCTCCCTAGGTATCCCATTCCAGTGCTTCACCCCCCTCCTAGTGAAAAACTTTTTCCTAATATACAACCTAGACCTTCCCCACTGCAACTTCAGACTACTGCTCCTTGTTCTGTCCTGTACTACCATTGAGAACAGCCTAGCTTCATCCTCCCTGGAACCTCCTTTCAGATAGTTAAAGGCTGCTATCAAATCCTCACCTCATTCTTCTCTTTTGCAGACTAAACAAGCCTAGTTTTCTCAGTCTCTCTTCATAAGTCTTGTGCTCCAACCCCCTAATCATATTTGTTTCCCTCTGCTGGACTCTCTCCAACTTCTCCACATCCTTTTTGTAGTTGGAGGCCCAAAACTGGACACACTATTCCAAATGCACCTCACCAGTGCCTAATAGAGGGGAATAATCACTTCTTGCGATCTGCTGGCAATGCTCTTACTAATGCAGCCCAATATGCTATGAGCCTTCTTGGCAACCAGGGCACACTGCTGATTCATATCCAGCTTCTTATCCACTGTAATCCCCAGGTCCTTTTCTTCAGTACTGCTGCAGTCTCCAGTCTGTATCTGTGCATGGGATTCTTCCGTCCTCAGTGCAGGACTCTGCATTTGTCATTGTAGAACCGCATCAGGTTTCTTTTGTCCCAGTCCTCCAAGTTGTCTAGGTATCTACCACTCCCCCTAGCTTAGGATCATCTGCAAACTTTCTGAGGATGAAATCCTCCAGATCATTAATGAAGATGTTGAACAAAACCGGCCCCAGGACCGACCCCTGGGGCACTCTGCTTGTGACTGGCTGCCAGCTAGACATGGAGTCATTGATCACTATCCATTGAGCCTGATGATCCAGCCAGCTCTCTAACCATTTTATAGTCCATTCATCCAGCCCATGCTTCTTTGCAGGAGAGTGAGGCTTTAAATTGTTACAGCTCATGAGTTCGTTTTTAATATATAATGAACAGTTTTGAAGATAATTGGAAGGAACAGAAATAGTATAGTTTTTGTGGTAAATAATTTTAAAGATATTTTGTAGACATCTACCCCAATAGTTAGAGAAAATGAGACAAATTATCAATTAAATAATGTAAAACACAGGAGGTCACTTAAATATTGCTTGTGTTCTTTTAAAAAAACCTTTTACAATAGTTAATTGTCCCGAAAGGGTAACAAACATAGTGGAAAATGATCCCACATGCTGCTAAGATTTCATGAAGCAACTAATGCTGAGCGCTTGGCTTGATATTTTCAAATTGCAAGTACCAATTCTGAACATGCTTTTAGTTGGATATTAACCAGACTCCTGACAAGAGGAGCTTGTGTTACTGGAATCTTTGTTCTTCCTGTTCACAACAAGTGAGTCATTTGTTTTTCACTCAGTGGTGAATGCTATGGAAGCTCAGAAGGATCAATGAAACAAAAACAGCATTGTGTGGCTCTTATATTATCATTCCTCAGATTCTTAATTGTAATGTTTCTTTCTTTTGGGCCATCACTCTTCCTTCCCTTGACCATTTCTTTGTAATTCAGTTATGTGTCTCATGTAAAAATAATGGAAAAGAGTAAGAACGTTTTTTGGTTAAAAATTCAGACAAAAAGCCTGTATGTTAGTAGTTGTAAAGAGAGGATTTGAGAACGTAGCCTAATTAGGACTTCAAAATCTGATTTTTTTTCTTTATTCTCAGATTTTATTTCTTTATTCTTGTAATTCTTACAAATTTCTCAAACTGTTTTCCTGGATGAAAAACTAATATTCTACTGGTATTTTCCCTTGAGAAATCTAATAATTTCTCCTAACATCTGTTGAACTTATTAGGAAATAAGTCCTATATAATCTTTTAGGTCTTTGCTGGTTAAGGGTCTTCTTGCTTTTTCTCTTTTTTGAGGTTCCTACCTTTCTCCTGATCTTTCTCTTCTCCTTTATAAACAGTTGGTTCTCAAACCTGGACTGAGTCACTCATTTTCTGTTCTGCTTTTTGGTGGCATGTGGCAACACCGAATTGCAGGCATATGTGTTTTCTCACCCTGTGGCTGTAGTGGAAGCCTGTGGCAGTTTGCTATTTGCAACCCTGAAGCACAGATTTAAGAAAGAATTAACTGCTCTGAGCAAAAGGTTTTACTGACTTTTTGCTTTGGGTCACCTATGCATGAGGCCCTTAATTTCTGGGTTTTTATTTTGTTTAAAATTTCCCTAGAGTTTATCAGTGTTAATTACAAAAAATAAAAAATAGGTGAAAATGAGTGTAAAAAAATTAACTTTGCAGTTTTTTGGATAAATATTGAGGTTAATATTCAGGGACAGGAGGACAGAAAAAAACAAATAGAGAAGAATAAAACTATTGAAAGTAAAAGCAGTTTTATGCTGTGGTTTATTTTTTATTTTCTTTTTAAAACAGTTTACTGTTCTTATGCTTGATATAAGGGGTTTCAGTACAAATTCCAAAAGACCTGAGTTCTGCAAGCTCACAGCAGTTTTTTCAAAGTGTCTCTTACAAGGCTTGCTTGCTCTCCTGCAGTCCTGGATGTAGCGGAATTTAGAAAATAGTCTTTCCACATTTGCTGAGCCAACTGGGACACTGAGGATGAAGGAAGCAGAACAATTCATAAATATATCTACCTAATGCATTTTAGTGGTCCAAAACTTGGGTGAAAATTGGCTTAAAAAATGAGTAATAGCTTTTGTAAAACATGGGAATGTTTTGATAAAAATCGGTAAAAACTGAAACTGAAGGGCTTTGCCTATGTAGCAATTTTAAAAAAATGCAAATTTAATAATTATGACAGGAGCCAAATTAATACACCAAGTTATTAATATTATTTATCATTTGGTATTAACTGAACCTCTGGACACCTCAACTTAGTTTGGGGGGCTCCATTGTGCTGGGCACTGTGCAAACAGAGTGGAGACAGCCACTGCCTTGAAGAGCTGACAATCTAAGTTGTCAGGAGAGAAGGGTGGGGGAAGGGAAGTCCCCATTTTACAGATGGAGAATTCAGACATGGAGAGATTTTAAATGATTCTCCCAAGGTCACACAAGAACATGTACAGAACAATTACAGCTCTGCAGTAGTCACTGATGCCAGCCACTAGTGCCAGCCCTATAATGCATCAAACTTTGAACCAGGGGAGTTGAGTTAGGGGTGAGGGAGAGGGTCTTTTAACCTCCATGATCATTCAGTCTTCAGCTCTCTGGCATGGAGAATTGTGTGTTTTTGTGGGGGTGAATGTGTATGCTGGATCACTAAGGGTATGTTGACACTGCATTAAAAACCCACAGCTGGCTCATGGGACTCAGGTTAAGGGGCTGTTTAATTGCAATGTAGATGTTCCAAATTGGTCTGGAGTCTGGGGTCGAGGATCCTATGAGGTGGAAGGGTCCCAGTGCTTGAGTCCGAACATCCACACCCAAGTCAGCTGGCATGGGTCAGCCATGGGTGTCAGCTTGCAGTATATACATACTCTCAGAGCTGGGTTGAGAATGTAGTTAAGCAGTGGAATAGGCTTCCAAAGGAGATTGTAGTGGTTCCCGTCATTGGAGGTTTTTAAGAACAGGATAGACAAGCGCCTGTGAGAGATGGTCTCGATTTACTTGGTTCTGCTTCAGTGCAAGGGGCTCGATTAGTTGACTGTTCAAGATCCCTTCAAGGCCTACATTTCTATGATTGTATGATCAACTTTTTCACAAAGGCCACCGAATGGCCATTAGATGGCAATGACTTCCCCCGCTATTGAGCTGGGCAGGATTTAAATAGGTGACGGAGAGTTAAAAAGCTCTGTGTCCCATTTTCAGTCTCTTAAGCTGTCCAGTTCCTGCCTTTGAACCACTTAGTGCCTCATCTTCTTCCCTGTTCCTTCTACTGCGTTGTTTTATACCATTCTTCAAGAAGTCCGGTAGATTTGAATGAGTGTGAAATCCATATCCGTGGACTGGAATGTAGGTAGCAGTACACACATCCACGCTCATGCCCCAGCAAAGGAAAGCATCCCTTTACAGGAAGGGTGCTGCAGTTCTATTGAAATCAATGGGAAGCTTTTCTGAATTGGGGCCTGAGGAAGACTGACTTGTAGCAGCTTCTCACTTTATCTGGCCCAAGGAATGCAATGATCAAGGTGATTTCTGAAGTTGGGGATTTCTGTGAGACTCTAAGGCCCAGATCCTATTTATGTGCCTTACTCCCATTGACACCAATGAAAGTTAGACCCACTCTGAGGATTTAGGCCCAGGATCTGTCCTGACACTATTCTATCCTCTATGGTCACGACTTCATTTTTAATTGAAATCAGTTGAAATAACATACTGTGAGAGTCTACTTAAAATGAATTTATTTATTGCCATTTATAATACCCAGTCTGCTACATTTACTGCCTTTGACATGATTCAAAGAAACAATGCAAGAAAAACAAAACCAGCTGGAAAACTCCAGCAGGATTCCACCCCAAACCCAATTCAGTAACTGGGGCTGTCTGCACCATACCTCCATGTCCAATAAAGGAGCATTCAATAAATGGAAGCATACAACTCTCACCCCACTGCTACTTCGTGCTTCCCTTGCTTTGTATAGTACCTTGAAGCCTACGAATGACAAAATTCTAGCTAAAAGCTAAGTATTGGTATTTTGAGCTCTGCTTTCTGATTTTGAAATCTAGTCTTGATTGGCATGCAGCACCAGATTTAAGAGGAAGTGGAAGAAAATGTGTGTTGCAAAGCCAGACACAGCTGAGATGTATGCACTGAGGTACTTGGTACGGTAACTAATCAAATCTGATTTGCAGACCACTGTCCTCATTGTCCAGCTATGCTGGAAGAAGGACAGGAGACTGGATGGTTTAATTAGACTGTGGCTTTATTCCTAAAGGTCTGGGAGTACCTGGCAGATAAACCTATGCAGCTGAGGTAATTTCATAATCATTTACATATACCCGGGGGACTGTTGGCAGCTCTCCCCTCTTCCTCGTTCTGGTCCCCAGCCAGCGCACGGCTGGGGTCTTGGCACCCCTTACGTTGAACGAGAGTTAAAGGAGAAGGACTATGAAAGGAAGAGGGGAGTTGACTCCCTGCCATATCAGTCATAGGAGGCTCCCCTTTGCCCCCGTTTCTGCTCATTTAAAGAATACCTCCTTGAAATCCTTTCCCAATCCATTCTCTCTGGTCACCATCTCATTCTCGATGGAGTACCTGTACTGGACAGCTGCTCCAATCTTACATAATGAGTTGTGACATCATAACCTATCCCCCCTTTTGTTTTTTGCCCCCCACTAAGCCCCAACCCATTGTGGGGAAGGTGAAAAAACCCTACCTCTTGATGAGGGAAAAAATTCTTTCCCTGCCCAGAAAAGGAGTAGCTAGCATAATGGCCACAGTGGAGCATGCTGGAACCCAGTATTTCATCTATTTCCATGGGGGGGAGGAGAGAGGGAGCACGAGGAGAGATGGGTGTTGCCCAGCCTGGTCCAGGTGAAAAAAAAAGTGCTTTTACTTCACAGATATGGGCATAAATAGTTCCCTTCTCTTCCTGTCAACTGGGAGGGAGATAGGTCAGTGTCCCCACTGGTATGGAGCTGCCTCCATGTAGCAGGTAACCCTCCGGCTTTCTAGTCCTTCAAGGGGAACACACCTTTTCTGGGGCCAAGGGATCCACATGTTTAATGTGTGGTGAGGTCATTCACAGTCAGCCGAAAGGCGTTGCATAAAATAGCTGGCAGGGATAGTTGCTGCGGAGGGATACGTGCTTCTCTTTTCCATCCACTTGGATCCCTCTTGGAAATGAAGCATGTCATCTCTGTGCCCCATTCCTGTTTCAGTGACATCAGTCTGGGGGCCAGAATTTTAAAATTGCTTCTGAATTTAATATCCTGCATAACAACAGCATGTTACATTGGCCAGTAACATTTTTTTTGAAGTTCATTAGACAGGCAGACTGCCATGGTAGTGCTTATATCTTCTGGGAACCAGAGCAATCATCCTTTATAAAGTTTCTGGCTTGGCTCTGCTATGTTAAACTTTACCTCCCAATTACTTCAGATTACTCGAGTAGTAGACACTTTAACAAATACCTGTAGATGTAAACCTTCCTTTTCTTCCCCCACATATAAGTGTATTATTTAAGATGTAGTTATAGCCATGTTGGTCCCAGGATATTAGAGACAGTGTGCGATGCAATATCTTATACTGGACAAAGAGAGAATCTTTCAATCTTACAGAGAACTCTTTCTCAGGTCTGGGATAGGTACTTGGTGTCTGTATTATTTAAAGCATTAGAGAGACTGCTTCTTTTGTGTCCTTAAAAAGTCACATAGTTTATTGCTGTTTTCATGGGATGTTAACATATGGTAACCATTTTATATTTGCAAATATTCAATATATCATCATCATTTACTGTTGCTACTTTGCATGGTGGTTTTGCTTTGTTTTGCTTATTTTTTTTCCTGTGGGTGATAAGACCTCCTATGAAAACTGATTAAAGTAAAAGAAAAAAAAAAGTGCTGCCACGTAAGGTGACTGATGTTTAATATGTTTGCCTAATTAACTTTTGGCTAAGGATTCTAACCCATTAAATAGCTAGTTAGTATATGTTTCAAATAAACACATCTGGTCCTGCAATGAGTGAAGGTTCTGCCTGTGTATGGGTGACAGATGTGACGATCATTTCCCCAGTTCTGTTTTAAATAATTAACACCACACTGGTGAAGTAGCCCTAGACAGACCGCCTCGAAGCCAGCTGTTTAGTCTCAGAGCTGTATATATGGACATGTGCCTCATCTCATTAGTCTGTTCTGTCTATTTCATTCCCTCCTCTTTGGCATTTCAACAAACATGCTTAGTCCTAAGAAACATTTTTTTTTAAAGTCTTTGGATTCTTGGTTTTTGGTCTTAAAGGCAGCAGGGAAGGAGGGAATGTATATCAGGACGCACATGGGGATGATAGGCCAGGACTCACAAGCTTTGGAGATTGATTTCTTATACCAAACAAAGGGCATTTGAATTAGTCCCACCCAGGTGTTTCGTTATTTGGAGTTGCTGACATGGGTTTGGAAATAACCTTCTTTGAAAGACACAATGTCTTGTTTGATGTATGGCTTCTGAGCCTGGAACAGCTGGAAATCTTATCAATTGCAGCAAAGAGAAAAACTAACATTAGCTATATACATGCGGGATTGGTCTTCCCAAGTCAAATGTTCTTTCATTTTTCATATGTCCATTTTGGTGGTGGTTTTTCAGTAAAGGGCAGGAAGGAAAAAGGTCACTTGCTGGTCTATTTTATTTATTTATTTATATATTTTGGAACAAGGTAATTTGCACAAAAATTACTTATTAAGGTGGAATTTAAACTCATGTTATCCAAAGGGCATGGTAAGATTTATTCTTACTTTCAGGGGTCCATGAACCCTGATCATTCCATGGCCATATTGAGATGGTTAACATGCAGCTGTCATTAGTTCTAGTGATATGGGCTCAGTGTATGACCTTTGTTTTATAAGACATCAACAATAGCACAGCTGCCCCTGCATAGCTGAGATCTCAAACCTGCAATTTGGCAAGAAGAACAGAACAAATTGGATAAATATACATAAACACATTGTGAAAGAAGGGAAAACAGAACAGAATGAACCAGTGCATTATTCTACAACTTGTTTGATAGGGATGCTTTAAGTAGGCATATGGTATAGTTAAATGTGCTTTCAAAAACATTGGCCTGATTCTTCAAGAAAATATGTAATAAATATCTAAATAAAAAGAGAGCTGATACAATATCATTAGTTCTCTTGAAGGAAGCATAGGAATGTTTTTGGACGTGTGTGTATGTGGGGGGGGGAAGTCCCACAGAAAGTGTATTAACTTAGTTTTAAGGTGTCACAGTTGTTTTCTCACAACATTGTAAGCATTAAAAAAGCAAGCAAATAATAAATTAAGGCAATAGTCACATTCAACATGATATCTATTTCCAAGAGTTAGTAGCTCATTGTTATCATAATGCTCGACCACAGTCAACTTAAAACCATCTTTAACCTACGCACTTTTTCAATTCAATCAGTGCACACATTGAAGAACTGAAAATTGCACTGCAATGCACTTCCTTAATTTTGACCTTCTAATGCTACATTATTTTGTAACTTGATGACAATTGTAAGTTAAAGTTAGTCTTCCTATTTTCAGCATTCCAGATGTATTCCAGAGAATTCAAAGTAGATTACATACTCAACCTTTTTTAGCTTATTAAAAAGTATTAATATATATTTAAATTGTGATGCTTAAACGATCAGTCAGCTGTACATCACACAATACTTCACAAACCTATACCAGTATACTATTCAAATTTAATATATATACATATATAAATATAAATAATGTCATATGCATTACTAAACAGAGAATTATGGATCAAATTCTCTGCTGGTGTAAATGGGTACCACTCATTTATTGCTGCACCAGTTAACATCACAGAGCATTTCATCCTGGCCATTAAGAGATTGGAGTTCAGATTCTGTGTTTATTTTAGCTTCTTCTTCTTTTTTTTTTTTTAATTAAATGTAACATAAACAAAGTCAGCATGTAAGGCTGGAGATAATTAGTGTTCTTTAATAAGATTATTTCTGGAGTAACCATTTAAAATGACAATATTCTGACTATCCCCCAGTGCTTTGCCTTGTTGCAAAAATGAGCATTGTGAAGAGCAGACGCCAAATGTGAAAGATGAACCTCCAGGAGTAAACAAGATAGGAGGTTGGATGGAATCTGTAGTTTTGGTTCCAGGACCTTTTTGAGTCCTATAGGAGCAAATGATTGAGTACACTACCTGGGAAGTGCTGAACATCCTCTTTTTTTGAACTAACCAACTCCCACTTACCGCTTTGCTGGTGTTAATTAGGTGTTAATATAGCCTAAGTGTTTTGTACTTTCTGAGTCCAGGTTTGCCAACAGACCAAAATCCCTCATTAACTTTAGTGGGAGCTGTTGAGTGCACAGCACTTTTTAAAATCCGGTCACTCATATGCCCAGACCGAGTTTAGGCACCCATTTGCGAAAATCTTGTCCCCAGTCTTTAACCCAGATTGACCCCATATATTGGCAGATATTACCCAACACCTGCCCAATCACCTTTCCCATAGAATGGAGGATGAATACAAATTGATGATTGGTAAGATTGTCAAGTCAAGACATGGTTTCTTGAGCTAAGGCCTAACAGGTGCATCCTTAAGGAAAGCAGGCACCCTGCTGTCCTTAAGGGAGGGGTCAACAGCCTCTTCTAAAACTAGATCCAGCACTTCCCCTCTGAACCTCACCATCTGTGAAGTATGTGGACCAAGTTTGGGTTGTAGTCTGGAGATTTTCCTTCAGAACCTCAGAGAGTGAAATTTTCCAAAACCTAAGTAGAGAAGACTTTTTGTGTGTCCCCTTCAGGCTCTGTTCTGCTACGCCCCAGAACTAGATAGTTCATTTGCAATCATTTCTAAAAAGTAACATGAACACTCCTCTTAAGAAAAACTCTTCTCTGTCACTGACAGTCCAGCAGCTGGAGTGACACCTCAATATATGACTCTTTAAGAAGCTATGGTTTGGGCTCAGAATCCCTTCAGCAAATAACTTCAAAAAACCCTTTATTCTGGAATTGGTCACACTTGGCCACGTAACTTCTGTCATCAGTGCTTTAGCTGCCTTTTCTGTCACAGGCCATCCTGTACCATGAATACTGAGGACAAAAATCTGGAAGAGGGTGTTTATGTCAGCAGGCACTCAATTTGTGCAAATCCCTCCAAAAGCAATTTGGGAGATAGACTTGATCTGGAAGTCAATGGGGAGCTTTTTCTGAGGGCTGCAGGATAGAAAGTAATATCTATTATAAATATTAACTTCTGAAATATTTTAAAAAGAACATTTAGTTTGACAAGATTAGATTATAATGGGAAATATTCACAGATGGAAACATCTTCAGTGAATTGCACAGGCATGCTCGCTGCTAAGACACGTGGATCTTATGTTAAGATCACTAGTAATTTCTAATGCAGTCCTTCACTTTCCTCAATAGGACACACAGTGTTCCTAATGCATTAGGAAAGACTGCATGAGCAGAACTAAGTGCTTAATATTATGCAGTGACCATAGAATCTTGAGCTGAATTAATAGACTGATTTAACATAATAATGACTCTTAGTAGCGTGGCACTGCAATTTCCCATGATTCCATGGGATCAAAGCTATTTCACTACTGTCTTCCAATTCCCTGTCTTAAATTCACAAGTGCTGCCAAGCGGTGAAATGTTTAAGGCCCTTTGAGCTTTTACCAATTCCTCCAGTATATCAAACAGTCTGTAGTGAAAGCTTGATATTGTTGGGGTTCCAATAGGAATTGGTAAGGCAACTTACATTTTGGTAGTGTTTTGTGTTCAGTGAAACTAAGTAGTTGAGAAAAGACTGCGTTCTGTTTTAATTCTTTAATTTTGTATTTACATTTAAATATAAATTGAACTTAAAACCATTGGCTTTGCGTATGAGGTAGGTCATGTTGTTTTAGGAAAAATATAGTATTAATTTTTATATCCTCAACAGGTGGCAAGAATCTGAGCAAAAATACCACAATTGTAGAAAATGAATCATCTGCAGTACTCTCTGTGTTCACTATTGAGTAGAGTGTGCCCCATGCTTCTCGGGCACAGGTGCTCCTGGACACAGTAGAAACATATCAAGCTACTTGCATGTTTTCACAGCTCCGTGGGAGCAGGGGCTTCTGGGGCAGCAGGGGGGCTATGATTACCTCGTGCCACCAACCACTCCTCCTTGTGTTGGAGAGGTGGGACAGCAGCCGCAGAAGCTTCTGCAACACAAAGGCTGCAGTAGCAGCTGTGGAGCGTGGAGGAGATTTGCAGCAATTAAAAAGCTTGCACAGCCTGCCCATCAGATACACTGTTCTTCAAGTATCACTTTGACTCTTGCTTCCTCTGAAAACACTGCTGTTTATTTCCTGCATCACGTGCCTGTGCCGTTTCTCTGTGCACTGCGACCATTATTTGGCCCTGGAGTGAGACAGATTAAGTTGTTCCCCCTCAAATGTTGTCATCCATAATATGGGAATGTTGTAAATAGGTCTCTGGACCACTGCAGATTATGGCCAGATTTTCAAACTTTGATGTCTAAAACTTGACACCGAAATCCATACTAGTAGATTGTGGCACAAACGTTGCGCAAGGGGCAGCTCTTAGTTGTACTTGCTCCAGGGCAGTCGAGGGACTGCAGTGTGACTCAGGGAACCATATGTGACCCCTGATTCCTCACTTGCTCCAGGAAGTAATCTGCTCCAGCCTTTCACTGACACTGATTCCCTTTCTGTTTGTGCCAACTCAGTTTCAGTGGCTAGCACATGGAGGGTGGAATCCAGTATCCAGCCACTCCCCATCCTTGCCTGCCAACCTCCATTGGAAGAGGAGTGGTGGCTCCACAAGAGCTACTCACCTCGCACTAATATCTGCCATATCACTCACCGATGCAGAGAAGTCACACTCTCCTGCATGAGCTTGTCACAGCTTTGTCCTTACACACCTGCCTAGATAGCCTGATTATCATACGTGTCAGGCACCCGCATACTGCAAAGACGTCAGTGGAATGTGTGGGTGCTCAGCTCATCTGAAAATCAAGCCACTATTTCAGGTGCCTAAGCATAGGTTTAGATGCCTAATTAAGCCACTCAAGTTTGAAAATTATGGGCTATGACAAATTCATGGAGGTGGCTTTACACTGATATACAAAACGGTATTTTCTCTGTAAGAAGGTGGCCTTTAATCAGCCGAAGGGGGTCAGAGGCAATCAAACAGGGTAGTATTAGTGTGAAATGGAATCTTCCAAATTCTGATGCATAAAATATATGTTCATTTAGAAACAGTTGTGGGGGGTTTTGTTTTGAGAGGAGTGATGTTTTTGTCTTTTGTTTTTTGTTTTGAGAAGGACAGTTATATCCATAGATTCAAATGTCAATGAAAGGGAGTGTAATGAAGGAGACAATAGCTGAGCATGTAATTGTTGTGTTTCTTTATAATGGGACCATTTTGGGAGGTGGGTAGGGGGCGCATGCATGCGTTAAACAAACGTTTTTGACGTAAGTCCTCATCCTGCAGTTGGATCACCTTTGTGGATTCTTGTACGATCATGGATCTGATTGTGGGACTGGGGCCATAGTACTGACAGGATTCCTAGTCAATCTCAGAGAAAAGTATGCAGGCATTAGTCTCATTCACATTAAGTCCCATTTACACCGCTCTGGGAATGTGAACAGGCCTTAAAGTGAGGATAATGTTGCCAGAGTGATGTAAATGAGAATCAGGCCTTGTGTGTACAGTGATATTAGTAAGAGAAATAATGACGTGCCATCATTTAATTCAACCAAACTCTTCCTTCATCCCAGTGCATGATTATATGAGTATGACACTTTCTCTCTCTGTCTCTCTCTCTCTGGACTTCCAGTATCAAATGTATAATAGAATTAAATGCAGTTCACTGAGGTAGTTGCCTTAACAAAATTCACCCTTTTTAAAGCATCAATCTATTTCCCCCCTAAAACTATGTGCAGAGTTTTAGCTATTTTAATGCCAGCACTTGATTCCAAAATATCTTTAGTCACCATAATTTTAATAACTTTTTGAGCAGTTGCCAGTTTAATTTTCAGTGTATGAAAATTGGAGGAAAATTATTTATTATTTCCAGCAAATGTCTTTCATGATTTTATTTAATTTTTTCATCATTTTTAATGGATTGTAAAATGGTAATCTTTTATTGGATATTCAGAAAGTCAGGAGCAAATGAATACTTTGCAAATAGGTTACTGTGGATTGAAATGTCAGCAGTATTTCACAGGGTATGAAATTCCTCAGTCCAGCACTGTACTGACATATGGCAATGGGTCATATTTTTCCTATGAAACAATAAAACATAGCTGGACTCAAAGAAAAAAAAAGTTGTGATTGTTCAGATTTTTCAAGTTGCAGTTTTTGTGTATTATTTAGGATAATGATCAGTGGTTATGACTGTGACAGTTAAAGTTGTAAAGCACTTTGTATAAAATCATGTTTACCTGAACAAAGAAAAAGTGTCTTTTAGGCTGAAGTTTTCCAGTGCGGTATCTGGAAAAGTCTTGCTAAATCCACATGAGCTATTTTTGAGCATGGGGGGGGAGTGAAAAAATACACCTTTTCCCACTGTACAGAAATGTGAGCTAGTGAGAAATTGCATATTGGGCATGTATAGTATTTAACCCGTGAATGCGTGCAACCTAGCTAATTGTACACCCCTATTGGTTCAGAGCTTACAGTCTCTTCAGGCTCATTTCCTTGGGCCTGGGGCTGGAGGAGGAGACCATTAGACAGGAGCAGAATTATTGGATGAGTAGCCTACCTAGAGATTGGGGGAGGCCGCTGTTTGTTTTTTTTCAGCCTATACAGTTTAGCTCCCCAGCGGCAGAGCTTGAAGGAGCCCCGCAGCTTTTCCACTAGCCTCTGGAGGCTCACTCCAGTAACCCCGCTGAACAGGCTGTAACTGGGGAAGCTTAGCTGGCTTGCAGTGAGCTGGAGGAAATGGCAAGCAGTCTTGAGGTCTATGGTTGGGGCCCGGGGACCTCAATTTCTGAATCTCTGATTATTGTCACTTAGGACAGCTGCTCTGCTGTCTCTGTGTGTAGGTATGCATGCATGCATACATGAAATATACATAATAAAACACATGGGTTGTGCCAGGCAGCTGAGATAAAGCTGCTGTAGCAAACTTGTCCTCTAGAGTGCCTGCTGTTTAGTGATTTTTAACTAGAGCTGACTGGAGGCTGACAATTCCATTTTGTGGTAACTTGCAAGGTTTTCAAATTTTGTTTTTGTTCCCCCACTGGAGTGAAAACAAAACCTTCCGAATGTTCTTGCAGAAATGGAATCCTGTCCACATCATAATGTCCACTTTCAATTTGGGAAGAAGTATTGTGTAGCCTGGTGGTTAAGGTACCCATGTGGCCCAGGGTCTCAAGTCATTGCTCTTCCAAATTCAGAGCAGAGTTTTCCATCACAGGTCACATTGAGTCAGGCAGAGCAGGGCCTCGAGCTTGGGTCTTCTACCATCTCCGGCTAGTGCCCGAGCCACTGGGCTATTGAATGTGAGAAACTGTTGCTCTTTTTCAGCCCTGGACCCAAAAAAAAACTTTCCATGAAACGTTTCAGTTTTGATGAAACAGCATATTTTGACACCAAATTTCATTTAGTCAAAAATGTTCCAACCAGCTTTTTATTTTAACTTCACATCAGTGTAATTTTATCACTGTTGTTTCCAGAGTTACATCTAAAGATTGTGGGACAGATCCTCTGTTGGTGTAAATTGGGTTACATCATTGATATCAATGGACCTATGCTGATTTACACTGTCTGAGGATCTGATTCTGTTTTGTTTCCTTTTTTTAAATTTAACAAATTCTACTTCTTTTGATACTACTTTTTTCATCAGTCTGTTTGTTGTTTCATCCATTGGTTTGTTAGGAAGCTTCTTGTCCGTTTTGCCTGTGTTCCTGTTGGGTAAATGTTAATACTTTACCTGAATGGTGCTGGGCAGCTGTGATAATGACAAGAGTGAGATTCCAAATGTCTAGGAAGAAATTCTAAACAGTACTAAAGTGAGGAGCCAAGCGTGTTGGACTAAATATAGCTGTGTATGTCAGAAGCAAACTTTCAAAGGATGTAATTGCCATAAGTTGATATTTTGATTTACAGCTAGTTAACTGGTCACACTAAGATAGCCTTAGCTTGCAAAAAAATGAAAGTGGAGACAGTCATTCTCTAGTGTTTGGAAAGCAGCTAGAGCATCATAGGTGCTACCACAAATAAATAAATAATGATTTCAAGCTCAATGTATCTGTCTGTGCAGAATTACAAAACCACTTCTAGCAATCAGGCGGTTTAAGTCATACGCTCTCTTAGGCTTTTGTCATGAGCTCCATGGGAAGAAATCATTAGCATAGGTCTGAATTCCATAGCCAAGATTTTCCAAAATGTCGTAATGATTTTTAGGGTGCCTAAGCTTTTGGATGCCCAAGCTGAGACACTTTTAAAACGGTTATTAATATATCATGTTAATGTTTGTAAATCTTTTCTCTTGAGTGTTTGGGGATGGGGTTGAAGGTATAGGGTAATATATTGTGCGATTATTATCATCACAGTGGGCTGGCACTGTGTGTTTATGGCCTGCCATGTAACTAATGTTTCCTGGATTTTCGTTTGTAAGGGTATATTTTAATTAACATGAAGTGCATAGATCTCAAAGTAGATAGATACTAAAAAATCAAAATAAATAAAACATTGCTCATATCCCTCAAACATGACAACTTCAGGAAAAAAATTATTTTCTATCTTGACATGTTTATGTTTTTGAGGATGAGACAGTTATCTGTCTGAGTTCACTCTGTAGCTTCAAGAACTGAAAGAATATGATCACCTCTTGTGAAAATCTTGGATGGCTTACCCCTGCAGCTGTATATCAAAAAGTAAGCTGATATAGAAACTGGTTCGTCTTCATTTGTTATATTTGAGTTGATAGCTGATGTGTTGCTTGAGATTTTTGTCAGAACATTTGAAAGCTAACGGTTGGGGGAACATGCAGTCTGGCAAATGGCACTAGGGAGCCTGATCCTGCTTGTATTGAAATCTATGGTGATTTTACCTTTGGGCCTGATTCACATTTAGACATAAATGTAATCTGTGCCCATTGTAGGGACTCTGCATTGCTGGAGCCATGTAAAGAGGCTTTATTGTAAATGGAAATTGGATCCTTTGACTTCAGTGTGGGAGAAGAATTAAGTCCTAGATTGGGTAAAAAGTGGCCTTACAAGCAGTGTCCATACAAGAATATGGGCTGCTCTTTGTTTTAATAACTGTCTTATTTTATTTTTTGTTCTAAATAATATAGGCCATGGCATGAGACCCGCAGTATGTTCCCATTCAAGTCAATAGAAAATTGTGTCTTTGACTTTGTTGTTGGAGTGAGAAATTTATCCCACTTTTGAGATCCTGGTTGCAAATCACATACAAATAATAGCAATAAATAGTACATGTATTCATGTACAATGTCAGTTGTGCTATGTGTGGTGCAATCTTTTGAAACCAAGCACGGGCACCTGAAACTCCTGGGTAGTATCCCCGACATCAGCCATTTACCACAAAACCTGTGTGGCCTTGGGGCAGGTCACTTAAGATTAAACCTTTTAAACATGGGTGCGTACGGTTATGCTCCTAAATCCCTATTTAGGCACTTCAAGGAGCTTATTTAGGTAACTGTCTTTGGCACCCAAGGTTGATGATTTTGGCCATAACCTTTGCCTTAGTTTCCTTGTCTATAAAATGGTGAATAATAATACTTGTCTACGTCACAGGCATGTAGGCAGGACTAAGTGGATAATAGGCTGAACTGTGTGGGTTCCCTCATCGTCTCTCAGCCGACTGGAGTCTGTGTGCCCCTGGTGGCAGTAAACCTGCTTGGAGCTGGTACACAGCAGGTCTCAGTCTGTACACTGCAAGGTGTCTTGACCCTGCTGACAGGGATCACAAAAGGGGTGGGTGGAGGCTGAACACTGGAGATGTGCTAATTCAGCACATTCCCTGAGCAGCCTCCACTGGCAGGACTAGAGTTTAAAGCATTCATCCCTGGTGGAAAGCAGTGATTGTGTCACTGCCAGTTCTCACTCTGGGAGGGTGAATCCCTGCTTGAGCTCAGCTGCTCCAGTAGGGACGATTGGGTCTCCTGTGCCCCTAGTATAAAAGGGTTAGCTACTATGTAAGATTTTTTATATGTCCTGTTTGGTTAAAAGGAGTTTTTCTTGATCCACAGCATGTTTTTTGTAATGATTGGGGAAGCTTCTGTACACTTCTAGAGTATTTCTGCTACTGTCTTCAAGTTTCCTGGGGTGTTCAAAGTGCCAACTATTGTAACCAAAACAGAGCTTCACATTATATAACAACGCTGTGGGAACCTACCGTATTTTAGCAGATGCTGATTGGTCTCCCAGCTAGGCAAACATCCCCCAGATTCATAAAAACGTGGAAGCCGCAAAAGCTACCACCTTTGAAAAAAAAAATATTAAAAGGGTCCATGAGACATCTAGGGGAAAACTGACCGCTCCAAATGCATGTAGATTAGATGCTGATTTAAAAAAAAAAATGCAACACCAACAACATGCAATTGTCCGCAGTTCAGAGAAGGTGAAAAAGATTAAATGACTGAATGTTGTTTCAAACACTAAAGGATATAGTAGTATCTCTTTGTACTAGGGTGTAGAGTAGGGCAAAGTTTTTAAGGGGGTTGATTATAGTCTATAAGGTTGGTATTTTCAAAGGTACTTAATAGAATTAGGTATCAACTCCCTATTCAGTGTGTTCATGAGACACACTTTCCCCATGTATTACTACAACAACTGAGCTCATCTGAGGTGTTTGAGCAAACGATACCTTCCTGCCTTCAGGTTGTTCTGCAAGCTATCCCTGTTTACTTTTAAGGTGGAAGAAACATTTGTGTGTGGTGTGAGGGGTTTCAGAGCAGAATAAGGAAAATTGGTGTAGGAAATGTTGGTTTGGGCTGGGAAAATGTTGAGGGAGTTGCTTTTATTGTTTGATATTTACAGGTGTTGGCCATATCTAGGATTGTGATGATTCTTATAAAATAATGAAATATTTATGTCTTTGTAGTGAGTTTAGAATTGTTAAGATAGGTGTAATTATAAAAATGAATGAATAAAGAAATAAACATTACCAAGCGTTAGAGATACACATGAAAAGAACACATTTCTAAAAAATTCAGTTGTTTGCCTAGTTTCTGATGTGTTTTATTTTCCAGTAACTCAGCTGAAAAAATTAGAACCTGAATATATAACTTTCAGTTATTAGGGTGGAAGATGGCATGAAGATGATTTTTAGTCATAGATGCATTTTTTTCTTTTTCTGTCATTTATGTCTTGGACTGCCAGTAACATATCCACTCACTTCTAGAAAGAACAGAATATGATGAAATACTGTTAGAAAGTTTTACTGCCCTAAGAAAACACACAAGACTTAAGTAGGAAGGAAAAAGTTGGCAAGTTCCAGAAGAGGAAGACCCAGAAGGGGAAAAAAAGAATCAAGAGGAATTCCAGGCTCGCATCTAAGTTTTGAAAATAAAGTAAATAGGAAAAACAAGCAACTTAAAACAGTTTGACTCTTTCACCCATAAATCTGCAGGATGCGGTAAAATTTATAATCACAGGCATCTTTGCAGTCTACTGGCCAAATCCAGGACTGGCTCAGTCTTTGCTCAGTCAAAAGTACTGTTCGTCTCAGTGGGACTATTGCCCATGAAAGGACTGCAGCATTTGTCTTAAAAATTGTAAACGAAAAACAGAGCTAACAACGTAACCAATTTCTAATATCACTAGAGATAAAAAAATTATTTTTAGCGGGTATATTATAGTGCATGTTCTTCTTTGAGTGATTGCTCATGTCCATTTCACTGTAGGTGAGTGCATGCCACTGTGCACAGTTCCCGGAACTTTTTTCCCCTTAGCAGATCCCGTAGGACCGGCTGTGATGCCCCTGGAATCCTGGTATATGAGGCACTGTTGGCCCTACCTCCCCATAGTTCCTTCTTTCCACCCATGATGGTTGCTGGAACTAGTCTTGCTCTTTGCAAGTTCTATTTCCCTTCGTTGAACTGTTTGTTATTCAAAATAGTGTAGTTTAGTTTTAAGTAGTTGTTAAGTGTTGTTAGAAAAGAAGTCCCTGGGGACTTAGAGCAGCCAGGCTATGCCCGGGGTCACCCGGATTTAAGCTGTATGCCTCCTGTAGGAAGGCCTTCCCTTTCAGCGACCCCCACGATCGCTCAATCAGTGCCTTAAGTGCTTGGGGGAAGAGCACAGAAAAGATAAGGGAAGTTCTGCAGGGCTTTTAAACCCCAGACTGAAAAGGACCAAGAGATCCAGTTAAAAGCCCTGCTCATGGAGGCAGTGCTCTGCCCCGCATCTGAGCCATTCCACTCCACCTCTGCACTGAGGGTCACGTCAGTGCAGAGTACACTGCTGGCAGCGGCCTTGACTCGACAACGAGCAACATCCCCGGTGCTGAAGAGGAAGAAACGGAGCGCAGACACTCCCTTGCCCCGTTGGTACGGGCAGGGTTGAGTGCGGAGATGTATCTCCATGCAGGGAGCCTCCCCTGACTCCTGGGAGTGGGAGAGTGCCCCTGCTGATGCCGTCGACACCGGACGCTTTTCAGGCGGCAAAAGCCTCGTTGGCCTTACCTACGTCACCTCTGCCCCCCTTCCCTCCGAGGGAGAAGGGGCCGGTGTCCCAGGGCAAACCCATGTTGGGTCCCCCGAAGGGCAGTGGAGACCCCTGGTATGGGGAGGAAGTTCTCCCACTGGACAGCCGCCAGGGGCAGAGCGAGGACACTTCCCCAGCAGTTGCTCCAGGTTGGCATCGTGGAGCCAGCCGGCTTCGACTCAGGATGAGGAATCTCCCTCTCAGTGCCGATGTCGGTCCCTGGCACCGAAGGCAGCGCAGGCCAAGAGGCAGCCCTGGTTGAGGCCTGCCAGGTGGCGCTCGGAAAGCTCCCGTTCCAGATCCCTGGCACGGAGTTCACCTGTACCGAGGCAGCACAGAACCTGGTCGCCATCAGAGGACCTGGCATCTCGCAGTCCCCAACACAGAACCCGGTCGCTGGGGTCTGGCTCGGCACTGCAGAGTTTGGAGCGGCACCAGTCTCAGTCGCTTGCTCCACGTGCCACAGGCTGGGACTGCTCATAAACGAGCAGAAGTCCACACTAACGCCAGTGCAATGTATAGGATTCATTGGGGCCACCCTGGACGCTTCCCAGGCCAGAGCCTTCCTGCCTCAGCCACGTTTCGAGGCAATGGTCTCTCTCATCTCGCAGCTGCACCAATGCCCCACAATAAGAGTCAGGCACTGCCTACAGCTGGTAGGCCACATGGTGGCCTGCACATATGTAGTGAGACTAGCTCGCCTGAGGATCAGACCGCTTCAGGTGTGGTTGGCCTTGGTATATGTGCCGAGCAGACACCCATTGGACCAGGTGGTCACGGTTCCCCCCAACAGTCCTAGGCTCCCTAAACTGGTGATGGACTCCCTAGGCAGTGATGAAGGGCGTTCTGTTCAGGGAACTGGTCCCGTTGGTCATCCTAATCTCCAATGCTTCTGATGTAGGATGGGGAGCCCACGTCAGCGCCAACCTAGGCATTCATGGGCTCTGGGCGGGGAAGGAGAGGTGCCTGCACATCAATGTGAAGGAGCTGAGGGCCATTCACCTAGTGTGCAAGGTGTTCCTCCGATTTTTGACAGGCAGAGTGGTGCAGGTGCTGATGGACAATACCTCAGCCGTGTTTTACATAAACAGGCAGGGAGGAACACGCTTCTTGGCCCTCTGCAAGGAAGCCATCCACCAGTGGGACTTTGCTGTGAGGCACGATTTCCACTTGACTGCCTCTCACCTTCCGGGAGTAATGAGCGATGAGGCTGATCGCCTTAGCGGGTCGTTCCTACCCTGACATGACTGGTCTTTGCACCCAGAGGTCATGACTACGATCTTCCAGAAGTGAGGTGTTCCCCAACTGGACCTACTTGCGTCGGCCTGGAACATGAAGTATCTGAGGTTCTGCTCACTCTGAGGTCGCGAGACTGAGTTGATATCCGACGCGTTCCTCATCAACTGGACGGGGACCCTTATGTCCGCGTTTCCGTCCATTCTGCTCCTGTCCAAGGTCCTGCTGAAAATAAAGAGGGACAGGGCAGATGTTGTACTCATCGCTCCGGCCTGGCTGAGACGGCATTGGTTCAACATGCTGTTGGACCTTTTGATTGCCCCGCCCCTGGAACTCCCGAGATGGCACGACCTTCTATCCCAAGGTCATGGTCGCCTGTTGCACCTGGACCTGGACTCCCTGCACCTCACAATCTGGAGGCTCTGTGGCTGATGGAGGGAGTGAGAGCATGCTTGGCGCAGGTTCAGCAAGTCCTGCTTGGCAGCAGGAAGTCTTCTACACAGGTCGTGTATCAGGCTAAGTGGAGGTGGTTTACCTGTTGGGCGGAATCCCGGGGTATTCCACCCAGCCTCTCGCCTATACAGGCGATCCTGGAGAACCTGATCCAGCTAAAGTTCCAGGGTCTGGCGCTGGACTCGTTGAGGGTTCACCTGGCGGCCGTTTCAGCCTTTCATCAGCTGCTAGAGGGGAGATCGCTGTTCTCCCATCCCATGTTGGTCAGGTTTCTCAGGGGCATGGAGATGCTTTATTTGCAGGTCCGTGACCTGGTGCATTCCTGGGATCTCAGCCTGGTCCTCTTAAGACTCACGGGGCCCCCCTTTGAATCCATGGCTTCATGCCCTCTGCTCATGCAAGGTGGTTTCCCAATTCCATTGTAACCAGCATATTTTTCTCCTCGTGTTTTTTCCCAAACCTCACGGTTCGGAGAAGGAGAGGAGATGGCATTTGCCGGATGTGAGACGAGTCCTGGCCTTCTACATTGAGTGTACAAAGCCGTTCTGGAAATTGACGCAGCTCTTCGTTGCAATGGCTGACTGGATGGAAGGCTCACCTGTCTCCATGCAATGCATCTCCTCGTGCATCAGGTTCTGCTACGAGCAGGCGAGGGTGCCACTTCCGGGAACCATCACAGCGCACTCAAGCTTCATCTACAGCCTTCCTGGAGAAAGTGCCCATGCAGGATATCTGCAAAGCCACCACCTGGTCGTTGGTGCACACCTTCACGCCCCACTATGCCATCGTCCAGCAGGTGAGAGAGGAGGAGGGATTTGGCAGAGCCGTGCTGAGGGCAGCTCACTGGTAACTCCTACCCACCTCCAAGGTATTGCTTGTTAGTCACCTGTAGTGGAATGGACATGAGCAATCACTTGAAGAAAACAAGGTTTCTTACTAGTAACTGCTGTTACTTCAAGAAGAACTGCTGTTCTTCGAGATATGTTGCTCGTGTCCATTCCACAGCCCACCTGCCAGAGTTGGCAGAAAGAAGGGACTGAGGGGCCATAGGGCCGGCAGTGCCTCATATACCACGGCATGTGCGCGGAACTCCAGGGGGCATGAGAGCCGGCCCTGCGGGATCTGCTAAGGGGAAAAAGGTTCCGGGAACCATGCGCAGTGGCGTGCACTCACCAATAGTGGAATGGACATGAGCAACACATCTCGAAGAACATCAGTTACTGGTAAGTAACCTTGTTTTCTCAGACTTTAGAAACCTAGAGTGTTATATTTGAAATTCAGAAGTATATGGAGTACCTCATTTGGAATTTTGATCATTCTAGTTGCATACTAATACTTTATTGTTTTGCCATACTTTAAAGCAATCTGCATATCCCCTGTGTGTGGCCCCCACTGGTACTTGCATCAGTTTGAGAACTGCTCACGTGTTATCGTCTGTGGGTGAATCCCTGGCCCCAATGAAGTCAAAGGATGTTTTGTTAATGATTTCAGTGGTGCTAGGATGCCATCTTGTATTAGAGTATTAAAACCAATCTAATACCTCGACTGCTTGAAGATTCCTGGACCTGTGCTATTCTGTTGTGGATGTCGATTATATTTAAAAACAAAACTGTTTGAAAATAGAAGATGGAACACCTCAAACATTGGCATGGGCATCAAGTTCATTGCATAATATTATAGCTTGATGTCTTAGCTAGTCACAAGTCAGCCACCCTCTTATTTCAGTAGAAGTACTCTCAGTTTTGTAAATGTATGTGTAAGAAGCCAAAGTCAATCTTGGGGTGATGCGTTAAACAGCTTGATTCACTCCTGAGGACTGTGGATGTTGACTTGATCTCTGCTGGCTGGCCTGTGACCCTGAGTTAGGTTGATGGGGCTCTGTCTTACTCAACTTGTGTCTTTGACAAGCACAGTCCCTCGAGTCTTAGCTGGAGTGCCAGAACGTGTTAAAATGTACTTTTTATTTTTTTATTTTTTCAGAATAGTAATACTGACAGTACTACTTTAGTTTTTTATGTAATCGTATATTAACTAATTAATCTGCACAACCTCCCATGTGAGGTAGGTATGTAAATGTTGTTATCCCTGTTTTACTGCGGCTGGATAAAATGATGCTGAGAGGTGAAATGACACACCCAAGGTCGTACACCACAGCTTTGATTAGAATTTAGGGCATTGTGAGATTTACTTCATTAATGCTTGTGAAATGCTTTGAGACCAATGGATGGTATACACTGTAAAACTGAAAGGCATTAATGAATTAGTAATTATTTTAATTACTACTACCAAAAAGTTCAGTAAAAGTTGAAGAGGCAAATTATCTGTTTATGCTCATGAAACACAACAGAAGTTAATGCCATTTCATGGGTGTAACTAAGAGCAAAATTTGGTTTGGAGTCTGTATATTTTATGGTACATATCACTGAGTAACTCATGCTTTAAATAGGCAAACAGCAAAAGGGGAAAAAATGAAACACGAAGGGATTATCTTTTCTCTTCGCATTTGTGCTCAGTTAAAAATTCACAAATCAAAAAGGGCTTCCTTGCACTGTGGATTCATGTTAGGTATAGGGTGAATTCTGCTCTCATTTACATCTGTGCAACCCCACTAGGGTCACCAGGGTGTAAAAGGACCTGATCCAAGCCACTGAAGTCAGCTGAAAGACTAGCATTAACTTCAACTGGGCTTTGGATAAGGGTACTGAAGAGCAAAATGTGACCCTGTGTTTTAATGTCACAGCTGGCATATAGGATGAGCAAACCTCAAAAGATTCAGGGGGTCATCTATAAAGATGAATCATCTCTCAGGAATTTGGGCCAGGTTTCAACAAAGCACTAAACTAACTTTAAGCATGTGCCTAGTCAGCAGAACACTTAAGGTGAAATCCTGTCCCACTAAAGTCTGTAGCTGTTTTGCTATTCACTTCAGTGGAGCCAGGATTTCACCTTTACATTTGTGCTTAAATTTAATCACATGCTTAACTAATTAATCATGGTTTTGTCTCTATACACTTAACCAAATTCATATTTGGTATTGAAACCAGACTGGAAATCCTGCTGGGAAATCCACATAGGCTTTCTCACGAAACTCCTAATGTTTTCTTTTTGTTTGGGTCAGAAATACTGCAAGAACTGAATATTTCAGTAGTTTTTTTCTAGACTTGTTTAGAATTGTGAATTATAGGGAAGAAGCATAGAAAATTGGAAGGGGACAAAAAAATCAGACTTTTCACTCACATCTATTTAGAAGGATGCATAATGTAAGGAAAGATATTGAGAATTTTTCTTTCATAGCACAGACCATTTAAAAAGTAGGTTGAACAGTAGAAGCAATTTAATACATTTTTTCTAAAATCTGAAACAAACTACATGAGACAAATTAGTTAAAATAATTTCAAATTCAGTATTGACTAAAATGCTTGTGCCAGAATAAAATGTTAAGGTATCTATGAAGAGTTTAGATGATTTATCATTTTAGTTTAAGAAGATCTATATTTCATAACATAAATGCATATTGTGAGCCTTCTGAATCATGTGAAAGAAAGCCAGAGAAGTTTGACTCTTTTCTGTTTAATATTCACCATGCATTGTTTTCTTCTAGGATTTATTTGAAAAATGTAAACTACTTACTATTTGTATAACTGTAATATCTATGTGCTATTTATAAAAAGTCTTGACCACTTACAGATAGCCAGCATTTTAAGGCTGCTGATTGAATATTACTAGATATATTTTTATTGAACAGGGATTACAGTATTATTTGTATTGTTGTTTTTAAAATAACAATAAAACCCTAAAAAAAGTATTACTGACAATGACTTAATATTTTATAACTAGATAGCTCTTTACCAATTATATCAAATTTGTCTTCAGATATTAACCCACACAACACTCCTGTGAGGTAGTTAACTATTAATGTGCCCATTTTACAGTTGGGTAAACAGAGACACAAAACCTGAAGTGCAAATTAACAAACTTTGATTACTAAAGCTAGACAGCTAAATTTGTATCTTAATTGAATGGCTAAAAATACTGGCAAATTATAAGAGGTCAGGACTATCTATAAATAGTAATACAACATTTTAACTTTAGAGATATCAACATCTTGGCTCCTATTCTTCTGGTCTACCACGCTTCCTGCTTTATTTTAACTGAGTCTGATTGGTGCAAGATTTCTGCTTAATTTATATATGCTATGTTTCATTTAAATTTGTTTGGCTTTTTTTTAATTTCCAGGACTCTAGAAGTTTTGGTGAGTTTGAATGAAGGACAATCTTTCATCTCCAGCTCATTAACAATTACTGCTTCAGAATGTGTAAGTCAATGACTGACAGCATTTAATGTAGATGTTAAAATTGTGATGCTTACAGTTTTATCCTTGCATAACTTTTTGGGTGTGAGAACCTCACATCAGAGCAGAGCTGCATTATCCTATAAATAATGTGTGAAAAGGCATAGCCATGACACAGCACCTAATCACATATTTTCCAAATCACTGTCTTGTGAAACGAATGTTTTGTTCTTCATTTGATAGAATTTCTGTGCACACAAGCAGCTGCAGTTATAATATTTCAAATGACTCATTTATTACTTCCCATTAAGGTGGCAGATGACTATATTTACTTAGCATTGCACTCTACCTGATTCTGTGCAAAAGGAATGTTACCATATTCATTATGCTAAATTTCAAATAACATACAAAACGTATTTTACGCTAATAGTTTTCCTTGACCCCTGACATAGACTCTCTATAAAGAGCTTCCCTCCTTTTTCATCACCATTGCTTCTGTTTTGCTAACTACTTCAGAAACTGCTGAAGTTTAGACCCAGGCAGAGAGCTATTTGTAGAGGGGAAAGCCAGGGGAATCTCCCTTCCCCTGTGGGCGGTCTCTTTTGCTGCCTCTCAGCATTCCCTAGCTTGTCAGCTAGGGAATGTATGTTTTCAATATGTATTGTGCATATGTTTTTCTATAGCTTTGCATTATTATGTGCTAAATGTGTTACAACACATTATTTAGTAAAGTGTGCATCTGCAGCTCTGAGGCCTTTGGAAGACTTCCCCCACCATTTAGTCACCTGCCTTTGCTACAAATATAGTTGCATCAGAGGAACTAGTTATGATACAATTGTCCAATGACCCAGTTACACCTTGGTTCCAGTTTATAGTGTAGATGGGTCCATAGCGGTGATATTAAGCCTGAGGCTGCATAGATGAAGCCTCAAGACTTTAGCCTGGTTATGGGAGATCGGTTATGGTTTCATCTACCCTACAAATTATAACAATGTTGTAATTAGGTGGGGCAAAATCAAGGTTGAGCCAGGTCTCCTGATATAGTAGTATTTATATTGTAAACAGCTTTCATATAGAATAGGGGTTTCAGAATCTTTTGTGAAAGGATCAAGTACATTCACAAAATTTGTATTCTTTTTAAAACATGACCATACTTTGGCTTTGCTTTCAGGTCTGTAAATATATAAGCCTGCATTCTGCTATTCAGTGTTTGTGTGCGTGCCTAACTTCTATTGAAATCCAGTAGGAGTTGTGAACACACAGGGCAGAATTTGACAATTTGTGTTTATTGAAGAGAAAGAAAAGGAATATAAATTATATTTGAGTCATGCAAAATGTAGATGAGTTCACCAGGAACCTGGTCACTTTGTGATTCCACTAATCCCACTAGTAACCTACTATTTTGTGTGGTTTTCCAACAACAGGTTGTTGTTCACAGGGAATTAACATGGAGAAGCAAAACTCATTTTTTTCAACCCCTTTAAAATAGCAAATATGGATAATTTTTGAGGTTGATGTCAGCTCAGGTTTTAAGATTTGGTGTGGGGAACCTGAATGATGTTAGAATTGAAGCGACTTACCAGACCTAATTCATTCTGGGACACTTAAATGAATCCATTAGAAGGTTTGTAGCCTATTTCCACCTGATGTCATGATCTTGTATCAGTGGATGATGATGCAACATCTTGATTGAATGACATAAGGATACAGTTACAGGAGGATGCTCTGTCGTGACACCCAATACACTACTCCTCCCCTTTTCTTTGTCCTTTCACAGGGCTGAGTGGGCCACTATGTGCTGAAACTATGAATTTACCATGACCACATAGAAATCTGCACGTTGACAGTGCAAACAAATAGATACAAATACAGCATCAATGCAAAAGAAATCCTACTAAATAATTTTATTCCACTGATCAGTTTGCAGTTTACTGATGGCAAAACCTCAACACATTTTATTTTTGTCTGGTTAAAAGTTTGAAGTAGCAGGAAGCAGAATAACTACAGATGTGCACACACAGGAAATCCAGCACTACGTCTGCTCATCTTTTTGTTTTCCTTTGTAAAACCTGATGTCATGCATTGTGCAGTACAGGAAGGGCCGTACAAGGAGAACTCTTGTTTCCATAGTAGCAGATGGGCAACTGCATAGAAATGGGTCACTGCTAGAAAGCTGAGCTAATTCTAACGGCAGAGCAGCTGATGGCTAACCTGGTACACGAGCATTAAAAGTTTCAGCTTTCCACGGCAAACCGAAATTGCTGCAGAGAAAACAAACAAAAAAGGTGTTGCAGCGGGTCCTGGATGTTATTTGCTTATGATGCCATCTTAAAGGGTCACCTAACATTTACACATAATTAGCCATCATTTGAGTAGGCTTGATTCTCCTACGATTTACACAAGGTTCTCGTTAGTATAACTTCATTGACTTCAAAAGAATTACTCCAACTTTACTGTAGTGTGAGAGGAGAATCAAACTATATCCTTTGTCCCTTTTTCCCCCGTATGAAACTTGAACAGGTCTTATCCACACAAAACACACCACTGATTTCCCCTTAATGTTGTTTCAAATCAGTATGCCGTGGAGCACACCAGACACAAGATTTAGAAAAAGAGTGCACAGAGGATGTGGGTTTTCAGACTTTTAGCTTCTGGGCAACTCCTGTCCTCCACATCCTTCCTTAAAATAAGGTTAGCGGTGCAGTTTGAGCCTTTGTGAGAGTCACTCTTCACGCTCATCATAAGAAGCTTATTGCTGAAAGTGGCAAAATGGGCTGATAGTTAGCTTGATAGAGGCTAAGCACAAAACCTCTCTGTGCAACTCTGATAGAGGTGTGGCTTTTCAAGGACCTCATGGCACAATTAGCCTATGCCTAAGTGCCACAGTTTAGCCTTTGGCCGTTTTTGCTAGCATGCATGAGCCAAAGCAGTGACTTTTTGTGACTTGCAAGATTCCTTGTGAGACTGTCTAAGGCAGTGGTTCCCAAACTTTTCTCTGCCATGGCACACCTTGATACCTTTTAATTATTTTGAGGCACACCACCATATAGTCTCCAAATGAACTCATGGATATTCATGAGCCAACTCAGAACTCTTCAGGTAGTTTTTCAAGAAATTCCATGGCATGCCTGCTCAGGCCTGACGGCGCGCTGGGGAAACACTCGTCTATGGGAAACACTGGTCTAAGGCCTTGTCTACACTAGTAGTTATGCTGGCAAAACGTTTGTCACTCGAGTGTGAAGAAAACACCCCCTTGAGCAATGTAAGTTTTGCCAGCATAAGCACTAGTATGGACAGCACTATGTCAGTAGGAGACACTCTCCCGCCGACATAGCTGCTGCTGCTCATTTAGGTGATTTCATTATGTCGGCCGGCGAGCTCTCGTTTGTCGACATAACACAGCTACACAAGTGCTCTTACAGCAGCACAGCTGTAAGGTGGGTGAAGTAGTACCTTTTATTGGAGCAACAGTCAAAGCTCCTTAAAATGCCATCTGTGTCTTTGGGTTAGGAGGAAACTGCTAGCTATCCCATAACTGTCTGCAGTTGGCTTCTGTGCACTTTCCTCTGAAGCAACTGGTATTTGCCACTGTCAGACACAGGACACTAAATTTGATAGACCACCAGTCAGATCCAGTCCAGCAATTCCTGCAGGGCAAGTTGAGCGTTAAGGCTGCTGGACT